>NMXJ01000009.1:1227331-1827331 GCA_002851705.1 Verticillium albo-atrum
GGTAGGGGAGGTTTCGAGAAAAGCCCCCCATTTCGTCCAGCCCCCCCCCCCCTTCCTCCCCCCCCCCCTTGATGGAACCCCCCCCCCCCCCTTCCCCTTCCCTTTCCTCACTCACCTCCTCCAATTCTGCCCCCATCGACGCCATGGTGGAAACTCCCAGGCCCTTGTCGGGGAATTACTTGGTCCTCTGGCTCGTTTGGCGTGTCCTGGTCTCTCTGGCTCTAGATCCTATGACCTGCCTGGCAGCCCACCAGTCCACCAGCCCACCAGCAGCCCACCAGCAGCCCACCAGGCCGCCAGCCCGCCAGCCCGCCAGCCCGCAGTGCCCTGTGTGTGTCCAATGCCCAGTGTTCAGTGCCCAGTGTCGCCCGGCCAGGGGTGTGCTGTGTTCCTCATCGAATTAGAGTTTAGGCTACTCCGAATTCGTGTAAAACTCTGTAGGTCTGATGTGCCGCTAGAAACACAGAGGCAGTGGAGTCGTCTTGCTCTCGCACCTTGGTTTTGGTGGTGTCGCCTTGCACTGTTGCGCTTTTGCACTTGGACCGGACGTCTGTCTCGCACTGGTCTGACTTCAGACTTTCGACGGCTGGGGGCAGAGAAGCCAAATGGAAGGAACCCGATGACGCTCTGGTGATCTGGCGAGCTGGCGGCCTTTCAGAGACAAGCAGGGAGCCCAATCCATGCCCAAGTGCCTTTCCCGCGGCCGCGTGATCACGGGTACCCATCCCGCGGCTCGACTACCGAGGCCGAGGTGTTGGCGAAAGAATTCTTGGTTTTGAGCAGGCATCCGCGAAGTATCTCGTACGTTGGTGCCGCCACCGCAGGGACCGAGATGTACCATGACATTCCCCATCCCTGGATCTCTTGTATCACATACAGTCGAGGCGGCGATGAAGATACGGCAAGGGCAACCAGCAACAGCACTTGTTGCGGCCAGTGGCGACTGAAGTGAAGCAAATCGGCGATATGCCATCGCCGAGGAGAAGATAGCTCTGGTCTGGTCGAGGTAGTCTTGACGATGAGCCAGCTGGCCACACCGTGGGTAAGTAGGCCAGAAGGTTGGACGGACAGCTGAACTGAACTGGGCTGGACCGCCGTCTGCCCTCCATCATAGGAGAGAATGCCGAGAACAAGAACGAGCAGAACGACGCCGTCGCCTTCAAGTCGCCCCTGGAAGTCACTCCGAACGGCGACATGTCCTTGAAGAATCCGAGCGCGTAGCCTACGGGAGAGGGAGAGCCAAACAAAAGAATACCTCCGAGACGCCGAGACGGCCCTAGAAAACCCAGAAGTCGAAGCTAGGCCGCGCTGGAAGGCATCCCGTCACGGAGAAACGAATTAGCACGAGACTGCCAGATGGCGATTGCCGACCGGCTTTTCCGCCGGCTGCCTTGGGCTGAACCAACAACATGGCAGGCGTCCGGCCTCTTCGGCGATGTCTCGTCGTGCCTAGACCACACCACACGATTGTTCTCGCGAACGCTTTGCGGTTGGCAGAGACGTGCAGCCCGTCTCTCAGTTGCCACCGTACATGCAGACATCAGCTGTCGAGGGTGAGAAGAAGCAAAGAGCCTGCAGGAGACAACGGCAGGCGTGTTGGGAGACCCTGATGATGTCGAGGTCCGATGGACGTCAAGGCTCGGAAAAGCTGGGCAAGGCAGGTCGAGCGAGGTTAAGCTCAGCTCGCACTCGAAATCCCTCCCATCCAACCAAGTACAGGGTAATCATTCCCCGGCCCCGCATACGCATGCCCATCGAGCCCAACCACAAATGGAGCAAGATGCGCATGAAAAAGAAAGTCTGCTCAGCCGAACCGAACCGAACCGAACCCTGTTATCGGATTGAGGTAGAATGGTTGGATGATCGATAGGAGGGGATGGAGGGATGGATGGTTAGAAAGTGCCCAGCCGTGTCGGTCTCAACGAAAAGGAGCAACCGGCCATGCCGGCGTCGTATTGCGCTGAGGTGATTCATCTCTGATGCGCTGCGCACTCCGTGCCGCTGACAAGCACGCATTGCGCTTCCAAGTTACTGGGTCTTGCGAGTACCCTGTCGGCCGACGTTTTGCATGACAACTCAATCGCTGCGCCTTTGCTCGTCTCGTCTCCTCCCCGTCCCTGTTCTCGCTCCTAGTCTGCTCAGCCATCAGGCCATTTGCACAATAACAGGTACCATGCCCGTCCCCTACAGTACGCGCACGCGCAGGCGCGGACGCAGACGCCGCCCACTTCAGCCTCCGGAGTGGCGGTCAACAAGGGAAGGCGTCGACCGACGGGGGAGCGCTCCGCATTAGGAACTCCAGAGCGTACCCGACGTTCTGGTTGGGTGTTCGCGACGTCCCGAGGGTCGTCAGCCACGTTGGCGAGCCGCTTGCCACCACCTGTAAACACATTCGTTTTTTGCTGGGAGGGTGGGTGGGTGGGCGCGGTGGGACGCAGCTGGGCTCTGGCTCTGCCTGGCCAGCCAGCGCCGACCATCTGGCTCTTGGGACGGCGATGGGCCCAATTGATCGGGAAGCCACGGTGGACAAAGAAAAGTTTCCTGCATTCGTAGAGGGAGGGAGGGACGGACGGAACGGAGGCCAAGAAACCATGCATGCCTTCAGTGCCTTCAGTCTATCTAGCAGCCCAGCATTCACCACTGCGTCTTGTGCGGGTATGGGAGGCACACCACAGCCGCGGAATGCTCAGGACCGAGCTGATGGACATCCCCAGCCTGACATTCCGAAATCCCATGCAGCGCAGACTACCGCTCGGAGTTATCTCCGCTTGCAGAGTGATTGGCCCGAACCGATGCACTGGGTGGTGTTCAAGGTTGTAGATGGTGGTTGCGGTAGTGAAAGTGCAACTGTTAGTTGCAGCGACCGTCGTAGTGGCATTGGTAGTTGGCCGTGGTGTTGTCGCCTGTGTACTATCCAGAGTCCAGTGAACGGGACCAAGAAAGTAAGACAGACCTGAGATGATGGGGTGCCGAGTCAGCAAGTTCGCGTATTTCTGACGTCTCTGCCTGGTGCGGCGCAACACCCGCAGGCCAAGCAACTGGTCAGAAAGGCTAACAGGAACAGGGGAGGGGGGGTCAAGGCGGAGCCGACCACTAAGGCGGCCAGGCAAGAAAGGCGTACTTCCGGCGTTCGGCATGTGGGAGCAGGGGGGGGGATGAGGGGGGGTTCCACGCGGCTCTCGGGCGTCCCGAATTTCGTATTGCAATAAGAGAAACCAACAACAACCCACCCGTCTGGTGGCGGAAACAAGAAGTAGGAATTTAGCAAGAAGAAAGAGGAAGGTGAGAAGAAACAAACAGTGACACGGTAAGAGTCCGATGAGCCCTTGATTTCTGACCCGGTCTTTGCGGGATGGGGCAGCACGTCTTTGTGGTTGGTTTGGTAGTGCGGTGCACGCATGTAGCTGCTTAAGTCTGTTGCCTTGCCAGGCCCGGCGTTCTCTTATGAGGTCATCTCGATAGGGTCATCTTTGACGGCCTCCACCAGCTCTCCCAGCCCTCCCACCACAGTCGGACCGCTCATACCTGTTGGAGGAAGAGCCCAGGAAGGCAGCGGGCTGCAATAGCTCCATTTGCCCCCCGAGTCCTCGTACCGAAGGCTGTGCAGGAACAGAGACAGCTCCTGATCACCCGGATCGGTGTAGAGCGGTGTGTCGCACGTTTCGCACATCTCGCCCGACAGCTTCTCCGCCCTCCGCTTGTGATAGAGGTCCACCATCTCATCGTGGTAGGCTACGGCGTCAGCGACCTCCTCCTTGCCCATCTTCTCGAGGCGCGACATGATATCCTCGTCCGTGTTGGTGCTCCCGTCATCGTTGCAGCCGAGGTCAAACCCCCATACCCTCTGGTTGGCATAGATGGGGTCGTTCTGGATGGGATAGCCCAGGAACTGAAGGTGCACGCGGATCTGATGCGTCCTGCCAGTCAGGGGAAGGCAACGTACGATTGAGTAGCCCTTCTTGGCCGTCCACGGGCGCTTCTCTTCGTCCGCTGTCTCCTCTGGCGTTTTGGGCCTCTGCTCCAGCCCGTCTGCGGTTGGAGGCGCGGGCGGGTAGTAGGCCAGGCGCTTAAAGACTGTACGGGCAAACTTGCCGTTGGCGCGAACCCGATTGAGCCCCAGGCGCGGTGATATCTGCAGCAGCGGCTGATCGCACACAACCTCGCCATCGGGGAAATGGCCGATGACACGCGCGACATACTCTTTGCGCACCGTCCTAGCCTGGATCTGGCTTCCCAGGTCCGTCGCCGCCTGTACCGTCTTGCCGAAGAATAGAATGCCGCTCGTCAGTCGGTCGAGTCGATGGCAGGGGCGCGGCATGAAGTGCAAGCCACGCTCAGCCTTGAGGATCTCGACGACCGAGTTGAAGTTATAGCGGCCGGCGGGGTGGACCGGCACACCAGCAGGCTTGTTGACGATGAGATAGCTGTCGTCCTCGTGAACGACACCGATGGGCTCGGCCGTGACGGGGGGCTCATGACGATGAGAGGTGTGGCTCACTAAATCACCGTTTTTGATGACATAATCGGGGCCAACGATTTTGCCGTTGACAGCGATCTTGCCATCGTCCATGCACTTCCGATAGTACTCGGGCGTGCGGTCTCGGAATTCGCAGGAAAAGACGTCAATCAGGGTGCGCCCGCGCCAGCGCTCCTTGCAATATGTGTTGTAGGTGTGATAGTAAGGCGTAACTTTGCGGAGGCCGTCCTCAATGACGTAGGGTCGCGGCCAGGGTCCCTCCAGAGGGGTGATCATGGTATCGGGGAGTGCATCCCCCGGTGTAGGCGTCTTCTTCGTCTTCCGAGAGGGTGCCGCCGGGGCCCCCTGTCCTGGCTCTGGCGATGTTTCTGTGCCGACCGGACAGGGAGATGCCGCGTCAGGCGGTTGCATAGAGCTCATGGGTGAGGCGACGATGGAGTTGGTGAACCGCACGAAAGGCGCCAAGAAACGTCTGAGGGCAGCCAGTTTGATGAGCGGGGTAATAGGGGAGGAGGGTAGGAGGGTAATCGAAACTGCCGTTGGAGACGGGGTTGTGATAGCAAGTGTGGTTGGGCGGCAGGCAGGCAGGTATCGGTCAGGCGGCAGCTCAACGTTGGTCGATATGAGTGACCTGAAGCAGGCGGAGAAGGAATGATCTGCGTTGGAGTTGAAAACTTGGGGCGGTCAGGCGTGGCAGATCAGCCTGACTCCAACGTGGTCCGTGCACCCTCCCTCCCCCGCCCCCGTTTTCTCTCTCTCTCTCTCCCCCCCTCCCTTCCGCTTTTCCCTTGCCCGAGATCAGATCAACATGCCTCGGTTCCGGTTCATCATCTGTCGATCCTCACCCACTATATTTGCTTGATCCCAAACCACGTCCCTGTATCTTCTCCAAGCACGGATCGTACGTTATCGATGCACATGTCACCGAGTAAGCTACGTGTACGTGTACATTGCATGCCGCTCATGACTATCTTGACCATCTGAGCACCCCCTTTCGACGTATCAATTCCTCCTGATTACCCACGGCTGCCTGTCTGCTCCACAATCAATTCAACGAGGTAGGGGCCTTGCAAGTAGCAAATCACACAAATCGCGAGACAACCATGGCAGCCGCCCACCAACAGCTGAAGCAGCGACGTCGCGAGGACTACCACTACATCCTTGACTACCGGACGCGATGGTGGGCTCTTACCCCGATTGGCTTGAAGGGGCTTCCAATGACCAGAAGCGATCCAGGGCCGATAACGACATGTACCAGCACATGAACAACTCCATCTACAACTTTTTGTATGACTCAGTCGTCAACACGTACCTCATCGAACATTGCGGTCTCAAGCCGGCCTCTTCCCCGCAGCACGGCATCGTCGTGCACTCGCACAGCGACTACTTCGCCTCCATCTCCTTTCCCGCCGTCGCTGAGCTGGCCCTGCGCGTGAACAAGCTGGGCAAGACCAGCGTCACGTACGAAATCGGCCTGTTTGAGAAGGGAATTCCGGAGGTCAGGGCCGTTGGCGAGTTCATCCATGTATTTGTCGAGCGCTCCACCGGTCGGCCGCTGGCCGCTGGTATGAGCCAGGAGATGCGCCGGGGTCTAGAGCGCATCCATGCCGGCGACCGGGCCGGTGCCAGTGCCAATGCCGGGATCACGAAGACAAACGGCAGCAAACTCTGAAGCGAACTTCTCCGACCAACCATTCTGTCTTTTTCCGATGCAGTACCTGCTCTACAATGGTCTGTGCAATACTCGCCATCTCTGGCCTTCTCGTGGCGATGACCTCGAATGGGACGCGTATGGACACCACGTGTTGGTGGCATTGCTAAAGCCCGAAGAAAAATGTTAATGGATGATGGCAACACCATCGGCGAATGCAATATACAATGACCGGCACGCCGGCTGCCACCCAACCTGCACGCTCGAGTGACCCTATCGCGCCGTTCATTGGCTTACACACAAAGTCCGAAACATCGGTGTTGCTGCCGGCCTACGGCCTCGCTGCCAGGGGCATGACTCGGGTCGCACAAGTACCGATGGCACCGGACTTAAGGGGGACCCTCTGAACCTGAAAGGGACGTGCTGGGCAATTGGAGCCGCTACGCACGCCGATGCCGGCGGTGGACTCAGCTCTGCGTCCGCCAGTGGGCTCACCTGTTTTCAGCATGTCCTTGTTGCTAGAACGCACAGTAGCGCCGGCAGATTCCTTGCTGATGGAGGCCCCAAGGTTCAAGGAGGGGAGGAGGGAGGGAGGGTGTCGATGGATGAAAGCAGCGGACTCAGACTGGAAGGCGCGGCGAAGGATGCAAAGAAGAAGCTTGAAGAGCGGAGCTGATGCGATCTGCAGCACGACCAGAGACAGAGAGGGCAAGGAGTACGCATCGCTGGCATCACATCACATCACACCAGCGGACCTTGTCTTGCGCTGATGACCGACGAGTTTCTAACTGGTCAACCGGAGTGCAGTACGATAACCGCGGGCCCCTCAAGGCGAAACAAGAAACGTGGTCTGTCCCAAAAGTGGCATCGAGTCTTGGAGCTTCGGCAGAGTCGAACTCTGTTTGCAACGTTCCGGGCTAAGTACCGGATTGTCTTGACACATGGGAATTCCTTCCAGAAACCTTCTGGATGTTTTGAAGCTTCCATCTGCAGCGCCGGAACACTTCCAAGACCTTCCAGAAGGATGGTCCGAGTCAATCCGACGCCTCTACGGCAGCCTTGGCAACGGCTCGCGAACCCACCACCTGCGGCATCTCGATGCTATTCGATCTCGGACTGGGCCTCTTGACCTGACCGCCACCTTTCCGGCGTCTTGTCTTTGGTGCTTGGCGAGCTTGTTCGTTTGTCTAACGGACGACGGCGTCTCGCTCTCGATCAGGGCGGAATTCACATCTCCGGCCACCTTCTCACCACGGGTATCCAGGCCGCGCTGCTCGCTTCGCACGTCCTCGCAAGCCCAAGCCCTTCGACACCTCCCCTCCATTCTACGCCATGTGTCTCACCTCACCGTCCTTCACCGCCGTTGTCCAGCACGAGTCATCTCGCTCTCGGTGCGCAGGTGAAGCTCAGCTCGACCCGTTGACTGGCCCAGATGAATGACCAGCTGGCCGACTAGTCGAACACGCGAACAGAACATGCATCCTCCAACCACACATCCACACATCCACACATCCATCCATCCTGCCATCCTCTCATCCTGCCATACCACCTCATCCCTCCATTCCGCTTGGCTTGCCACCCAAGAAAGATGGCCACAATCTGCCGCAAGCTCGTGGTGGACACGTGCTGCGCCGTCCACCCTCCGGCGAGAAGGTCAACGGTACCCGATGGGCAGCAAGAAAAAACGTGGCCCGGACACCCTCTTCCCCTTCGGGCCCCTCTGTTGCCATCTCGCCCCTCCCTCCCCTCCGCCCCGCCTCGCGTCGCTACCCACATCCAAGCATCCTGCTGTGTATCCATACCCATTGTTGCGCGCGCGCCGCCTGGATCTGCTGAAACAGCGTGTCAATTAAGGTTCACGGCGCAGTTCATGGAAATCCGCATGGAAGAAGTCAATCCACGATCGCCACGAGGAGGAGAGGCAAGTGGTGCCGCCTCAGTGCAGTCGGTGACGTGAGGCAGTCCGCCGGGGACCTAGCCGGTTGGGGGGTGCCGGAAGGCGGAAGCCGCCCGTTCGCCGCCATGGTCTTGCTTGAGAGAGACGTAGACGCCCAGTTCCCGACATCCGAAAACGTAATTCGTAGGGCACGTACACACCACACACACACACACGCACAAGACATGCAGATGCAGGGCCCTTGTCGTACCCCCAAGCACCCCGAAGGCCGCAGGTGCTCCAAGTGCTCCAAGCTGAGTGCTCCAAGTACCCCGAGCTAACCGCCATAAGCGTCGGTGCCGTCTCCTAGCCTGTACCAGTGACACAGCATCACAGGCGAGCGACAGGCGGGCGACAGGCGAGGAGATGTCCGAGTCGGATACAAAGGCGCATGTGCAGACGCAGGATCGACCGCCACCGCCCCGGGGGCCTGCATTCGTGTCGTTCTCTTCAGGCGCGGGCGACTGGTCATGTGTCGTGCTCTCGAACCTCGAGATCACCTCATGCGCCCACTCGCTTGCCAACGCAGCAGCGCACTTCTTGCGCTTGTTTCCCAGGATGTGCTCGTGGGTGTGTAGAGGTGTGTGTGAGTGTGTGTGCGCGTGCGTGTGTGTGAGTGTGTGTGTGTGTGTGAGAGAGAGAGTAGTGCCATGCAGCGTTTATTGCGTTAAGATGACCCCATGCTGGTTCGTGAAACCTGTGTCGTGTCTCTCAGCCCCGGCGCGCGGGTCCCCCCACCTCCGTTGGCGTCCCGGACATGTCCCCGTACGCAACCTGCTGACTCGGCGGCCCATCTGGTACCTGCCTGCCATCATCCCTCCCTTTCCTCTAGTTGCAAGTCCCAAGGCTTAGTCCATGCATCTTATCGGTTGTCTCTGCGCTGTCTGTTTGGGGATATGCGCGCGTAGCGTAGCGTAGCTTACACCCTCAACTCACGAATCGCCCTTGGACAACGGGCGTACTTGGACAGCGGGCGATGTGAACACCGGCAGCTCCAGATACCGCTGGTTAGCTGTTGAATGCGCTTTCTCGCGCTGCCCCTCCTTTGCCCCTCCAAGATGACGCCCACTTCGTTTCGTCCAGATGGCTTTAGCTTCATCTTGGTGGTGTGGGCATACCCTCCCTCCCTCCCTCCCTACCTCCCTGCCTGCCTGTCTGCCTGCCCGCAAGCCTGTTCGTCTCGCATGTCCGAGAGTTGGCGGTCTGGCCGTGCGTAGTCCGGCGCGGCGCCGTAAACGGGCTGCTTCGCGCGGCCGGGTATCTCGGACATCTGCAAGAACAACAATGGACAGGGCAGGCAGCGCCAGCCACCGCCAGTCCAGACCGGGACCTGGACCTGGACCTGGACACCCCCCTCCCCCGCCTTCCCTCTCTTCTCTTCTGTGGCTCGGAGGTTCTTCAGTATCCCGTACGACCTCGTGCCTGGTGTCTAGGCGGGGGTGGCGCCTGCGAGGTGGCACTCGCCTCGATTCAACCCCCCTTCTCTCTGGTTGCTCGAGACCGCGTAGGGCGCGTAGTTTACCCTGCATCATGAAGCTTGAGAGACGGCGTGCTTTCCAGCAGCTCTTGGTGCCTCTGGCGACATTGTTGGCGGCCTCTCTGGCGCTTCCTCCTTCGCGCCGGTCTGACGGTGAGCGACCAAGCCCGCCACCGGTCTGGGCTTGGCTAGGAGGCGCGGTGAATGTGGCCCTGGGCCTGGACTGCTGGGTCGCGTCTGGGTGGCCTTCTTGTGTTGTGACGACGTGTCTCTCAACCTGCTCGGAAGCATGAATGCTTCCTGCCTGCCCTCGGGTTGACCTAGATCCATGGCTCTCTCCTCCTGGGCTGTTAGCTAGTCACTGCTGAGGGGCTTGTGAACAAGCTCGGGGATTCGCGTCACCTAGGCATGCCAATGTGCTTAAGTGTTCTTGAGATTTGCAAATGTCCAAACTGGCGCAGGTCGCATTGCCAACCCTATGAGTTTCCCGTGCGATGAGTGACAAGTTGGTCGCCGTAGGAGAGAAGATAGATGAGGGGGTGGGCTTGCCTTCCCGTCTTCACGATGTAGCGGTGTTGAGAGGTGATGTCCCAGGTCACAAACGTACTTGACCAGAGCTTGACGAGCTTGCGTTGTTGTCATGATCGCATGCTCCTCGTTGTCTCGACGTGTTCCGGTGCCCCTTATTCTCTTGAATGCTACCAGCAAGGTCGGTCCAACTTCAAAACTCATCATCGCCGCCTCGTGCGAGCCCAGGGGAGCTCAACCTGCAGAAAGCTGCTGGTACTCACCCCATACCTTGACTCCCGTCCAGAGAACCTGCCTCGTTCGGTTTCTTCTTCTTCCTCTTCGCCGCGTTCCCAGTGTAGTCTGTCCTCATTCCAGACGACACCCGCAGCCCTACGCGCCACTCCACGACCACGGGCCTCCCCACGAATCGGTTTCCGGGCGCGCCAGGACAGACACCGCGCCGCACGCCTGAGTCGAGCGACAGGCAGAATTGTCGGCTATCGTGAAGCCAGCAGTCGGCCGAATGAACCGGTAGGGCTGAAGGAATTCCTTGGGTCAGGCTGCAATGGCTCGTTCGTTGGGCTTCCTCGCCCCTGAGGATCGTCGAAAAGCGCGCCCCCCCTTCCCCTCCCCTCCCCTCAGCTCGCCCCCTTCCAAGGGGCCTGGTCCTGAATAATAGATGTGTCAGGGCCGTCCTCCCCAATGGCGACCCTGTCATCTCACCAGGCGCAATTTGCCCATGCCAGTCGCCGCGTAACGCTGCACGGCATCGTCAATCTGAATGCTGTGAAGGGAGTCAGTCGGTTCTGACTCGACCAGGTCGACGGCCCGCCCCTTAGATGAAAATGAAAAGGATGGTGTCGGTAGACTCGATCGTAGGGCTGAGATACCCGGATTATCGTACGATTCCACCCCCCTTCACCCCCCTCCCCAACACCAGATACAAAGTTCGAGCGATGCGCCCTGTTTCGGGCTTGCTCATTCGTCATTCTCGATCACCTGCATGGCATCATGTCGACACAGCTGCGTACCAGGAGTGTCGCAGCCCGGAAACGTGGCCAGGGCCTGCAGGTTCGGACCGCGAGGGGTACTTGGGTACTCGACGGGAGTACATGCTCATCGCCGCTGAGTGACACGGGGGATCATGAATTGGCTGTCTGCTACATGCTATCATCGGCGTGCGATCGTTCTGGCGATATCCCGGCTCTCCCGACGACAAACCGGCACAAACTGTACCCAATATCAAGTTGTTCCCTTCCGGGAAGGAGAAACACAAGCTGCCTTCGACGCAGTTGGAACAAAGACTTGCGTGAATACAGACGGAAACCACGGCAGTACCTCATACTTCCGAGTCACGGGCTCACATATCGTATCATGTCCAACTACATACCACGAACATCTTGCATATGCCTGACTTGCCCCCTCTCTCTCCACTCGCGCCCTGAAGCAACACACACTCTCCACAACTGCGCAGAGAATCATGAAACCAGCTCTTGACGAGATCCTCGTCTCTGCGACGCATGTGGACGGGGATTTATGGCATAGGAAGCCGAAACCCCGAACCGCGGCATCGATCACATGTACTGAATATCTCGTCAACATGCATCCTCAACAGGAATCTCCCATTGATGCATCAGCAGCAAGCGACTATGAACAGAATAGACCGCAAGGTGACATGTCATTTTCTTTTTGACGTAGTATATCGGTTCCAAGCAGAGATGACGACAGATTAAGCTCGCAGGTCCCTGATAGTTGGACCGGGGATACCATAGTTGTGGTCGATCGAGGCACGTGCCGTGTGATGTGTGACGTACTGCTCCACCATTCAACCATCACGCTGGGATCACGACGCCAGAGCCATGGCAGTCCACACAGTAGCCGGAGAAGATAGGTCTTGTACCGAAAATTCAAATCAAACATTTCATGATAAAATGGTATCCCTATGGAAGGCCTCGAGGCCATGAATGTGCCGACCCGCCGAACGCCGTCCAGTCGATGGTCATCTCCCCCTCTCTCCCATCCCGTTGGATGGCATACAACACACAAGCTCGCGTGACGCTATTAAATTCCAAGCTTTGTCGCACTCCAAGTCGAAAACACGACGCGCGAACCCGAAGAAGCCCATATCATCCTCAGCCTCATCTTCCCCTGTAGTCGGGCTTCCTGGCCATGTTCACTGGCGGGGGCTCATCGTCGGTAGGGTACGGCAGAGGAGGTGCACCAGGCGGACCTCGAGGAGACATCTGCCGTTCAGGGAGGGGTGTTTTGGGCGGCAGAGGTGGCGGGATACGTTGCGGGGGCTGAGGCTGATTCGACGGGTGCTGTCCGTTTGATCCTGGCCACCTCGGGTGCTCGTCGGGGCTCATGATGGCAATCTTGTCGGCGCCTGCCGCGTGGCGGTACTGTGCCGGCGTCGGCGCCGTGATGACGAGCCTGTCCGAGTCGGGAGAGGCTGTTCCTGGCACGGGCGGAGCCAGTTGCGCGGGGCGGCCTGGAGGTGTTCCCAGCGTCGGAGGTGGTGAGTGAAGTCGCTCGCCCGAACTGCGGGGTGATGGCGTCGCACCGAACGGCAGCTGCAAGTTGTCGATGCCCGAGTCGTAAGATTGTCGGCTTCGGGGCGTGCTGGGCGCCGGCCAGCTGGGCTCGTCTCCCGGCAGCTCAACGGCAAAGGGCTCTGACGTGTCCGACGACTTGAACAGCTCTGGCACGTTTGGCAACCGGGCCAGGCGCTGATGAGCTTTGTGGATCTTGGCCATCTTCGATGTTGCGCCCTGAATCATCTTCTGCTCGGCCTCCCGCCTCAGGTACTGACGCGTTCCGCTGCTGATGTCCGCCAGGCGGTGCCACTCGTTCATGCCGAACTCGCCCACGCCAATCTCGACATTGAGGCGATAGTAATTTTCAATGTTGACGTTCCTGCTCGGCAAATATTCCTTCTTCATCTTCTCGTGCGTCGTCTCGCAAGCCTCAATCTTCGCAATCAGCCTTCGTCGGGCATCGGCGTACTCGCCCAGAAAGCCCTCGTACCACATCTGCTGGTTCGCGTCGCTCCCCTTTGGTCGCCTTCCCGTACCCACGCTGACGAAGACGCCGACTTCGCGGCCAGGCCACTCATTCACGACGGCCTCCTCGAGAGCCTCAGGAGCGGGGTTGAACGGGCCGGCACCGTCATCGTGAAAGACTGACTGCCCGATCTGAATGGGCTTAAAGGCGAGACCAATGGCACAGGTGGCCCTGCCGGCCTCCCAAATCTTACAGTCGAACTCGGGCGGCGGCTCTCTCCGGGAATCATATGATCGAAGCACGATGGGGGCAGTGCTCTTGCCTGCGCCCTTGTACATGGTGAGAACAGCCCTGTGACAAAGTTAGCCGGTGTCAAGTCTTGCAGATTGACAAGGTGTCGAATGGAAGCCTCACGTCTTGGTCCTGGTCTCTCTAGAGTCGTAAAGCCTCGCGTTGGGGTTCCCCCAGCGCGAGTTGAGTGACGGACGGGCCATCTGGGCCTGGGGGCTCCGCGCACTGAAGCTGACGACGCTGGCATTGCTGGAGTGGCGTCTCGGACCGGAAGCAGCGCTGAGGGGGCTGGCCACGTCGGCTTGGGTGCCGTCGTTCCCTTCTCTTTCGTACACGGTATGCTCGCGAACCGCTTCCTTGATGGCGTTCTCTAACCGCGAAGCCTTAAACAGGGTGGAGCGGTAGGGAATGCCGGCGATGGTTTTGTCCGTCTCGAAGACCATGCGCGTCATGCGCACATAGAGTTCTTTGCATGTTTCGAGGTCGAGACGCAGGCGACCAAGCATCAGGGCGATGAGGCCGCCCGTGCCTGTGCCGACGATGAGATCAAAGTGGTCGCATGGCTTGGGAATCTGGTTTCGGCGGGGTGCGTGTCCTTCGGTCTCGACGTAGGTGCGGTGCATGAGCTCCTGCACGATGATGAGCATGGAATAACCACGAACACCTCCTCCATCTGTCGCCAAAAAAGATTACGGTCAGTTTCGTGTTGTCCAGGATATAGGGAAACAAATACGGCGTGAGGGGGTTCGGCCGAGGCTGCCATGCTACCGGCGCGGCTGCCTGTTGGCATTGGCACTCACCTAGGGAAAGAATCCGGAGTGGAGGGCCCTTCGTGGTGTCTCTTCTCCTGACAGCGGCGGAATCCATTTGGCGCGACTGCTTGTAAAGCGGACGGAGGCCTGGTGACGATGCAGAAGGAAGGCTATCACAATCGTAATCGCAGTCGCAGTCGCAGTCGTAGTCGCAGTGGGAGTTGCAATTGTCGTCGCAATCGGAGCACAGTCGACAGTCGACCCCCTCCCCCCTTGTCTGATCGAGATCGAGTTACGCGCGCAGGCTTTTGGGGGAGCGACACGGGTTTGATGGGTCACGAGTGACGCAAGGCGCTCTGGGCAAACGTCGCCGTTGCTACCTTGGTGCTGTTGTGCTGCTGGCGCTTGGGTGCTTGGACGGGGTTTGCGAATGGAGTACCTGATCGGGCGATTCGGGGTCGCAGGTACTTCGAGTTGGTGGCGGGTTGCGCGGGGCAAATGTGTCGGACGAAAAGCGGTGTTCAGTCTTGGGGAGAGAGAGAGAGAAGAATTTCAGCTCCGCGATGTTGTGGAGGAGGAGTGAAGAATCGAGGAGAAGGCTGGCATCAGCTTACGAGAAGGAAGCCAATACGGATACGGGTGAGCTCGAATATCATGTCATCGTCGGTCTTTGGCGGGAGTACCTGAAAGATGAGATGCAGGCCTGCATTAGCCACAAGTACGATGTACCTTACCTGCCTCCTCGGTGCTGGAGCTGGTACTGGTAACTGGTGCTGGGTGCTGGTGCTGGGAGCACGAGGCATGGGGGGGCACGAGGGGCAAACAGGTAGTGGGGTACAACTGACCTCAGTGTGGCTGTGTTTCCCTTGGCAGACGGTCCCCCCCGGCCTGGCAGGTAGATATCAATGGCTCAAATCCGTCTGCCTCCTCCTTCGCCTCGTCGTCGCACTTGGGTGAACGACAGATGACTGGCCATGAGTGGTCAGTATGCCGAACCCTGCAGCCCTGCAACAGACCGAACGGCGAGGCCAAGCAGCGGAGGGACAGCGGGCGGGCGTGGGAGAGAGAGAGAGGGGGAAGGGAGGCAGCCTGCCAGTCAGTCTCTCAGTCAGCCTGCAGTTCTGGTCCATGTCCACACAGGCAGGTGTTCGTTCGTCTCGCTTCGTGGCGGGCCATCGCGAGCCCTGGCAAATGCCTGGTCATACTCGCCGATGGACGGATGGACGGAGGCGGGAGGGCAGGGAAGGCGTCGGGAAGGCGACCGTGACTGGAAGCAGCGACGCTGGGAGGCAAAGAGGCGACTTGGGCATCAATGTCCATCTGCACGAGAGCAGAGGGAGGAGAAACAGGCGGCCGACCAGAAACACCGTGGGAGCGGTGAAGCTCGAAGCAGGAAGCTGGAAGCAGGTGGTGGCCTACACTGTACGTGGCCGCACATGACAAGGCCGCGCTCGACACATCGCATGGCTTCGCATGGCAAGGCATCGCATGCACCGATTGACTTCGCGGTCTGGCTCACATCAACACACGACACGACGACCCTCGGTTCGACCATCGGTTCATGTGGTTCCTCAACAAATTTCCCCATGTCATCATGTTATGACGGCCGGCCCCTGGATGGTTTGATGTCGAGCAATCGACCTCCTTCACGATATTGCTCTCCCAGACTGAGTCGGAGTCGTCTGACAGGGCGGAGACGGCATGTTGATGCTTTTTCTCGATCTCGGTCGCAACCAGGCCGCGGGATGGATGGGCGGAGGACAACCAAACCCCCAGATTGGTCGTCGACGTAGGTACCCAGTCTTGGGCCTCGACGGCTCAGAACATGTGGCACCACTGAAAGACAGCATTGCAATGTGGCTGCAGAAGGCGTGGCCGTCGATGGATGCCCACCCCCGCCCTACCTCCGACCTCCTACCTACCACCTCGTACACGTACCTCCTCTTCCGCCTTTTTGCCTGCCATTGCCTGCCATTGCCTGCCATTGTCATGCCGGCCTCGTGCTCTGTCGTGCTCTGTCTGCTCGCCCTTCCCTGCCCGACGCTGAACGTCGAGGACGTGAGGTGCCATCCATATTAGCCTTCTGCACAAACTGTAAACCTTGGGCATAAACATGCACAAGCCGTCACACAAAAGGCTGGGGGGTTCGGCTATCCTCCAATCAGACGAGGCTCTCGTTGGATTTGGGTCCAGACCCCCAAGTCTCCCTCAGTACCAAGTAGTGTAGTAGGTAGTGTAGTAGTGTAGTAGTCCCTCCCACGCCCCCCCCAAGCCCCTCGAGCCCCTCTCTTGGTCTCTCCCCAACACGCCTGGCAGCCACAGCCTCGCTGGTAGCTTTTTGGAAGGCTCGAACCAGCGGACCAGCCTTACTATCGGGCCTCCGCCTTCGCCTTCTAGCCCTCTCTCTCTCCCACCCCCAAAGCGGTCACCCACCAACCGTCTTCCACCACCCTCCCCCAGCTCGCCCAATCTTCCATTCCTTCACATTGATTCCCGAGGCCTCTGAGCACTGCCCGTGTGATTCTCGCAAACTCCATTGTGTCTTCCGCTCCCCCCTCCCCAGACATCTGCCGTAAATCACACCGTTGCCCGCGCATCCAGTAGATGGAACAACCATCGCAGCCCTCCAAGAAGAGGCGTCTGATGCCCAAAGAGCCGCCGTCGGCCCACAGCTCGAACCACCACAACCACAATGCCAACCCCCAGCCAGCCTCCTATGCCATAGAAACGGTCAGCGCGTCACAAACCACCAACACCGCCTCGTCGTATATGCGTAGCTGATTCGTGCCCTCCCAGCAGACCCAACAGCCGCCCCCCGCCCCGGAGGCGCCTCTCGCCGAACGCCATGACTTCGAATCCTTCGCCAGGCACCTCCAGGATGCCGCCATGCTGATCCAGCGCCAGACCGATCGATTGCCCTATGCCCATGTGTCCGTTCTCCTCCTGCGATGGGAGGAAGACACCACCGTCGAGCCCGACCTCGTAGCCCTCGAGAACATACTTCGCGACCGCTACAACTATGCCACCGAACGTTGGAACATCCCCACCGTTGCCAACCCCAGCATCAAGCTCGGCGTCCAGATGGCGTCTTTCCTCGAGCACGGCGCGCCCGATCACCTGCTGATTATTTACTATGCCGGGCATGGATACCTGGGGGCGGATAATCAGCTCTACTGGGCTTGGTGAGTCGGCAACCCGCCTTGAAGCTGTCGTCTTTTTATTTTGGGGGGTGCATGTCTGACCGCTCATCCATGCAGCAACACTCGTGAAGATGCGGCCAAACTCAAATGGAACGGCGTTCGCTGCCTATTCGAGGATGCCCAATCGGACATTCTGCTGCTCCTCGATTCCTGTTCGGCTCGAGACGTGCCCCTTTCCGGCAGCCACGGCATCAAACAGGCCATTGCTGCGTGCACACCGGATCACAATGTTCGCGACACGTCTGGCCGGTCGTTTACGTATCTCCTCATCGAGGCTCTTCACAAGCTCAGCAACGGCCGGACTTTCAGCGTCCAGAGACTGCACGACGAGATTGCGTCGCTGAAGCAGCAGGAAATCGCTTCCGCTCTCAAGCTAGCCAACGGAACCGCATTGAGTCCGCGTCCTGCCAGCCAAGCACCTGTGCTTTTCACTCTCACCCCAGGAAAAGATCAGAGCTTGAGCCTCGCGCCGCTGCCAGCTCGACCAAGCCAGTTGCCATCGCCGCGCACCGGGCCTGATGGCGAGGCGCTGCCGTCCAGGCTGGCACGAGAGGATCAGCTGATCGACCCGGAATCGGTTTCGGACCTCAGATTCGACGAGGCAAGGGTTCTCGTCTGCACAACCTTCGTTGGAGATGCCAGTCCCGACATGTCCTCCTTCAATGGCTGGCTCCGTAACACACCGCCACTCGGTGCCAAGATCACGGTCGAAGGCATGTTTTTGGGCCCGCCGACCATGTTGCTGATATCAATGCCGCACTCTGTCTGGAACGTTGTGCAACACGATAAGGTTTGCTGCTTTCTCGGCTACATCAGCTCTCACAACATGATCCACCTGTATCAGAAGCTCGTTGGGTCTACGGGGTACTCCAAAGCCTCCGCCAAAGACGTTCAGGACGGGCGAATTCTTCTCGAGGCGAGAGAGCTCGCGGTGAGCACTCCTGCCGTGCGTAGGCGGTCCTCGGACGGCCAAGACAATTCGCTTCAGGATGTTGCAAGCCGCCAGGACCCTCCGACAGCCGCCGCCATTCCCTCCGCTCCTCCCCCGGCCCCTCCTTCGGCTGGCAACCTGCCTCCAGACGGCAACGACGAAGTCGAAGACTCAGCTGAGATGCAAGAGGCGGCGGAGCAGCTCAAGGCGTTGAGCCATGTGCGGCATCTCAGCGACGAGGCGGCTCCGACGGTGGAAAGGCGACGCACTACGCTCCCTGACGGCGCTATGCACCCGAGCCCCGAGGATACGGGCTCATCACATGACGCCAACGATTCGGGGCCCGACGAGACGCTCACCATTGCCGAACTCAGCACACCAAACTCTCGACCGAAACCTCGGCGATCTCTTCAGAAGTCGACACCCAAGCAGGAAACGCAATGTACACTCTGCAGCCACGAACCGTTCAAAGATTCCTCATCGCTACGCAAACACATTGCTGCGGCACACACGCGACCTTTCCCCTGCGCTTTCTTCTTCGCTGGCTGCTCCAGTACATTTGGCTCGAAGAACGAGTGGAAACGGCACATCGCCTCGCAGCACCTATGTCTGCAGTATTACAGGTGCTCCTCGTGTCCGCAGAGCACGGCTGAAGGGAAGGGCAACGAGTTCAACCGGAAGGATCTCTTCACGCAGCATCTGCGGCGTATGCACGCGCCGTTTGCGATCAAGAAGGCCATTGCGAAGGGGGACAGCAAGCTCCAGGCGGACTGGGATGGCCACGTCAAGGAAATGCAGCAGTCCTGTCTCGTCACGCGTAGGCTGCCCCCGCAGCGATCTGCCTGCCCCAAGCCAGACTGCAAGAGCGTCTTCGAGGGGCCAGGGTCATGGGATGAGTGGACAGAACATGTCGGCAGGCATATGGAGAAGGGCGAAGGTCAGCGGCTCGGCGTGGACCGTCTGCTAGCCAAGTGGGCACTCGATGAGAACATTATCGAGCGCCGGGACGACGGGGAGTACCGCCTGTTGCCTCTCAACGGCCCGTTTGAGGGCAACTTGCGGGAGTCGGTACGGGACGCCATCCTAGCGCTCATGCCTGATTCGAGACCCGAGGATGCGGAACCGACAAGTGGTGCTACGGAACGCACTGATGACAGGATGGAAGTGGATGACTGAAACGGGCAACGCCCTGCTCACCGTGCTTCGTCCGGCGCCGGCGACATGCACTACGATTCAACAGGATATTTACGGAACGACCATTATGAGACATGAATACCGACTTGTTTTTTTCTTTTCTTCACGCTCTTCGCTTTTGGGGTTTCAGCAGCAAACGGCAAGGTGCGGAAGCTACGGGCAAAAATGGCGTTTTGATCTTTTGCGAGGCACGATGGACCGAGTGGGTGTGGGTGTGGGCTGATGAAAAGGGGTATCCCGGCTGCCTTCCATTGACTAGAGTGATGTATGACATAGCTATGCTTCCCAGGAAATATACTGCCTCTCTACCCTGTGTATGTTCAAGATTGTGTGATGTTTACTTGCTGGATGGACTTATGGTTGGGAGGACAAAGGGGCTCTGAAGTGCTGTATTATGTAAGATGATGCACCAAGAGGGTACCTATCCACGGAAGCTAGGTAGTGGTGCCTGGTAGAGCTCCGTGAGGTGGGGTCAGAGCTCAACCGGACATCAACTCGCCCCCTGTCACGTCTCTCTTGTTCACTTGCTTGTGTGTGGGTTGCCATCTGGATAGGCACGCACCGAAGGACTCCTCGAGACTCACAGCCGTCAGCTCTCAGACCAACATGCACTTTGCCATTTGAAGCATCCGAACTCGAGAGCCACGCAGCACAGAACAAAGATGGCTTCCAACCCCCAGCCTCAGAACTCGGCCCGCCTCGAGCGCCACTGCCTCATCACCGTCGGCGCAACAGCCCGTTTCACGCAGCTTCTCAAAGAGGCCATCGAGCCTCCCTTCCTCGACATGCTCCGCGGACAAGGCTTCACTCATCTCACCGTGCAGTGCGGCGAGGACATTGACTGGTTCCGCGACCAACTGCGCGCGCTCGATGCCCCCGCGACGCTTCGCATCACGGCCTTTGATTTCGTCGACGATCTCACTCAAGAGATGCTTCGATGCCGCGCCGAGGCCAACACGCGCCGGGATGGCCTTGTCATATGTCACGCTGGTGAGTACAACCCTTACCCCCCTTCCCGCCCTCTCTCGCGTACCCTCCACGGGCCAGCAGTTCTGCTCCAGCCCATGTACACAGGCAAAAAATTGACCGACCGCCCTCGACCTAGGCACCGGCACCATCCTGGACGGCCTCCGCATCCACGTCCCCCTCATCGTGGTCCCGAACCCGACCCTCAAGGATAACCACCAGGAAGAGCTCGCCGAGGAGATCCAGAAGCAGGGCTACGCCGTCTGGGGCCGCCTCGGCCAGCTCGACTACGCCCTCGAGCAGTCCGCGCTGCTGTGCGATAAGAACGCGCGCGCGTTCCGCGCTCATCCGTTGCCTCAAGATGGCGGCGGCGGCGGAGGCGTCAACGTCTGGACGGTCAGCGGCGCCATGATGGACCGATACCGCGGGTCCGAGTCTGGCGTTGCGAGCGCGGTAGGGGGTGGTGGGCCGGCGGTTCCTCCTGGCGGGGAGCTGGGGCGCGAGGAGGCGGTTCATCTGACTTTGGATTAGGCATCCGGGCGAGCGAACGGCGCGGGGATGGCGGATCGGTAGAGGTTGTTTTGGAGACGATGGATGATGGGACTGCTGCTGCACGTCTTGCAGGAAAAGGGGGTGCGCAGACAGACTACTTGATTTGATACCCTTTGGAGTTTGTGGAAATGGAAAAAAGTTTAAGGTCATAAGATGTCATTTTCTCGTCGATCAGGCAGGATCGGTGTAACTATGTCTGGCAGCTGCTAGCTGGCTTCTACGGTAGAGAGGCAATACCCCAGATCTTGACAGCCGCATCGGCGCCGACGCTGGCGACCTTGTCGCCCCCAACCCACGCCACACCCGTGACGCCCTCCAGGTGTGCACCTTCAGCCTTGACCTTGCGTCCCGGGCTCGCCAGGCTGTAGATGACGACGTCGGCGCCGCGGGAGCCCGAGACGACGTGCGTCGTGGCGTCGTTCCACGCAATGCAGGTGATCTTGTTCCTGTTGTGCGCCGCCCACCGGTCGGTGCACTTGGCCGCAATCTCCCACGAGCTCGTGTCGTAGGGGTCGATGTTGCCGTTGTCGTTGCCGGCGGCGAGGTACTTGCCGTCCTTGGAGAAGGCCAGCTGCGAGATGGGGTGCGTCGACCGGTCGAGCGACTTGCTCTCGGCGAGCTTGCCGGCCGAGTCGGCCGCGTAGATCTTGACCGAGTTGCCGGCGCCCACGGCAACGGTAGAGCCGTAGGCGGCGATGGCGCTGGGGCTGTACCCGTTGCGGTTCTCGGAGACGAGCTTGCCGCCCTCGTAGACGTCCACGCCATCCACGGTCGCGACGAACAGGCGGCTGCCGGCGACAGCCACGCCCTGCGGCTGCGATGAGAGCGAGACGGCGTCGCCGAGGTAGAGGTTGGCGGACTCGTCAATGGTGCGCAGCTTGTCGTCCCAGCCCACACTGTAGGCGCGACCCTCGGCAGCCGCGAGCTGGCTGATCTGGTTCGTGTGTGCTTGGCCCTCGACGGTGGTGCCGACACCGGTGCCGACATCCCACTTGCAGACGCGGCCCTCGAAGCTGCCGGTCCAGAGGGTCTGGCCGCTGCCGTCCGAGGCGGTGGTCAAGGCCGTCACGCTCTTGTTGTGGCCCTGGACCACCTTGGCAGGCTTCGTGCTGCCGGGGTACAGGTAGAGGAGGTCGCCCTCACGGTTGACGCTGATGATGAGGCCGTCGGTCCTGCCGTGGGGGTAGACGACGCCGAACTGCTGGCTGCCGAGCTCCCAGGTGTGCTGGGCGCTGCCGGGCTCCAGGCCCCAGAGCTTGACGGTGCCGTCGGCGCTGGCCGTGACGAAGGTCTGGCTGTCCTTAGCCCAGGAGACGGCCAGGATGCTGCCCTTGTGCTCGCCATCGGAGATCTGGACTGTCGGCTCGCCGGTCTTGCCGTCGTAGAGCTGGATGCGGCGGTCGGCACCGACGGTGACGAGGTGGTTGCCGTCGGGGGAGAAGGCGCTGCCGAAGACAAAGTTGGTGTGAAGCGCGGCGTGCTTCGAGTTGAACTTGAAGGGCGCGCCGTGGAAGAAGCACATGGTGCCGTCGTCGGACACGGTGGCGGCGCGCAGGGGCCGCTGCTGGCGCAGAGCGACCGCGTTAATGGACTTGGAGTGGCCGCTGATCTCGCCGACCGAGTTGCCGCTGTCGGCGGTGATGCAGGCGCCGAAACGCTCGCTGCCCTTGCCGACGGCGATGATGCGCTGCGAGTCGCCATCCCACGCAATGTCCTTGATGGGGCCGGAGATGATGTGGTATTCGCCCTTGGTGTTGACGGC
Source organism: Verticillium albo-atrum (assembly GCA_002851705.1). Taxonomy (NCBI): domain Eukaryota; kingdom Fungi; phylum Ascomycota; class Sordariomycetes; order Glomerellales; family Plectosphaerellaceae; genus Verticillium; species Verticillium albo-atrum. The sequence goes on from NMXJ01000009.1 coordinate 1,250,034, forward strand.
CTCGACGGCATCCCAGACCCTCACGGCGCCGGTCCTGTCACCGCTGGCAATGTAGAAGCCGCTGGGGGAGAAGCGGGCAATGGTGGTCGTGGCATTCTTGTGGCCGGTGTATTGCTTGCAGAGGGACGGCTCGTCGATGGACCGCACGAAGATGGACTTGCCAGACTGGAGACGGAAACCTTTGTCAGCGAAGAGCCATACTATCTTGGGTCGGCGAGTCTCCCTACTGCATATGCTATCCGCTCGCCCTTGTTGTCGACAGAAAGCTGGGTCGGCTGGAGGCCCTCCTCGGATCCAAGGGGGTTGATCGCTGGCGTGGGGGCCAGGATCTTCTCGAGGGTAAGAGACATGGCGGGGCTCCGGAAAGGATGGAAGATGCACGGTTGCTAACAGAAGGAAGACGAAGGGAGCTTCGAGAGTGAGAGTCGAGTTGCGAGATTGTTTGTTTGCATACGCGGCGGAAACTGAGGCAAGGAGTAGGGCGGTAAGGTAATCCGTTCGATGGTCGACTGGCGGCGGGTTACCGTTGGCGGGGCACTTCGACAGTGGCCCGCATCCAAGGCATCCATCCCCTGAGCAGAGGCCCGTACCTGTAACCTGTACCTGAGCTCTCTAGTGCGGGGCAGACGAGACAGTGCCTGAGACATGGGGGATGACGTATCCTATTCGAAGTCGGTATTCACTCCCCTATGACCTCCCCTAGCTAAAGGTACCTACTTGTCGTCGGAAGAAAGGCTTTGTCTACTGCCTCGAGTCGAGCCAATGATGCAAAACCTCAAGAATCCATTTCTCTCCTTCTACGAACCACACTACCCAACTCGCGAACTTGCAGGCCTCCTTCTGCCCAAGCGCCGCCGTCACTCCTGGAACAGAAGACCTGCAACGCAACCCACACAGTTAAGGATGTCCACATCCTACACCGTGAGAGGGCGTTGGGCGTCCAACATTTGACACACTCCCCGTTGGTTGCTCCGACAAAAATCCCTCGACAAGACTGACTTCATCACCTGTTCCCGGGTAGCTCAATTGGTTAGAGCTTTGGACTTTTACGCAACAGCATAACAATCCAAGGGCTGTGGGTTCGAGTCCCACCTCGGGAGTCTCTTTTGCTTTTTGCTTCGTTTCGCAACACGATGATGTCCTAGAATGGGCGGAGGGTGGAGGGCGGAGGGCGGAGCGTATGGCCTGTCATCGTGGCCGCTGTTGACGCATTTACCTCTCATCCCACGAGACAAGAAGCAGAACGCAGACACGGATGCAGAAAGAACCAACTACTTAATCATGGTGGTGTGCTCCACAGCATGTGTATTGCCTATGGCTTATTCGCCTTCGGACCGCCCTTGGATCGTCACGATATTGCCAGTATCGTTCGGCGGAGGATTGGCCTCTAGGAGACGTCGTCCCTACGTCGGGGGTTTTCAAAAAGATCGGCAAGCCTCTTCATCCACACACACACACGCGCGCCAGCTTGGCGGCTTTCCCCCTACCCTGCCTTGATCGAGCATCGCCTCCAGCTACTCTGTTGACAGGTTTGATGGACAATGAGAATCAGGCGCAAGCCAGAAAGGCACTCGCGGGCGGCCGAGTCGGTCGAGCTTTGTGACGCCCAGATGCATGTAGCACCAACCCTTTCTTCTCCAGACATCAATCATGTCGGTCGCCATCACTTCTCTGCCACCGATATACCTCATTGGATCCACGCACTACACGTCACCCGCGCCTCCCACGGGCGACAGCCTCTGCGTTTCAAACCCTCCCTCGTCCTCTCTCTCCCTCCTCGCTTCTCTCTCCCGCCCACGCGGCGCGATGGTTGTCCCGCGCTCGGCACACGGCCCACAAGTCGCGTCTCTTGAGCACAGCAAATGCCCTCATCTGATCCCAGATCTCGGCCCCTCAGAGCAGCCCATGCGACGCTGTCTGCAACCTTGGTTCCTGCCTCGTCCGGACGGGCCTTTTCATCCTGCCAGATTCGGATGGGCCGTGGACCCTGTGCAGGGGACCTTGGACCTTGGACCTTGGACCATGGACCTTGGACCATGGACCTTGGGGGTGCCACTGATGGCCCGCCTCGGCAGCGAGTCGATTGCTTGCGCTGCGCGGCGAGGCTTGTCGCCGCCGTCCCATCGATACCACCGTCTTGGCGGCTTTGTGGGGAAGCCGTGTTGAACCTACATGGGTGTTCGGTACTACTTCCCCGGCTTTCCTCGAAACGGCTTGATATCGATTTAATTTACCCATAGTATCTGCCAACCCGGCAGCCCACGCAACGAAGCATCTACCCACCACGCCCATGACGACAAGCCAACCCTTTGCTTTGTCAAGCTGATCAAGCAGCCTCCCAACCCGGCCGAGAGCAAATACCATATCGCCAGCCTCCGTTCCGCGTCGCCTTGCGGACGACCAAGTCGGCTTAGCCCTTGGCGTGCCGTGCCCCAAGGGCGGCTTGACCTGCCACAGCGAGTCAGCGTACCACCAAACCCAGCCTCGAGCCGTGTGAAGCGATACCTTGACCGGATGACGTGCGGCTACTGGCAGATGACAACCTGCCTGTCCTGTTACTATGAGCCGTGCTCTGCCTGTGCCTCGCCTGCGTGCAGTCGTCTGTTGAGTTTCGGACCATCCTGGAGACCTTCCGTCGCTGCAACGCTGCCAAGCATCATACGAAAGGGCAGATGATACGAACACCAGGCTGAGGCAGCCTGGAACGGCAGCTGCCGGAGGAAGCGTTGTGTTGCCGACGGGAAAAGGACGCATGCTTCCCTCCGTGGTGCATCGCGAACCTCGTCACGACAGAGTCCCCCCTTGTCGGGAGATAAGGCCTGAGACGAAGACCCACGGAGACGATGAACGTGAGCATATTATTGTGACACGGCGATGAAGGATTCGAACCGATCCCCTCGCTCGGCGCAGGTAAAACATATCGACCTGACGTGCTGGGAAATAGATGAATTCGTGATACCATCATGGTCGCCCCCGAGTCGACCACTCTCTGAGGCAACATGGGATGCTTGGGGATCGGATTACACAGAGAAGCCACAAGTGTTCGGCTTCCCGCAAACCAGCCCACCCACTGTTCCAGCTTCATATTTGATGTGTTCGGAATGGCGGGGAAGGTAAATCTATCTGATATGTGGCTTCCCAGTCTCGTCCCAGCGGCCGAGGCCGAGACCGAGGCCGTTTTCGAGAGTCTGAATGGGACCTGCCCTCTCACCCCCCCTCCTCTTTCCGCCCTCCCCCCTGGTAACTACCTACCCTGTCCTGCCTGGCATCCACTTCCGAGATCGTCTCTCGATGTTCCGGCCTGTTGATGCGCATAATTGACTTATAATCGAGCCACGCCTTCCTCTGTTCCGAAGACATAGTTTCCGAGGTCTTGGTGTTGTCTTCGCATGCTTCTTCCCCTCATTCTCAAGCATATCTCCCACACATCTTTGACCTTTTGTGCTTCCTCTCAACACAAGAACCCTCTGCTGCTACTGATCTGATCACAACGAAATCAGACGACCTATCCTCATCAACATGGCAGGTCATGGCGCGGGCGGTGCTGGAGGGGCCAGTGGCCCGTCTCGGCTCCCCGAAGTGTTCGCAGCTCGGCTGGTCATGAACAAGCTTGCCGTTACCTACTACGCCGCCGCCTTGGCTTCCCTCCTTGGCATCTTCATTGCTTTTCACTTTACTCGCATTGTGGCACAAAAGTCGGGCCTTGCGTCCAGACTCTCCGGCGTTGCTACTCCCTTCCTCAGCGCTTCAAGGTACATCCTCGCTCCTGATTCATGATCCGACAGCAAACTTTGGAATCTAACAACTGCCGACTTTCTTTCTAGAACCTTGAGGAGGAAGCTACTTCGGAAGGCTCCTTTCCTGCCCTCAGCCGGTCATGCTGGGCTTACCTTTATCTACATCGGACTGAACGCCGTCCTGACATTCAAGCCCCTGATGAACCATCCTGCTCTGTCACTCGTGTCCAATGTAGCCTCTCGAACTGGGTGGTATGTCATCCCCTTTGGTTATCAAGACTTACTCTGACCTTGTCTTCCAGGCTCGCACTTGCCAACATATGCCTTGCTGTGTTCTTCGGCCTGAAGAACACCCCTCTGGGTTATTTGACAACATGGTCTTACGAACGCCTGAATATTTTGCATCAAATTGTTGGCTATACTGCCATGGCAATGACCGCCATCCACGGTATTGCATACTCTGTTTACTTCATCCAGCAGGGCAGAATAGCGCGACTTCGGGTTCAAGAGGAAATATATGGCATCGTCGCAGGCTTTACCATGCTCACCCTCGTCGTGGTCGGCGTCACCGTCCGTCGGTGGTACTATGAGCTATTCTACCTGGTACATGTCTCCTTCTTTGTCATCACAATGGTCTTTGTCGGCCTTCACCAGCCTGAGACGCACAAGCATATCCTTATTGCGGTGGGTGTTGGGGCTGGGATGTGGGCGCTCGACCGCCTCCTTCGAATCGTCCGGGTCAGCCTGCACAGCTTCAACAACCAGGCCACGGTCCACCCGCTCCCGCACGGAGGCACCCGCATTGTCCTGCAGAAGTCTCCCGTCGGCGCGAGGTCCGGCGAGCACTGCTTCCTCTGGGTACCTAGCATCAGATCAATCGAGATGCACCCCTTCACCATCGCAGCGGTGAATCCCCTGGAATTTGTGGTGGCCTCCTACGACGGCTTCACGCGTGACCTCCACGAGTACGCTGTCCGAAACCCGGGAGCCAGTCTCAAAGCCTCTGTGGAGGGCTCCTACGGGACCTTCCCGGACCCTGCTGCCTATGACAAGGTGGTTTTGGTGGCGGGTGGGAGCGGGGCCAGCTTCACGATCGGCATGGCTCTCAACATGATCAAGCATGCCAAGGCTGGCTCTCAGCAGAGCATCGTATTTGTGTGGATGGTCAAGAACCATGGTACGTTGTCTTGGAGCGGCCCTCAACATGACCCCATACTGACTGATACCCGTTACAGCCCACCTCGAATGGTTCTCTGAGCACCTCGCCACAATCCGCCACAGTCTCAACTCATCCATCTCGCTCTATGTGACAAGATCACCGCGGGATGAGGTGGCACCCGCTACGGCTAACCCCTTTCCACCAACTGGAGAAGTACATCGCACTCGCGCAGCGACCTTTTCGTCATCAGACAGCTCCCCGGACACCCCTGTCGACGATGAGAAGAGGCCCGCCGAGGACAAGCCGGCCCGCATTCAGACACGTCACATCTCCGACCCCGAAAAATCGGGAAGTGATTCGGAGCTGGCGTCACCCACGTCACCATACACCACATCTTCTCCCGACACGTCTATGCCACCACATGAGCTCGCGGATGGAACCCACCTCCATGGGATCACCATCACATACGCGAGGCCCGACGTTTCTGCCCTCATCGCCACCGCCATTGCGCAGACGCCTGCCGATCAACGGGTGCTGGTTATGGGCTGCGGGCCCGAGGGCTTGATGACGCAGGTGCGCAACACGACGGCCAAGTCGGTCAGGACGAAAGGACCTGCGGTCGAGCTGCACTGTGAGCAATTTGGTTGGTGATGGGTGCCTGTTCCCTGTAGGGGCACGCCGTTCTACATGTGATCATGAAGCATGATGAGTTGGATGCATTTGTTTGGTCAACGCGTGAGCCGGTCACTCATACGCAAGGGCTCTTCCTGGAGGCTCTACTGGAGATTGATAGAGAATTCGAATTGATTTGTCACTTTACACCTGATTCAAGCAGGGAGGGTACTTCCTCCGCCCCGACTGTGTTGGCCAAGACTGCTCACCAAACGTCGTATCGAGCCAACTCTGCGCAAAAGGTTAAATGCCAAAGACGATGGAGGTTCTGACTCGACTTGGCTATTCCATAGAGATGACAAATTCGGCCCGAGGTGTACAGTTCCTGTCAAGAGGTCAAGACGCATCGCTACGACCCCTGACGCCTCTCTGGGCCCCCCCTTGCCCCCTTTTCGACATTTACTCGCGCATCGCAAAAAACGGGCGAAGCAGAGCCAACGCCAGGCACATGGTACCATCGGCCCGACAGCACGCCGGCCGGGGATGGGCCGCCAGAACCACAACCTCCGTTTCTCTCTCTGCTATGCCTTGCCTTGCATTCTCTTCCCTTTCCTCTTGGCTCCTGGGGGGGAAACCCCACGCCAGTCGAGGGCACGTCGTCAGTCATCGACTCGCTTAGAGCAGCACATGGCTTCTCGGAACCGGCATTCATGGTCTCCTATAACTAACCCCCACACGTTTGCCCCGATTCGGCTGCTTCCGAAGGGGAGACCGGCACCCCCCCGGCCCCCTACACAGACGCGCACGCCACGGGAGGGCTGTGCAGGATTTGGCAGGTTATATGCCGTCTCCCTTCAGATCATGTCGTCGTCGTGCTATCTAGAGTTTTGGGAGGCCCTGGTTCCTTTGGTCGCTGCATCGTTTAGGGTTACATGGGACTGACTACCCGCTCTGTCGTGATGGCGATATGCCGTTCGCAGATAAGCTTTTCTTTCCATGTAACCGAACCGAACAAGACAGGAAGGCGTCTGATCCCAGACTGGCAATTCACACGGGCGCGCGGTGCACTGCAAATGGAGACACGCAGTCGGCCGCAGACATGGCCTGTCCGGGTTGCCTCTCGGGCGAAGCGACTGCGACGAAGAAAAAACAGACTGGACTCCCGAGCACGATTGAGCATGTTGTATATTCCACCACCTACCCGAAGCAGAAACACCCCCCCTTACTTTCGCGATTCATTCATTCTTCTACTCTACTTTCCCTCCAAGGTAAAATATGGAAGGTATCATCATTGTTGAACAGATAAGCCCCAGCGCCATTTGTTGAAGAAATGCCACTCGTTCGCCAGATTGCAACCCTTAGAACAAGCCCTGGATCTCACCAGTCTCCACGTCCACGTCCACGTTCAGGTAGCCTGGCGCCGTGGGCAGGCCTGGAATGGTCTGGATGTCTGCCGCGAGAGCATACCTGTCACATAGTCAGCACGCAATTCGTCCGATATGACCAAGAAGGGGAAAGGGAGAAACAAGCAAAAAAAATAAGAGAGACTCACAAATAGCCCGCGCCGGCGGCCATCCGCACGTCCCGGATGGGCACCGTGAAGCCCGTCGGCGCACCCTTGAGCTCGGGGTCGTGAGAAAGCGAATATTGCGTCTTCGCCACGCAGATGGGGAGGTTGCCGAAGCCCTGCTTGGTGAACTGGTCGACCTTCTTCTGCGCCAGCTCGCTGAACTCGACCGCCGCGGCGCCGTACATCTTCTTGCCGATCGCCTCGATGCGCTCCTGCACCGTCCCGTCGAGATCGTACAGCAGCTTGAAGTCCTTGGGCTTCTCGCTTGCCGCGATGACGCCCTTGCCCAGCTCAATGGCGCCCTTGCCGCCCTCGGCCCAGTGGTTGGCGAGGATGGCATCTTCGGCGCCAGCCTTGATGGCCTCCTCCCGGATCACGGCAATCTCCGCATCGGTGTCGGTGGAGAACTTGTTGATGGCCACCACGACGGGGATGCCGTACGAACGAGCGTTCTGGATGTGCTTGGCGAGGTTGACGCAGCCGGCGCGGAGAATGTCCACGTTCTCCTCCTTGTACACCGCGTTCAGCGGCGCACCAGGTGAGATGGGGGGGCCACCGCCGTGCACCTTGAGCGCACGAACAGTGGCGACAACGACGACGACGTCGGGCACCAGCCCAGAGGCGCGGCACTTGATGTTGAAGAAACGCTCACCACCCATGGTGAAGTCAAAGCCGGCCTCGGTCACGACGAAGCCAGCCTTCTCGGCCGGATCCTCATCGGCTTCGGTACCGACGAGCTTCAGTGCCATCTTGTCAGCGAGCACAGAGCTGTTGCCGATACTAATGTTCGCAAAGGGGCCGGCGTGGACGAAGACCGGGGTACCCTCCAGGGTCTGCATCAGGTTCGGCTTGATGGCATCCCTCATGAGAGCCGTCAAGGCACCGCCTGCGCCGATATCGTCGCAGGTCACGGGGTCGCCGCTCCTGGAGCTGGCAACCACCATGCGACCAAGTCTCTCCCGAAGATCGCCCAGACTCGTGCTCAGGGCGAGAATCGCCATGCACTCACTGGCGACAGAAATGTCAAAGCCGGTCTCGCGCGTTTGGCCCTTCTCCGTGGGAGCAACACCAACGGTGATTCCACGCAGGTGTCGGTCGTTGACATCCAGGACGCGGCGCCAAGTGATAGTCTCGGGGTCGATGTCCAGACGAGCGAAGCGACCGATCTCTTCTTCTGTCAGGTCATCGGGGTTGGTCTTGTCGATACCGAGCTTCTTCAGGCGACGGAACATGACAGGAGCAAAGACGCGCTTGCCGTTCTTGGCGGGGACAAGACGTTTGTAAAGAGGTCCGTTCTTCTGCGTGTTCTCGTGGAAGATGCGGGTCTCGATGGCAGCAGCAAGCAGGTTGTTCGCCGCCGTGATGGCGTGAATGTCACCTGTCAAGTGCAGGTTGAACTCATCCATAGGAATAACCTGGCTGTAACCACCTCCGGCGGCACCGCCCTTGATGCCAAACGTGGGTCCTTGGCTGGGCTGGCGCACGTTGCCAAAGGTCACACGGCCAAGATGCGCGCCCAGCGCCTGGGCGAGACCCATGGTGGTGGTCGACTTGCCCTCGCCAAGAGGAGTCGGGGTAATACCAGTAACAACGACATACTTGCCGTTGCGACGGTGGTCCAGCCTCTTCAACAGGTCAAGATCCACCTTGGCCTTGTAAGCACCGTAGGGTTCCAGCTCATGCGAGGCGATGCCGACTTCTTTCGCGAGACGCGTGATCTGTTTCGGGGTTTGGGCCCTCGAGACTTCAATGTCAGATGGCACCGGGTCCAGGAGACGGAGCGGCAAAGGCACGATCTTCCTCTGCCTCTGCCTCTCTAGGGACTGAGCAGCCGAGTCCACAACGTTCCTCAGAAGCATAGCAACGGTCATCGGACCCACGCCGCCCGGCACAGGAGTGATGTGCGATGCAACCTGCGAGGCGGACTCGTACTCGACATCGCCGACCAGCCTCTGGCCTGACTTCTTTGTATCGTCGGGAATGTAGTTGGTGCCGACATCGATGACAACGGCACCCTGCTTCAGCCATTCGCCCTTGACAAATCCAGGCTTGCCAATGGCGGCGACGACGATGTCGGCGGCCTTGACGTGGTCTTGGAGGTTCGCCGTCCGGGAATGACAGACAGTGACGGTCGCATCGGCGTGGCGCAGGAGGTAGCTGACGGGACTTCCGACAATGTCGCTCCGGCCGATGACCACAGCGTTCTTGCCCTTCAGGTCCACTCCAGTCTGCTGAAGGAGGACCATGACACCCTTGGGGGTGCAGGGCACGAACAGGGGTCGACCGCCCTTCTTGGCCAGCTCTCCGATATTGGTGGTGCCGAAGCCGTCGACATCCTTCTCATCGGCAACGGCCGACGTCACGGCGTACTCGTCAATGTGTTCGGGCACGGGCAGTTGCACCAGGATGCCGTGGACATCAGGGCTGTTGTTGAGGCGGTAGATTTGGTCGAGGAGCTCGGGCTCCGAGATGGACGAGGGGAAGTGAAGCAATTCGCAGTGAATGTTGGCCTAGAAAAATACCAAGCGGTTAATTGCCTGTGATCAAGGCACGGAGGGTAGATTGTGGTGGTGTACCTCTTCAGCAGCTTTGAGCTTCATGCGAACGTAGGTGGCTGCGGGGCAATGAGCTTCGACGGGATTTTGATGGCGGGGGAGGGGTAGACAAACAAGAGTCAGATCGGTCGCCAACTGTACAGGTGACACAGGGTTAGTCTCACGGAGGATCCGAAAATGCAAGACAAGGCGGGTATGCTGTCGGGACGCACCTTGGATAATCTTCAAGGAAGGCTGGAATCTGGGGTTGGCCTTCTGGCGCTCGAGAACCTCGGCGGCCAGATCCCCACGAATCTTCTTCGCAATGGCCGTGCCATCGATCTTGTTGGCGGCCATGTCGATTGCAGTTGTGGTAAAGTACCGCGGACGCCAGGTGCGACGGGAATTCAAGTTGTGGAAGGAGCTCAATGCAGGCCGTAGTCGCACCGGTGAGCAGCAGGGGGAGGGGGAGGGGGAGGGGGAGGAGGAGGAGGTTGTGATACTGGCGACTGGGAAGAGTGACGCCGAGCGGGAATCTGGGGTGGAGGGGACTGAGGGTGCAGAGCCAAAGGCGGAGCCGCGCCCGCGCCCGTGATCGGTAACAAGTCGGCCAAGCTCGGGATCCAGTGACGAGTCGTGCGTGGATCGACGGCTGAAGGGACCACCCAACCTTGCCAATGACCTTGCTGCCGCTGCAGGCGTCGCAATTGTGGGTGTCACCAACAGACCACGGCCGTGTGCTGTAGGAAGGGAACGGCGCATTTTCGTGAGCTCCGATTCAGACTTTGACAGTACTGTAGCTCGCCTGCGCCTGCGCCTGTCACTGGCGATTGGCCTCGTTTCGCGTGTCAGACGAGCCTTTCGTGATTTGCCCTTGAAGCGTGTCCAAAATGGTTCGTGACTCCTCGCAAGTGAATCACTAAACAGGACTGAGTCACCTCAGAGCCAGAGGGTGACCTTATTCTCGCAACGAGCTCCGAAGCCAGAGTGAACACCAGATGGCCAAGTGACACAGGGATGGAGAGATAGAGAGTCTGTGTGTGTTGGTCGTGTTTGCAAACAAAGGGCTGTCCGACACCTGAGACCGCTTTACCAAACAAAGAAAGAAAACCCTCGGTCTAAGACAGCAAGTATACAATATGATACAGAGAGTAAAAACGAATGAGACGATGTTATCGACACATGCTTATCCAAAGCTTCATCTTCTTCGAAAGGAGGGTGGTGGGTGACTCGAGGTACAGCACGCGGCCGTCTAGTTCGATCCCTTCCGCTGGAAGAACAAGATGAGATGGCGTTGTCGAACAATCGCGGTCACTGTAGTGACAGAATGTGCCCGACTTCAAGGTGTCGAGCAGGGTCGTCAAGTCGTGAAAAAGGTAAGATCCTCGTCTCTTTCGTGAGTCCTCATCTCGAATGACGGTTGGAGGATCCAGATGCCAGCATGGAATGAAAGGGTAGGTGACTCAGCTGCCTTGGCTCCGCCTGAAACGGCTAAAGCGGTCAGCACCAGCCACGGCAGAATCAACAATCGCGGGGAGGGGGAATCCCTCGCCCCACTAGAAGCCCGAACCCACAACCAAACGTGAAAGACGCTGCTGTGCGGAGGCCAAAAATTCAGCAGCAACCGGCGACGAGCGACTTCAAATAGCGATCCCATCCCGCGACTTGGCCACCCCACGAACCCGATATCGCAACGAGACATCTTCCCATCGCAGCCAAGTTCCATCCGTCAACATGAGGCCCGTTCTTCTGGCTGGCCACGAGCGTGCGCTCACGCAGATCAAGTACGCGACGCCCCAAAAACACCATGTCATACTACCGAACCGAGGACGAGCACGAGCATGATCACGATGAGGGGCAACCGGCTAACCCACCTTGTTAGGTACAACCTCGATGGCGATCTCATCTTCTCCGTCGCCAAGGATCAGCAGATCTGTGCCTGGTACGCGCACAATGGCGAGCGTCTCGGAACCTACCACGGCCACGTCGGCGCCATCTGGACCGTCGACGTCGACCCTACCAGCACCATGATCGCCTCCGGCTCTGCCGACAACACTATGCGCCTGTGGGACATCAAGTCCGGCAAGTGCCTCAAGACCTGGGAGTTCCCCACCGCCGTCAAGCGTGTCGAGTTCAACGAGGACGGCACCAAGCTGCTGGGTGTCACCGAGAAGCGTATGGGTTACCTCAGCAACATCGTCGTTGTCGACATCAACCCCGATGTGGAGGCCGAGCAGAGCGACGAGAAGGTCCTCACCATCGTCTGCGACGAGAGCAAGGCTACCGTCGCCGGCTGGAGCTTCCTGACCAAGTACATCATTGCTGGCCACGAGGACGGCTCCGTCTCCCAGTTCGACGCCAAGACCGGCGACCTCCTCTACAACGCCCCCGTCCACGAGCTGAACACACCCGTGACCGACCTGCAGTGGTCGCCTGACCGCACCTACTTCATCACCGCCAGCAAGGACAAGACCGCCAAGGTTCGTAGTCGACGTCCCTATTTACAACATATATCGTTCACCCCTGCTAACTCCTTATCAGCTCATCACCACCAAGGACCTCGAGGTTCTCAAGACGTACCCCGCCGATACCCCTCTCAACAGCGCTGCCATCACCCCCAGGAAGGACTTTGTCATTCTCGGCGGTGGCCAGGCCGCCATGGACGTCACCACCACCTCGGCCAGGCAAGGAAAGTTCGAGGCGCGTTTCTACCACAAGATCTTCGAGGACGAGGTCGGCCGTGTCCGTGGTCACTTCGGCCCCCTGGTATGTTCCCCCCTACATGATGCTCTTTACATCCCACAGGCAGCTGACCCTTCACCAGAACACAGTCGCGGCGGACCCTACGGGCAAGGGCTACGCGAGTGGCGGTGAGGACGGCTACGTCCGCGTGCACCAGTTCGATAAGGGCTACTTTGACTTCTTGTACGAGGTGGAGAGGCAGAGGCTGTAAAGGCGGAGCCTTATCGTCTTCCCCCTCCCTCTTCGGGACTTGGCATAGTTCGGCGTTCTGGGAATCTCGAGAAGTGGGATGGCCGGTTAGATTCAATGGGTTTGTAATTTAGGGCATTCTCCAAAAAAGAGCCGGCCGAATGGGAGATGATCGACTGCGGAGACGATTGTCTCGTTTGATGGCATGCTATGAGTTTTACGACCTCGTTGGGCATCATGACCGTGCTGCTGTGTGGATGGCCCTGAAGCTGATGGATTCAGTGGGCCGGGAGCGAGAGACGCCCGCTAGCGTGCGGCATCTGGATCCTCTGTGTATTTGACGAACGACACCGACAATAAAATTCACCGCAAGCCGGTCCCTTAAAAACGCGCAAAACATCACAATACACCATGGGCTCGAGATTGCTAGGGTACTGTTTGTAGTACTGAGGGTGGATGGGGGAAAAGTCACGGGGAACAATCACATTGCATAGATTCAGATCAATGGCTTAAGCGTTTTGCACGCACTTTCTTTATACTCGGCTCGTTGCGAGCCCAGAAACCATGTAAATATGAGACAGGCGGCCCAACTATGTGCCCCTAGGCCGCAGCCGTCCAGCTCCCGGAATATCATAAACCCAACACCACAAATGCACACCATGGATCGTCCCAACGCCTACCGCCTCCCATGCTTATCGTGTTGATCCCCATGCTATGCTTTGACGCCTCTTAAATCGCGTACGCTACCCATCAGGAAAACCCGCTCACTGAGACATAACTTCCGTGCGTTCGTGCGTGCATGCTAGGCGTGAGCCCATACCCTGTACGCCATGCTTCGAGCTCCTTAGGAATGCCGACTTCTCTTGCCTCCGCCACCGAACATGTTCTTGTCGTGGCCCAGGCTTCCCAAGTCGAATATCTCGCCGAGGTTGATCTTTCGTTTAGAGCCGGCACCGCGGCCAAGCTGGTTTCCTGATCGAGCGCTCAGTCTTGACCCAACCCCGGTGTGTCGTAATCTAGCGGCGCGGTTCGTGGGAACGGCGCTCGTGGTGGAGGCGGCGTGTGGCGGTAAGGAGTCGTGGCTGCGGGAATCGGACAGGTCGAGGTTTGCGATGTTGAGGTACGCATCCTGCGGGTAGGGATGCGAGGACTGAAACGTGAACGTATCCTGGCTGGGAACAGTCATGTGTGTTGTCTCGACGGGAGCCGGAGAAGCGGTGGGCGGCGCGGAGCCCGTTTGCGCGTGGGGGGTGTCCTCTCGCATTGTTGATAGAGGGTTCCCGCTGGCCGTCCGTGTGAGTTCGGGAGACGAGGCCGTCTCCGCCTTCTCGGCTTCGTCTTCGCTTTCAGCGGTCTGCGATGGGGATTCCCGACCGTCCAGCCTTTCGGTGGCCCATTTGCGAACCCTCCACCCCTCGCCATCGCCTACGCCGAGGTTCTCCTTGTCGAGGAAGGCCAGGAGGTCGTCCAAACAGTCTTGGTATCCGTCGAGACGTGCCTTGGCCTGGCTGGCCGCAGAGGTTTTGTACAGCTTTGTGACGGAGAGGGCGGCGGCCTTGAATGCGTCGAGTAGTTGTTCGGGGGAGTCATTTTGAGTTGTTTGCTTCTGCCCGGATGACCCAGGCAGGGATGTGTTCAGACTCCGCATGGAGTCCATGGTACGGTCGCGATGAACTGGACCCAAACTTGAGGACGTCAGCAATGTCTCGTGACGAGAGATCGGCTCTTCTTTCAACTTACGTCGTTGTTCTTCGCAAAATGCGGTGGGCAAACAGGTCTGGAACACCTGAAGGGCTTGATTTGAGGAAGTGGGTGCAGTGGGGTACAGCCTATCGCCGCTGTGCCTGAAGTGGGTAGGCAGGGTCACTGATGCGAGGATGCAGCCACGGAGCCCAAGAGAGAGGGGCGGACAGTTGTCAAACACGATGTGTCGTTTCTTCGTAGTAGGCTAGTCGTAGATGCAGCCTTCGAGTATGTTCGATGCAGGCCTAAATGGTGGTGATTCGTCGCGCAAGCTTGTTTGTTTGGTGGTGGTGGCGGTGGTGGTGTTTGGTGGATGGTGGTGACTCGGTGTTGACAGGGCCGCCGCGACGGTAGCCGCTAGGCCGGGTGCCCGCCTGACTGACGCCATCAGCTTTGTCGCCCAGAGAGTTAATCCGGCCTCCGAGCCCCGGCGCACGGGGAGGGGAGCGCTTTGACCACCTTCGCACCCTGCGGGCGGGCGCGCGTGCATGCCGGCAGCCCCGATTTATTAGTTCATTACTTTGTCGGTCGTACAGTTCTTGCTGCTCTAGAGGGTCCCTTGGATGGCATTGCGATCCCACCTCTCTCTCTTCCTCCAAACACCACAAAAAAGATCAACCCGACCAACCGCTCCTTCCTCCACCTCACATCACTCTTCCCTCTCCTCGTACCAGTCTCCAAGAGCAATTATTAGTTTGGTTCTACGGCTTTGGATTGTTGCCATTTGGCCCCTCTCCCCAAACGCGTCGCAGTCGCGTAAAGCGAATCTCAACTATCACAATGCCTCCCGCTCGACCGCGCCACAGCGCGGTAGATACAGACGCATCGATGTCAGATGCTCCCGATGTCTCTCGTGCTGATCATCACATGGTTCGTTTTCGTCCCTTCACTCCCTTGTTCACCATGACCGCGAAATCGGCCTGGCAACTGTGCGCGACACGCGAAGCTGACCTGGATCGTGTAGGAGGTCGACGAAACCCCCGATTACACAGACTCAGATACCAACCCCAACACGACAGCTAGCAGTGTTGTTGGCGATGCGGCTCCTGACGGTCGCAAGAAGCGGTCCGAAGCCAACCAGCTTCGCCGCAGCATCTTTGGCAGGAAGCATGACCGGCTTGGAGAATCACAGGTAAGCAACAGGCCATTGCTTTTCGCCTCTCTGCAAGAGAAAGACTAATGGATCGCGTGACAGGAAGAGGATACCCTGCGGAGATTTCGTTACCTGCTCGGCCTGACAGACTTGTTCCGTCATTTCATCGAAACCAATCCCGACCCTAAGATTCGAGACATCATGACCGAGATCGATCGCCAGAACGCCGAAGCCGCCAAGCGCAAGAAGGGCGGTGCCCGCCAGGGTGGTGCTACCAACGAGCGACAGCGTCGCACTGAAGCCGAAGAGGACGCCGAGCTTCTTCTCGACGAGAAACACGGTGGATCTGCCGAGGTTGTCTTCCGAGACTCGCCCTCTTTCATCCAGGGCGAGATGAGGGACTATCAGGTTGCTGGTCTCAATTGGTTGATTTCTCTCCACGAGAATGGTATCTCCGGCATTCTCGCTGATGAGATGGGTCTTGGAAAGACGCTGCAGACCATCTCTTTCCTCGGATACCTTCGCCACATTATGGGTACGACTGGACCTCACCTCGTCATTGTGCCCAAGTCGACGCTCGACAACTGGAAGAGAGAATTCTCCAAGTGGACGCCCGAAGTGAACGTCCTGGTTTTGCAGGGCGCCAAAGAGGAACGCCATCAGCTGATCAATGATCGTTTGGTCGAGGAGAAGTTCGACGTCTGCATCACCAGTTACGAAATGATTCTCCGCGAGAAGTCGCACCTGAAGAAGTTTGCCTGGGAGTACATCATTATCGACGAAGCCCATCGCATCAAGAATGAGGAGTCGTCGCTGGCTCAAGTCATCCGCCTCTTCAACTCCAGGAATCGCCTTCTGATCACCGGAACACCCCTCCAGAACAACCTGCATGAACTGTGGGCCCTGCTCAACTTCTTGCTTCCCGACGTTTTCGGCGATGCGGATGCGTTTGATCAGTGGTTCTCAGGCCAGGACCGAGACCAGGACACTGTTGTTCAGCAGCTTCATCGTGTCTTGAGGCCTTTCCTCCTTCGCCGCGTCAAGGCTGACGTGGAGAAGAGCCTGTTGCCGAAGAAGGAAGTCAATGTCTACCTGGGCATGTCAGAAATGCAAGTGAAGTGGTATCAGAAGATCCTCGAGAAGGATATTGACGCCGTCAATGGAGCTGGTGGAAAACGCGAGTCCAAGACGCGACTGCTCAACATCGTTATGCAGCTGCGGAAGTGCTGCAACCACCCCTACTTGTTCGAGGGCGCCGAGCCTGGTCCGCCTTATACTACGGACGAGCATCTGATTTACAATGCCGCCAAGATGAAGGTTCTCGACAAGCTCCTAAAGAAGTTCCGACAGCAAGGCAGCCGAGTCTTGATCTTCTCGCAGATGAGTCGTCTTCTGGACATTCTCGAGGATTACTGCGTTTTCAGGGAGTACAAGTATTGCCGAATTGACGGAGGAACAGCCCATGAGGACCGTATCGCTGCCATTGACGACTACAACAAGGCTGGATCCGAAAAGTTCGTCTTCCTGTTGACCACGAGAGCCGGTGGCCTTGGTATCAACCTCACGAGCGCCGATATTGTCATCCTCTTCGACAGTGACTGGAACCCGCAGGCCGATCTTCAGGCCATGGACCGAGCCCATCGTATTGGTCAGACCAAGCAGGTCGTGGTTTATCGATTCGTCACCGACAACGCCATCGAGGAGAAGGTTTTGGAAAGAGCAGCTCAGAAACTTCGCCTGGATCAGCTCGTCATTCAGCAGGGCCGGGCACAAGCTGCGGCAAAGGCTGCAGCTAACAAGGATGAGCTGCTTTCCATGATTCAGCATGGTGCAGAGAAGGTTTTTAAGAGCAAGGGCGCAACTGGTCCGGTCACGGACGGCGAAACCATGGATGACGACGACATCGACAAGATCCTGGCCTCTGGCGAGAACCGTACTAAAGAACTGAATGCCAAGTACGAGAAGCTGGGACTCGACGATCTGCAAAACTTCACATCCGAGTCAGCTTACAACTGGAATGGCGAAGATTTCAAGAGCCAAAAGAAGGATATCGGCATGACCTGGATCAACCCGACTAAACGCGAGCGCAAGGAGCAGTCCTACTCCATGGACGCCTACTTCAGGCAAACCATGTACCCTCCCAAGGAGAAGGACAACAAACCCAAAGCTCCCAGGGCCCCCAAGCAAGTTGTTGCCCATGACTGGCAGTTCTTCCCCCCGAGACTCAGGGATCTTCAAGATCGTGAGACGGCATACTACCGCAAGGAGATTGGCTATAAGGTCCCGCTGGCGGATGGCGAGGGAGAGAACGTCTCGGACCGTGAGGCAGAACGTGCTCTCGACCAAGAGGAGATTGACAACGCAACTCCTCTTAACGAGGAGGAGCTGGAAGAGAAGGCAGAGTTGTCTCAGCAGGGTTTTGGTGACTGGAATCGCCGAGACTTCCAACAGTTTGTCAACGCGTCCGGACGCTACGGCCGGACCGACTACGAGAGCATCGCGGGTGACATTGATCACAAGGAGGCTTCCGAAGTCAAGCAGTACGCCAAGGTCTTCTGGCAGCGGTACAGCGAGATTGCCGACTACACCAAATACCTCAAGACGATTGAGGATGGCGAGGAGCGTATGCGCAAAATCGAGCACCAGCGTAAGCTTTTGCGAAAGAAGATGCAGCAGTACCGCGTTCCTTTCACGCAGCTCAAGATTAACTACTCGGTGTCGACCACCAACAAGAAGGTCTATACGGAGGAGGAAGATCGTTTCCTTCTTGTGCTGCTCGATCGTCACGGTGTCGACACTCCCGGCCTGTATGAAGTGATGCAGCAGGAGATTGCCGATTCTCCCCTGTTCCGGTTCGACTGGTTCTTCCTTAGCCGCACGCCTGTCGAGCTCAGTCGGCGGTGCACGACGCTGCTTACCACCATCGTCAAGGAGTTCGAGGATATCCAGCCGACCAAGAGCGCTAACGGGGTCAACGGCAAGGTCAAACGGGACGCCGACGATGATGAGAACGACGAGGACAGCGTTCTTGGCATGGCACCTTCTAAGAAGAAGACCAAGAATGGGGTCAAGGTAAGCAGATTATGACTTCGGGCCGCTGTGGCACACAGAGCTAACCAGGTGCACAGAACAAAGCACTCGACAACATCAAGTCCGAAGCGGGCAGCAAGAGCACATCCGCGGCTCCCTCTAGGGCGTCAAGCGTAGCATCGACCAAGTCAAACGGAGCTGCCAAGGGTAAATCCAAGGGGAAGAAGAAATAGGGGCATCACGGGGCTCGGATTGAGCAAGGGGGTTACAAGGCAGCGTGTGTCTCTGGTCGCTCAAAAGCCAGAGTCGCGACTGGGTAGACATGGCGTTTGGTTATGTATGGATTGGGTCGGGAGGTTCAACGTCTTGCTTAACGACTCAAAAGGGAGGATCCAGTCTTAAACTATCACCAGCAAGAATGGCCACTTGGACCTTCTGTTTGATAGGACTTTGAATCAACTTGAACATTAACGAATTCAGCACACGTCAGTGTGGCTGCTTTGACGTGGGACGGGTATCGTGCAGCTCGGTAGACCAGAAGACGGATCGTCGTCGAACAGTTATGGCCCTCGAGCCTCATCTATATTCTGTCTTCTCCAATAATCCTTACAGCTACTGCCTTGGCGGGATCTTGAAGCCCGACACACGCAGCTTCTGGAAGACCCCGTTGGGATCATACTTGGCTGACGCCGCTTGCAGCTTCTTGACGGCCTCATTCCCGAATGTCGAGATGACCTCCTGGGTCCTGTGTGCGTAGTTGAGATACTTCCAATCCCACTTCAGCCCCAGCGACTCGGCATACGCGTCAACGTCCTCGAGATACGCCGCGACCTTAGGCACCGCAAGCGCCTCGGCTTCCGCTCCGTTGATGGCCAGCGTCACCAGGAACATGACGCCGTTGCCATCCTCGACATAGCTCTCCAGTCCCAGCACGTTGCCGCCGTTGGCGACACCCTTGTCAACGATGGACTTGGTGATCGGTTGGAACATGCAGAGCGTGTTGAATCCGGACTCAGACGACGGCGCGATCTTCTCGATCTCAGCGTTCAGCAGGTTGTACTTTTCCACAGCGTAGTTCATCGGCCGTGGGTCGTTCTTGAACGATGCCGCGAACCACGCATTCCTGGGACGTCTTGTCAGCTCTCATTACTCGATCGAGCGCGAGGAGGGGGGTTTCAACGTCTGCCATCACTCACCGGAATCCCGGAGGCTGGCCGGCACCCAGCTGGTTCGCCACCGCCGACAGTGTGTCGACCTTGGTCGTGTCATCCTGCAAGCCCTCCACGTCGTAATATCCCTTGAATGCCGCTGGCTTGACCTCGCCCAGCGTGTTCTCGATGGCAGCGTTGAGGATGGTGCCCCCAAAGACCTGCGGCAGGTGCACCCAGTAGACGATGGACGAGCTGTTCTCATCTTTCTGCACGTTGTCGGTGAAATCAACGAACGCATCGATGACGGCCGGGCCCGACTCCAGGTCGTAGAACAAGTTGCCACCCCAGACGACCGGGTTCTTCGGGTCCGGATACTCGATCGGGTACATGTCGAAGCGCGTGATCAGACCCAGATTACCGCTGGCGCCCTTGAGAGCCTGCCAAAGGTCTGGGTTGCTGGTGGCATTGGCGTTGACGGTGGAGCCATCCGCGAGCACCACCTCGAAGTTGGCCACGGTGTCGCAGGCCATGCCGTGCGAAGCCGAGTGAAAAGAGTTGCCGCCTCCGCTGACGAACCCTCCAGTGCCCACGGTGCCCGCCCGTCCGCCCGTCACGGCGACGCCGTAGGGGGCCAGCTCGTCGTAGACGGTCTGCCAGTGGCCTCCAGGCTGCACCGACGCAAGCCTGGTGTCTGGGTTCCAGCTGGTACTGTTCATGTTGCCTATGGTGAATCAAGATCAGTAAGAGGGCTTTCTCTACAATACCGCCCGCGCTCACGCAGTTGATCATACCGAAATCAATAGTAATGCCATGCTCAACACCGTTGGAGAGATCATGAGCGCCGTGTCCGCCGCCCCGGATGCCAAATGGGCAATCGCCCGCCACCAGTGTCTTGATCGTCACTGAGACGTCCTCTGCCGTCGACGGCTGGACCATACACCACGGCTCAAGAGCTGCAGAAACGGACCAGTATGACTCCAGGCGAGCCGCGTAGGCTTCGGAACCGGGAAAGTACACCTTGCCCTCCAGACCAGCAGCACTCTGCAGATCCGAACACTTTATGAAACCCGTCGAGTCAGTCTTGACGATACACACGGATGTCTAGACCTCTGTAATGGTTGAATAGAGGCGCGAGGAGAACTTACGCATCGGGAAACGCAGCTTTTGGATGCCATGCTGGCGCCACCGAGGGCCAGCAACACGCCCGTCTTCATGTTTGCTCGTGAACTGGACATTTCTTTTGTCTCTGGAAGCTGACTGACGAACGCAAGGCGATTCAAGAGGAAGAAAGGGAACGGAAGGTGTCACGACGACTATAAGAGTGTGAACGTGGCTCGTGGTGTCAATCCTGCAGCGAGTTGCTGTCCCTCCTGGGGAAGCAGTTCGCATGCAGTCTTTCTCATGCGGTCTGCGGTCTATTATCTGCGGTCTACTGTCTGCGGTCTGCTGCTAATCTCTCAAGATGCTTGCTCCTACTGCCCATGCTTGCTGCTAATGTCGGCGGAAAATCCACATCCAGGCTTTACACTGTCGGAGTCGGTGTCACCCATGCACAATAGAGGCCTCGAATTCAGAGCCCGATGCAAGGGCGCGGGGAAGGCTCGTCTTGTCTCCTCTGCCGAGCGGCAATAGATCTAGACCCAGTACGACCCTGGACAGGAAGCCCCTGTCTTTCGCAACAAGCCTGCGGGAGGCATTTGCCACATCTGTGAGAGAGAACTTCACCAGTGAACATGGCAGAATCTCGATTAACAACTAAAAACCTGGGCCTCAATCTGAGATGAGTCAATCATCTTGAACCGGATTGTGGTGTCGAAATGCCTTTCCTTATCTAGAGCATGCCCTTGCCAGGGAGCTTCTCGTGTTGCTGTCTAAAAACTGCCAGGGTGCCCCCGCGGATCACGTACCTGCAGATCCGCGGATGACACTCTCACTAGGTCCAGCTGGAACACCAGCAAGTCCGGACGGTGACAAAACGCGGCAGTGCTTGTGATTGAGATGCCTATTGACATTGTCATGAGAATGGCTATCGTGCCGCAGGAGCTGCGTCCCGACACCAAGGTTACCATGACTGACTGAGTAGACAACCAGGTCAATGGGAAAATGCAATTTGCGAAAAGGGACTGCATCACAGAACTGCTCAGTGCTTCAGCAAATTAGGCCGTATGTGCAGGAACAGCCGGTGGCGACATGATTAACCCTCGTCCTTGCAGGCGCAGGATGCTGCACCTTGAGCCACCCTCTTCACCGACAGGTCGTTTCTGCTTGTCCACCCCTGGCCTGGTCTAAGGTTGACAGGAAGCTTGCCACACGGAATCTGTGAAAAGGAGGCATTTAGCAGGCAGCGCTGGATGTTCCCTTGGGGGAGGCCAGACACCAGCCCAGATCAGATCGCGCCGTGCCATCTGTAGATCATATCGACGAGACGACACTGCTGGCGCCCAACAGCTTTGCTGTCGATCTACGTCCCTCAGCACCAATTGTCAAGACGCCTATGACAGTGCCGCCGCTGATATATTCCCCAGGCTACTGTTTAGGTCTCGCTCGTCATGCCGTCCGTCGCTGCATCGCTAGGTCATAGGTTGAGGATAGTGTTGTCATTAACAGGGACACATGATTCTACAGACTATGACAAAAACTGTAGATTGTAGCAAGCGATGAAGGAGTTAGATTCAGATTTAAGACGTTCAAACTGATCCACAACGCCCAGCCCGAATAGGGGTAACCAGGTCCAAAGTCCCAAAAACATGCCGAGCAAGAGCCTCTTTCCTCTCAGACGAACAACGCATACTCGTCATGCGGGAGGAAAGGATCTCCTCGCGCTTCCTCCCGTGCATCAATGACATCCATCTCCTGCCGTGCCCGTGTCCCAAGGCTTTCCCACGCCTGCGCAAACTGCTTCTCCGTCTCCACCACAATATCGTCAGCTTCGTCAACGTCGCCGTGATCCTCTCCCTCCGCAATCTCGGCCGCGCGGTCCAACGCTAGCTTCGCGCTCTCCAGGAGTTCTCGCCAGTCGGCAACCCCCCCTCCCAGCATGGCGCCGGCCATTTTGGCCAGGCAGTAGGCGCGTACGTACAGAACCGACCCCTGAATCTCCGATTCCCAGTAGAAGCGGTGCCACTCGCCCACCTTCTCGAACCACCGGTCTACATCCTCCAGCCGCAGCAACGCCGCCTCCCAGTCCCCGTGCCGCATTGCAACGACGGCCTGCGCCCTCTGACGCTGGAACGAGAGGTACCGCCAGTACGCCTCGATCTGGGCGTTGCTCATCTGGCCGGCCTCCGTGTTTGCCGTCGACGGCGTCCCGGAGAAGGCCTGCTGGATGCGGACGACCGACTGGCGCTTGCCCGCGCCCCATGTTTCCTCCGCCGTCGGCGACCCCAGGTCGCCGTCCCTGCGGCGCAGGATCCCGACGACCTCCTCCTGCAACTCGGCGAGCCTCTTCCTGAAGTCCTCGCCGGACACGGGGTCCGCCTCCCGGCTGAGCTGCAGCGTGGCGTAGGCCCGGTCGTGGTCGCTCAGCAGCTTGCGGAGCTCGCAGTTGCTGACGAGGAGCTTGGTGTTGAACCTCTTGAACGACTCGAGAGATCTCTCCACGGCAACTTTGCCTGCTACCTGGTCCTGCAGTTGGCGCTGGCAGATGCGCAGCTCAACCTGCACCATTGACTCATCACGCGGAGTCTCATCGTCGCGGTCCATCGGCCTGGCCTGCTCGAGCTCAGCCACGATCTCTGCTGTCGAGGTCTCTATCTCGGCGGCCAACCGGACCTCGAACGTCTCCTTATACTCGCTGAGCTCGGCCCGTACCCTCTCGAGGGCGAGTTCGGAGACGGCGACCGCGGCGTCGAGCTCGCGCCGCGCGTCGACCGTCGTGCTCTCCTCCTGGGCCTTCTTTTCTCCCTGCAGTACCTCCATGTCCGTCGTGAGCTGCGCGATAAGCCCCTCGTGGTCCTCGCCGGCGCACGTCCGCTTCTCCAGCACCGCCGCCGGATCGCGGGGCGCGTTTCCCAATGTCGTCATGAAGTCGTCGCTGAGCTCTTCCAGGGTGGCCAACAGATCCTTGACCTTGTCCTCGGCGACCTCAGCACGCAGCTGGGCCGTCCGGAATTTCTCCTCGGCCTGCGCGACGCGGCGCTCCAGCGCCTTTCTCGGCGCATGTGCGCGGTCGATGCTCCGCTGCATGGCGTCGAGGCGCCTCTCAGCATTCTTGGCTGCCGTCGCCTTTTCGGCATATGTTTCCTTGAGCTGCGAGGCGAGGTCCGTCGCGCGCGCCTGGCACTCGTCGGCGCGCTGCCTGTCCGCGGTCTGGGCGGCGAGGGCCTCTTCGATGGCTGCCGTGTCATGAACGGTCAGGAGGCGCGCCTCGAGCCTTTCCTTTTCCTCTTTGAGATCCTGCAGCTCCTCCTCGAGGAAGTGAATCGCGGCAGCCCTGTCTGCCTGTTCCATCCGCGTTGTCAGCTCCTTTTCCTCCGTGAGAGACTCGTCCAGGAGATCCGAGGCCATGCTCCGGAGCGTGCCGGGCGCGCTTTCGAACAGGGCGGCGATGCGCGCGAGCTCGGCGAGGAGGCTGGGTGCCACGTCGGCCGGCAGCGGCGGGCTCATGTTCTTGAGGATGTGGCCGACGTTCTCGAACGCCAGGATGGACTCCTCGAGCTTGTTGGACTCGACCAGCACGGCGTTGCTCTGGCGCTGGAGGCCATCCCGCACGCGCTCGCAGACGAGGTCCCGATACGCGTTGACGCTGGCGAGCGCGATCGTCAAGTCCTTATGGTTCGTCTCGCGGACGGCCCGCTGCAGAGCGTCGACTTCGTCCTCGCGTTTCCGGCTTCTTCGCTGGAGCAGGTCGAGGCGGCTGTTTGCGTCGTGCAGCTGCCGCTCGATTTCGATGAAGTGCTGGAACCCGAGGTTTTGCACCCGCAGTGCGTTGCTGGCGCGGCTCTCCGCCTCCTGTCGCTGGCGCTCCTTGGTGTCGAATAGATTCTTCCGAGCTTTCTGCCGCGCGTCTGAGGCAGTCAGAAGGGAATCGACCAAACTCCTGAGAGTTTCTGCGGTGGATGGCTGGTCGGAGAGATAGCTCCGAAGGTGGTCGACCGCGGCACGTAGACCTACATCCTTCCCCTTCAGAAGCGTCTCGCTCGGGGGGATGTGTTGGCTTGCCGTTTCGTCTACTGCCTCCTCCACCCTCGCGCGGTCCTCAAGAGCCTTCACAGCGCTGGCATGCGCCTCCGTAAAGGCTGCCGACTGAGTGTTGTCCGATGAACCCTGAGCAAACTGCTGTTGATGGCGTTCTGCTTGATCCAGTGTCTGGTCGAGCAGTCGCCTCAGCGTCTCAACCTCGGCGGCAGCCCTGGCCTCCGCACGCGCGCGAGCGCACCGCTCCTCGCAGTCCTTCCGATCCTGCTCGAGCTTTTCGTCATAGTCGAGCTGCATAGCCAGCTTCTGCGCCCTCAGGCGGTCCTCCTCGGCGACGGCGTCGTACATCGCGGCGTACGTCTTCTGAATAAAGGCGTTGAAGTAGACCACGGGCACCGAGTCCCGGCCCTCCGCCCACTTACGCAGGCGCTCCAGCATGCCGTCGTTAGACGTCTCGTGAGACCAGATGGAGAACCAGTCATCGTCGGAAATGGTGTCGCCTGTCTGCTGCTCGAATTCTTGCTTCCGAGCGAGGGCCTTCTGTTCGGGGGAGAGTCCCGGCTCGAGGTCGGGCCGTAGAAAGTGCACACGTTTAGTCGCCGCTTCTTCACTGGCATCTTCGCCTTCGTGGTCCTGCTCAAAACCGCGAAAGTCGGCTTCGTAGTCGGCAATGATCCGCCGCCTCTCCTCTTCGTTCATCTCATTCGGCCTGGCCCAGACTCTTTTGCGCAGTTCGGTCTGGTCTGGCCTAGGGAAAGGCACCACTTTGCCGTGGCCATGTTGTCCTTCTCCCTGCTGCTGGGGTGCGGGCTGACTTTCAATGCCGGAGGGAGGCTGTGGTGGGCTCCCGCTCTCGCTGGAGATATCCATGCTCACGTCGGAAAGTTGATCATCAGCCATGGCGTTGCCGTTTGAAGTCCAAGATAGTATGAGAAGAGGAGCCTAGATAGATATCGTTCAACACTGCTGTTTGAAGCAATCTGACAGAACTGAATCTGGGACCTAGGCCGGGCTGCTGTTTAAAGACGACACGACGTGGCCAGCTTCAAGCCTCGACACCCATGACCCCGGCATCCTGGCGCATGAAAGAAAGAAATAGGCTTGTCGAGGCTCGAGGGACAAAGAACGTGGCGTCCGCGATGTTGGTAGCCCGAGCGAGTGCTATAAGAACAAAGATAGCAATCAGCACACACAGATTCACCGCACAAGGACGAGTCTACATTGCAGAGACCTATTTTGTGTACATGAACTTGGGGAGTCGATACATACCTGCAGAGAAGCCAGCCTCCACAAAGTCACGTTGCTTCGACCTAGATACCCTTGAAAAAAGTCAGTCAGTCGTCTCTCTCATCCCTCTCGATGGCCTCGATCTCGGACTTCTCCCACCTCAGATACGGCGTGCCCTCGACACGCCTCAGGTCGGGCTTTTTGCAACGGAAGGCGACGATGCGCCCGTCCTCGTTGCGGACCCAGTACGAGGAGTCAGACCCAGATCCAGATCCAGCTCCTGAGACGCCTGGGACGCCGTCAGCAACCCGCTCGGGGAGCCTCTCGAGTGACGCATGATCGAAGATATGCTCCACCACCAAAGGGTCGAAGCTCACCGTCCGCCCTGCGGCCCCTCGCCGCCCTCGCACCGCCGCCTGCGCCTGTTGCTGCTGCTGCTGCCGTTCTTCCTCCTCCATCTTGTCCTGGCACTCTCTCGTGAGGCCCTCAATGTCGACCTCGCCCCAGCCGGGCCCCCGGACGCTGGCCCCGCGCACGTAGCACCGGTGCGCCAGCCTCCACTCGCCCAGGCCCCTGAAGCAGTGGCCGCGGTACACCTGTGCGCGCGCCATCCCCTGGTACCGCCTAAAGTCCGTCGCGAACCTGTGCGCCTCGTCCGCGTGGCGGAGGGCGCCCAGGTAGGTCTCCCTCGGACTGCATCGACACGGCGGTGGCGCCGCGTGGGGACACGCCCCTCTGCTGATGGCCGCCGCCAGCTCCAGGGCGGCATGGCACTGCAGGAGGGAGCCATTGATGGACGATGTGATGGCCATCCTGTCTGCTCTCGTCAGTCTCAAAGGGAGAGCCGATCCCTGGGAGGGTGGTGCCTCCATCGATGGTTAGTTAGTTTGGTGTGTTTGTTCCTTTGTTGTGAGTAGCTTGGTTCGTCGCTGCAAACGAATGCCGAGTCGGCCGCTGGCACGCATGGCAACGTGGGAATGAGCCTTATGTAGAGAGCTCGGCATCCGTGTGAACAGGGAAAAATTAGCCTCATTGCACGTTTCTCACTTCTCGTGTTCACGGACAAAAGGGTCTGGAATGAAGTTGATGCGTGTCTTTTGGGTGAGGGGGTTTTGTGAGGAATGACAGCCGCCAGCCAATGCTGGAACAAAGGGCCTGCCTAAGCTGAGCCTGCATGCCTCTCGTCGTGGCCAGCACCCAAACCCTCAGCACATGACATGGGGGGCAGAATGATATCTCTGCATTTGCTCCAATCCTTCTCTGTCAAAAGCAGGAGATAGAGGCTCCTGGAGCCTAATGATTCGAAACGATGGTTCTGATCTAGAAAGTACGACGCCGCCTCCCGGAACACCAAAAATGAAAGAGCCAGGTATCAAATGGTAAGGAAAGTGGAAGGAAAGACTGTCGATGCCGCCGAAACAGCTAGCACAAACTCGATACCATAAACCTTGCTGGAGGGCCAAATCACCAGAGTGTCTCGCTATCGACCAAGTGGCCCCTGGCGGGCGCGGTTTGCTCCGACTTCAAGCTCTGTCTATGCCCAGACAACGACTGAGAATGCGGACGGGAGCTCTGCAGAGTAGTCGGGCTGGCCTTTGGCGGCTGCATTTGGCCCATCTCGAATGTAGGGCTGGCCTTGGGTGACTGCCGCTGAAAGGTTGGGCTGAGTCTCTGTGAATGACGCATCTGCTGCTCCTTCCAGAACGTCGGACTGTTCTTCTGCGTCGTCGCAACAGGCAAGGGTTGCTGCGTAGTAGTCTGAGTCACCGGGTTGGTCTTGACCGTGGTCGCCATGGTAGAATCCTGAAGCGGTAGAGGGTATGTGGGCGATGTCGACTTGTCGAAGCCTCCCTGGCCAGGACTCCGGCGACGGTCGACAGGCACCGTCGGCGATCGCAAAGGCGGCGGCCTGGTGTAGCGCTTGCGGAAACGCGGCGAGGTAGGACCCCAGGCTTTACCAAACGCAACGCCGGGATGGAAGATGGTGAGAAGAACGCACACTACAAGAGGCACGGCGCCGTTGACCACCATGAAGGCAGCTTCATTCTGGGCCAGAGGTCCATCAAGTCCGCTGGCTATCTCCACGATCCGATAGACCGTATGGCCGAGGAGGAGCACAATGACCGTTTGGGTAACTGGGAGCAGCATCGGTCAGCTTCGAGTATCAGAGAACTGGAGACCTAGTCCACATACCCAGCAAAAAACGCTTGAATCGAGCCGACTGGTACACTGTGGCATGCTTGGGGTCCAGGCGACCTCGTTCACCGCTCAGGTTGATGGTGAACCAGAAGTGGACGCCGATGAACAGCAGCAAGCCGACAGTCTGGATAGCGAGCCCAGTAACTAGAATACCTGCGCTTCGCGGAGCCTGGACTTTGTCAGCGATGCTTCGGCGAGGACGGGGTATGACTTACCTCCAAGACGGCGAAAGCCACGCAAACTGTGCCGATGATCTCGACAATGGCAGCGACGAAGACCACGGACGACAAGACGATGCCGATATGTTTGGGACGGATGGAGCTGGCCCTGGCGCCATAGACAGAGATGGCATGCGGCAGGATGATGAAGATGGAGGCGGCGATGAAGGTTGACCCGAGGACGGTTCCAAGGAGAAACAGGGCAAAGTAGGTCTTGTTGGCGACATTGCCGTAAAGGAGCAGTCTCCCGGCATAGCCAAGCACCTGGAGTAGCAGACCAGTGGTCAACGTCGAAGCGAAGACGGGCGTCTTGTAGCGATAGCCGAGGACCAAGGTCACAGGCACGAGGAGGGCGAAGGCAGCCAGGAGGACGGCATTTCCTGGCTGGGTCGGGCGGTAGTCGAGAAAGCCGCGGCCTACGGGGCAGGAATCCGGGGTACAGTCGCCTGCCATGACTTTTGTTCGCTGGGCAGGCAGCGATGGTATGATCTCATCATGGACCTAGGTAGGCGTGGTGAAGAAGAGATGAGGACGAGGGGCGAGCTCGGCAGACTTGGGGGATATATACGAGACCATGCCAGGTCGAGAAGCGGAGGGGGCGAGGGCGAGAAGCCCGAGAACAACACGCCCCAACCGTCTGGTTCTACAATGTGATGGTGCATAGGATAGAGCATGGATGTTTGGGGGCACACAAGACCCTCACCCGTGCAGAGAGTTCCACCCCCCTTCAGTCCCCCGAGGCATCGATGCCCACTTGCACGCATGCTGTCTGCCGGGTCGCGTTGTGTTGTGTGCCAACAACCCAGCGGAGCTTGCCCCCAGCCACGCAAACATGCTCTCTGACCGGTCTCCGAATGGGAAATCAAAGGGAAAGGGGTGGGTGGACACACCCAGTTGGACCGGTTGAATGATTCGCAGGGACGGAAGCAGCCATGGCACCCTCTCGAAGGGCATCAGTCAACGGGACTTCAGGCAGATTCGGGAAGGACTCGACGAAGAGTCTTTGGCCCCCACGACGGGCTGACGGCTGATGCGGAATGGAATTCTCGGGGGCCGCCCGGCTGAGGAGGCCTGATGGGAGAGGGCTTGGGCGGGCGAGTTGGTGTGTCGCGGACCCGACAACACGGTTGGGCTATGCCGGTGTAGAGTCGAGATCTGCGGACAGGGACCCTCTCACACCCCGTTGACCGTGAGAAAGCACCAATCATCCAGCGTTGGCGGGCGGGAGCAGCCTTTAGCCACAACGGCGCATATGACAGGGTTGCATGAACGCGACCTTAGTCGACGGCCGGCGCTTCTGGCGTCCATGTCGTCCAATGACTTTTGTCCACTTGTGTGTCGACGAAGGCTATCACGCGTCTGTGCCACCACTTCGCAGGCCCTTGCCAGAACTCGGCAGGTCCTTGTCAGGACTCGCAGGTCTCGCAGGTCGTGCAGGTCCTGGCAGGGGGACGGCAGATTCCGCATCGTCGCGCACCAGTCGTTGGTGATGGCATGCAGCTCGGGTTGGCTGCCTGTTGGCTGCCGACTGCCCCGTCTGCCAATGGCCGTGGCCCTTCCCGTGGTCAGGCAGGGCACTCAGGGCAGGTAGGGCAGAGATCTTCAAGAGGGGCCGGGCGGAATCGGCCAGGCCCCCGGGGGGCGGAATGGACATGTTGATGGCGGCAGATGCGTTTCTCCATCTCTCCGAGACAAGACGAACAAGATAAGCAAGGTGGCGATCCACCAAACTTATGTCGTTGGTGCCTAGCACAATGCATTGTTCTGTTGTCCTTGCTTCGGAAAGGGCTTTCCCCTCATCTGAGCCCATCTGGTGCCCATCTGAGCACACGATCGTGTGATGGAAATGCCGATGGCTGCATGATGCAGGCGACTTGAAATGAGGAGTTGTGATGTCGCCGGCATGGGTGCCGATGGAGGCGGGGATAGCGGAAGCTGGCGGCAAGTCGGCTCATCCTCCTCCCTCTCGTCTCGCTCCTCCACCTTGTCATCGTGCGAGTCAGAAACCATCGATCGCACATGTCGTGCTGTTCGTGTTCTGTTGGCACCAACCGCCGGATGAGGAAGGCGGGAGCAGTGTTGAGAATGTGAATTAGGAATCAAGGAAAGCAGCAGGCCAAGCAAGGTACGGGGGCCAACAGCAGGTTGCAGCAGCTAACGGCAGGCAACAGCAGGCAGCGGCCCCAGCCACCCCAAGGCTCCAGGGCTCCAGGGCTCCAGGGCTCCGACTCGGCCGGGCGGCTTCGGCCATCGCGCTAACCCTCCCGCGGTTATACCGCTATAATGACCTGCCAAGGGCTATAGCAGAACTGAACAGACGCCTGCGACAGACGCCGGTTTCGGTGACGTCAAGAATCGCGCTTGATGCTCTGTTTCGGCCTGGCCACAATCCAGACGCGCACACCAAGCACTAAACCGAACAGCCATGCTCTCGAACCTCAACCTCACCACGTCCATGTATCCAGCCATATCATGACAATGAGGAGGGTGCGCCTAGCGAGTTCTTCTCTCCGGGTGACCCCTACCAGCGCAACAGTCCGTCCACCCGCGCCGACCGCGCTCTTTCGAGCTGCGCAACCGCGGGCCCTGAGCACGACAGCTCTGCGGCCGTCCAAAGACAGCCATGATCCGAGGTTCAAGAAGATCGGAAGGGAGATCCTGGACGACTATGCCCAGGTCAGGGATCATTACGGTAACCCCTCATCCTCCGCCTCGCCCTCCTCCTCACCCACCTCACACCCCCCCCCTCCCACTGACCACCACCCCGACTCCCAGCACACCCAACTGACATGCCCGCCCAGACACCCCCAAGAACGCCCTCGTCCTCGCCCACGGCCTCCTGGGCTTCTCGGAGATCCGCGCGCCGCTCCAGTTCCTTCCCGCGATCCACTACTGGCATGGCATCACCGAGGCCCTCCAGACCCTCGGCCCCTCCCTCCCCATCATCACCCCCTCCGTGCCGCCCACCGGCTCCATCCAGGAGCGCGCCGAGGCCCTCGCCGCCGCCATCGAGGCCGGCAACCCCTCGGGCCGCCCCGTCAACATCATCGCCCACTCCATGGGCGGCCTCGACGCCCGCTACATGATCTCCCGCCTCAAGCCCGCCAACGTCCGCGTCGCCAGCCTCGTCACCATCGCCACGCCCCACCACGGCAGCGCCTTTGCCGACTTTATGCTCCACTCCGCCCGCCTCTCCGACTGGTACGGCGTCATGGGCACCGTCGGCCTCGGCACCGGCGCCTTCGACCAGCTCACGCGCGCCTACCTCGCCGATGACTTCAACCCCGCCACCCCGGACGCCCCGGACACCCGCTACTTCAGCTTCGGCGCCGCCACCGACCTGCCCGGCCTCTTCAGCCCCTTCCGCCACAGCTGGCGCCTCGTCGACAAGGCCGAGGGCCCCAACGACGGCCTCGTC
Organism: Verticillium albo-atrum; assembly: GCA_002851705.1. NCBI lineage: Eukaryota > Fungi > Ascomycota > Sordariomycetes > Glomerellales > Plectosphaerellaceae > Verticillium > Verticillium albo-atrum. Next base: position 1,281,792 of record NMXJ01000009.1, read on the forward strand.
AGCGTCGCGAGCAGCCAGTGGGGCGAGTACCGCGGCACGCTCCGGGACGTGAGCCACCTCGACCTCATCAACTGGACGAACCGCCTGCGCTGGGAGGCCAAGAGGGTCTGGACCGGCCAGCAGCGGCCCTTCAATGCAGTCGCGCTCTATCTTGATATCGCCGACATGCTGGCGAAGGAGGGTCTGTAAGGGATGCCAAGGGGGGGTGGGGGGAAGCACGGCGCGGACATGGCAGCGCATGTTGATGTATGTAACACATAGTTCAAGCGGGTTGGTTGCGTGGGATAGACATAAACCAAGAAATGATTTCACACTCTCATGACCTGGGTCAACACGGGAGTCAAGAGGACTCAAAAGACCACAACGCCCCTCTAGCCTATATAAGACTCCGTCCCAGCTCCTGGTATCTATCCCATCCCGTCATGCCGTTCGTGATTATGCTCCACTACGCTATGCCACCTAACTCTTCGCCGGCATGTCGCTCGGCGCATTCTCGTTCGTCACGCCGCTGAATGCCGGCCTCGCCTGCGCCGTCCCCTCGAAGGGACCCCCCGCCGTCTCTGCCATGGCCTCATCGTAGCTCGGAGGCGCGTCGTCTGGAGGAGGTGCCCCCGCATTGCTGAGCTGCGGCGGATACAACGGATCGTGTTGCTGCGGCGGGGCCTGCGGGCGTGACATTGTCGGCACGGAGGCTGATGAGCCCATAGGGGCCGTATTGGTGCGTGGCGGCAGCCTCGGAGGCCTGCTCAGCGTAGCGGCTGCCGGCTTGTTTTGTTGCTCATGCAGGGACTGCAGCAGTCCCGGCGGCGGAGCAATGTTCGAGTAAACCTGGACCTTGGCGAACGTCAAGGGGAGGTAGATGGTCTGCGGCGGCGGCTCCTTGCGAGACAACATGCCACCCCGAACGGGGGTACCCCAGCTCAAGCCTACCTTGAGCTCCAGTTCGTAGGTTCTTTGGAGGTTGCAGGTGACGAACGAGGGCGCGACCGTGTTGGGCAGGGGGATATGCCGCCAGATATCATCAGACACCACCGACTCGACACCAACGCCGTCCGTCGTCGGGTTCTGCAGCAGAGGCGTGTTGAGATTCACCTGATGGACTATCGTCCATCGACTAGGGTGTTTGTAGTTCAAGTCATGGGCCCGCAAGTTCATCGTTCCCACGAGCTCAATCTGGAGCGACGTCAAATAGACCTGCTCATTTGACGGCACCAGTTTCTTCGCGATGAGTCGCAGCGGAATCGGTTGGTTACATGTCAGGATGGCGGGATGCGGGAGGCGAGCGGACAGCTCGATCGAGGGCGGGACAGTCTCGCTGGTCACCGTCGCCGCTTCGCCCTCCTTGTCTTTCTCCTTTTCCCTCTCCTTGTCCTTGCTGGTCATGAAGAAGGAGCTTCGCTTCTTCTGCACGACCGGGGCGGCCGACGGCGTGGAGATGCGCGGCTTGAAGGTGAAGGGCCGGCGGGCAAAGGCCTCCTGGGTCGTCTGAGGCGGGCGCGGGGGCTCGATGGGCATGAATTTGAAGCCGATCTGATACCTCCAGTTTTCCTTGAGCAAGCCGGGGCGCTGGATGGTGACCTTGACGTAGTAGCGCACCTCGGCGGCCATGGGCATGCCGGTGAAGGAGGGCGGCAGGGTTTTGGTGACGTGCGGCAGGAACAGCTGCTTGCTGCCATCCATAACGCGCATGCCGCCGATTCCGAAGATGCCTCCCCCGGCACCGAAACCGCCGAGGCCGCCAAGTCCCCCGATCTTGGACATGGCCACGGGGTCGCTGCAGGCGTTGTTCAGAGGCAGCTTGAATTTGAAGGCGAACTCGTGCTGGCCGTTCTGCAAGACGTAGTTGCCGCCGACGGAGCCGCTGGTGAAATCATCCTCGTAGGTAGGGAAGACCTGCTGGACCTTGTACAGGATCTTGTGGCTCTCGCTCAAGACGTTTCCTGGGGGTCCGTTGCCAGGAAGCCGTGGCGGTTGCGGGGTGCCGTAGTCATCGAATCCGCCGGGAATGGCCAGGGCCGTCTTAGATTCTCCTTCGAGTTTGACAATGATGCCGCCGATGCTCTCGGCACGACTCAACGACAGGATAACGCGGCCATCGATGGAGTCTAGGTTTGTATAAAACTCGGGTTGATTGTCGAGAGCTATTCGGATCGACATGGTGGCGGCGGAAGGTGCCTCAAGAGGAGGGCAAGGTGTGCTACACGATCCCGTGCGAGGGATATCCTCGCGTTTTGACGGACGTGTCACGATCCGACAGTGCTATGTGCCACTTGTACTTGTACGCTGTGTATGAGGCAAGGTGAGAGGAAGATGCGGTTGAAGCAGGGCTGGAATTGAGTTGTGGCTGGCGACGCGGCAGGGAAGACAGGGAAGACAGGCAAGGCACCGATGACATCAGCCCCACTATGTACCCCAATCCCGAGGGCGTGCCGCGTTCGCTACACTGCCCTGCACAGCCTGGACGACGACAGTGGCACCCGGGTTCCTGACTTCACAGTAGCCAGTAGGGTGAGTGCCATAGGTTGGCTTCAGCTGCCCCCCGTCTCATCATCAAGAAGCCCGCCAGTTGCTTCGCCTCGATCAACAAGTCAGGCATCCGAGTACGTGGCCTGATGCGCGTTACTCGCGGGCTGATGCGCGTTACACGCGGCCTGTTCTTGGACGTGGACGAAACGGCAGGCCGACCCTCCGTCGGTGCCTGTACCCGTATCCATTCCAGTCTCAGGTGATCGATTCAGTTATCTGGAAAGCCCTCACGCTGGTGGCTTTTAGCGTACCTAGGCACCTGAACAGCGGCTTCCTCGCCTTTCACCTTGCCAATAGTCACTCAATCCGAAGGTCCATACGATGAAATGAACGCCAATGTTCGTCATGTTATTCGTATTAGAAGCCATCACCCAAGCCATCCGATCCATCCTACTGTCGCTTCTGCTTGCCGCCAACGCCAGTGGACGCAATCCAGCGACGATCCATTCCAAAACGCCAAGCTGTGTGGTATCATCTCGAGCCCCTTGGGCCTCCATGTCAAAAAAGAAAACAAGCGAAAAAAAAAGAGAGAAAAAAGAAAACGCCAAATCGCCCTGCCATGTCGAACGTGCCAAATGTAAACCAAGCAGGTTCATCCGCAACCTTTAGCGGAATACCTCATTTTGGACCCCCCCTCCGTACACACATCAGTCCAGCTCAATCACCTCCACCCCAGCCCAAGCATCTGGCCGGTGATCCGTCTTCGCCCGCTTCGCAGGCCGCTGTGGCTCTGCTGCATCGGCAACCCCCTCGTCTTCGCTGTCTGGATCCTCCGCCTTGGGACTCCACGATCCGTCCGCCCCGACGTTGATGCTCTTGGTCCGCGTCAAGCCCTTCCGCACCAAGGCCTCCCGTACCTCCACCATGAATCCATCAATCCGGAGACTGAACGGCCGGGCATCCTTGTCACACAGCGGGCATTTCCACTTGTCCGTCAGTGACGGCTCTGCGCCTCGCGCCTTGCTCCGTTCACATTGCCCGCAGCCACATTTGTATGAGTGAATCGACGTTGGCTTGCCCTTCCGCGTGTCTAGCCACACCTTGAGGTCAAAGCATTCTAGGTGCGTGCAAGATGCCCCACGAACTGGAGTCTCGAACATGGTAGATGTGAAGGGGTCCGCGAGGTCGATGCTGAGATTGCTGAAGATGATTGGCACATCGTCGTCGCCGTCGCTCTTGCCGGCCGCCTTGGCTGGCGTGAGTCGGTCCCGCACAATCTGCCTTGTTGACTCAGCCGGTATGGCGCCTCGCTCAGACACCATGGCCATGACCTGGCTGTGGCCCAATGTCTCTACCTTTTCGACCGCTACAAATATGGCATGCCCAGGCTTGGCGATTACCTGCGGGATGCACAACTTGACTGTGTTTTGGCCTGCCTGGATCATGGCCGTCAACTCGACTGGCTGGTCTTGACCATTGTGCAACTTGCGTCGAATCTTGACCGCCCGTCCGTTGAAGGTGACGTAAATATGGGCGGGCCAACATGTCGACAGAGTAGACCATTCAGCTTCAGATATCATCCCTCGACTGTCAAGCAGTGCCTCGCAGACACGAAACCGGTATCGAAGTGAGCCGTGGAAGTATTGGCACAGCACGTGCGGTTCCCCCCAAGGTAAGCTGTACTTGTTGAGACTCTGTAGATCATCGTCGGAAACGTGAAAGTCCAGCTCATGAACGGGGCGGAGCGGGTCGATGACTAACGGTCCATTGACAAGCTCCCGCAAGCACTGGTAGTACCTCGTCTCTCCAACACCAGCTTGTGCGAGTGGGAGCTCACGTGGGACACGCCGCGGACTGGCAACATCGGCCTGATGGAGAGACATATCGATAGACTTCTTGTCGTAGGGCGACATGGCCATTCGGTCCAGTCCTACCACTACGCCCTTGGGCGGCAGCAGGCTGGTGAGCCTATTCGGGCCAGGGACTGTCGGCGACGATGCTGAAGATCGTTGGCCGGCTGGTCGTGGCCGTACCGAGGAGGTCATAATGCTAGGAGTTGGTGGATGTTGATGGCTTGGTCCTGAAGACCATGCTCCTGAGCCCCGGTTTGATGGCAGCACGGCTTGGCGAGACATTGGAGAGGAGTAATACTGTTGGCTCGCACCAGGATGCCCGCTCACGAAGCTATGATCATGTGCCAAGACGGGTGAGTTTTGCACGATCTGGCCCGGATGCCTCAGTGTTGGACTGGGTTGATGGTACGTTTGTGGGCCGGTGCCAGGCGTCGAGTGTACTTGATTGCTGCCCAGGACGGGAACGGCTGCGGTTGGAAACCCATACTGATCGGGAACCACAGTCTGGCCGTTTGAGGCATTAGTAGTAACACTCTGTTGATATTGTTGTGGGCGTTGTTGCTGGTACTGTTGGCTTTGCTGTTGGTGCTGCTGGTGGTGGCCTTGCTGGTGGTGGTTTTGCTGGTTGTGGTGGTTTTGCTGCTGCTGCTGATTTGGCTGCTGCTGTGGATGGTTTTGCTGCTGCTGCTGTGGATGGTTTTGCTGCTGCTGCTGATTTGGTTGCTGCTGCTGGTTTGACTGCTGCTGCTGGTTTTGCTGCTGCTGCTGGTTTTGCTGCTGCTGCTGGTTTTGCTGCTGATATTGTCCTTGCGGCTGGTGCTGGTGCTGTGGATGAAGCTCCTGTTGCGGTACTCTGCTTGACGTGTTTGCCGGGCTTGAGCCTGAACCAGAGCTGCGACGAGCGTGTGCTTCACGCGTTTGCTGCACCGGACTTGTTGCCTGAGCCCGAGCTTGTTGAAGGATACTCTTATACGCTGCCAAAACGGAAGCTGAGAACTGCTCCTGGGCAGCGGGTGTAACACTGTCAGGGGTAGGGTAATTGCAGAACTTTTGGTCTTCGGCGAAAACATTCGACAGTTGTTGTGCAAAAGGCCCATCCACAACACCCAGCTGCCGCCTGGTCACAGTGAATAAGACGGTTTCAAGTGAGGGCGAGCCGAGGCAAAGCTGCTGTCGAAGCTCCATTACCCGTATAGGGAACTGCCTGGAAGTAATATGCGGTATGATGGCGTCGTGCCAGGCCAGAGCAAACCTCTCGAGGAAGTTGCCGATCGGGCCGAGAAGAGAATCCCCCGAGAGCTGAGAGATATGAGAGCATGGGAAAGAAGAAAACCAACGGAGGTGATCGATGTGCATGGCGGTGTTAGACCTTAACACGGATTGCAAAAGGCCAAATGCCTTGTCAATATTTGGGGGTAGCATGTTGATCAAGTGATGGACTGAAGCTGCATCGAGGGACCAGGCACAAAACATCTGATGCAGAAGCATGAAAAACTTGTCGCCCGACGTTACTGCACCCATGAGAAGCTGAAACCTCGGCAAAGCGATAGCGTCTTTCGTCTCCTTCAGGCTCCCTTGGACGAGGCTGAATCTGGCCTCGAGAATCCGTTGCATCCAGGGCCAGTCCGAGGCGGCGGCGCCGGCATTCGAGCTTTGCCAGCCATTGTAGTTCAGGTTCGGACTTGCACCGGGAGGATAGGGGGCGATAGGATGCAAGATGGTCGATAAGCTGCCGGGTCTTCCTTGGGCGACAGCTTGATGACCCTGGTCCGCAGCCGCATTTGGTTCCGACCGGGAAACCTCTTTCTCGCCATTGGTGGGACGATTTGTCTCATGAGCCTGGCCTCCGTTCGTATGAGCTTGTACTGGCGTCGAGACGAATCCTGCCGTTCCTGGGTGTTGTCGGTGAATCTGGGACGAAGTCGGGTCGGCGACGGTTCCGAGACGGGTGCCGGAGCCTGCCGGACGTTCGAATGTAGAAATACTCAATGCAGGGCTTGCCAGTGGTGTCGACGATGGCGGGCTTGGTTCATCCGTAGGGGATGGCGATGGTAAGGCTGTAGCTGATTTTTCCCTGCTCTGAATTAGACCGTGGTTTCTCGGCCGTCTCGCACCTGCTGACCATGAAGGTTGAAAGGCGGATGGAGAACTTACCCTACAGTCCTCTGCCCTACGATATTGTTGGAGGATTGGTTCGCCGCTGATTGTACGAAACCTGACTGCGCAGCAACAGCAGCAGGCATTGCTAGGCGACCATGCTGAGTCTTGGATTGAATGGGTGGTAGGTTATAAGCTGGCGGAGGGGGTGCTGGCGCCCGCCCTGCAGCTGGTGACATCCATGCCGGCCGAGGGCCGCCTAGAAAGGCGTTGACAGTCTGGTTGGAGGCCGCAACCTGAGCGTCGTTGAGGCGCGAGTCCTGGCGTGCTGTCGGCGGCATGCTCGAGTCCAATGTTTGTACCAGGGAGTCGGAAATTGGGGGAGTACCGCAACGGAGGAGGGGTTGGCGACCGGCTCTGCGTCGAATGGATTGTCAGCATCATTATTTATACAGGATAATCAGAGTAAATGAGGACGCGCACCATGAGGCACCCGAGTTTAGGTGTATTCCATTCGACGGAAGGAGAGACGCCGGACGGAGGCTTTTGCAGGTGGTTGCAGACTGGCTAACGCCCTCGGGCAACGGTGCCTTGTCGCAGTTGATGCCAGAGGGAAAGAAGCGCGCTTACGCGCTGATGAAGGAGCCCAAGAGTGTGATCGAGTGATGTCGATAGGTGGGTATGTGACTATGTCTCGTGCGTCGTGGGGTTAAGAAGTCCCAGGCAGTCTTGGGGTGTGCGAAGCGCGGGCTGCATGCATGGGGAAACAACGAGGTGTTGTGCCTTGTCGAAAGGGCCAGTCGGAAGGGAAAAGGTAGGCAGGAGCCAGCTTGCAGCCAGTTTGTGGGTTCGAGGCCTAAACAAGGCCGTGGCGATGTTCTTGCCTGGAGTAGAGAGGGAAACAGACGAAAACCAGACTTGTGACGGCGTGCTGATCGTGTCGTGAAAGTAGTTCGGGCATGGGTAAGGTCTCCTCCGAGTCTGGGGGTTGAGTAAGTGTGGAATAGGTAGGTCTGAAAACGGGGCAGATCTGCCAGTGGAGCCATGAGAGCGCTATCCGAAAAGAGCTAGATGATTGGTGGGCCCCGCTAAATCTCACCTTCGGAGGCTAGTCCTAGAGAAGCGGGGCTCACCTGCCGGAAAACTGTAGTACCTGCGGTTCGCCTGAGAGTCCTGAATCTTGACAGGTGCCTGTCAAAGTTGTCGGGGGGACTTCATGTGAGCCTCGGGTTTAACGTGGATCACCTTTATCTACCTACCCAGAGTCCCATCGCCGAAACCATCAATCCCCTAATAAGGATGCATCTGTGTATTTCTGAGCATCATGAATGCCATAAGCCACAAAGACACCCTCCGATGTAGTCAACATCTACTACCTGCTAAATACTTCATCGTTACTGCTGCGGCTTGGGCTCCGAGGAGAGGAGAAGAAAAAGTGGTCTGATGCCCTTTTCGTTGAAAATGCTGCTCAACGTGCGCCTCATATGCTGTGACCCTTGCCATTGGCAGAGGATAAAAGAAAGCTCTCCCGATTGCCTGCATACCTGCCTACCTATCTACTTACCTACGGAACACAAAATACCTACCTCGACGACCACCTTGGGTGGGTACCTTGTAGGAGAGAATGCCACTAGTGAGTGCCATGTGCAAGATCGACTCGAAAGAGGCCTGCATAATTCAAAAGGCATGAGCCCCGAGGCGAGGCAGTAGTGAGGGTGGGAAAGCAGGAGCTCCTGGGAGGAACCTTACCTCAATAAAGGGGTCAGTATCAGTATGCATGACAGGATCCCAGACACTGTTGTGGACTGTTGTGGGACTGGATGCCTTCACTGCAATGATGGGTGCGCTGCATCAGCATCAGCATCGTGACAATGTAAAGACCGATCAAGACCACCTTGAATTTCTTGTGCCGCTCCGTCTTGCTTCTCCTTGACCCGCTACCTCGCTCCGTATTCATCAGTAATCATCAGTGTAAAAGAACCTGATGCTTGACAGATATTTTCTCGATTGGTCACATTCTTTGCGTACGCCGCTTCACCCTACCCGCACCTAGAAACGTCTATCCACCATCGTATCTACCCAAGGTTGGTCCCTACCTATGCACTGCTCTTCATGCTCCCAAAGTACCCTGTCCCTCATTGCACGGCGCGTCTGGTACCTACCCACACTGCCCGTCATTTCCGACCCCACACCCAGCTCGGCCCTTGGGGCCCTTGGGCAGCGTGAGGTTCACGCGCCTTTCCCTTTTCCTCTACCCTCATCTTCATCTGCTTGTCTTGGCCTCCCGCCAATCAGTCCATCAACCCACATTCAACTCGTCGAGTCAGGATTAAACCTTGACAAGCTGACGGTCGCGACAGGCTCCCTATCCACGTTTTTCTCATAAACTACATCCTTCTTAACATTCCCCTCCTTCTCGTCGTCGATCAACCATCCGGGCACAGCACACCCCGCTGCTGGATCCCACGCATCTCTCTCTCTCGCCCGCCTCCTTACCTGCCCTTGCCTTATCCAAGCCCCCGTCAATCTATCGACCGCCGCCCTCCGACCTGCCTCGTCCGGCAGTCGGACCCTTTTGCGCCATTCGCCCACGCCCAATAGCCGTCCTCCACGCTCGTTTCTGCTCTCGTCGAGCCCCTCCAATCACACCCCGATGCGACTCCTCCATTGACCAGTGCTCCAACCTCCAGCCTCCAGCCTCCGTCCATCCACCCTTCAGTTCACGACACCTTGCTGTGTCACCTCAACATTCTCGCCACCACCTCGGCGAGGAGGTCCGTCAGCCATCACGACTCCCCGACCTTTTCCCCTGAGACGGCTTGTGGGTGCAAGCCTCATTCCCACAGTCGACGCGACTCGATTTTCGATCCTACTTCCAGTCCTGATCCGGCGGTACCCCTGCGACATCTCTTGAGACTCCGTCTCGCCCCTCCGCCCCTACGCCCCCATCTCTCTCCGACTGCCCGCTTATACCATCTACCGACTCCCCTGTAGTCCGGATGTGATTTCGCCGGCTTCATTCCTTCCCATCAGCGTCTCCCGCTCTTGTTGAGGCGCGATTGCCATTGCCCATCATGCTGGGAGCGAAACCACCGAACGAGGGACATCCCAAGCCGGATGTGGGTGACACCTTGCTTGTCATTCGTAAGTCAGAAACTCTGTCGTGGGCTTCGGCGCCAGCGTCACGAGGATCTACCCCAGCCGTCTCCTCGCCCCTCATACTTGAATCGTCCCCTGACTTGCCGTAGACGACTTTCTTGCGCGGAGCTCCGATGAACTTAGCCTTGTTAAGGGCGACCGTGTCGAACTGATCGAGAGAGATGACGAATTCGGCGATGGCTGGTTTCTAGGAAAGCACCTCGCAAATGGCAACAGCGGTCTCTTCCCCGAAGGTTTGTGAATCCCTGCATCCCGAATCTCGAAATTCCGCTGACTCTGTCTTCGTTCAGTCTACACAAGGCCCGCACCTAAGATCACCCACCCAAATGCCCCCCTGAATAGCGTCGCTGGGCCGAAAGCCTTCGAGCTTCCAGCTCTGCCCGACGGCAATGCCGATCCTCCGACCCCCGACAGCCCAGTGGCTCACGACGGCCATGCTTCGGTCACACCACCAGCAGCATCACCCGCCGGCGCAGATGCCGCTGCCCCTGTAACGTTACCGTTGAACGCAATCAAGAAAGATGATGTGCCTCCCCAAGGACTGCCTTCCATCGCTGGCCCCGGCTTTGGAACCTTGAATAACCTCGACGGCGGCCAAGATAGCCATGTTCTCCACGAAACCTTGAACGTCATCGATGAACACATAACCGATCTGCGATCACCGCCCAGCTCGGGTGGTCTTCGCGCCGCCACCAACGACTCCGGCAGCGAATACAGCACCCAACTCGACCACCGGTTATCATACATTCAAGGCGAAGAGACGGACGAGGAGGAGGAGGGAACCCATACGAGACCCGAGGTGGAAGCATGGTCGCCCGATCAAGTCGCGGAACACCTGTTTACTGCAGGTGTCGAGAAGCATCACTGTGAGGTGTTTCGCGACCAGGAAATCACCGGCGATGTGCTCCTTGGCATGGATCAGAGTTCCCTGTTTATCAAGGCGTTCGACCTGGGATCTGTGGGTAGGCGACTCAAGACGTGGCAGAAAATCAAAGCTCTGCAGGACGAATGCAGCGGGCTTGGGATTTCCACGAGGCGGACGACTCAAACGTACGGGAGCGAGGCTGGCTCGGAAAGCAGACGGACGCGAAGTAGGACAAGTACGATGACCAACTCCGTTCAGAGATTGCCACCGGGCGATGATAGGACGGTGTCGCTGCAAACAAGGCGCCTGTCCATTACGCAAACACCCAGAATGGAAGCAGCCGGCCTTGCCTCGCCTATTTCTCCAACGGCATTGGGCGACAGTCCTACCCGACCTTCACACATCAAACGACCATCAGCCGCTTCGGTTAGGGACTTGCACCACTCACGCCGTCACTCGTCCACCGATTATCTTGGAACTGGCACCACTCCTGTGACCAGCGTCGCACCCCCCAAGCTGGAAACTAGCGGTACTTTCCCCCAGACTGACGGCACACATAAGAAACAACCATCCTTCGACAGGAATTGGTCTCTTGGGAATGCCTTTTCGTCGCCTCGCCCTCTCTCCTCTGCCGGCATACAGGACGCCATGCAACAGTCTGGGCTCAGCGTGCAAGACTCAGCGCCCGACCTGGACCGTGGATACTTCAGCGGGAACGAGGTAGATGGCAGGCGACGCAACGTACTCCGAAAGCGCGACAGCGGTGCTCACTCGCGGAAGAACAGCTATGCCGACGAGCAACGTGTGCGAAGCGCCACGGCGATCTCAAGGCACTCACGATACGGTAGCATCGACGCTCCTCGTGACGGTGCGCCATCTGCTGCTGCTCAGAAGTATTACGGTCTTCAGTCAGGTCCTCACAAGCGTGCTACATCCACTAGCACCACGCGATCTGTTCCGCGTGTGCCTTCCATCCGAGAGGCGCCTTCTCCTATTGTCACCAAGCTGGATGGCTCGGCTCGCGGTTCACCCGTGGGGTCTGGATTCCCCGCCAACAGGCAGAATGTGAACTCGGACTGGTTGGCGTCCGTTGTCAACAAGCCCACTGTCAAGATCGGAGGCCTGAGGACGACCTCGGACATATCGTCCGGCGAGCGCCTTCGGATTACGTCGCCTGTCGATACACCACTGAAGGAGTCGCCACTGCCGTCTCCTGCACCGACGGGATCCAGCACACCGTCGGCTGGGCCTAGTTTCGACCTCGAATCCCCGGGGGCTGGAAAGGTGAGCCCAAGCACCATGACATCAGCTGCCAGCAAGACGAGTCGTAGGAAGGGCAAGAAGGAGACGAGTGCCTATCAACGTGGTCTGCAAAAGATTGGTCCCAAGGAGGCCATGAAAGATGCCGACTACAGTGGCTGGATGAAGAAGAAGAGCTCGAACCTCATGACAACCTGGAAGCCTCGACTGTTCATTCTGAAAGGCCGCCGGCTTGCCTACTACTATTCCGAAGATGACCAACAGGAAAAGGGACTCATCGATATCTCATTCCATCGAGTCCTGCCGGCGGACAACGAGAAGTTGACCGGTCTTCACGCCACTCTGACTGGCGCTGGTTCGGCCGCTGCACCTGCTGCCAGCACTCTTGCGCAACCCGGGGTTCCCCTGGACAAGGGAGACGACTCCATGTTCATTTTCAAACTTGTGCCCCCTCGTACAGGATTGACCCGAGCAGTCAACTTCACGAAGCCCACGGTGCACTACTTTGCCGTGCCTAACCTTCAGCAGGGTCGGCTGTGGATGGCAGCGCTTGTCAAGGCCACCATCGACCGTGACGACACCCAGCCCATCACCACGACCTACCAGCAGAAAACCATATCTCTTGCCAAAGCAAGGGCGATGCGTCACCGGCCTCCTGCATTGATGAATCTTGACGAGACCCCCGAAGAAGACAAGAAAAACTCGGGAGACTTGACGAAAGACACCAATCTCCTTGGCATACACTTTGGCGAGACGGACAGCGGTGTCTCTGGTCTGGAGAAGCTAGGCTTCCACACAGCGGAGAGTGCCAATGCCCAAAAGCTTGTCTTCGACACGGATAGCAGTGCTGCTCCTCCACCGCAAAGCGCATAGAGGCGCCTGCAGGGTCTGCGGTCACTTTGCAAGAAAGGCGGCTAGGGAGGAAGGAGAGGAGGAGGAAAGAGAGGTACATTAGCGCTCCTTTACGTTTTCATTTTGGGCCCAACCATTGCGGCCTATCCTTTGTAAGATTTGAGGGGGTTGCCCCTATGTGGAGGGGTTAGTCTTCGATGGCGGCTTCGCAGCAGACCATGAGGAGTTGGGAGATGCCCTACAGCAACTGCCAGCGCGCGCCGTCCTGGCGAACGGGTTGCTTGTTCATGAGTATAATGACGGCTGGTTCTAGCTAGATATATCTACATTCAGGTAGATTACCTTCTTGACAAGGAGAGATTCAAATTTGGAGGATCATCAGAGTCGACAATCTCGCATCGTCGTGTTGGACAGGATGAATGGTGCCATGTGACCACTACAGAACGACTGCCTGGGGAACGCGTACGAGTCAAGATTCTTTACAGAGACTCAGCATGACCAACTCCATCAAAGCTTGGCCTTCTTCCCGCCCATCTTAGGCTTGACGGGAATCTTGGGATGGCCTCCATCTAGGGCCAAGCCTGTGGCCTTTTCTAGCTCTTCCACAGCCTCGTATGCCCTTCCCAAATGTACTTTAATCGTTTGAAACCCTTGCTGCTTTCCACCTTTGAGGTTCTCGCCAATGTCATCCAGAAACAAGACATCACCCGCAGTGACGCCACTCGCCCAACCGCAAGCCCTGCCCTTTTCCGTATCTGCATTTTTCGCGACGAAGTCGTTGATGGTACGGAGAGCAAGCTCGTAGATCTTGGGGTCTGGCTTGCGCAGTCCCACGTGTGCCGAAGAAACAAAAACATCAAAGATGCTGCGGACGGGATCGTCCAGGAAGTCTTCTTTCCAGAGTGGGTGTCCGCGTGGGAAGATGACCGTGTTGCTCAGTGCGGCCAGAACATAGCGCCCGCTCTCTTTCAGCTTCTTGAGGGCGGGGAACATCCACGGGTCTGGCGGGATGGAGTTCACCATCATCTCGTAGAACAGCTTCTCCCCGTCGATGTGCGGTACAGGGGGAACCTCCCTAGGCAGACTGGGATCCTTGGCCTGTTGCTCACGGTAGAAGTCTTCCCACCGGGTTGGGTCGCGGAGATCTCGGTTGAAGCCTTCGAAGAACGCATCGTCCATTGGGATAGACCCCGTCTCCAGACGATGCCAGAATCCATCAGGCTTCGTTTTGGAAATCGAGTTATTGACCCAGCCTGGTGGTATACCTAGACTGAGCTCATAGTCCAGAATGGACTGAAAAGGCGACACGACCTGTAGAGGATGAGGACATGCTTCCAGGCCACTGATGGCAAAGGATAAGACGTGTTGAACTTACACACACGCCGCCAATGTCGAACAGGATGACCTTGGGTTGCTTGGAGTTCACCATGTCTTCGACGGCCTCAAGGATGAAGTCGACTTGAAAGATATCAGGCTGTTCGAGGGATTGCATCAAGTCCACGAAGTTCTGTGTCAATCTTCACTTGAATGACATTCCTGTCAGGCTTCCGGCATTAATGAGGGTGCCGTGTCGGCGCCGGTGACCGAGTCCCGCGAACCTCGGCCCAGCCCTCCACATAAGAAGGTGGGGCCCTGGGTGCATTACTCCAGGTGCCTAGGCCCAATCTTCAAAGTTGGTCCCATAACCTAGAAGTACCTGACCCGCCGTCTGGCAGACATTAGATAAGCAATGCCCCACGTGACTCGTGGCCAACCTCGACTCTCGTCCCCCACCAACTTTCCACACTCGTCGAGGGTCCTTGACGCCAAACCCCTTCGGGACTTACGGCGGGGCTGATAGGGCACGGGAAGTTGAGAAATTCACAGGTGCCCACAGAATTTGGATGGGCTCTCTTTCAGGAACTCGAGATCGCGAACTTTTTGACCTTCACCTCCTCAACCCACTCATCACCTACTGACCTGTTTGCTGAGCGCCTGCCAGCCAACCTACAGTCAAAATGGTAAGTTGAATGCCACCGCAACCTTGTCAATGCCTTTCAAGGCATGGCAATCCAACCTATCGTCCTCGTACCCGGCAGAAATGCCTATAGAGAGTCTTTGCAAGATGCTTCGGATCGAGGGTACAATCTGAAGCGCAAATTGCTGACTCGGGGGTTCTCTTTGCGCAGACGTTCCACAAGCTGGTGAAGAACAACGCGTACTACAGGTAAGCCTTCTTTGAACAAATTCGAGATGTTGCTCGGCGCTGGGGGATGCTAACGAATATTGTGCAGTCGCTTCCAGACCAAGTACAAGCGCAGGCAGCAGGGCAAGACCGACTACTACGCTCGTAAGCGCCTCATCACCCAGGCCAAGAACAAGTACAACGCGCCCAAGTACCGCCTGGTCGTCCGCTTCACCAACAAGGACATCATCTGCCAGATCGTCACCTCCGAGATCTCCGGCGACAAGGTCTTCTCCGCCGCCTACGCCCACGAGCTCCCCGTCTACGGCATCAAGCACGGTCTGACCAACTGGTCCGCCGCTTACGCCACTGGTCTTCTCCTCGCCCGCCGCACTCTCAGCAAGCTCGGCCTCGATGAGCAGTTCACCGGTGTTGAGGAGGCCGACGGCGAGTTCACTCTGACCGAGGCCGCCGAGACTGACGATGGCGAGCGCCGCCCCTTCAAGGCCTTCCTTGATGTCGGCCTTGCCCGCACCTCCACCGGTGCCCGTGTCTTCGGCGCCATGAAGGGTGCCTCCGACGGTGGCATTCTCGTCCCCCACAGCGAGAAGCGTTTCCCCGGTTACGACATCGAGTCCAAGGAGCTGGACGCTGAGACCCTCAAGCGTTACATCTTCGGTGGCCACGTTGCCGAGTACATGGAGACCCTCGCCGACGACGACGAGGAGCGCTACAAGAGCCAGTTCCAGCAGTACATCGACGATGACGTCGAGGCCGACGGTGTCGAGGACATGTACACCGAGGGCCACGCCGCCATCCGTGAGGACCCCTGGAAGAAGCCCGAGGGTGCCAAGAAGACCAAGGAGGAGTGGAAGGCCGAGTCCCTGAAGTACAAGACCATCCGCCTCACCAAGGAGGAGAAGGAGCAGCGCGTCCGCGAGAGGATCGTTGCCCTTCGCGACGAGTAAGCCTCTGGTCCGTGGTTCTGCGGTGTTTGGCAGTGGTGCAGGGCAGGTGCCCTCCGGTCCTAGTGTAGGACCTGGAGGATGGCTGCAAAAAGCAATGACGTCTCGACATGATACGGGTCGTACTGGAGTTATAAGGATTCCCGGCAGGTTCATAGTCAAAAGGACGTTGCGACAATGATGATGATTCCCCCTTTCAAGCCTTCGTGTCCCAGTGCTGGCCGTGGGTGTTTCTATGGTGCAGTGACTGGTGTAATGGTGCATACAAAAGACTGATTAGCAAGACTATGGTGGTGCGTACTCTCCATCCCATGAACGTGATTTTCGCGACGAGTGGATCGTGGAACTATCACGCCAGCGGATGAGCCTGATGAGGTGACGGGGGCCCCGAAGCCGGGAGATATCGCGCAAAGCAGGTCGGACAGGGCAGTGTTGTTCCCGCATGGTGCGAGTGGGTAATTAGAGCCATTTATGTAGGTTCATGGAAGCATGATGGACCTGGACGTGGGAGCGAGGGTATGCTGGACGGACCGACCACTGACCACACGCGGAGTTCCCTCAAGGGGCATGTACGCTGGATACAGTTTTCCAGCGCTGCCTGACGTCGTCTTCTGCAGCACAGGTGAGCCTGAGTCCCTAGCAATCAATCAATGGACCAGTATGGACGACGGCTGGCGAAGGCTTAGGGCCATCTAATTGCCGAGGACCCGAATGTTCGGACAACAGCCAAGGTCGCGATCCACGGCGATCCGAGAGTGCCATGTTCCGTCATCAGGTGTCGCGCATTTTTCGGGGTTCGTGCTTTTTCTTGCCTTGCGAGGGTCGGAATTCCCGCCGCAAGACGTTCGGAGTGGGATACGACGTCGCAGGTGACCGGACATCCACCTCACATCATTGAGCGGAGCCCTGGAGCAATCGGGAATACTGAAGAGGGGGTGGTGAGGTGGAACTCTGACGTTGTCGCGCGCGGGTTGGGGCTGGCTGGGGCTGGCTTTCTAGGCGAACACAGCCAACCAAGCCGCCGGGGATGGGCCCATTTCGAGCCACGGCCCTGGAAGTGCAGTGCGCACAGCGGACGAGAGTGCTGTGAGGTGCGTAAGGGGGTGCGGGCTTACAGGGACTGCTCAGTGGCAGGCGCGGTGTGGTGGGTGCAGTGTTGTGGGTGCGGTGTGGTGGATGCGCTGAGGCCTGATGTGGTGCGTCAGCGACCATCGGACCCCCGGGAGCGCTGGCTAGCACGACTCAGTCGGGATCCTTCAGGGCACTGCCATTCCACCCACGCACCCTCACCGTTTGCGTTTGCGGGGAGGGACCAGGGGACATGTGCGGACGGACGTGGGCGAAAGCTTTCGTCTGTTGTAGCCCGGGCCGTGCGACGAAGTACCGGACTGTTTGAACCCAGTCAAAATGTCCTCTGGGAACAGCAATTATGAATCATTCGAAGGTGGTGATGAAGCCAGCGCGCCACTGGGATGACTGACAAACCTGTCCGTCATTGTGTTCCCCCATTGTGCGCACTCGTCCTCTACCCAGCGTCACTCTAGTGAGGTACCTTAACCTTACCTTGCCTTAGCACCCTACCCCACCTCTTTGCCGAACCAGCATCACGTATTGCCTCATTGCATGTCGCTCCTAGCCACCCGCTAGGCCCTGACCAGGTGCTTACAATTACCAAAGGCTATCACTACTCATGCTCCCGCTTCGCCCGCTGTGCTGTCGTCGCCGCCGCCGCATCCAGCCAGCTGCCAGCCTGCACAACCCGCCCCCGAGGAGCCATTGCCATCCACCTACCATCTCATCCTCCGCTTTCTGGCTCTCCACCACTCTGGACCATGGACAACTGAACTCCTAATCGTTCCCACACCAACATCGTCGACATCAACCTAAGCCCTCGCGGCTCCCGGTTCTTTGCTCTCCCGTCAGCTACCCCGGATTGTATCTTGCCAGGGTCTGCGCAGCACACAAGATGGAGCATGTCCACGGCGTGGATGTGAGCTGGATGACCCACGGCTCACCCAAAGGTGACTACCACCGGCTTTGCACTCATGCCTCGCCAGCCCTGCCACCGCCTTTTTGAAGAGTCGCATACTGACTGCGCGATTCCTCTCTGTAGACAAGAACGCAAGAAATAATACGAGCCGTTCCCTCTCCCAGCAGCAGTCGCGAGAGACACCCCGATCGTCACCAGCTCCCCCCGAGTCCGACACTGCTTCGACCGCCCCCGCTACCCCCGTTGCTTCTACCAACGGCCACAGCAATCCCAATACCACCAGTAACACCAGCAGCAATAGCAACGAGAACGGTTCCGGACCCAAGTCTATTCCCATGCGGCCCGGCGTCAAAAGGGCTGATTCGAGCGAGAAACCCGGACCCAACGGCACACCCCCGCAGCGCAGGAATTCATGGTTCTCCAGCATCTCCTCCAAGTTCTCCTCGTCCCAGAGCCCCAACAGCACTGCCACCAACGGAAGCCCAACCGCCCAGCAACCCCAGGGCACACCGCCTAAGGAAACAACCCCGCTCCCGCCCAAGGTCTCGCCGAACAGGAACGCTGTGCTCCAGCATGCGACCAAGCCCGACGGCGATCAACCCTACACTCCCGCGCCTCCCAGCCGGGGCCAGTCCAGCTTCCTAGGTGTCTTCCGTCGCCTGTCTTCTTCCGGCGGCGCACTCCACAATAATCAGAGAGGCAATCATGGCCTGGTCGAGAGGAAGGTCCTCAATGTCGATCAAAATCGCGAACGATGCGCCATCGCTGCGCTCCACCAGGCCAAACTGCGGAGAGTCGCTTTCAGTGTCGACGTCGAGATTGCGCCCATGCCCAAATATTCCGACTCGGAAACCAGCCTCAAGCCCACTATCTCCGCCGACAAGTCGACTAAGCGTAAACTAGCAGAAAAGGGAGAGGGCGAGGCGCTTAAGAATCCCAAAACGGTCGAGGACCAAAAGGAACAGGACGGCGTTGTCAAGGCCACCGGGGAACAACTACCCAAGGAGCCAGAAAAGGAGGGTACGGAGTCGGCTCAGCAGCAGAAACAGGAGCCAGCCGCCGACGCCCCTACGAACGCCGACAAGGAGCGCGAGGCCAGGAAGAAGGAGAAGAAAAAGAAGAGCGAAGAAGAACGGAAGGCCAGGAAAGAGAAGAAACGGAAACTGGCCGAGGCGAATGGCACCATTCCCATGGAGATTCACGTTGACGACAGCGATTCTTCCGCCGATGTCTCTCCAGCGACCGCCCCGCCCGTTGAGACGCCCAAGACGACAGCTTATCCCACCACAAACCCCGTCAGGATATACAGACGATGCTGTCAACTACGAGAAACCCCCATATTGAAGAAAATCACGGAGCAGCTCAACGACCCCGCCAACTGCTCCTCTGATGTTGGTGTGGTTGATAAGCTTGATTTGACCGGCTACTGGATGCAGCTACCAGATCTCATTACTCTCGGAGACTACCTCGCTGTTGTTCCTGTCAAAGAAGTCATTCTTGAAAACTGCGGACTGTCAGATGAAGGCTTGAGGGTCATTCTTGCCGGATTGCTTGCTGCCAGGCGGCCTGAGCACCGAAGACGGAAGACGGTAACACATCCAGATGGACTCACTCGACAAGGCGGCGTTGTTGAGCGATTGGTGTTGAAGAACAACAAGCTTGGCGTTGATGGATGGAAACACACCTGCTTGTTCATCTACCTCTGCCGCACCCTTCGACACCTCGACCTCTCCATGGTGCCATTACCACGGCCTGCTTCACCCAAGACTCAAGCTGGGCACCGACCTCTTCACCTGCCTCATCTCCACCATCACCCGGACCAACTTACTCTGGCTTCTTTGTTTGCCAAGGCAGTGGGCCAACGTCTGGCTGGATCGACTCTGGAGCTGCTTCACATCGGTGGCATTAACCCCACATCAGACGAGCTCGGTACCATCATTGACGGCGTCATCGAGTGCGGCGTCAAGCGACTCGGTCTCGCACACAACAACATTGATGACAAGGGCTTGGAGCATGTGGCCAGATTTGTCACCAGTGGCAACTGTGTTGGCCTCGATCTCGGCGGCAACGACCTACGTGACAACTTGGAAATCTTTGCCAATGCCATCTCCTCCGATTCTCCTCTTTGGGGCCTCAGCTTGGCTGAATGCAATTTGCGCGCAGGCACTCTTTGCAAGATCCTGCCCAAGCTCGTGCCTCTCGACAACTTCCGCTTCATCGACCTCTCACACAACCAAGACTTGTGCAAAACCGAACCGAGCGCTATCAGCCTGATGCGAAAGTATGTTACAATGCAAATTCCCTATCTTTCCTCGCTAACATGACCAGATATCTTCCCAAGCTTCAAAACCTGAGGCGAATTCATCTCGCAGACGTGGCCATGACGTCGGAACAGGCCATTGCCCTGGCTGAGATCCTCCCCGAGGTCCAGAACCTGGCTCATATCAGCTTCCTGGAGAACCCTGATCTCGTGACGCTGGCTGACGCTCAGACCGAAGAGTCGCAGGAAGAGGCCTGCGCACTCTACGCATCCCTTCTGGCAGCCACCCGAGTCTCAAGCACCATGGTCTGCGTAGATATCGACGTACCTAGCGAAAGATCAGGGGAGATCGTCAAGGCCATGGCGAAGCAGGTCGTGGCGTACTGCTTGCGTAACTTGCAGCGCTTCCCCATCGCAGAGATCAGCTCTGCCGTCCAGGCCCTCTCCGACAGTCAGGAGGCACCCGTCGGACAAGATCCGCCGTACCCCGATGTCTTGGCCCACCTCGTTGGCCACGACGTACTGGACCAGGATGAGACCGCGTCGGACAACGAGTCGGCGCCAGACGACGACTACGTTATCGGTGGAACTGGTGTCGTGAAGGCTTTGACCTGTTGCTTGAAGAACAGGGGCGACGAATCCAGGAGACAGTCGGGCGAGTTCATCAGAGAAGTGGAGGGTGGTGTCACATTGCCGGCGATTCCCCAGCCCAGGTTGCCTCCAGGCAAAGCCAAGGTCATGTCGAAACACCTGCTTGCCAGCGCTCGCAAGATCAGGGTGCGTCTGCAGCCAGCTATTGCCCGGGCAAAGAACAACCTGAGTGATGAGGAGAACTTCCGAAAGCTCATGTTCCTGGATACGACGCTCGCCAACATTATCAAGCGCTTCGAAGACGAGTTCCCGGACACGCGGGTCAACGACTCGACAGACCAGACGGCAGCCGATGCGGCGTCGGCCAAGTCGGACCAGCTCGGGACCTCCTTATCGTCTGAGGTCGACCCGGAGCAGATCGCGATACCCTCCGACGGCGAAGACGACCTCGATATTCAAGTCCGGCCCAGCGTCTCGCGGTCGAACTCGATCATGTCGCACACGTCGCGCGCCCTCGCCGACGAGGAGGGTCGCATGCTTCGCGCGGGCCACAAGTTCCGGTCCGGGATCATCAAGCCTGAGCATTACGGCCTACTGAACAACGTGGATGAGCTGGCCGCAGAGCCCAAGCACGAGGCGTCCATGATACAAATGGTCGAGGAGCTCAACGACCCGGACCTCAGCCGCAAGGCGCAGGAGAAGGGCATCGTGCGCCTCTTCCGCGAGGACAGGGTGCAGATATCCGAGGCGCTGCGGCTGGTGGACCCGGAGTACTGGGAACGATTCGTCGAGAGTCAGGAGAAGGCGAGGGGGAACGCGCAGGTCTCCTCGGCGGAGAACGGAGCGGCCAAGCCTGTGCAGCCGGCGGACGAGAGCGCCGTCGTAGACGATGCGTGAGGTGGTCGCAGCAGGGCATTCTTCTTTTTTTCTTCTAATTTTCTTTACCTTGTACGATGGCGTTGACTGTACGAGCGGGTCGCGTTGGCGCACAGGGGGTCCAATATGGATGAGGGAGTTCTTTTTGAGGATCGCATCCCACGGCGTTTGCGTGTGTTCCATGGGAGTGCGAAGCAGTCGTTACTGAGTGTACAACATGATGATGAATTTACTAGATACGACATGACCGAGTATTTGCCGTCATGCCAAGGAACCGCTCCTCGCTGATCCTCGCACATTCGAAGCACCGTGATACAGCTAGGAAAGAGGCCGAGGCCCCCGATGTTGTTAGGCGCGTGCGTCGCTTGAAGCGCGTGCGCTGAGATATGTCGGGAACCTAGACGCCGCATCTGAGTAGGGAACCTCTTCGCTTTCTCTCTCCATGATCCTCATGTGGTGGCCATGGCTGGCCTTTGAAATATTGAGGAGGTATACCCCGGTGAACGTGACGAGAAAGCCACACACGAGAAGCCCTATACCATCGGCATCCGCGGTGTTGAAGCCGCCAAAGAGGGTGAACGAGGCGCATAGGGTTGCCGTTGTGAAGGTCACGTAATACAACGGGTTGACGCTAGAGGGAAACGTTAGATCCCCATGTATCCAGGCTCGATGCTCTGAGACTCACAGGTTGGCTGGAAACTGGCTCAGCGCCTTGTTGAAGTAGTTGACTTGCGTCAACACGCAGACCGCCGTCAAGGCCATGAAGAAGTAGGTCGAGAGGTGCGTAAATTGGTTGTTCCCAGCGAAGGTGAGCTTCAGCGCAATACCCAAGGCCTTGACGGCCATGACCGAAACGGATCCCACTGTGGAACAGATGGAGAGGTAGACCAAGGCATTCTTTTCCCCATATATTGGTGCAATGATGAAGATCATGATGAGGGCAAAAGCTGCAACGGTAAAAGCATAGAATAGGAAGCCTTCCAGATGTGAGCGGCTAGGGAAAGTTTCGGCGAGAAGACAGAGCGTGCTCACCTGGCTGAACGGCGAATTCAAGAATTTGATCCACCGTTTCAATTTCCTTTTCGGGCGGCGCATGGAGGAAAACAACAAGGGCGCCCATGAGGCAAATGGCGCAACCCAGCTTGCCGAGCATCCCTAGTTCTTCTTGTAAGAAGTAAGAACCAAGAACGGCCCCGACCAGGACACTCAGGGCTCCTAACGGCGTAACAAGGATGGCTGGTGCGAAGGCGTATGCTGCGCAGTTGAATAACTCTCCAATTGCCACTGCCACCATTAACTTTCGCCGAGGTAAGGGTAGGTAGAGTAGATCAAGGGTTCTCACGTGTTGCAATACCTGCCCACCATAAAGGGCTTCGAAGATATTGGAAATCACCTGCTCCGGAGACCTGGCGCTTTCCGGCTCGCGTCAAACCCTGCATGTAGACATCAACAGCCAGTCCCAAGAGTCATGCTCATTGAATCCGAACCAGAAGCAATATACCTTTTTAGTGAGGACAAAACTAGTGCCTGCTCAACAAGGTCAGTGGCTCATCTCTCGATGCAGCCAGCGCTGTATTAACATACCGATCGCTACACTCGAGGCCAAGGCAAGTGCCAGACCGATCAACCTATGGTAGTACATCAGCGCAACGATCAGTCTGCTGATTCGGCTGGAAAGGCCCGTCCGCGAACATGGCGACTTACTTGCTCTCCACAGCCATGTTAAATCGCTTAAGATCGGTAGGGAGAGAAAACAGGAGACAACAGTGGCAAGGTCCGCGCGGCACTTCAACTGGCGAGGATGGGATGAAAGAACTACGGACAGGGCTAGATATACGTCGAAAGGGTGAGAGGGGTTTAGCAAAACCGTGCTTGTTGTTGAACACGAAATGTCTTGTTCACATCTGCGAAGTGGCCCTCTTCGTGTTCTTGAAGCGATCTGTTGGCGACATCGCATCCCGCGCGTTCCGCCCCGCGCCTATCATTCCGGTGGGCTGAAACCGTGCGAGGCCCCGGCTCAGGGATGATGATTCTAAGTATCGCACACGCTGTGGCACCCTGCCATATTGAATGGACAGGCCAAACAGGCAACGGCAAGAGGCAGCCGCCGACGGGAGGCTGAGACGCCTTTTACGCACTCATTTCCGGACGATGAAGCTTGGGACTGTTCTGTGATCAGCCACCTTCCTTACGTCTTTACCCGCAATACTGACTGGCGTACTGAGTGCCACGGATTTCTCATCTTTCCTCGGCAACTACTTTTCAGGTAGCTTCGAAATCCAACAGTGAGATTGAATTTCTGAAGGAACATTGCGATCTTCTTCCACGCAGTACTTGAAGCACTGAAACTTCTTACACTGGCAATACCTACCGCAGGGGGTTGCGCCACCTCTGGTTGGCTTGGGCCTCCAAGAGCGCGGCCAGCTACTGGAGTTGATTGGACAGCAAGAAAAGGTGGTGTGCCTCACAACGATTGTCGTCTCAGCCTCACCCAGAGGTCATGATGCTGCAAACCGCCTCTTCCAAGCACATACGACCATACCTGCTGGAGAACTCGGGATCCCGTCCGCTCTCCCATAGATAAGCCAGTAAGGGCCGGATCAGTAGTTGGGTCGGTGACGACCAGCGAATACCTGGTGTTGTNTTCCAAGCACATACGACCATACCTG
The DNA here is from genome assembly GCA_002851705.1 of Verticillium albo-atrum. Taxonomy (NCBI): domain Eukaryota; kingdom Fungi; phylum Ascomycota; class Sordariomycetes; order Glomerellales; family Plectosphaerellaceae; genus Verticillium; species Verticillium albo-atrum. The sequence continues at coordinate 1,305,859 of NMXJ01000009.1, forward strand.
CTGGAGAACTCGGGATCCCGTCCGCTCTCCCATAGATAAGCCAGTAAGGGCCGGATCAGTAGTTGGGTCGGTGACGACCAGCGAATACCTGGTGTTGTATGTTTTTGTTTTGTCTTTTGCTTCGACTGCACTTGTTCTCGCTGTGGTGAGGTTGGGGAGGTGCTCGTTGACTTTATGGGATTGTCTGGTTGGGGTATGAGTCTCTGAGAATTCGAGCCGAGAGCCTGCGTTTTTGTGGATGTTGGTGGGGAGGATCTGGTAATGGCCTGGATACTCGAGATGCTAGATAAGTTCGCTAGGCCGAGATTTCAGTATGGACGATTCTACTGATACGAATAACTGGTATTGAGTCTTTAACCTTGCTTAAGTGAGTTAAGTTGTGAATATAATGGTACTTTCAAGGGTAGGTTTGCGGGTGCATTTATAGCATTAGCGCTTCATCTTGGACCTATACAATTCGAGAGGATCTCTGTAGGGGTACCTTCAGCTCTTCTGCCAAGTTAGCTATGACTTTGCCTCCGTGAGGTATGAATAGAATCCAGCCGTGACAATTATTCCTTCCTTTCGGTCATGTTCACATGTCTCCCTAAAAGCGGCAGCAAGCGGAACAAATGAGATATGATCGAATCGATCCAGGTCTCGTCCAAGCTGCAATCTCTATTCGCTCGACTGGTTTTCCCAGATGCGAGCCACTTTTGCAGACCGAGCAACGTCTTCACCAACAAGCCAATCAGGCGGATGCCATCCTCGAGCTCCAAACTTATAAAACGAGAAACCCCGCTCTCCCAAACGAGTTGGTGCTGCATCAACGCTCTTCTATCTCTTCTCCTCCAAGAAGACACTGCGGGCTCCAAGGCATATACCCTCTACCATACCCAGCCATGGCCTTCGATGCATCGACCTCGACAGGTCGGGAGCAAGCTTCGTTTACTCCATCATGTGATCCGCCGTTCTACCAGTGGTATTGCAGCAGCCAACGCGCCGCAGACCTCTACGACCAGGGAGTCAAGTTCTGGACCAAGAAAAACCTCCTGGAGATCGAAGAAGAAATAGCCCATTCGGCTACCCAGGAGTACTTCACGCTTCGCCGTATTGATGGTACCGTTCTGTACATGAAGAACCCCCTCCATGGCGCAACGAAACCAATCTGGTACCATGATTCTCTCTCATGCTCGGGGAAGCGAAGTTGGCCATTTTGCGCTCGAAAGGCTGACGGAAACTACCAGGACGCCATCCGTGAAATTCCAGCATTACTGGAATCTTGTCAAGCTCATACCTCCCAGCCCTCCGGTGACACATCTTTGCACGTATCTCGTCGACTGGAAGAACGAGAGCATGACGGCCTGGGATGGGTCCATCCCAGGCTGCGAGGCCATCATCGAATCCTTCAAGAAGACCTGGGATGAGAGCCGAACACGTCCCTTGGTCAAGGCACACCTGCAACAGGTTCTCAAGGGTCGCAAAGTGACCAAGGTGGTTTGCTTCGGACTAGGCGATTTCACCGCTCGCTCGGATGCCCGACACAGAGCATTCAATGCCCAGAGTAAGAATCCAGAACATGAGTCGAAAATAACCGAGGATGGCATGATCCAACATTGGGCGGCTTTGACCATAGCTGACGCATTGCGTGAGCTTTCTGGAGGGTCACCTATTCGGCTCCTCGCCCAGGACCCAGCCTACGTCGACAAAACCAAACGAATACTCGAAAGATACGGATACGAAATCGTCGGACAGTTCGGCGCAGCTGGCTTCGCCGAGGTTGATGACGAAACAGTGGTCTTCTCTCATGTGGTAACGGCACCCGTGAAGCAAATTATTGCTGATATTGCTCGGCCGGTCTGCATCATCAACCTGCCTCCTATGGGTGAATTCATCAGTCCGTCTGGGTGAGTGGTCAGATCCATCGAGACAATCCCCCGAGTTAATGTGAGATACAATCTAGGGTGATTGGCACCAATCCGGAGTCTCCCCGTACCGTGCAAATGATGCAGGAGTACGAGGCTTCGGATTTTCCAACTGCCCCTGAAGATGGCGAAGTGATGAAGGATATAGGTCGATTGACTGTCTACACTAGAACTTCTGAAAGCCCTTCAAACAGCCGGCCGGACGCTTCATCTCAGTCTGAACAGTTGCAACACTTGGGCGCTTGATCTTGATGAGATTCAATTCGCAATGAGCCACTGCTAGCAATCGTCATACCCATCTACAACTGCTTTTGACTGCAATTATGCCGTTTCTCGACAAATCTGACCTGCTTTCCATACCTTCAAGGTAGTAATTGAACTTTTTGTTGGATGGGAACCTTCGTTGAGGACTTTCGTCCCAAGCGTGACAGTGATTATGGTAGACGTAACTCAGCTACCTTTAAGATACTTCATGGATCTCTCTGCATAGAACCTCAGTAGATCGATCGGGACGCCTCGATCATGACGGCTTACTGGCACCAGGAACGAAGAAAATATCAGAATCAAGGTGCTCTAATCCAAGCAGCCACATCACAGTCTATTCATAGTCGTATCGAATTTCATTACAGCCCTTCACAACTCCCTACACCCAGCACTCTGACTAACACTGGCCGCCGGAAACCTGCGCCGTAAACCGCCACCCCTGCTGGCTGCCGACGCCGCCGCGGTTGCAGCCGTTGACAACCGAGTTCATAAGCTGGTTGCACCCGGCGACAGACAGCGAGACGGCCGTGCCGAAGGCGTTGCGCATCGTGAACTCAATCTTGTTCGTGCCGAACGGCGGCTGGAAGCAGCCGCGCTTCGTCTGGGACACGGCGAACGCGCCGCTGCCGCCGCTGTTGCACCAGGCCACGAGCACGTCGTCCGTCGCGGGCTTGTTGGCGCCCCACAGCTTCTGCGGGCTCGCGGTGTGGCAGACGATCGAGTTGGCGGGGTACTCTGTCGCGACGACGACGTTCTCCGTCAGCGTCTTGGTGGCGACGGTGGTGCGGATGGTCTGCGTGGCGTCCGTGACGGTGACCGTGTCCGTCTGGACCGTGACGTACTCGTCAATGACGGTCGGCGTCTGGGTCTCCCAGACAGTGATCACGGTGATGGGCGTCTCGGCCGTGACCGTCGCGGCGGTGGCGCCGAGGCACGAGCAGGCGCTGGTGTAGCGCGCGATGCCGGAGCATGGCGTGGCGTAGGTGGGCAGGACGCTGGGGACCTCGGTGACCTGACGCTTGGCCGGCCGGATGGTGATGCCCTTGGTGACGGTCTCAGTGGCAGTCTGTGAAGCATGTTAGTGGCGGGGAATAGGATGTGAAGAAGGGGGAGGAAAGACTCACGAGCTCGATGACCTCAGTGGCAGTGACGAGGTTGGTGATGGTGCCCGTGACTTCGAAGGTGTTGGTGGGCGTGGTGAAGAATGTCGTGGTCGTGTAGATGGTGCTGGTGGCCGGAGTCACTGTGGCCTTCAGGAAGGAGGAGCATTCGGCGAGGCCGGGACGGGCGGTGTTCCTGAGAGCTGCGAGAAGTCAGTGACGGAACTGAGATGATCGACACATGGGGAGCACAAACCGCGAAGGCAGTTGTCCGCGTTGCAAACGGGCTTATCGTCCTTGTTGCCCGTCGGAGAGGCGACGACCGCGGCGGCCAAGGCCAGAATAACGTTGGCAGAGCGCATGATGAGTTACAAATATCAAGAGAATATACCGATGAGAGCAGCGTCAGTACAATCTCACCATCAGAACTAGGACGTCTGGCGGGATGGGATCCTTCTTAATACCAGAAGCGCCGCCGACTCTCGGTCGGTACGCCTTGGAACTTTTCATCGCGTAGCACGGACAGACCGTCCAGACCTATGGGCCCGGCCCAGCCGCATCGTGAACGAGTTAGCATCTGGCAATATATCGTTCAGCTGGACGATTTCCTCGTGTGTTGATGGGGTCGGGCCCAAACCAGCGTAGCAGATCGATAGCTCGACGAGCTTGTTCTGTCAAATGCTCCGTTTTCCCCAAAGCACGCGGCCCCTGCATGAGTAGCCGCACCCGGGGATCCGCACGTGGCCGCCACTAACCTCCTGATGTTGACAGGCGCACTATCCACTGGCCGCTGGCTGCTGTCTTCCATGTGCTGCTTGCTGCCTACGATGGACATACCATCAGTGAAGAATGGAAGTGGAAATTGCTTCGGTGTGCCTTGTAAGTGTCAGTAAAAAGTGGCCCAGAACGTCGCAGCCCCTCCTCCGCTCGTGTCTACACCGTCAGCAAAACAGACACGCCATGCTCACTGATGCCTTCTTCACGAATGACCAGGAATATCAACAAAACAATTACTTTATCATGTTGGACACTCTATCAGGGTATAACGATCTCAAAAACGCGCAACGCCAGGGGTTCCCTCCCCAGCCGAGGTATATCATATCATCCATCCATCCAGCCATGAGTCCGTGGCCACATCCCATCCCATCCCATCCAACCCAACCCTGCCCGATATCCAAAGACCCTACGTATAAAAATAAGAACAAGAATAAAAAGAAGAAGAAAAAGAAGTATCCAAACTCAAGCATAACCCCTCTCGAGATCCACCTTCTCTACACCCAAAGTTGAAAATCCCGTCGTCCCAAACTCTCCCTCCACCCTACCCTCCCGAATCACACCCCATCCCAGTAACCCCACAGCCGCATCCCGATCGGACGCCAGCCGCCGACACCGCGCCGCCAGCACAGCCGAGCAGCTTCCCCCGCGCAGCACGAGCGGGTTGCCCCGCGGAACGCCGTCCTCACCGCCCGTGGCGCTGCCGTCCGCGCGGCGCATGCCGAGCACGAGCACCATCGCCGCGACCGCCAGCAGGAGCGCCAGCACGACGAGAAGCGAGGTCGTGTCAGGGGCCAGGAGGAGACGGTTCGGGATAGCGTCGGCCGCGGAGGATGTGGCGGGGCGGAACGAGAGGACGATGGGATGCAGGGACTGAGAGAGGAAGAGGGAGAGGGGGATCCAGATGGCGAGAAGGAGCCAGGAGATGGGGCGTGGGAGCGTCAGGAAGAGAGACGAAGTCTGGGCGCCTGTGGGGTTGCGATGCGAGACGCGGAGAGGGAGCGAGGCCCCAGGAATAGCGTAGAGCGAGAGTTCGTTGGAAAGATAGTAGCTCGAGAGGAGCGCGTTGGTAGTCATGTAGAGTGCCGCAAGCAGGAGTTGAGGCAGTGCCGAGAGAATAGTGAGAGCGGAATGGCTGGTGTTCAGGGCCACAAGGAAATGAAACACCCTCGGGTTGGCGAACAGGCCGTTGATGGGGTTCGTGAAGCCGTCGCCCGACTGGAGCGCGAGGCCTAGCAGTGTACTGACAAACGCAGCTGGTGCCGCCCAGGAGACAGCCCAGATGACCCAGCGCGGGAGGCTCACAGAGCGAGCCCAAAAATGACCAGTGGGGAGGTAGTATTGTGCCTGGTGGATGATGGAGGCCCAGCGGCCCTGCTGGACATCTGCTTTCGTGAGCAGACAGGCGCCGCGAACCGTCTTGTCCTCCAGGTTGAGGAAAGACCCCAGTGCATCTCCAAGGGTGACCAGCGGGGGAAAGAATTGCATAGACAGAATCGCGACAGTTGTGGCGATGATGGCAAAGACGGGGAAGATGATGGCACCGAGAACGGCATCGTTCGTGTCAATGGCGCAGACAGCCTCCGTCTCTTCTGCCGGTCTGGCGAGGCAGGATGTGATCTCGTTGGCACCGAAGGTAACGCTGGAGGGATCCCTGGCGTTGACGAGCTCCGTCAAGGGGGACGATGGCGCCGCGGTCTGAAGAAGAGAGCTGCTCTCCGAGTCGTCGTCCGTGACAAGCAGTACTGCATTAAATTTGGTTTGAAAAGGGCCGCTGAACTGTTCGAGACAATCTGCGACCTCGAGGCTAGTGAGCCGGTCGTTAGAGGCCAGTTCCTGGAGGGCCAGGATATCCGCCCACTCCAGGCCCGCACCGTTGTTGCTGGTGGCGTCGTTGAAAGCGGCGCCGTTGGAAAAGGACTCGGTGACCATGAGAATGTTGTGGGACGGGGCGAATTTCGTGGTGAATATTACTGCATTATATCTGGGCGCGCGATTAGCAATGGCAAGACAAGGACGCAGACCGGGATAGCCAACTCACATTACTTGGGTCGAGATGGCCGACACGAGGAGAATGCCAGCCAACACGGCACGCCGTTTCGAGATGAGCTTGAAATTCTTGAGAGATGGGATGCCAATATCGAGCCACTTCTGCCCGGCATGGGCAAGGTCCACCTCAACACGGGTCGGACTGCTTAACACTTGAAATGTGTAGTTGGCGCCAAACAGGAGGGCCACGATCAGAAAGTTAATGGCGGCGTGCAGGCCGAAGTTGACGTGTTGAGCCGAGTCGCAAGAACCCTGGAAGATGCGGCTCTCGCCGCTGCGCTGCATGGCCATGGCGATGACGAAGAAGATGATGGTCGTAACGAGGACGCCGCCGGCGATGGCCACATGGACGGCAATTCCTCCCCTCCAGCCATCCAAGGAGGCCCAGAATCCTTTACCAGACCTCATACCCCACCCCCCTTCGTTGGCCAGCATTTGCTCAATATCGTCGTGCGAGTTGGTCGACATGGGCATGCTCACGGTGGAAGCTGTGTCGAAGAATCCATCGGGCCCGAAGCGCTGTCTCAAAGCGGCTGCTACATCCTCGGGATCGGGCGTTTGCTGCTTTTCCCTCTTGCGAGCCAATGTCTCGGGGGTCTCGCCGCGCAGATAGTTGATGATGTAGTCCGGTATAAAGTCCAACAGCGTCGTTGTAGAGTCACGTTTGGCGTGTTGCCATGTCGCTCGCCTGGGCTGAGTGGAGGTGAGGGGGCGCCAGGACGACGAAGAGTCCGAGTTGCCCTCTTCGTCTTCAGGCACCCCGCCGTGCATAAACGGCCACTGAATGGTCTGTCTGTTGGTCGTCCTGGTCGCACTGGTGCCCGGCCTGCTGATGCTGCTCTGCCGCCTCCTGCTTACATTATTCGTCTCCGGTCGGCTGATGGTGCTTGTTTGTGGCCCGCTGCTGCTACTGCTTGGGGAGGGTAAGTATGATGCCAGCGATGGGTTCTTGTTAGCCAGGGTAACTGACCTTCCTACCGTCGCAACCTTGTCCAACGCCGTGGGCGTCTGATTCCTGGGGCTCACATCCCCCTCACTTCGAGGCACATTGACGGCCTCCATGTCCGATAACACCACGTTTATTGAGAGGCGCGGCTAAGACGACGACATATGTGGCGTGTTGTAAAGGAGTGTATGTAGCTCGTTGAAAGGAACAGACGAGGGTTGCGAGGACAAGACCAAAGATGAGACTTCTCAGCGTCCACTGATACACAAAACGAAAGAGACCGGAACAGGAAAGAGAGAAGAGAATGACTTGTCGTCGTGGCAGGCAGGGGTCGAGACGAGTCTTGTATGCCCGTGGGGGGTGGGCGTGGGCTGCACGCGTCTGAGAATAGCCAGGCCCGATCCATGCGGCGCAAAGGCCGTCCCCTTAATGGACGGGATATTGCATGGCCATGGCAGATCATGGAGATGGAGTCTCCTCAGACTTGGCCGTGTCGTCGGGGAACACAGCCAGGATGCTAAGCCATGATGCAATGCGTCAGGGGTGGTGCCGTCGGGAGGGGGGCACCGGGCTTTGGGTGGCTGGCCTTGCAGCGACCCAAGGGTAGCGGCTGTACAGATTGGTTGGGCTGAGAAGATGGGATGGCGTTGAGATCGGGGGCACGGGGCATCGGTAACTTTCAGACGAAGGGGGCGGACGGTCCATCGTCCATCGTCGATGGGTCTTGGGCCATCAACCATCAGCTATCAACGATCCGTCGCGTCGTTTTCGTGGTGGATCAGGCCAGACCACAAGGCGACGGGGCGGCGCGCGGTGTCGAAGAAAAGGGGTTTGATCTTTGCTTCTTCGCTTGAGATGACCAGGACGGCGCCTCCATGAAGTTGTAGATTGCCGCAGGGAAAAAGCAAGTCGGCGGTGATCGCGGTTGGCCGGCGAGCCCCTGCTTGGGGTTTCCGGGCGGAATCGAATCGCAGCCCGGGGCGGTTTCAAGGGACACTAAGCCCAGACAGTAGGTTTGGTGTCGGATGCTGGCGCTGGATGCTGGATGTTGTAACTCTGGGCACCAGATCCCTCGTGGTGATCTCTGGTGGTCTGCCGAAAGAACATTTGAGGTCTTCAGCGAACACAGACTCCCGCCGTGTTACATTGGATGGATCGTCCTTGACGTCGCAATGGCCGATGCTCCCAACGCTCAGATGCCGGTCTTTCGTGGCACGTACGACGAAGACGGGAATCTGGAAGCACCTACTTCGTGTGGGCAGGAGCTGACCGGGAGGGGAGAGTGCCGCAACAAGCAAGCAGCGCATCATGTGCAGCCATCGGCGGCCGGATGGGTAACAAAAGGGGATCATTCATGCGCGTTTCCACGCCATTCCTTGCTCCTGACTCGGAAACAGCTCGTTTTTTTCTTTCGCAGCAGCCAGTCCCGAGGCTCTGGCGGCAGGGTGTGGGCGGTGGGCTCTCGTGCCATGCGGTGTCCGGACTGACCGTGAAAATCATGCGATGATGCGCGCAGAGGGGCACGAAGGGGCTCGAGAGGTCTCGAGGGGGTCGCGAGGCGGCTCGTGATCGGGAGGCGGCGTTTCATGATGCACACCGGGACAGGGCATCGCTGCGAACCATTCGAGGCCTCATCTTGGATGCTGTGCGTCCCATGAACCAAGATGGAGCGTCGCGGTCGCACGTAAAAGGCAGCCTGGCCATCGTATACCGCTCGTGGGGGTTGAGCATGTTGGATGGGGATCAGATGGGGATACAGAAATTAAAAGAGGAAATTCGCCGATGATGGTTCGGAGGACGGGAGGATCATTGCTCAGGGGTCGGGGGTGCCTGGGCGTGGGGCTTAGCACGGGGTGCTGGGTACCTGGCGGTGCCTGCCATTAGCGCACCCAGCGCTGTCGTCAGTTCGGTCACGTGCTGTAGGACCACCGAGAAATCCCCCAGTCAGCGTGTGGCTTAGTGAGTGTTGATCAGCCACATGGGCCCCAAAGCCCACTGTCCAGCTCCCGATGTACTGTAACATCAGTGTAACGGTAGCGTCACAACGACCATCTCAGAGAGGCCAATACCATTGTCTTCAACTTTGTTTTCAACTTTGAAGGATATCTCTCCGATTGATGTATCCTGACAGAAGTGTTCTATGTCTAGACGAGATGCCCTACAAAAGACTACCAACTGCCCTCTACTCGTAGCAACGAGCCCTTTGACACGATTCTCAAGTTAGATTATCTCCTTGGCCATATGGACATGCCCGAACAGAGCCGAGTTCTTTGTGCTGCTCTACGCCAGTATCTACCTGTTGAACAGTTGCCCATCGTTGACAAGCGTGCCGAGGCTTCAATAACTACAGGTGTAGAAGAAATTCGAGTCAGTTCGACCGTCTTATCTAAAAGGCTTGGCTCCAGGGATCCATGTGCCAGAAGTCTCACTAAACCCAGCAGCGAAGTGGGTTGCCAAGGAAAATACCCCAAGAAAGGAGTTGAACATCAACTTCCCGAAGTGTATGACTTTCAACGTTGAGGAGTGGACTTTCACGAGGAACGCCCAGAACGCGATTTTTCGCAACACCAAAAGGGAGCATGCCATCAAGAATCAAGGAATGAATGGTAGTTGCATTGATGCGTCGACTAAACTCTGTCCTCCAGACCATACAGGTTTACCCACGGCCTTCTACCACAGGATTCTACAAATGTACATAGGAAAGAAAAAAAAAAGCTGCGGCCTGCCACCGTTCAAGCGCGAGATGTTCAACGGTAGTCATACCACTGAGGCAGGCAGCAAGTGCTCAAGTTGGCTGAACACTTAGCAGCGGATGAAGCCTCCGTTGGCCGAGCAGCTGCCGGGGATGGAGTAGGCCCACTATGTCATTGTAAGCATTGTGTATCAAGTAGGTGCTGCAATGCTGGAAACACTCACGTTCTCGAAACCACCGTCTCCGCGGCGGTTGAAGGTAGCACCAGGGGCGAGGACGACCACCTCGAAGCTTTGAAGTAGCAGTGTTAGCGGTGACTTTCTTGACTGAGGGCATACCAAGAAATACATACGTGACAGTCGTTCCAAGCTTGGCATCGTATCGGACAGTCTGGCGGTGGTTGATGGTGCCAGTGGTGTCAAATCCGACATTGCAGACAACGACACCGCGGCCGGGGAAGGCCTTGGCCGTGTCACGAGCGACGTCCTGGGTGAACTTACGGCGACCCTATGAAGTAGTTAGTAAAGAGAGCGGCTGGAGGAAGCGAGAGACAAACCGCAAGGTCCTTGTCAATCGTCTGCTGGATCAGCAGGTTGATCTTGCTGGCAATGCCGGCGACGGCGTTGACGGCAGAAGCACCGTTGGGAACCTTGGGGACGGGGCCCGAAGGCTTAGGCACGACACGCTGGCGGGCACTGTGGATGTGTCAGTATTCTCGGTCTGATAGAAGCAAGAGATGTAGGGTGTGAATTATCTACTCACGCGATGATCGGGTTGATGTCGGGCGACCCGATGTTGGGCGATCCGACGTCGCCGGAGATGGCAACGGGGCTGGCCATGCCAACACTGGCGAAGGCCAGGACGGTAGCGGCGAGGAAGTTGTTGAAGAGCATCTTGAAGGTGTTGGTGGTGAAAGATTGAAGTTAAGGAGTGTTGTTGTTGAGAGAACGATTGAGATGAGAGAATGATGATGTAGAGAGTGTGTGAAGCTGTTGCTGATGATGAATATTATTTCCTCTGTCGTGGGCCGAACCTGCCTCTTATATATGTTGTATGGCTGCCTTGGACGCTGCCTTGGATGCTGCCTTAGATGCTGCCTCTTGCTCTACATGTCTTGCGCATGACATGCCATAAGATGCTCAACGTGCAGTTGTCACGGCACAGACGTTACAGGCGTATAGACAAGTAGGCTGTGGTTGCGGTAAGTACCGAAGATAGATTGGTGTAACAGACGGATCGAGCCATCAACGAGGCTTGTCTTAGCCCTCTTGTCCCCTTTTGGCAGAGGAGTGATTCCCATAAAGTGCATTGGTCTGCCTAAAGCCATCAGGGTATAGACTGAGGGAGAATGCACGCTGAATTAAGTTTCAATCGCGAGTCAGAAATGTCCTGACAGTAACTCCGGATACGAACAAGCTGCTTGCATGAGTGGGTTAGCTGCTGATATGAGGCATCGAATAGTACAATGGCGACACTGCAAGATGTACCTTCTTCAGTTATTGTGTACGACGGAGAACGGAGAACTCTACATAGTCGAGAACATGTTCAACCAGGAGAACGATGAGCTGGGGAATTATCTTGGGGAATCATCTTGGGGAATCGCCGTGGAACAGCAGTGGAATCGTCTTCGGAGGTTTGGCCGTAGATGCCGTTGCCTTGGGCCACACCGGATAGTGCCGATGAACCGTTCTTCTGTCCGTGCTATCCTACGCAGGCACGTTTACACGCCGTATAGACCCCACTACAACACTGCCCGACTCCATAGCCATCAGTAGAGTATGTAGAGTGGTCCTCATTTCGTGAGCGCTACAACAAAGAATAGCGCACTCGGACGGACCGAAACGGGCGAGGTTGACTCTGTGAAACGGCCCATAGCCCGTGACAAGAGCGTTCGCGCCCACGCGCATGACCGGGGCCTGAACTCTATTTGTGAGACTTCCTTCTGGTTGAGGTTACCGCGTCCAAGATGGGTATGATCTAGTTTACCTGACTGACTAGCCGATCTGTCACCCCAATCTTGGAACCCCCCCGCCTGAGCCACCTGTGCGGCGTCACAGAGTGCTGTGCAGACGCATGTGCGCGAAAGGTTAATAGAGTGATGAGAGTGTAGTTATTATCCCGAGAATTGAGAGATTTGACGGCAACAGCCGTACCCGACGGAAGCAATGCGCAAGGGAATTCGGATCGACTGCTTGACCAACGGACCTCCAGAGCATTCCCATCTCCTTTTCCGCGGCTGGTCGCAAGACCTCGCTGTTCTGAAGCGCTACCGCAAGGCCAGACCGACGGTGATGTAGACAGCCGAACTGGGCAGCTCGGTGAAGCTGGGTCCGAACCTCTTGGTAGGACAATGAAGATCGACTTACCAGTAGCCTTAATGGTTTTCGTTTGATCTTGGCCGCTGTACTGCGACGGAGTCTCTGCATAATCGTACTGTTGGAGGTGCTCTCCATGCCATGATGAGTAAAGCAACTGCTATCACGGGCCAATGCACAGAAGGGCACAATGGCAGTAGAGGAAGACAATACATCAAAGAGCATGTCCTGTGATGGCATCATCAACTGACCGACACATCACGAACGAGAACCAATTGGCGAATCAGTGTCTCACCGCACCAAATGATAGGCAGGAATCATACCTAACAGAGAGAATGTAGTCAGGTCCGGCCGAGCCGGCGTCTTTGGGCCAAAACTCAAACCACATCTCAACCCCCTCAACCCGCACAACGTCACCATTCTGATATCCAACATCACATCTCAGTCAGTTCCTCAAAGCAACTGCCAATCCATATCCGGCATCTCCAGCAAACATGGGCAAGCGCATCATCTTCACCGGCGGCTCCGGCCAGGCAGGCCGCTGGGCAGTCCGCGAGCTCCTCCAGGAGGGCCACCAGATCCTCAACCTCGACCTGGCACCCCTAGACGAACCTGGCGTCCACACAATGAAGTGCGACCTGACCGACGCCGGCCAGGTCTTCAGCGCCTTCAGCTCTCATCTCACCCTCTCGGAACCCCTTCCCGAGGGGCCACCCAGGCCGCCCGACGCCGTCATCCACTTCGCCGGCATCCCGCGGCCTCTTCTCGCCCCAGACACGGAGATTCTCCGCGTAAACGTAGCCAGCATCCAGAACGTACTCGAGGCCGCTTGCAAGCTGGGGATCCCCAAGGTCCTTCTCGCCAGCAGCATCACCACTTATGGGGCCACCTTCGCCGACGGCGCCCGCCCCGTCCCCTATGCCGCCTTCCCCGTCGAGGAGTCGGCCGACTGCAACCCCACCGACCCGTACGCCCTCTCCAAGCTCCTGGGCGAGACCATGGCCCGCAGCTTTGCTGCACGTTATAGTCTCGACGTCTACTGCCTGCGCATCGGCCCCGTCATCACCCCGGATGACTACCACCGCCTCTTCCCCTCCTATGTCGCTGAGCCCGCCCGCTGGGCTGTCCACGGCTGGTCCTACACCGACGCCCGCGACCTCGGTCTCATGTGCCACCGCGGCCTCGAGACAGACGGCCTCGGCTTCCAGGTCTTCAACGCCACCAACGACGACATGACCAACGACCGACGCACGTCGGACTTCCTGCGCGAGCTATACCCCGACGTGCCCTTCACGCGCGACATGGGCGACAGTGAGGCCCCCGTGACGAACCGCAAGATGAAGCGGCTGCTGGGGTTCGAGGAACGCCATTCGTGGCGCAAGTACTACTCGCCGAGCTAGCTATGTTTAGCACCCATGTGTGTGGGATGAACGGAAGGGAAAAACGACTAACGGGGAACGGCTAGGGTTGCGGCTGGAGCAGGAGGCATTTTGGGGGCAGGACTTGACCCCTATTTTCAGGGGCTAACGGCAGTGGTTCATGCAGCCTTGTACATCAGCTATCCCAATTGAGTGGCTTGAATTCGAACACCTTGGCGGATTCCCTGCATGTTCTGGTGAAGCTTGATATAGTGGCCAATGACTAGTGCTATCTATGGACGTCCTTTTGCCATCCGAGCAAAAAGCCCAGGCTTTTAGGCCCTTTCCACAGCCTAACCTTAAAGAGGGTAGATGAACTGCTTGTTCTGCAGGTCCGTCAGGTCCAGCACGGCCAGGTCGACCTTGGTGCGCACGACCTCACCGCTCTCGTCCACCGTCTCGACGAAACCCTCGCGCTCGTCGTCGCTGAGGTTGGCAATGTACTCGCGGCGCTCGGCGTTGCGCCGCGCCAGGATGAAGCGGATGATCCAGAGGATGATGGGCGTGCCCACCCAGCTGACCGAGATCATGGACGCCCACGCGCCGTAGTACCGCGGGCCGTTCTTGGCCACCCAGATCTGCGGCGACACGAGGTTGCCCACACTGTATCCCAGCATGAACATGACGTTGCGCGTCAGCTTCTTCGTGTACCCGGCCGCCGTCGACGTCGTCCATCCCAGCGCGATGATGTATGTGACGCCGTATGTCGATGCCGCCAGGATGAGGCATCCCAGCAGCCCGATCTTCTGGTCCCAGTCCACCGTCGTCATGGCGATGCCACCCGCCACCGCCGGCATGCACCACACCGTCCCGTGCAGCGCCAGGTTTCGCGGCCAGCGCCGTAGCGCAAACGTCGCCACGATGCAGCACGCGACGCCGAACCCGCCGCCGGCCGCCGCCACGAGCGTCGACCCCAGCGGGCTGATGCCGATCGACGTCGTGATGAGGTTCTTCTGCCCGTAGTTGAGGTTGTTCGAGAACATGAGCGTGAAAGACTGCAGGGCAAAGAGCCACGACACGGGGTCTCGGAGCGTCTCGATAAACTGCTCCTTCTTGAAGTGCTTCTGCTCAATTGAGCTTTGCTGCGCCTTGTGCACGCGTCGGATCACCTGCACCTTCTCCTCGAGCGTGAGCCAGCGCGCCTCGGCCGGGTTGCTGGGGTAGTCGATCCACACCCAGATGGCGAGGATCAGCGTGAGACCGCCCGTGACGATGTGGAGGAGCTTCCAGGGCAGGACGGGCCCCGTGACCCAGAGGAGGCCGTACGAGATGAAGCCCGTCACGATGGGCGCCGCCTGGCAGGTGATCCAGAGAACGGGCTGCAGGAAGGACTGCTCGTGGCGGTTGAAGAACATGCCGATGGTGATTTCCATGGCCGGGACGATGACGGCCTCGGCTGCCCCGAGCGCCAGGCGCATCACGATGAGGCCCTCATAGCGGGTGGCCACGCAGTGCAGGAAAATGATGACGGACCAGCAGAAGATGGTCGTGGCGACGTATTTACCGAATGGCAGCCGCTGCATCAGGTAGTGGCCTGGCCATTGGAATGCCAGGTAGCCTGTGGGCTGTTAGCCATTGTGAAAGGGGCTCTTCTTTATGAAGTGTTATCGTACCGACGTAGAACATGGTGTTCAGATTGTTGTACTCGGTCTGCCTGATGCCAGTCTCCTCGAACAGACCCAGAATGGCAGAATAGCCCAAGGTTGACTTGTCGACCTGATGACATGTTCAGTCAGTACGATGTACGATACAACTGGCGATTTGGAGGGTTTTGTAACTTACGAAGAGCATAATGTTGATAGCAGACAGGAGGAGCATCACACGGAGGTACAGCTTCCTGCGAAGCTTCTTCTCCGCCTCAGGAGTGAGAGGTCCAAACTCGTGGCCATGTTGCTCGAGCAGCCTCAGCGTGACGTCGGCGTTCTTCTCCTCGACAGACCTGCCCTTGGATGGCGACTCGGTCGCCTCGTTTGACGACTTGGCCTCCCTGATGATCTCAGGTTCAGGCTGCGCGTCCTTCTCGCCGGCCATGGTTGCTACTGAGACACAGTATCGACAGCACGGGAATGTTCAAAGGGGATCAACTGCAACTACCAGCCGCCAACTTGAGGATGGGATAGCAGAATCATCTGAACCCGAGGACATGGGCTGCGACATTCTGAGCTATTATACGCGTTCGGGATATGAAAGATTCCCGACCTCGCACGCCGGCTGTGGAGCCTGAAGATGACGATTCACAAGGGGCCATGGGTTGAAGCTCTCGTCATGCCGACTTGAAGTCTTGGGTCAGGCCACGGGCAGCCAATACCCGGAGGCTCCCCGCTATCACGCAATATGCTGCGGTGATAACCACCACGCTTGGTGTGCAATAGTGGAATCCTTCAGGGCCATTGAAGGTTCCTTTCGCCCAGAAAACGAGGCATGGCGTACCGGAAGGGCAGGGATAGCTTCTTCAGAGGCGGCTTAGTCCCATGAGAAGTGCTCTTGGTGTTGAATCCAGATGATAATGGTATCGGAGGTAGATCGGAATCTGTAAGACATGCACCGCCCAGGCCACCACACGTGGCAGCCAGCCCTGCCAGTTCCACGGTGCCGGGACGACTCGAGGATTCCGGCCCCCAAGTAGTAGTAGTGAAGGACGAGAAAGTTTGGAGGTTCCAGAACTCCATCGCGTTCTGTTCCAGGCATCGCGGTCTGTTTTTCCGAGCGGACGATGCTCATCGCGTGGCGGCGCGGCACGGCGAGCGGGCGGGTGGATCGGATGCTACTTCGGAGGGCGTCGTGGCTGCATGGCACGGCGACATGGCGACCAGAAGGGGTAAGAAGACGTCGGGTGGCATCCGACACGGCGAGTCAGGAGCGAGGTCTGGGCGGCTTGGGTCGGATGTCGCCTTCCAACATAAAGGCGTGGGAGCTGCCTGTACTTTAGGTGCTTCGCTATCTCAGCTCGAGAATGCCTGGGCCTGAGGTGCTTCTGTCGAACGTACAGCGTGCCGTCCATCCTCTCAATTGACTGTTCCTCTTCCTACTTTCCATCTCAAGGGCGTCCATCTTGCTCCTTGCATCGTCCCTGACTCGATGGAACAGCAGGGGAGAAGTCTTAGCCGGGCGGGTGACGGCGGCGGTGAGTCAAACGTCTGACGTCAAGTCAATCGGCTGTCGACCTGCGAAGAAGATGGAAGTGAACGAGGGTCGGCACTCTGGCAAGATCGGTGGATTGGTGATCAACAGTCAGAGCAAGTCAGGTCTTGTCAGCCAGCGAGACGAGATGGAACCTTAGCAAGCCATCGAAGCCGTCCCATCCAAAACAGGCTGCGGCAGGCAGCAAGCGCTGGAATGTCATTGGGGGTGGGGGCATCAGTCACTGGACATGGCCTGCTGATCAAGCTGTGGCTTGTGCATGCCTCAGCCGCCGTCTGCCTCGTCCTCCCCCCTTGCGCACACACAAGGCACCTCCCAGGCCCAGACCGCCGCAGCTTACGCAGAGAGAACACGTCGCGCGCGGCGGAAGATGGTGTGAGGATGCACCCACCCGGAACCAGACGTTCCAGCCCAACCCACCAAACCCCCAAGACCCCCAACGTGCTGGGTAGCCAAAAGAGATGGGAAACGGA
Source organism: Verticillium albo-atrum (assembly GCA_002851705.1). Taxonomy (NCBI): domain Eukaryota; kingdom Fungi; phylum Ascomycota; class Sordariomycetes; order Glomerellales; family Plectosphaerellaceae; genus Verticillium; species Verticillium albo-atrum. The sequence continues at coordinate 1,322,935 of NMXJ01000009.1, forward strand.
GCCCGGTCGTGTGTTGGTGGTGCGATTCAGCACAGCCACAGGTCACAAATGGCACGGTCGCTGCCGCATGGTCATCGCATTGCAGCGACCCCCATTGGTTGCACCCCCTCGAGCGGGGTGCCCCACCGTGTCCAAGGCTGCCCTTCACCGTACGGTTTCCCTCCCTTTTGACGCCATCCAGGTTCAGGTCCAGCTCAGGTCCAGCTCAGGCTGGCCTGCACGACCGCGGTCTGTCCTTTAAAGGGACCTGGCTGCCGTTTCGTTTCGGCTGGTTTCCTCTGTTCTTCGATCTAGATCTACCTGTACCTACGTTATAATCAGCCCATACCACCCAGCAATCAATCACCAAGCTTTTCTCTGCCGTCTCACCCCCACCAAGCTTCTCCTCTCCTCACTTACACGCCTGAAGCTCCCAGAACGCCCATACATTCAAAGCACCACCACCACCACACACCACATCACCACCACCGAACACCATCATGTCGCCCTCCTACACAATGTCCTCCCACCTCTGCAAGCAGATCGCCTCCTCCTGGCGCCAGACCCGTCACGGCTCTCCCGACCCCGTCTCGCCCACCCTCCACCACGCCGTCCCTTACTTCCCCTCCTCCTCTTCGCAGGAGAAGCGCAGCATGGACAGCGACAGGAGCGAGTCCCCCTCCGCCCCCATGTCCCGTTCCTCGAGCATCAGCTCCTGGCGCAGCGGCGGCAAGTGAGCAGTCTCTCTTCTCTCTCACACACATACGCACATCGAAACGATCCACTGGAAAACAAACACGCGATCCCCTTCATCTCATCACCAGCACGCGAGGCATCCATCATTCAGGCGTTGGCTTCTCCCAAATTGTCACCCAGGGCGTCACAGGCGCAAACTACGACCGAATAATAAGGACCAGGCGGACGGACGAAACAGGCAGGCAGGCGTTTCGGGAAATCATTCATCAGCCCACAGCAGCGGCTTCCAAACCACCCCACAGCAGCAACACATCACAGATGAGCTTGACGGAGGATATTTCCCCCCTTCGCGGACGGCACAGGGTGTATGCCCCGCGCGGCGTCCCAGCGAAGACGACGCGCCGAGGGCAGGACGCGCGCCGCGAGGAAAATCAGATACCCATTTAACCCCCCCGTACCATCATATCACCATGACCGCCAGGGTTCTCACCCGGCCATCAGAATAAGAATCATTTTCTTCACTTTGCCTACTGTCCCGCAGCGCCTCGTATGTGATGTCATGCTACCCCCCCTGGCGTCCTCGTGAAGAGCGTCCCCCGTACAGTGTGCCGGGCTGTCGGGCGTCTGCAATGGCGTGCGATGGCGCAACCCGCCCGATCATCGCCCGCGCGGGGCCGCACCTCATAATCGTCCCGGATCACATCATGAGGCGTTACACGCGTGAAACGAACATGCCATTTCTCTGAGCCAATGCCTTTTCTCGTGCGGGCTTCCTCGTCTGTTCTCGCCCGCCCGCGTGCAAGTGTACACATGGTCGTTGCATTTCACTACATGCTCCGCTCCACCTCGGCGTCTTGTCGCACATATACCGTCCGCCGCTGAAAGTTGATCAAATCCAGTCGGGCCCTCCCCCCTTCCCTAATGTGTTATTCGCTTCGCTCCCTGTGGGCTTGTTGAGAGCCACGCTCATCGCGTCGACAAAAAAAAGTTTCAAGAAAAAACCAGCCCATCAACGCCCAATTCCCAACGTGTTCGTTGATTTTGTCTCTCCCCGCCCCGTCTATGCAATTGCTCTATTGTCACCGTCCTGACCAGCCGTCGTGCCAGGGCCGAGGGAGGCGGATGAAGCAGGGGCACCGATACCGTGCAATCCGTCTCCGTCTCCTACTCTTTCTCCGTCTCTGTCGCGTGCTACGTGCGCCACCGCCGCTCTACATCGTCGAAGCGACAACCGTCTGCGCATCCGGCTGGGCCGCCGGCGTCTCGTCCCCGCTCGACGATTCCTCCCCGACGCTGCCCTGGATGCGACGCTTGGCCTCCTTCTTCTCCGCGTCCGTGATGTCCTCGGCGTTCTTGCGCATGTCCGGCGTCCACTGAGGCTCGTCCGGCGAGTGGCCGATCGACATGCCCGCGCGAACCTGTCACACCATGTCAGTCTTATATTCCAAGTTGATCCGTCTGCACCGATGCCACCTACCAGAGTCTCGAGGGCACCCGCCGAGTTGTCGGTCAGGTCATCGTCGAACCGCATCTTGCCCTCCTCAAAGAGAAGCACAATTGTGCTGCCGCCAAACTTGAAGTAGCCGAGCTCCTCGGCACGCTTGACCTGCTCGCCCTCATTGCGCGTGATAACGGTGCTGCCCACCATCATGGCACCCACGCAGATGACCATGACACGGCCGTGAGTAGGGCTATCAATGGGGCACACGACGCGAACGTTCTCGCCATACACGTCGAGAGCCGAACGAATGGCCATGGGGTTGACCGTGTAGTATTCTCCCGCGATCAGCTTGGGCTTGTCCAGCACGCCGTCCACCGGAATGTGGAAGCGGTGGTAGTCCTGCGGCGCCAGGCGGAAAATGCCAAGCGCACCATTGTCGTACCGTTTGGCATCTTCCGGATACGCGTCTCCCAGGAGCCTCTTGATGGAGAACTCGCGACCCTTCACCCAGACGCTGGTGGCATGGTCCACGCTGTTGAAGACAACACTTCGGCAGTCGGCGGGCGAGACTACAATACCAGGGTGGTCTGGGGCCGAGCAAGGTCGCGCATCGGGCTTCAACGCTCGGTAGAAGAACTCGTTGAAGTTCTTGAACGCCTCAAGGGGTTGGAGAACCTCAGACATGTCCAATCGGTGGAACTGAATGAACTTGGGGATCTCGGCCTTGGATGCAGGATCGTCAAACTTCTTACCCTGCTTGACACTCATGCTCTTGAGCATCTTGCGGACTGTCCTGGTATTAGCACGGAATCAATGCCATTTGCAACAGACGAGGTACGTACTTCTCTTGGTCTCCATGTTGCCGGACTTCAGTCCCTTGTAGAGGAGACGAATGCCCAGCCTCACGTATACGCTCATCTTCTCCTCGTTGATCTGACCCGTGATGCGGTCCTGCACCAGGATATTGGCCGAGTTGGCGCCGAGCTTGTAGCCTCCGTAGGAGATCTTGGTCAGAACCTTGGAGTACCACTTGCGCTGCGCCTGGCTCGAGGTGACAAACCCGCCCATGACCAGGTTGTTGACTTGTCGCCAGTCCTGGCTGGCACAAGTAGCAATGTGTGTGATAATGTCGGTGTCCTTGCGCTTGTTCAGGCGCGGCTGGTGACAGATGGGACACTCCCTAATCTCAACCACGTGTTCCTCGCCACCGCGATCTTCAGCCAGGTCACCTTGGATGAGCAGATCACCCTCCTCGCCCGGCGTGTTGAGTTCGGGGACGACAATGGTCGAGTCAGACGTCAAGCCTGGCGTGCTGGCGTCCTGCTGGGAGACCTGCGGGCTGTTCTCCTTGCCGCCGACCACGGGCAGATGGAGAAGATTCTTGCCTGCCCTATCGGCATCGGCTAGAACACCCTTGACCTTGTCCGCTAACGTGGCCTGAGGGCGGTTCTTAGCCGCCAGTTGGTCCTCCAAGCAGATGACAGCCTCGTCCATCGTCAGGTCATACACATCCTCGCCTGACTCGTCGTGAGCCTTGTGGGGGAACCGCTGGAAGAAGCTGTCAATGGTCGACTCGCGTAATGTCGAGCCCAGGGTGTCGAGCATGGTGGTGAGCTCGACCTTGCTGATGCGGCCGCTCTCATCCGTGTCGTACTGTCGCAGCAGCGAGCGCCAGAACTGCTGTCGCAGGGCCGGGTAGGTCACGAACTTAGCGCGAACGAACAGGGTCGGGCTGTGCTTGGCCTCCCACTTGTCGGCTTCTTTCATCTTCAGGGGGAGCTGGAAGTCAATAAAATGGGCATCGTCGCCTTCGATATCGGCCGTATCAGCACCAGCGCCGGCAATGGCCTGTTCGGGGCTCAAGAGATCGGCGCTGAGCGCCTGCGGCTGGCCGGCGGGGGGCGAAGGGGTACCAAGCTGAGAGATGCCTGAAGCGGCACTAGCTTGCTTCGACAGAGAGGGTCGGACCATCCTGCTGAGGCTCTGCGAGGAGGACGTCCTGGACACGCCGAGCTTGCGGAAGCGCGAGCGATGCTGGGCCGCCGGCGTATGCTCGGGGGGTTCGCGCAGCTGGTACAGACCCGTGGCAGGGTCGGCCTTGGGGGCGTTGTCGATCAGTTCCTTGATAGAGAGGTTGCAATCGGCCACAAAGTCGTTTGACGAGTACTTGTCGTGGTCAATAATGGTGAAGTTGAACGAGTACGCCTGCTCGTGTCCCTGGACCTGGTACACCATCTTCTCGTTGTACACCGGGTTGAGGTTATGACGGATTCGCTTCGTGCGGTAGGTTTTCTTGCCTAGGGACGCAACGACAAAGGGATCCATGTCAAACGTGGTTCGAGTCGCGCTCGGCTGTGGAGGGAGATCGGTGATGTTCAGGATCTCAAGGTAGATGACTCCGACAACATCACTGCCGCTGTTGTTGAATTCAAACTGGTTTCCACCCTTTCTCCTCCGTCTCCTGAGGCCCTTGATGCGGAGGCGCCGCTTCCTCTTCTCAATGACCTCGGGCTTGCTGGAGTCTTCCTCATCGTCAGACAGGCTCGAGTCAGCATCCAGATCATCGTCATCGTCGTCGTCATCAGGCGTCAAATCGGTCGGGTCGATCGGCGGTGACCGGCCTCCGTCGGATTCACCCAGAGGTCCACGGACCGCTGCGAGAGAGGGTGTCATGAGCGGCGTGGGGTTTCTGGAACCCACAGGCACCTGCTGGACGACGGCGGAGAACTTCTCAAAGATCTGTGCACGGCTGGCGGCGGTGTTGGTGCGGTCAAACAAGGTGAACTGGAGGAAGACCTCGCCTGACACGACGCTGGTCTTCCTGCCAGGACGCTTGCTCCTGAGGGAATACCATTTGGGCTCCTGCTCCGTCTTGTCAACGTTGAAGAGCTCCTCCAGGGGTACGTCGAATTCGCCCATGTAGTCCTTGCCGAAACGGTCCTTGTCCCAGCAGATGACGTCAAGGATGAGGGACTCGGGGGAGTTGACGGGCATTTCTTCGATGACGTTCCATTCTGGGTTGAGGGTCTTGGGTATTTCGTGGGTTACGATTTTGGCTTCACCGAGGGTGAGGACGAGGTACTGGGAGGGAGGAAGGTCATGTTAGTTATGCCGGGAGCTCGGTGAGAGGGAAGGGTATTCGACGTACGGGGTCTGAGGTTCCATTGCGGTCTTTGGCGGCGAGATTGCGAGCCTAGAGGACGCAGTTAGCAATCGAGAGGACAAAGTTTTGGTGTATGGATGCCCTGCAGGCCGAGGTGACATACGCGCAGGATGACGACCTTCAAGGTCAGGCCCGTGTCCTTTTCTTTGGCGGAGAGATCGCTGGCCATCCTGGAGGGGGCGTGTCCCTGCGATTTGCCAGTACCGTTGTTGTTGCTGGTGGTGTTGGCGGTGTTGGAGATGGAATTGCCGTTGCTGTTGGAGCGCCTGGGGCTGTTGCTGCGGCTGTTGTTGAGGGAGGAACTGGACTTCAAACGTGTCGGGATGATGCGAACCATGTTGGGCGACGGGGGGGAGGGGAACCCCTACAAAAAGGGCTCCCAGAGGCGAAGAGGACCAATGCCGTCAGAGAACGGCGGGTACAGCCCAGCGGCGGGCTCGGGAGAGGTGCTGGGTCCCGGGCTGCGGGCTGGCGGGCTGTGAGGTGGGTTGTGGGTGGGCTGTGGATGGATGCGCGGGGCGGACAGGTCGCAGGGTCGCAGGTCGCAGGTCCCAGGTGTGCGTTGCAGGGTGCCCGTCGCAGGTCGTAGGTCGCAGGCCGCAGGCGAGGCAAACCCGCGTACAGACTCAGTTGGGTGCCAGGCGATTGCCAATGCCAATGCAACGCATACGCAACAAACGTGTCACGCCAAACGGGCCGAGGCGGGGGGTGACGTAGGGGATCCGGGTCGCGGTCGGGTTATTGGGGTCAGCCCAGGCTCGGGGGGGCACTATTTAGGGGGGTGCGTGGGCTTCTGTAAATTGTAGCGTGGCTATGTGATGGGGGATGTGCTGCGCCAAGACGATGGAGGCTCGAGGATGGCGATGCGCGTACTCCGTAGGGAATGGTGCGGCTCAGAGAGGTAATGGTGGGCTGGCCTTGACGTCGTTGGTTCGGGACGCGGAACGCAGGACGCACGAGGTGACAGAGCTGCACGTTTTGGTTTCCGACGGGAACTTGAGACTCTGCTGATTCGAATCAATGCTGTCGGAGGTGTGGTCGAGATGATGCCAGAAGGGATGTTGTCAGGGAGGACCGGGCAGCTATGGGCAGCTTATGCTGGCTCAGGGGAGGGAGGATGAATTTGTCCAGCGGCCGAGCCTCGACACAGGGGGTGGATGTGTGGGTGCGCTCTCTTATGTATGACGGGTGGAAGCAAAGCTGGTGTAGGTATTCAATACCGTAGCTACAACCAGGCAAAAAGTGGTGATGAAAGAGGGAAAAAAGTAGCCCAGCTGAGAGGACGTGGTTTAAGGTAGGTAGGTTATGAGACAGGCCGGGATAAGACGAGGGCGAGGGAGCAAGCGAAAGAGAGCAATGAATGATCGGTGCCGGCCAGAGCCAGAACCAGAACCAGAGCCAGCGAGGCAAGCGGTACTCGCATGGTGGAAGACGAGGGAAGGCACGAGCTTCCAGAGCTCACGGGCCTGCGGGACGGGGAACGGGGGGCTTAGGGGGACAGAGAGGGGGCGTTTAGGGGGGGCCATGGGGACGGAGACGGGACCTGAATGTCCTAGCCTTCTTCTTCTTAGTGCTGCTGAGAATAGTGCATCGGGTCCATGTACTCGACAGGTACCGTGTCTCGTCTCGTCTGGACACACCTCACTCACAGACGGATAGATGACGACCTCCGTCCACCTGATGCTGAAGACAGGATGCAATTGGGTCATCCACTTGCTGTGTTCAACCGGGGCCTGCCAATCCGGATAATGGACATGTCGAACCTGTCGAAGAGTGGAATTTCCAGGGAAGGGTGAGGGACAACTGGCGATGATGCTGTTGACCTTCCATTGACATGGAAGGACAGCCAAACACCCCGACCCAAGTTTTGTACCTCTTGGGTACAGCGGTTTCACCCCTAGCTACGAGGCAGGTGCCACCAACGGGGAGTTCTCTTGCCTGTGGACAGGATTCCTCAAGTGATTTGGCGTGTTCGTTGGCACAACACGCGATCAACGGCCCTCTCTCTCTCTCTCTTTCTCGGAGACTTAGGTGGACGGAATACGGCACGGAGCACTAAAGCATCCCGACACGAACGCCAGAAAACAACTACGTGGAATGCACAGGGAAAGGGGGTCTGGTCCGTCCAGGTCCAGTTGGGGTGAGAGATATTCATTCGCGTGCTGACGAGGCCAACCAGATCGATGCCGACTTGCCAGCCCTCCGCCCAGCTCGAGACCAGACGACGACGACGACGACTGCTCATCTCTGAAAGAAAAGGAATGGAAGGCGCTTTGACACGGGACGCCTCCTGACAACCCTAAATGCTATCTCAAATCACATTATGTAGTCATGTCGCAGCGGGCGTCTTGTCGATCGAAGCACTTGGGTCGCTGCAGGCCAAGACGTGTGTCGGACGTGGCCTGCATACCGCTGGATACCACAAGCAAACAGCGAGTTCCAAAGCCCCCGAGCTAAGCCATGGCTGTTGCCATGGCTGAGATGACAAGGCGGACACTGGCTGATGAGCGACATGGCTGGCGCTGGTGGAGGGCACGACGCAAGGTTCAGCGGCGAAGAGGCCAACGCAGGCCAACGCCCCTGGGCTTACGCACCATCCACGAGCTGAACGAACATCGCCCAGGCTGTCTGAAGCTTGTCGACCATGCATCCTTCGGTTGCCATTTTTACGCACCAGAAGGAACGACTCGAGCACATGCCGTCAGACAGCCTGGCTTGTTGGTCGTTGGCATTGTTTCACCTCGGCCCCCAACAAGAACAAGAGCCCGCAGGGCCCTGCTCTCCGCTACTCCATGCGGGCCTCCACTGACATGGCACCAGGCCTGGGAAATGCGATTTATGGCGCAAAGGACGGCATACTACGTACAAGAAAGAGAGGGGAGGGAGGCTCTCAACCCCGGACCCGAATGGGTGGAGGGGTTGAGGGGCAACTTTGGGGAGAGAGCCTGAGCTAGACTTGGACTGGACTGGGTTCTTGCTATGCCTTATCGACGGCACCTTTCATCCGCCGTGCTGCAGCGCCCAGCGATTCCCCTTCTCACCTGCCCTTCCAGCACAAGCTGCGGTGATCGAGGTGCCTAAGCTACCTCCAAGGTACTTAGCCAACACGGGGGGAGCTTATGTGGACAGGGGAACCAGACTCAGCAAGCGGCTTTCTCGAAGGGAGCTCCCAATTCTGCACCGCTCTCAGGCACCTTCAGCTCGGCCACCTTGGCTGCCTGATGCCGACGGACCTCCATGCTCGTCAACCTGCATCCAGTTAGGTCAGCCCTCGATGTCGACCTCGATTTCGATTCTGCCTGCCAGCCGGACGGATATCCCTCACCTCCGTCGCGGGGACACCCTCGCTTGCGAAAGCTTCCCCGCTTGCCCTTTGACGGGGAGGAAGCTGTCTTCCTTTCCTGTCTGTCGGTCTGCTTCTCGGGGCATTGTCTCTGGTGTCACTTGTCATCCCCAACCAACGGTCCCAACGGTTCCAACGCCAAGACCACGCCGAGCTTTCTCCCCTTGGCACATCCCCGGCCCCTGGTCCGTCACCACCACGTTAATGGTTTTTTCCCTTGCTGGCTGCCTCATTCACCCAAATCTCACCGCGGGGTAAATGAGTCTACAATGTCACATCCCTGGAGAAGCCTTCACATGCTACGGGTCATCAAGCTCTCCTCAGAGAATGCCCTCGCATCCCGCGGCCAACCGCTCCCAACACGGACGCGCAACGACAAATCTGGCCTCTTTCGCTACCACACCGGCCGAGCAGCCGAGATGCCTTTTTCCCATCCGAGATCATCAACCCCTGTCAGCGGGCCCTTCCAGCGGGGGGTTCCTTATATTGCCGTCCATCTTGCGGCCCCGGCTGCTCGGTTTCGCTGCCTAGTTGAGGCGCCTCATCCTGCCCAGCCAGCCCGTCCTCGGCTTCGCTCCCGAGGCGGCGGCACACAAAGCTTGGGCAGGGCTGGTGATGTGCCGTGCGTGGCGTGCCGTTCGTGGTGTGTGCAGAGTATGAGGCTTGCACTACTGATATGGAGTGACAAAGTGCCTGGCTGGCATGGACGTGCCAGACGTTCAATTGAAATGACACTGATGAGACAATCCCCCATTGATGCCCCAAACAGCCCTGGACATTTCACCCCACTCCGTCTGATATGTGATCGACGTCGATGAGAACACACATGATGCAGAGCTCATCCGATATGCGATTCACTTTGACGGGAACACAAATGATATAATGCTCCGTTCCATGAGATGATCTATCTCTGTCCATTCTGTAATGTAAACCGGCCTGCATCACCTTCCTGGTGAGGTTGCTTCCCATGCTGCCCCAATGCGTTCCACGTTTACCTGAACGCCAAACCCAATCCGGTACACCATCCTCTTAACGCCATCCCAGACCAAGAGAGAAAGACAAGTAGAAGGGAAAATCAAAAAGCTCAGCTGACCACGGCAGACACGGGCATCGGCACGACCGTCTCCTCCACGAGCGCCGTCTTCATGACCTCCGCCAGGTCCTTCTCGATGCCCGGCGACAGCACGGCCAGGCGGGGCACGGCGTTGCGGCTCGACACGCGGCGCCACATGTTGGCCCGCGGGTTGAAGCGCGCGGGCATGCCCTTGCCGGCCGTCTTCCTCTCGTCCTCCTCGCGAATCTTCTCAATCTCGGACTGGATCTCGGCAAAGGTGTCGAAGGGCGTGTAGGCGATGGCGTTCTCCTGGCAGTACTCCTCGAGGCGCAGGCCGCGGCGGGCGAACAGCACGTCGGCCTGGCGCGCGGCGGGCAGGTCGGAGACGCCGTCACCGATGAAGACGATGAGGGGCACCGAGCCGTCGTCGCCGACGAGCGAGGCCTCGGCGTTGGCGCGGGCCTCGGCCATGGACAGGGCCTTGTCGTGGCCCATCTCGTTGTCGTGGCGCCAGATGGGCTTCCACGCCGATCCGTCCTCGGTGATCTCGGCCTCGTTGGCCACAATGTCAATGTGCGCCGACGCCTCCTCGCCGAGGAACGTGTCGAGCACGCGGCGCAGGATGGGCTTGAGGCCGGCCGAGATGACGTTGAAGGGAATGTCGTGCTGGCGGCAGTAGGCGTGGAACGCGCGGAACGCCGGGTCGATCTCGAGGTTCGACTTCATCACGGCGAAGCCGTCGTCGAACGGCACGTTGAGCGAACCCCACATCTCCTCCGACACGTCGCGGAACGACCGCTCGCCCGTCTTGATCTGCTCGTCCAGGATCTCGCGGCGCTCGGCACCGCATCCGTGGTTGTCGAAGAGGATGTGGCCCGTGTCTTGCATGAAGATGGTGCCGTCAAAGTCTGTGTGAAGAGGAAAAGCACGTTAGCGTCTTGGTCTTGGGGGTAGTGGTGGTGGTCCACTTCAGTGTTGATCTCCCGTACCTGAGAAGCAGATGATCTTTCGCTTCTTGTTCTCCGTCGGGGGCGGCACCTGGACGACGGTGGAGAGGCCCTTCTGGACCGGGGTCTCGGGGGGTGTGATGGCGATAGGCATGATGGAGTTTTGTGTGTGACGAGGAGAGACAGAGGTTGAGATGAGTGGTACGTGTCGAGTGATGGGACCAACGGATGGGGTGTTTGGTCAAGAACAGTCGATGAGGTTGAGTTGAGTGTGAATGGTGTTTATGATTTCAAGACAGGAAGACTGAGCAAAGACAAACAACGGGGCTCACCCCTTATGTAGGAAGGCAAAAGGGGGTGAGGTCCGGAGCACCATCGTGACGGGCTCGCCCGGTAGCGTCCAGCACAGCCATGTTTCCTCGATGACGGGGGCCGTAAAGCGTCTAGCCCGCGGCCACGGAAGCAAGAAGACGTCAGAGAGCAGCAAAGACGTGCATGGCCTTGGGGGGGAACAGACTGGCGGTTGGACAGGGTCCAGCACGCCGCCGACGACAGGGCCTGCCGACGGGACACCGAGCAGGTCGCGTAGGCCAAAAGCCAAAGGAATCGAGACCGCATCGAGAAAGCGCGTCCAATCGGGGCATTTAGCGCCAGGAGTCACATCCAGGTTTCCCGCCAGTAACCCCTCCTCCCACCCTCTCTGTCTCCAGTGTCAGGCACCAGACACGAGGCTCTGAACCCTAACAGAGCCGCCAACTCGGACCGTCCGACCTTTCGCCTCCCGGGCCAAGCCAGGCTGTTCTTTTTTTTTCTTCCCCTTTGCCCCCCAAAGGCACCACTGTTTCTGTACCTAAAGGCAAAGACCGCATTCCAGCGTTCTGGACACCCAGGCCCCGCGTGGGACAGACAGACTACCGCGTGCTAGCCGTGAGAACAGTGGAGATGTGGGAGGCAAAGGAAAATTCCAATCCGCTGCTTGTCAGATGGCGGGCGGTGCTGCACGATGACCTACGTGGACCTGTTCGTGATAAGACCCCTCCTCGCTCTTCACTGTCCATGGCGCGACGGCTGCGCGCTGACCGAGGAAGGGGGGGCCATGCAAATTGGCATGGTCGACGAGCGGCGGCAGGCATGGTAGATTGGTAGGACGAGAGATCACGATAGCGGCAGTGATGTCATCGAGGAACGGCGGGGGTCCGCGTTGAGGGGCATTCACCGCGGTGGATCCGTCGCCATGCAGTAGACCGCTGTGGAGGGGAGGCTTCTTCGCGAGTCGCACGGAAATCCCAAACACCGTTTGCGGCGCGGTGATGAAGGCAGCATGCCTGTGCCCGTGCCCGTGCCGCGTTCGATATGGCGGTGAGACGGAACGGTCGCTCCCTCGATGCACCGTTGCCGTCATTTCAACGCTGTGCAGTCAGCATCCTTCCGTGCAGCATGACGACAAGGGCGCTGAGCAGCCCCGAGTCGTGCCGTCACTTTCGCGGGAGGAGTGAAGGCATTTGAGATTCGGTCGACGCCCGGAGCATCGCAAACGTCTCCTCGATATTCCCTCATCCTCCAAACACGCAGCATCTGGCCACTCGACCAAGTGATGCGCAGCAAGGGGTCGCATCTCGCCCGCGTCGATCTCTCCCTGCTGTGGTTAGATCGGAGACTGTCAAGAGTTCGATGGCGAGGTTTTCTGTGCGGTCGACATGATCGGCGATGGGACAAAGATCTAGGCCCTGGGGCTTCGAATCGGCCCCGTCCGGGCTAGTGTAGCAACGAGCACCTTGTCCGTCGGGCCACAATACGGTAAGGTAGGTAAATAGGTACGTGTAGGTCAGCGAGGCGGCTCCGCGGGTCTAGCGTGAAATGTGTCCATTTGCTTCGTCGTCTCGTTTTGCGCTTTTCCGAGCCCGTGTAAACCCGTGAATGGTGTTTCGCCCGTGTTGGCGAGGCCCTCTGCTGGCAAGGCCTACCTTCTTCTTTCTCTGTAAATCCATACGCCCAACCATGACTATCCCCACCTGCCACACCCCTCGCTGGTCTACGTCTATGCCGACACCTTGGCGCTGTACTTGGTGGCCGCCTTGTCGAACTGGGCGCTCTTCTCCTCGAGATCCACAAGGAACGGGTGCTTCGCGTCTGCCGCCTGGAGCTTGCTAGTGGCCTGTCAGTACGATTGTGCTAGTGTGGTCCCTCGGGGGGCGGGAGACGGGACGGGGTGTGCGTACGCTGTGAGCTCCTTGGGGTCCTGGCCCGAGATGACGGTGAGGACGAGCAGGTTGGCGATGGCCTCGGGGTTGCCGCCATCCTTCTCCAGAGCCTGGTCGAGCGCTGCTTGCGCCTCCTCCGCGCGTCCCAGGTGCAGCTCGGCCACGGCCTGCGACACGAGCGAGATGATGGACGACGTCGCCGGCGCCTGGGCGAGCTCCTCGAAGACGTAGAACGCCTGCTGGTACTTCTCGCCGCCCTGTGACTTGTCAGCCTGAATGCCCCTCCCGTCTTAAGTTCTGCCATGTTCTCTGGTCGGTCGTACCTGGCGCAAGCCAACCCACGACTCAGCAAGGTTGACGAGCAAACTATCCTGCGCCCACCTCCTGGCCGCGGCGACTTCCTTCAGGGCAAGGTCGTTTCGGTTTTGTTGCAGGTGGATCTGGACGATGAGGGCGACGGCGTCAACTAGAGGCTGGTCAGCATTCGAACCGTCCGCGCTTCCGTCCACGGCCTCCACGTACGGCTTCCCTGGTGTTGTGACAGGAGCGTGAGAGCCTCCTCCGACAGGCCAGCGGCCTGCAGGACGGTGCCTCCAACGATCTGGACTGTGGCGTTCTCCCCCTCCGTCTCGGCGAGCTTCTGAATCGTCGCGACGGCCTCCTCCGTCTTGCCCGAGGCAAACTGGGCGTAGGCGGCGAGGGCCACCAGCTCGGGCTTCTTCTCGCCCTTGAGCTCGGCTAGGACATCTTGGGACTGGCCGAGAGCGATGCGGGCTCGGAGGACCAGGACGCGGGCGGGGAGGGCGTTCTCGGAGGACAGGGACGAGGTGTCGTAGTCGACGACTTCCTGGTACTGGCCCTGGTGGAAGTAGTTGTGGATGTTGATCAATTCGCCTTCGGCCGAGTAGGGGTCCATCTTGAATTATGTCGGGGGGTGGGATGCGGGGTGTTGTCGTCGGTTTCGGTGTTGAGTTGAAGCCAGCTGTAATGTCGATTCCCTAAGCTCCTGCCAAAGGCCACGCCCATGCCAAAGGGGCCGTGACAGTGGTCCCCTGCCCTGTGGTCATTGGCGCCCGGGGGCAATTAATTATGGATCCAGAGTCGGCGCGGCAGAAGTCCCGACGTGGTCCGTGCTTGATGGACGGTCTTCGTAGGATGACCCCTCAACACCACGAGTTACCCCTTTTTCATGCTCGCGATGCCTGACTTTGAACCATGTTCGACTACGTTAGTGCACGCCTCTACCCATGGGTGCCTGTTTATGTGCTAGTGGTTGTTTTTAGTATTGTTGGTACACCTTAATCTCGGATCCTCTGTGCTACTGAACTGCTTTCCAAGTGGACATAACATAATAAGGCAGATGGTCTTGTGAAATGGTGCCCTTGAGACTCAAAGCCTGCGAAGGTGGTATCGGCAACCTTGATTCCTCCCAACGGATATATCAAGAACTATCAAAGTATCTAGGCTTGGAATGGGGTTTGCAAGGTGATACAGGCAGCAACTCCAGGCTGCCGAGCCCCTCGGTATAGAGCTCTTGCCTTCCGTGACCGTGGCCGTCGCCGAAGAATAACAGACCCGTCAACGCGTTGCTAGCTCACGCCGTGTACGTCACTGGGAAGCTGAAGCTTTACAACCCTATGCACAATCGCCCACTCACAACTCCGAGGCAGCAGCGATAACTTAACAACACCACGCGATTTACATCAGTCCTCACAATTCAATACGTTTCTCTCTTTGTTGCTGTCAAAGCACGCCTGACGCTATCAGTTCTAAACTCTCTGTTGGCGACATAGTCTTTGTCTGGGCACCCAGACAGACCAAACCAGGCACAACGCACATGGCCCCTCAAGCTCGGAGCCTGGATCCAGGTAGATCCGGTGGCGGTGGGAAAGACGCTGGTGAATCTCCCTCCCCCCGAGATCAGAGTATCTTGGACAGGAAACGACCCATCACAGGCGTAACCACGAGCTTCACGGCCAGTTTTGGTCGCAAACAGGCCTCTACACCCGATGCCCAGGGCGACGATCCCTCAAACTACGACAAGAGAGCTGTCCAAAAAACACCTAGCAGAAATCGTTCTCCCACAAGCACAGGAAACCGCAAGCTTTCTAGCACCTCAGGAAAACCAGCTGTCAGAGACATCGTTTCCTGGCTTGAGCACAAGAATCCAGACACCCCCGAAACAACCGAAAGGGCGTTGCGGAAATTCACATCGCCTTCGTCTGTGATCAAGCCCCAGGCAAGCCCCAAAACCGGCCCTTCCTCGCCAAGTGCTGAGGTCATTCATGCTAGTCCTCGAGCACCTGCCACTCGCGACTCTCCGATGGATGGTTCTCACCCACTCACATCGGTCCCTGGGACGGACGACGACTCCCTCACGTTGCTCACTTATCAAAAGTTCTTCGCCGACCAGCCACTCAGCCATCACGATGATAGCACCGCAGTGAACACTCCGAAAAAACCTGTCACAGTGGCTCACAACGAGCTGGATGTCCACAGCGGGAGTGAAGTCTCCGGCAATAGAGGCAGGAGCAACGACACGAATGGTAAGATACAAGTCCAAGATTTCCTCAACCAGGAAAACCAGACTAATAGGAACAGCTGCAAATACCTCCACTGAAAGATTCAACATAAAGAGTCAGATGCAGGCAGAGTTGGTTGAGTGTACGTGTTGTTCTGACAGCTCCGTAAAGACAAATCTGACATGCCTCCAGCTTCAGAAATCACAAACACCGAAGCCACGTACGGTACCGATACTACTGTCCCCGATGGGACGACTTCATATGCCACTTACGCCGGAGTTGACGAGAGTCAAGGGATTAAGCCATATGGTGAGCCAGGCCCTCCCATTCCCACTACGTACTGTAACTAAGCAGAGGCAGCCAAGGAGACAGGGATATTCTCTTGTCAATTCGAGCGCACAACGCCTTCTCCGGCCAATTCCACCACTTCTTCTCGGGTGTGTATCGCCCCTGACACCCCTCATAGGGATCCCGACGAGGTCAACGCCTGTTAGAAGGAGGTCCGCGACCGTCTCTACATCTCCGACCAAGAAATCGACGAGGGCATCGAGCATCGTGCGGCCGAACATGCCGAGAACAGGCTAGAAGTCGATGCTCGCATCACCGGTAATGCTCAAGCTGCCGCTCACGGCGACCACGCCGACCGCGGCCACAACATGATGTTTCCCCCCATTACCGGGGACACTCTGAAGTGGCGGGACGCCAAGGTCGCCGCTGCACCCGCCCGTGCTCCCCAGGACGACTCAGACTCAGACGATGAGTTCAAGTATGACAAGATGTACGGCTTTCGCTCCGGTGCTGTCTACAGCAGCCCTATGCCAGAGCCACTGCGCATCCCCTCGAGAGATCATCAGCACGCCGTGTCAGAGAAAATCCATCGTGCTCCGGCCATTCAGGCCGCGGCTCGACCTACATGGCACAGTAACCCTCCCGCCGGCACATCTGATTCTCGGCGCGTTGCCCACACTCTGGCGGGGAAGACTATACCTCAAGCTGGCCCTGTCAAAGATGGTGTTATCGGAGAGGGTAGTATGCAGGGAAAGCCCCGGGCTATTCACCCAAACCTAGGCAATGGGAAGATGACCTGGAAGTTCCCTTGCAACTACTCCGGCTCTGGCGGCCACTCGAGCGTCCATCCCCCTCCCCGGAGCGCACAGTCTACGGCAAAGGCCTCAGACCCTCGTGAAGAAGACAAGACGCAGAAGGCTGTGAAGCCGACAGACCCATCAAACAGGAAGAACTGGGATTCCCTGACGATCAAGGAGAAACTCCAGTCCCTCGATGCCTTCTTCGACGACGACGAGCTCATCGGCTACAACCTTCCGCCCATCGTCAAAGAGCAGCAAGCTCGCTACGACGCATCCTTCGCCGAGGCGCTCGCCATGCCGTCCGAACACGCCGAGAGTCCCAGAGCCAAAGCGGATCGCGACGCCGTCCGCGCCGACAACAAAGCCGCGGGCGACCGCATCTCCAGCGCCTACCACGAGTCTATGAGGAGGATTCTCGGCAGTGGCTACAAGGCCCCTTCTCCACTCCCGACGACGGACGACGCGCTGGCATCTGCCTCGGAGTCACCCGGCATCTTCAAGGCAGACCAGCCGCCTCCGGCCCCAACAGTGACGCTGGAGGAGATCCGACGCGAGAAGCTCAAGGCCGCCCTTCGCAAGTCCAACGAGGCCAAGGGGTCCGAGGATAGACGACAGCAGCGGGACATCCCGCCCTGCCCGACCCGCGAGGCCCCTGTTGTGCCAGGCGGCGAGCGGAGATTCCGCCGAGCACTGACGGAGCCGCCGAAGCCAACGGAGGCGTATGGTTGGGATAGACCGCAGGGATGAGGCAATGTGGAAAGAAAGCACGGTTGCGTTGGGTTCCTTTTCGTCGTTGGAGTTTGGATGTTGAGACAACATGTTGAATCTGCCCATGCCAGACCTGAATTTTGCTGTGATGCTCTGTTGCCAGTCCGAAGTTAACGAAGGTCTTAGTATGGGTGTCCTGAGAGACACTGGTAGTTATTCACCAACATACAAGATCACAGTTGTAATCAAGTTAAAAGGGCTCATCAGCTGAGTCTCATTTGAGAAAAGCACACACTCGAATCCCGAAGCAAGGACCTGTGGAAAAAATCTCATTCACGCGCTAACCGGTGTACTCTGTCTAATGCGACAAGGGGTACATTAAACTCCTGCCCTGAGATATTGATATCATAATCATAGCCATGCCCGCGAAGCTCGTGTACGAACAAGCGTGCACGAACGCCGGGGCCGCATTCCGAAGCGCCATATCAATGCTCCTGCGTAGTCACGCTTCATGTTCCGTGTAACTTCTGGTTCAAACCAAGCAACATCTGCCGCACATTTGCCATCAACCGAGTCTCGATCACCTCATAGCTGGACTGCTTGCTTGCCTCTGGCGGACTGCCATCGCGGGGAGGTGCTTTGGGTGGCACGATACTGGCTTCGGCCAGACCCAGCACTCGGTCAATGGCCGACAGCGCGACGGCTTCCGCAATGCCCTCGCCCACTGTCGCCTTGAGTGCATTGGTCGAAACGTTCTTGAACCCCACGAGAGCGGCAAAGACCTTGGGTTCAAAGACCGATCCGGGTCCGTTCGCTTTGGACGTGGCGGGTTCTCCGGGCGTAGGACTCTTGCTCTGTCCAGAGTAGCCGTCTAGGACCTTCTGAATGCCTCGCATGCAGATATCTTCCAGCGCAGGGTTCTCTGTTGCAGCAGCCTTCAACCCCAAGCAACGATTGAGTGCGGACATGACAATAGCCTCGCCCTTTGGACTCTTTGCCTTCTTCATGTTCTCGACGAGGCCATTCTTTAGACCCAGCACAGAGCGGAAGAGTCGAGGCTCGATGACATGACGCTGCTGGCTCTGGACCGGTGGTGTCTGGGTCATCCGCTGAGGTACCGGAGGGGCTTGCGGGACGCTCGCAGGCAATGGCTGAATCGGTACACCAGGCAGAGCAGGCGGCGGTGGTTGTGCTGTCTGGAGGCCTGTCGCTTGAACAGGGCCGTCTTCGGTCTTCACGGCCGGGTGGGCAGGCGGGGGTCTCGATGCATACGGCGAGCTGTACGTCGATGTTTGGGCGACTCCTGCAGCAGCTGGGCCATAGCCGGGGAGCTGTGCTGGAGCGACAGGCTGCGTCGGTACGGGCTGTGGAGCTTGGCTGACTGGTGGCACCGACCCTGGCGGAGAATATTGAGGTGGCCTGGCGGGCTGTGGTTGTTGCGCGCCATAGGGTTGAGCGTGGTACGCCTGGGGCTGGTGTTGATATGTCGGAGCCCCTGGTGCGCCTGGCGCCATATGAGGAGTAGCTGCAGTGTATGGTGGGTACATTGGGTGCGCGTATGGACCATAGCCAGGCGCGAGAGTGCGGTCTGGCGAGGTGGCCTTGCGTTTCTTGCCGGCATCAAGTTCAACACCCGGAACTCTCGACCAAAGGCCTGTCGTGTCGTCCTTCTTGAAAGCCTCGTTCCCAATGAGGTTGTGCCGTACACTGGACTCCCAACCCTTGGTCTCTGTGTGAAAGTAGAACCAGGGATACTTGAGGGTTATCCGCTTGTAGATCTGTTTGAGCGTGAGACCCTCGGCGCGGCCCTCGGCGTGTGCAGCTGTCAGCGTCTCGTCGATGAGGACACCGTAATTCTTGTTCGGCTTCTGCAGCTGTTCCTCTGTGTAGTCTTCGATCTTGAGTTCCAGAGGTGGTGACTTGGGTCGCACTTTTTTGTCCTTCTTCTCCTTCGCACGTCTCTCAGCATCAGACCCTTCTCCGCCCTCTTCTTTGGGTTTCCTCGGCTTGTATTTGCGCTTCTCTGGCCGCTCGCCACCATCTTCGGGTAGTGGGTGCTTTCTTGGCCTTCCGACCTTCCGCTTGATTGGCGGCTCGCCAGGCGGGGGTTGTGGTAGTGTCTTCTTCGCCATCTCCTGCGCCTGCTTCTTAAGCAAACGTTGCTCTCTTTTGGACATGATGCCGTTCTTCGGTGGTCGGCCTGGGCCTCGTTTCTTTGGTATCGGTGGTAGTAACGGCTCAGGTTGAGGTTCCATCTCCAGCTCACCCTTCACCTGAACATGGTAGGGTTCAGCTGGCGCGTCGAGCTCGGCATCCGCGTCGGCATCGGCGTCAGCATCAGCATCAGCGTCAGCATCTGCATCGGCGTCCAGGTCGGCTTCGACTTCCATTTCGACATCGGCTCCCGATGGTCTTGCATCGCCCGCCTCGGCGTCGGAATCCTCGTCGTCAGATGGCGCCGGCGGGCTGAGTACCGATGACGAGTCGCTCGTGTCTTGCAGTTGGCCGTTTCCATGGGACGCCTCGAACTCAAAACTCATCTCCTTTCCACCCTCAGAGTACCGCTTCTTGATGCGCTCCTCCTCCACTTCTTCCTCTGCGCCGGTCTTGCCCTCGGGCACGCCATTGATGAGGAAGCGGAAATCGACGTCTTTAATCTGAAGGGTATCGCCGCTGCGCAGGACGACCGTGCCTTCCTTGTGCAGGACGTCCCCGACGAAGAAGCCGTTCTTGTGCAATGGAATCGCCTCAAAGACGCTTTGCTTCTGATTGAATTGGATCCGAACATGTTCTCTGGAAATGGCCTTGGTCTTGCTGGCGATATCGGGGCCTGGAGAGTGAATGCCAATGATAGGCACGTGGTAGGGGGAGGGACGTAGTGATGCCAGGTCAACAGCAGCGGCTCCAGGCGTATGAGAGATGTACTGGCGATTCGAAATCAGGTTCTCCTGCGACTGATCGGCCTCTTGGTGTTCGGGCTCCTCGTTGGTGCTGGTCTTTCGTCGCTTCTTTGGTCGGCCGGTCTCGTCGCTATCGGACTCGGGGCCGAGCATGCCGCCCTCCTCGCTGACGTACGACTTGCTGAACTTGCCCCTATCGTGTCTCACGGGGGATGGGGGAGGCAGGCCCAGCCTTTCATTCTCTGCCGCCCGTCTCCGATGTTCCTCGGTGCGTCTCTCGTCTCTCCTGGCCTGCTCGAGGGCGCGTTGATCGCGTCCAATGATGACAGCGTAGGTGGTCATTTGGAAGACACTGTCGGCGAACTCTATCCGGGCGAAAGACTCCAGGCCTTGATCAGGGTTTTGCGGGTTGGTGGACTTGGCGGTGACCCCATCGGCGCCATTCCCCAGGTTGCTCGGGAGGGTGACCTGGGCCGGGGTGACGGTAGAAGGCGGCTGGGGCATCTGGTGCTGCATCATCTGGTCGCCGGCCATTTGCGCGAGAGCCATGGCCATGTACGCATTGGCGTCCATGGCGGAGATGGGGGTGCGAGGGAAGGGCACGTCGAAAGGGCTCACGTTGGAAGGGCGTGTGTGAGATTGCGAGCGATGGCGGTGATTCTGGGTACCCTGCTGGGTTTGCGGACGGCTCTGTTGCGCCGTGGACGGCTGTGCATCAGGCATGTCGGTATCGAGGGATTCGGAGGTGACCAGGGCGGTGGCTCCCTCGACAAGACTGTCCATGGGGTGAGCGGCAGAGGGAATCGCCGCGTCGGCCGATGCCAGGTCGGACGCCGTAAAGGGGTCGGCGGGAAGCGATGCCGCCGGGGCGGCATGGGAATGAGAATGGGGTGGTGGTGTAGTCGTCGCGGGCGTAGGCGTGGGCGTTGTTGTCGCGGCGATCGCGGGCATGGGCAGAGGCGTGGCGGACTTGGACTTGGGTGGTGGTGTCGTCGGGATGGGGGTCGGTAGCTCGGGCGCCTGGCCGCTTTGGCCGGCTTGGGACGAAGTCATCGCTGCTCTGCGCGGATGGCAACAGACCAGCTCCTTCGTCTTCTGCGAGCCAAGAAGGGCGTTTGGTCAGTTGCGACGGGACTGCGTCGTGATGCACTCGGCCGGGAAACGATGCGGAGGGAAGGTTCCCAAAAAAATTGGGCGCCAGAGCCAGACGCTCTTTGGCTCCCTGCCTTGTGATGGGCTCACCCTACAGGTTGACAGGGTCGATGGGAGAGGCGCGCCTTCTGATTGGCTGCCTGGCGCTTTCCCTTCACCGATGGCTCCTCTTTCCCCGCGCGACCGTCAACACCCTTGGGTACTTCTTTCCTCACCACGCTCACTTGACTCCCATCTCTCTCACTCAATGGGAAAGGGGCAAGCGCAAGGGGGGTGCACGAGACATGCACCTCAGACATTGATGATGCACCTTCCCGCTGGATACCGGATACCGAGGCTGCAACTCACCCTTCCCTTGGGTGCGCCTGCCTACCTGCCTACCTGCACCGTACCTGCCTGATTGATTTGCTTGAACCAGATCCCCAAAGAGGTACTTACTGATCTCAGCCTTCCCTCCATCTCCAAAACACTGCATCAGAGACAGCGGGATGCTTGTCAGAGAAATGGGTCCAAGGAAAAAAAGAGTCCGACTAGTACTTCAATATTTTTCTACCCGCCAACGCCAACGCATCCTGTCTACGACCGTGGACCACCCCACACCTCCCTTCCCGTTCAACTCAGTAAAGGTGTGTTCTCTGTTCCCTCAAATAGATGCCCCGACCGCCTCGATCTGTACCACGTTGTCACCCTGTCCGCGACACGGTAGGCCAGATGACACAGAAGGCCCGCTAGAAAGCCTATGCCATCGTTCTTGAATGCCAGGATACCTGCCGTCGTCATCATCATGACCGTCCACCTCTCTGACCTCTCCTCGTCCGTGACCTCACGATGTCGCCTCACCACCGTCGGCCCGTCTTGGGGGTTTGAGATGGCATTCTCCCAAAGGTCTGGGGCTCCGTGGTTCAGGCTGTAACCTACCTTCGCAAGCTCCAACCCCGCCGCAATCACCATGACGCCGAGGAGGCTCTGGGGGTACTCAGCCAGCAAGTTGGTCAGACTACGGCCGAAGAAAAGGCCCAGAAGCAGCTTGAAGAGTCCGAGGATGATGACGCTGGCGCCGCTGCGCGCTCCAAACCTGTACTGGGCTGCGAGGCCACCGGCGCCGTGACAGACGGGCATCGCCCCGAACCAGCTGCCCGTGAGGTTCATGATACCCACGCTGATGCCCAGGGATGTGACGGACGGTGTTGGCATATTCGGGAGCAGGTCGGTCGCGAGAGCACTGACGGCGATCACCGAGTTGAGGGTGGTCAGGGGCAGTTGGCTGATGGCCATGACCATAGGATCATATGACCTTGTAGGGTCGTAGAAGCCAAGAACGTACTCAGGCTTCCAGAGGCGTAGACCGGGCAGAGCTGCCCACCCGCCGTGCGATGTCAGGACGGAGAGGATGGCCAAGACCAGCGAGAGCACGAAGACGCAGAGGGCGTAGGGGAATCGCGGCAGGGTCTGCGTGCCGACCAGCACCACGAAGGCGGCCAGACCCCAGAGCCTGTTGTCCAGAGCTGGGTGGTACCAGTCAAGAGCCGGCAGCTTGGAGCCAGCAGCCATGACGAGTGAGAGGCCGGCGCCAAGCTGGATGCCCTTCACGATGGGGATGGGAACTGCGGCGCTGAAGCGCTGCAAGAAGCCAGTCCAACTCATGAGCAGGACGGCGAGACCGACAAATTGCCCTGCATAGATCACGTCTTCAGACCCGGTTTCCGGCTGGGAGATGGCTGCGGCGGCAATGGCCTGGGGCGGAGTACATTGGTTAATCTCAAGAACCGAGTTGGGATTAGAGGGGAGGTAAGGCACCTTCATAGGTTGAACAGGCAGCGGGATGCCGAAGATGGCACCCGTTGCCATGTTGAAGAGTCCAGAAAAGACCAGGGTGCTGTCGAGGCGGATGTACTCTTGGACTGCAAGCGCGATCATCAAGGGGAGCAGGGTTCCTAGATCTCCCAGGGCGCCCGAGATCTCGGCGAGGGGAGCCCGGCGCAGCGTTGCAACATTGTGGCGGTGAACTCGCTGCAGCTGATCAAGGAACGACATGGTGGCCATGGTGCATCAGATGCCGTCCACTGCGAAGAAGGATGATGTTTCTCTAAACAGACGTCGTCGTTGTGAGGACCGCTCACTTTTATTATCGGTGGTTTTGCTGGTGCCTTACGTGTATGTGCACAAGTCCCTCTCCGGCACAGTCAGCCGACTTGCACGAAGGATGGGACTCCGGTTCGTGCCCTCGGAGGTGCTGCGTCGACCTCTCATACCACAGTGGATGGAGCTCTCCAGGGATGTATGTCTCTGGGCGCCGATTGCCCTGGAGCATGACGATGGAGAAGGCTCGGGATAAGATACGGATCGAACCCCCCAGAGACAGGGCTGTGCTTGGCAGGCCCTGTGATGCAACCTGTCTCTGGCTTCTTCACTCAATTTGACTCTTCGAAAGCATAAGGGGCGAAGGTGCAAGGCGCAGCAGCCCAGCCGCCCGTCATGGCTTCTGATGAATGGCTTGTGCTTGTCGCACCTCCGCAGCGCCCCCAGAAAGTTTAACGAGACTGAAAACAGCACTGTCTCCCACCCTTCTGCCCCCCCGTGGCCTGGCCGACGAAAGCCAAGGGACCAGCTGACCTTGATCCGCCCCCTTGGCAACTCAGACAGTGAAACTTTTCTTTCTTCCATCCTCCTTCTCATCGCATCGCATCATATCGCATCGCACTGCATCGCATCGCATCTACGGTCTTATCGCCCCCTACGGCGAGACGGAGACGTTGCTCACGGCCCACCGCGCAAAAGGGAATGCCTCCAGCGAACCACCGGCCGACATAGCACCACTGATGCTGCCGCGACTCCCGACGGATCAGGACCTGTAGCTAGCAAGCTGCCTTATCTGGCTGCTGAGGCACCCCCCAGTCTACGGCGCAGTGCAGCTTGAGTCAAACACATAGGCAAAATGCGTAAGAGAAACACCCGCCCCCGATACATGAAAACCCCCATGACGCAATGAGGCCGGCAGTCTATGGAAAGTGCCGACGCCTTCACGTCAACCCATGCCAATGCCTTCACGACAACTCATTACAACCACTCAGTCAACAAGTTCTCAGCTAACAGCACATCAGCGTACAACCGTGCCAAAGGTCGCACAAGCGAGATCCCCCCCACGCCCTCCCCGGGCCCCAGCCGCCTCGAGCCCGGCGACGACACCCGCTCTCGCGCCGGCTCGCTCTCCCGCCTCATCAGCCCGCGCGAGATCGACGCCCGCCTCGAGTCCCAGCTCGCTTCCGAGCGCCGCAACGACTCGCGCCCATGGGTGCGCTGGCCTGTCGCCGCCGCGAACCTCCTCTTCGTGCGCCCCGTCGGCTTCCTGCTCGAGCTGCTCTGGTGCATCGCTGACTGCACGCCCGCTGTCGTGCCTGCCGTCATCGCCATGGTGTTCCTCTACATTGCGTTGCCGCTGCTGATTGCGCGGGACATCCTATGAGGGACGGAAGGGAGGGATCCCCGGTGACACCTACTAGAGTGACCGCCCGGTGACATCTTCTGCGAGAAGTATCCCCGGTAGAATGCCTGCAGGGAAGCAATGTCAACGAGGGAGCTGACATTGGAAGGCGTCTTTCCTGGGCGCGCGTATGGAATGGTATCAAAATAGTGTACTTGTCTCTGAGAGAGCATTGCTGATCCCGGCAGTGGGTATGTTTGGCTTTCGCTGTAAGCTGGTGTTGGTTAAAAGGAATGAGTATGGAGTCTGGCGACGGCGCACCCTCCCCAAGGGATTGGTTATAAACAGTTTCACGGTCAATTGATGCTTTACGAATGGCTTTAAGTGGTATCGTGTCATTAAGTGTTGATCTGGCTACCTACGCAAAGCACCGTGACGGGAACGCTGCTCCACGAAAGATGACCAAACCAGGTTGTACTGGGTGGATGGATGGATGCGTGCGTTTGTACAAGTAATGGTGTGAAAATGGCTCCCCCCGACGCCCCCCCGTCTACACTCCGACTCAAGCCCAGAACAACCACCACCGCCTAGGGAACGCACCCGGGTGGGTTGCCAAGTCGATTCGTGCACGGTGGTTGAGAGCGGTTACTTGTCCGGCGAGGACCCGCTCCGTCGCATCGCGTCTAGATCGCCATGGGCCAATGCCCATCCGGAGTCGATCATTGTTCGGTCGTGGTTTTGCTCTCGAGCATTGTTTGTTCACGTCGAAGAGGTAAGGCGTAGGCCTCAGACGCCGCCGCCTGAGGTGCGTTCCTGGCGCTGTCCATCTAGATCTGCTGGCTCTGGGCCCTGGCTTTCCTCCTGCCGTTCCACTTGAAGACCTGGACGCCGATGAGGCAGATGGCGACGAGGCCGACAATGGTGAAGACGGCGATCAGACCGGGCTCCTGCTGGGCCCAGTTGCGCTTGGCGAGCTGGTTGAGGGCGTCGCGAGCGACGATGGTGTTGACGGCAGGCATTTTGAGGGTGGAGTGGAGTGGGTGGAGAAGAGCTGATGAGCGTGTTAGCGGGAGAGCTGGGTTGAAGAATGCGCCGAGGCAGAACAAGAGTCAGAATTGCAGAGCAACCGAGAAAAACAATGCAGAGGAAAGAGGAAAAGCAAAAGTCGGCGGGTGAGGCTTTTATACGGCCGTGAGCGGGACGGCGAGAGGGTATGGGCTGGTCAGCTTCCAGGCCCGGCTGGGAGCTGCGGACAAAGTCGGCCAAGCCCAGTGGGCGAGGCGAGACTCTTGGGCGCTGCCAGCCCGGACGCCTGCTGTCGTCGCGCCTCTCTCGGGGACGTATGCAAACCAATTGACAACAATTGATGTTCGTGATGCAGCCTGCAAGTCGAGAAAGAAAGGATTGGGGGGTTCGAATTTACCTTGGGATGATGATGCTCGTGCGACGACGACGGGACGATGCGAGT
Organism: Verticillium albo-atrum; assembly: GCA_002851705.1. Taxonomy (NCBI): domain Eukaryota; kingdom Fungi; phylum Ascomycota; class Sordariomycetes; order Glomerellales; family Plectosphaerellaceae; genus Verticillium; species Verticillium albo-atrum. The sequence goes on from NMXJ01000009.1 coordinate 1,349,018, forward strand.
CGAAAGCTGGGGTTCTGCAGCATAAACATTAGCCAAGCGCGAACGACGCAGGGATCATGCGGTCTGGGAGAGCACCAAGGAATTGGCAGCGACAAACGCGAATGCAACGAGGGGGACGTGAAAAGGGTATACTGACGTGGACGGGATTGAAGATGTTGACGGGAGAAGACTGGGAGTCGGAGGAGGGAGAATGGGGAAGAGAAGAAGAAGAAGGGGAGGGAGCGAAGAGGATCGGCCGTCGAAAACGGACGGGTGACCACGAGGTATTTCAGACAGCCGGGCACGGGTACCTCTTGCCTGTTGCACTCTCTGTTGCCGTGCACCACCACCAGTCCACCACACACAACCTCCCACCACCACCCACTCTGGCTGGGTCTTAGTTCCAAGACTCCCAGGCGATAGCTCCTGCTTTCGTGGTGAGTATGCCCGCCCACACCCACTGGACCGGGGGGGCTTGGGGGGCGCAGAATGGGGTTCTCTCGGAGAAGAGCTCGAAGGCTAAGCCAAGAACAGTATGGGGCATACGAAAAGCTTGTCCAGCTAGCCGGCAAGGCGGCAGGTGCTGCTGTGAGGGCAGTGAGGACTGGGCGCTGCTGCCCTGCCCCAGGGGCCCTGCCTTCCCTGTGTTTTCCTGTGTTGTGCCTGTCTGTGCCTGCCCACTGTCCGCCATCGTCCCCTGTACCTTCCCGGTCAAACAAGCCTAAGGGCCCCAGCGCGGCAAGGTACCCGATACTTTGGTGTGGGGTGCGTGTTGCTCAAACCCGCAGCGGCTTGAATGACATGCAGGGACGTCCATTGGTTCAAAAGCTTGAGTGGTCGGTGCTCCGCCAGTCCATCTTACCTGATGCCGCTGTCACCACTCTGCCATGTTTACCTCACTGCGTTGTTTTGCAGTGTCACTTTTTTTTTTGAGGCCCGGGCCATTCCACCTCTCATCTCCAGCTCCGGCGACCCCCATCCCCATCTCCATTTCCGTTTTCCATCCCCATTGATTCGCCTTTGCATTAATCCATCCATCCATCTCAGCACATCCGACAGGTACCTACAGATTTGTGCCTCGGACTGCGCGAATTACCCCAAGACGCCCTGGTCTCGACTTGCTAATTGCTGCCGTTGCATCACCCGAACAGCCCGGTTCCCTACAGAAACGCCCAAGCAGCGCCTACCGCTCACCCGCACGATACGCCTGGAGACAAACCCTGTCGGCCGTGCCGTGATTAGTCCTGCCCCGGTTTCTTGCGCGGATTTCTGGCCGCTGAGGTGCTTCTTCATTTGCTCGCACTTGGACAGGGCGATCGACCGAACCCGACCGCACCACCTTGCACACTCACCCTGCCAGAGCCGTTCGCCCCGGACACCGGCGTGTTTCCTCGGAAACAGGCACAGACTCGCTTTCACAAAACGAGCGAGCATGGGCCAGTCCACCCGACTCGACCCGGCCCCTGCAAATGCTACATGGCGACTTGGACGCCGTGATTTTATACCCGCAGCCGGCTGCCCGGCCGAGTCATGCAGGGACCGCGCTGTGTCTCTGCTTCTCGATGCCGATTCCATGCCGCTTCCGTCTTGGATCGTTGGTCACGAACGCGCTCTTTTGTCCCCCGTCAAACTACTGGAGCCGTCCGAACAGTTGCCGTCTGACTCGGGTACCACGGATGGCAGACGATGGTCCTGTCCTGACCACCACGATTCACGCCCTGGTCCGCCCTGTCTCCCTGACGCAGGACGATCAAACCAAACAAGTTTCCATCTCAACCTTAGTGTTGACCAAAACAAAGGGCTTGACTTCGCCAGTGGGTCAATCAACTGAGACATTGATCTTCAGCATTCATCAGCTACCGACACTACAACCACAACCGACTCGTGCTCAGCCGCTTATAACTGCTTCTCATCCCGGGCCCTTCCCCCTCCGCCTCGCCCTCAAAGAAACCGCTCGATGTTGCGTCCTCTCGCGACCACTTTCCCTTGAGTGGACGATCACTCGCCTCCTCGAAGAAATAGTGGTTCGCGCTCCGTGCATACCCCACGCGCCACGGGACTACAAGCGCCCGGCTTCCCGGCCCTCCGCCGCAGTCTCCGCCTAATTGTGCGCTCGGCGGTGAGTTGACCGCCAGTGCAAACAGATTCTGCGGCTCCGTGTAATCCGTCACGAGCCCCGAACGCGCCAGCAAATATCCTAGACAGAAGACGTTGATCGCAAACACGAGAAACAGCACGACGTAGAACACGTTGTGCCACGCGAATGTGTGCGAGGACGTATACTCCTGTGTTCTTATTGACGCATTAAACGGTTGGAGTGCTCCTGGTTGTGCCAAAATGGACTTGGGGTATTCCCAGTAGTGCACGAACGGCGTTGACAGAGATGCAATGGTCAGCGTCGACGACGACAGCACGGCGAGAGCCTCTGCTATCGACGGCATGAGCGTGTTCAGCTTGGGCTGGTTGAGAACGAGCTGCGTCAGTATGCGAGCGTTGGAGGCGTTGTTGTTATACGTCCCGCCGTTGAGGTCCATCGAGAGGTGCCACTGATCGGCGACATTCTATGTTCAAGTCAGTAAGCTGACCAGAGCGCAGGAAGTTGAAGGCTAGCGTACCGCCCAGTCCATGTTGGCTCGTGACCAGGTGATGTCCGGGTACGATTTGACATAGCTGTCAGGATCCCCCTTATCCTCGCAATGCGCCTTCATATGTGCGCCCGCGATGCCCGAGATGTTGAACTGTGTTGAACACCAGGGCGAGACCCATGACCGCAGTTCGCAGAGGGTGTAGCTCGCAATGGCGTTGGACTTGGCTAGGATGTAGAGAGCATCTCTCGCTGGCTGTTCCCAATCCCATGCTGGTGCGGTGTGCGTTGCGTTGGTGACCATGTTGAAGTTGGCAGGGTACTGCGGGCTGTCAGTTTACGACCACCTCAGAGGCTCCGGGAATGCGACTCACAAGCTGGAAGACTGGAGGCCGACGCTTATGCTCCGGTCCCCATTTGAAGATGTCATCCACCACAGTACGGTTCAGCCACTCTTTTTGCGCCATACTAGGCACATCGGCAAGCCAGTTCTCGTGCCCGATGCGTTGGTCACCCACACCCGTGGACTCGGTCTCGGCGTTTGGCCATGCCGTGTAGACCAGAGGTTCAAGCTCTTCCTCTTCCATGTTGACACACAGAACATTGACCGAGGGCGACACAACACTGGCTCGGATCGCGTACTCACCCACATCGGATAGGTCATCTGGCTGGAGAATGCCGTTGACCGGGTTGGTGGCTGCTTCATATACACCTACGCACGGCTATGTCAGTCATGAACTGAAATGAACGCGGGGGTAAGTAAAGGTAGGTCCTACCGGGATGAGGCATGGCGAGTGTGACATTATTGATGATTCTCTCATGCTTCTTGAAATTTGCCTCGGGGTCGCCATACTCTGACTCGATCCAGGCGGCAGTCATGGTGGTGTTGTCATACAAGAGAGTGGTGCCGACCGGCCTGTTTCGGAGCTCATCCTCGACACTGGTGCCGTTGGCATTTATTTCCTCCCAAGTACGCATGAAAGACAACAGGTTACGGTAGGCTGGATGTGTCAGCCATCTCCTTGCTGAAGTAGGAGAGCTACTACTCACATTGTCCAGAGTACTGAACGTCGAGACAGGAACCACCAGCCTCAACTGGATCAGGCTCTCGGAGGGGGGTTGCGCAGACTGTGTTGACGTAGAGCGGGTTGGCATACTGGGATCGAACGTGTCCCTGCAAAACCTTATGCTCCCAGCCGCCGAACTTGATCTTTGGGGTGATCATAGCCTCGGAGGCAGTGGTGTAGAATGTGGCAGCGACGGTGGCGATCAAGGACACAACTCCGAGGAAGGTGATGCCGGCGTAAGGGATGGTCTCCCAGTGAGTGATGAGGGAGCCAGGTTGCTACGTTCGTCAGTCTCTGGTGCAGTTCCAGGGAAGGAGGATGTCTTACGATGACCCAGTTCCTCATGTTCATTTCGGCCAACGTCATGCCCTTGGACTTTTTCACGAAAGCCCTCCGGCTCAGGACTTGGCCGAGAAATGATATGAAGACGGTGACGAATGACATTTCGATCGTCTTCGCAAACAGAGTGCACACCACCGACGCCGTGGCTGGTGCAATACCCCCGTTTGTGGAGATGACACGACCCCAGCGCGGTTGAACTATGGCGATGATGAACCATAGACAGCTCAATGCCGTGGAGTATATGGAAAGCGTCAGGACGGAGATGGAGAGCCAGCTGACGCGTCTCTTGCGAACGTCTTGCCTGGAGCTGCAATAGTTGGGGACTTGGCCTGAGCCTATTAGCCTTGAACCTAAGAGCCGGGGCAATATGACTTGGAAGTCATCTGGTGCGACTTACGATATCTATCCTGGAGCGGCTTATCGTTCTCCTCTTCTTCCTCGTCATTCTCTGGACTCAGACGACGGGATGGCTCCTGCGGGCTATCCATATCACCAAGCTGGTACGCGGTCGCTGCATCCCTCTGCGGCGTTGGACGGCCGATACTGGGCGACTGCTGCTCCGCCAGGTCATACGAAGGTGGCGCCGGCTTGGACCACGACCCGGAGAGCCATTTGCGGAGCCCGGACGGCGTCTTGCTCCGCCTCGGTGAGGCGACGGGGGACTCAAAAATGGGTGCATCGCCCATGATAGGTGTTTGCCGCTCCCTCTCCCGGCCATTCTCGCGCTCGCCGATGTCACCCTGATGCGGCTGCTCGGGCGAGCTCATGGAGCTCAGGAGTCCGTGGTGCGACTTCGGGGATGCCGGGGAGCTCATCTTGGAGCCGACGGGCACGCGTGAAATGGGCCTCCTCGGGGTGGAACCAAAGGTGGATATCCCGAGGCCCTCGTCGGGGGACGGGGAGAGACGGCGCTCAAAGCTGGATATGTCGATGGCCCCTTCGGAGGGCATGCGGTGGTAGCCATCCCGGCGGAAGACGTTGGAGGAGAGGAGGGTCGTCTGGGGTTCTTCTGTCTCCGGGACGGGGCGCAAGGCCGGGCCCGGGTTGCTGTCGGCCATTGGTTCTACGGTCTCTTTGACCTTGGGAAAATGAAAGGCGGTTTGATACTCCTCCTTAGTGTGCGGATGGCGGTGAAGGTGGCGGCTATGGGGCAGACATAGCAGCGGGCGATTACAGATTACGGAGGTGAGGGTCCACGGTAAGCGGACGAGCGAGCGAGGTGGAGTGGTGATGGCGGGACTTTGCAGCGGGACAGGGACACGACTCGGAATTTGGTCCTTTTGGTCCTCTTCTTGATTGACGAGACAGAGCCCGCGTCTTGGTAACGAGTGTGGGCTGAAGCGAAGGTTGGTTGCAAGGATGGTTGGGCAACATGCAGAGCTTGGTCGTGGTTCCACAGAGGTTGGGGATTAACTGGGGAGCGATGTAGGCGTGCGTGCTTGGTCCCTTCCGGCTCTTCGTAACGATCAGGGGAAATCCCAGTGCCGGACCTGATGGGCGAAGAAGGGAGGATCGAGCAAGCTAATTATCTCAAAGCAAGCGCCCGTCTCGAGATCGGCGACCACTTGCATGAAAAGAGGGCTCGAGGCGAGACGAGACGAGGTGACGGCAGACTAGGGAGGGTCGCAGTAGCGGGCCAACAACCAACAACGAGCAACCAACGCCAACAGCCGAGTTGAGTGATTTGAGCTTGGGCCTCTGTGGTGGTCTGTCTCGTGAGGTGACGGGACGAGTTTCGTTCGTGGCAGCTCTCTCTCTCTCTTTCTCTTCTCTGTCTCCTCACTGATGGGATCCGGATGTATTAATGGGAAACGAGCAGACACACACATACACACGCACATCAAGACGGCATCAAGCGGGGGACCCTGCGCTACCTTTCATTCTAAGCCGCAGCCTGCCTCGACACGAAAAAGAACTATTGTATGCAGATGGCGGCGCCCAACAGAGAAGGCTACCAACCACAACGAGCCCAAGTTGGTGCTCCTCATGCACGCCAAGCTGGGCGCTCCCGATCGGGCCAACAGGTCGACCGCCCAAGACAGCCAACATGCGGCCCGCGTTGGGGGCCGCGCACAAACGACCGCACTGGAGACGGGGGGAGGCAGTGCTGCTGCTTCTCTTGCAGCTGCTCACGCTGTCGGTGTGGCCGTCCTGGCTAAATATACATCACTTCACATCCCAACGGCATGGATCGGGACCTAGAACTGGACCTGGACCTCTGCCGTGAAGCAACCTGGACGCCGGCAGCGAACTTTGGAAAGGGAAAAAAGTGATATCATATCGATTATGTTCGCCAACACCACCCACCCACCCATGTCATTCCTTGCCCTTACCTAGGAGAGAGAGGGGGGGAGACCCATCCATCCCCTTGCCCAATCCTCGCTCACAGCCTCGTTCCGTTGGCCCCCTCATCCCGTCATACAAATCAATCATGCCCTCTACGCCGCTGCCGTGCCCGCACGCCTCGAAGCCTGGCTCGTGCCGGTGCTCCGCTGCGAGTGAGCACCAGTCCCAGACCTCGCCAGCGTGTACTTGGCAAATGCCCGTGCCAGCGCCTTCTTGCAGCTGACCTTTTGGCTGCCCACAAAGCTGTCCACCGTCACGGCGATCGCCCGGTCAATGTCGTGCGACGAGCAGTACTCCGACAGCCGCATGCGGCAGAATGCCTCGCTGATGCGGATGATGGCCTCGAGATGACGGACCTGTCTCCGATTAGCGTATGCTTCACACAGAGTGTCATGGTTTAAATGTCAGCGGTGAAAGGTGTACTCACAGTAATAGGGTACGCGCCCGTGGCCAGCGACTCGCGGCGCATGTCGGCGAACAGCCTCGCCACCTTGTCCTCGTCCATGTGGTAGAGCTTCGGCGAGAGGCGGTCGCGCGCGTAGAGGATGTACTTGCGCAGCAGCTCCTGGGGGATCTCGTTCTCTGTCCTGCGCTTCTCGGCCTCCTGCTTTGCTCTGGTCTCCTCCGCCGTCTCCTCGATCTGTGTCGGGTTGGGATGGCTCCTGCTGTGCGACCCCACGATGAATCGCGCCAGCCGCTCGTCCTCCTCCGGCTCGACCGTGTCGCGGACCACGCACAGAATGTCGAAACGCGACAGGATGGGCTCCGTCAGCTCGACGTTGGCCGAGAAGGGGATCGTCGAGTTATAGCGCCCGCCGATCGGGTTCGCTGCCGCGATGATGCCGCAGCGCGCCTGGAGCGTTGTCACGATACCCGCCTTGGAGATGGAGATGGTCTGCTGCTCCATGGCCTCGTGGATCGACGTCCGGTCCTGGTCGTTCATCTTGTCGAACTCGTCGATCAGGCACGTGCCCCTGTCCGCCAGCACGAGCGCGCCGCCCTCCAGCGTCCACTCGCTCGTCAGCGGGTCGCGACGGACACTAGCCGTGAGACCGACCGCGCTGGCACCCTGGCCCGTTGCGAACACGGCTCGGTGCGCCGTCTTCTCCACGTACTTGAGCACCTGCGACTTGGCCGTACCCGGATCTCCCAGCAGCAGCACGTTGATGTCGCCACGGACGTGATGAGAGCCCTTGCCGATCTTGGCCACGCCGCCGAATAGCGACAGCGCCACCGCGGTCTTGATGTCTGTGTGCCCGTAGATGCTGGGAGCGATCGAGTTGATGAGCTTGTCTACGATGCCAGGATCGCGGGAGAGCTTGCGGATGGCTGCCTCGTCCTCTTCCGTCATGCGGAAACCAGCCAGCTGGTCGTGCGACTTGACCACGTTGTTCGCCTCGAGGATGGTGGCGAAGACGGGGAAGCCGTTTCGGTTGTTAAGCTGCGCGTCGTAGTTGTTGCGGTAGATACCCGTGACCTCGATCTCCTCGCCGGGCTTCGCCTTGTCAATGAGATCCCACAGGAGGATGACCTCCCTGGTGCGGGGAAGACGGCCGGCGGGAACGGTGCCGGGCGACTCCTGCAACGTAAGCTTCTGGTAGTTGCGGTAGACCGTCTTTTCAGAGTTGACGGTGAAGGGGCCGCGCGACTGGCAGCTCTGGCAGTACGAGATCTTGACCTCGACGTTGGACTCCTGCTGGAAGGGGCCGAGAGTGACACCGCACTTGGTGCAGTCAAACTTGACGTATTTGAGCTGAGGGAAGACGCCCGTTCGGCGAGTGACGACACCACTGACGCGGACGAGGCAGTTCAGATGCGACTGACGCAGTTGCCTCAGGGTGTAGTGGACAGGCAGGTCGAAGATGCGGACGTGGATTTCGGAGTGGATGCGCTCGTAGTCGGGGTAGTGGAGAAGGACGACGTCCATAGCAACCTCGTCGAAAAGCTTCAACATCTCGGCGGGCGCATTGGCCAGGAAGTAGGCGAGGATAGCCTTGGATGAGGAGAGGTGGTCGTACGAGACCTCGAGCGTCTCTGCGTTGATCTCACCGAGCGTTCGGATGCGGTTACCGTAGACGGAGGAACCGCTCTCGTCGATGTACTCGGTCAGGAAGGACTTGAACTCTCTCCTGATGGTCCTCTGGACAGAGGACTGCGAGACCCAGTCGGTCAAGCTAGCTGCCTTGACGTCTTGGAGGGCCTCAAGAGAGAGCTCCTCGTCCATGATGTCTTCGTCCATGGCATCATCTGGATCTTCGTCATAGGCGTGTCGCCGACGGCGAGGCTGCGCCGTCAGGTCGATATCGCCATCGTCGTCCTCGCCAGGTAGAAAGGCAGCGGGGATGCGCTGTCGTCGGGCGACCTCACCGTCTCGGCGGGACAATTGAGCCTCGAGCTGTCTCCGGGCAGCAGGATCCATCTGGTCGTAGTCGCCCTCGTCATCGATGTCAATGCCCTCATATGTGTCATCCTCCTTGCTCCGGTAATCCTGTTCGAAACCCTCTCGGAACAGGTCGACGTCATCTTCGGCAGCCTCGTCCATCTCGTCGAGGTCGTCCTCGATCTCGACATCCTCCTCAATATCGTCATCGTCGTCGCCTCCGTGGGCAATGTTGAACGCAGGAGGGGATGAAGCCATGGGACTGGATCCCCGCGCAACAGAGGAGCCATCGTCGCCGTTGGTGCGCGATCGCTTGCGGCTTGATCGTGCAGGCATGCCTCTGTTCGCCGAACTGGGGTGGTTGCGCAGAGGAGAACTGGGCCGGCGGTTAGCAAGGGAGGGAAGCAAAAGCCAGCAGGCAACAATCTCGGGGTCGAACTCACCTCATCGTCGCGGTCGATGTGGCGATGGCTTCAGAAATGCGCAATGGGTGTGATGGGGTGGTGGATAGGGTTGTCGGGGTGATGGAGGAGGGGGGTTGGGATCTGTGCCAGGGAGATGTGCAAAGTGAAGTGGGCGAAGGGGGGCAATTCAAATGAGGGTCTGTCGCGTCTCAGGTGCAACGCGTCCAGGGGCAGCGCGTTAAGTGGCACTAGACCTACTTCGGCGCACGCGTTAAGTGGAAGCGCGCGTCACAGCTGTGGGAGGAAGCTTCGGGGCACTTTGGGGAAGGTACGTACCTGAGCCTTCTTCGACAACTTGAGGCTCAGCCAGCGATTGGGACCTCGACAATCATCGATTCTGTGTTACCTATCATCAGAGTTTTTACTTTCGAGTTCTGCGAGCAGTCAAGTCAATCCAACTGCAAGGCTCTTGTATACGCCATCCCTTATACGCCATACCGCGTACGCGGTCATCAGATTGATGGATCCCCCTCCCCCTCCTCCGGCTGAGGCCGTCGCGTCCTCCAGCGCCGCCGACGAAGGTGTTCCGAGTCACAAGCGCAGTGACAGCTTCTCGTCGCAAAAGTCCACCGATTCCCAGACGGCTGCCGAGTTCATCCGCGATCAAATGCAACTAGAGGCCGATGCCCGCGAAGCTCTCCCCTACGTATGTCATCACGCGACATCTCTTGTAACGCGACATTGCTGACGTTCTCCATCCCACAGAGCATTGAAAACTGCACCAAAGTGCTCGGCCCCCTTCGACAAAGTGTCTTCGCCTGTTTGACCTGCACACCTGCCCCTAAGAATGCCTCCGATCCCTTCAGTCCCGCGGGCGTCTGCTACTCCTGCTCGGTCCAATGCCACGGAGAGCACACGCTCGTCGAGATCTTCACCAAGCGCAACTTCACCTGCGACTGCGGCACGACACGCCTTCCCAAGACCAATCCCTGCTCGCTGCGCATCAACCCCGCCACCAACACCAAGGGCGACGTCCACTCGGAGGAACCTGATGTGAACAACCGGTACAACCAGAACTTTAGGAACAGATTCTGCGGCTGCGAGTGCGACTATGACCCATTCCAACAAAAGGGCACCATGTTTCAGTGTTTGGGACTCGGCACCAGCGAGACGGGTGGCTGTGGGGAGGACTGGTACCACCCCGGCTGCCTCGTCGGCATGGGTCCTGAGTGGTTTGAGAGCATGAAGACGGAGGCTAAGGGGAACGGCGTCGCCAAACCCAAAGACGAGACCGCCGAGAACGGCACAATGCCTACCATTACAGAGGACGCGGAAGAGAGGCCGAATGGCGCTGCTTTCGCCGTCGCAGAAGCCGTCGAGGATGAAGACGAAGACCCGCCAATGCCTCCGGGATTCCCCGCCGAGGATGACTTCGAAGGCTTCCTCTGTTATAAGTGTGTCAAGGCGCACCCCTGGATTGGAAAATACGCCGGCACCAAGGGCTTCCTTCCCGCCGTTTTCGCCCAGCAAAAAGCGACAGCAGAGCCTACTGAGGCAAACGGGACTTCCAACAAGCGCAAGGCTGAGGAAGAACCTGAGGACGTGTCGCAGGCGAAGCGCCCTAAGAGTGATCCCAACGGCGTGGCGAACAGTACCGAAAAGCCAGCCCCGGAGGCAGAAGGGCAGGAATCGGCGCCCAAGGTGGAATCCGGCTCCGAGTGCAAGTGGTTCGCTCTGCCCACAGCACCGGAGGAGCCCTTCTCCCTCTTCTTCGCCGAGAACTTCCGGGAGAACCTTTGCCGCTGCTCCAGCTGCTACGTTGGCAAGCTGAACGCACACCCGCAGCTGCTCGAAGAAGAGGAAACTTACGAGCCGCCCCTATCCGACGGTGGCGGCTCGGAACACGGCGGGTCCACGAACGGCAGCGGCAGTCTGCTCGAGCGCGGAGAGAGCGCCCTCCGCAACGTCGATCGCGTGCGGGCCATCGAGGGTGTCATGGCCTACAACCATCTCAAGGAGCAGCTGACGCCGTTCTTCAAGCAGTTTGCCGAGAGCGGACAGGCCATTGGGGCGGAGGATATCAAGGCTTACTTTGCCAAGCTGCGAGGTGATGAACAGGGTATCAAGGAGGCTGGGGAGGCGGCAGGGTCTGGTGGTGGCGGTAAGGATGGTGATGATAGCTCCCGGAGGGAGCAGAGCGGGTATTGATTGGTCTGACGAGGAAGGATCCCGTCGCGGAAAAGGGATGGTGTAGGATAAGGGGCTTCTTAGGTGACGTGGGGACTTGTCGTCTTCCATTGGTAATGAAAAGCTGGATGGCGTTCTGGGGTGTGCCACACAGGATGTGGCGCTGGGTATGAGATATCAACAGACTGTCACAAAAGGATCGACCTTACTATTTGACTACAATGTTGTTCCCAAGCAATGTCGGCCGTTATGAGCATGTGACGACGCAGGTTGAGGCTCGCCATGGTGACAGACATACACCCACGTTGATACATTGCGCAAGTCGGCCAAGCAACTTGGGTCTTCAAATCTTCCTTGTTCGGTGGTGTGCGGTGGACTGAGTAGATGGTTTTTGGAAGGTGAGGCCACGCAGACCAAACTCAATTTACGCACCGACCTTGGCCAAATGAGAAACAAGTTGCCTGTCGGGCCTACTGGTGCCCCTGGGCTCTATCTCACTGTCCACGCGAGCAGAAATTAACCTCGGACCTTCTTGGCTGTGTCTGCACTAACTCTTCCGCAGCGTGAGGCTTGAACTAACACCTAGATGATGCGGGATCGGGGTATAACTCTGGCAAGGAGAGTAATGATCATCGTTTCGGGCCATAGCTGAACGAAACAAGAAGGGAAAGAGCGATGGCGTCATCGCTGTAGAGGAAGTCTACTGAACTGCCGCTTGCTACCAGACTTCGACAGTCATGTATATAGTGATATAACCCGGACCACAGCTTACAGAACGGTAGTGAGGGCTACCCAGCAATGTCAGGTTCACGCCAATCATGGGAAATAGATGCTGCTTGAGTGCTGCACCGGGAATGCTGGCTCTCTACCTCTCAACCCCAACGTCAAGCCCACCTGGATGGCCCCCGAAAAGTAGCCTTCCACTGTCTGGAAATGGGCGAGAGCGGTGATGTGCCGAGGGCCAGGCGCATAACAAAACAGCTTCGAGCACCTTGGACTTGACCGGTCAAGTGACGATCAACCGACAAAGCACCGAAAGGGTGGGCGCTGAAGAGATGAGGCAGTCAGAAAACTTTGTGGCTCGTGATAATCTGGAAGCAACGGTCCAGCATCCAGAGGCCGCCCCCTCCCCCTCCTCACACACCACAAAATCTATGACCAGGAAGGACTAATGGAGAAAGAAGTATCAAAGTAAGATAGATACCCGGAAGTTGCTCGCGTGACCACATATCCTAGGCCGGAGACATGCCCACCCACTTCCCAGCTTCATATAACCCTCATCGTGGCCGTAAGGGCACTCTTTTCCTGTTTTCTACCTCAGCTGTCCCCTTCTCATCATCTACTCGTTGACGATAGCATTCGTAGACCCAACATCACTACGTGAGATATGGACAAGATTTCCAAGATGGAGCCGGGACCGAGTGTACAGGTCACGGAGAAGCCACGTGCTGACAGCTCGACTTCTACGCCGTCGACGGGAGTCAGGGAGGAGACCCATGCCGGCGATGACAGCGCAGTTGTCCAATCTGATGTCGCCCCTCAACAGGAGGGCGACAAGCTTAGGCGGAACATCAGTATTCGACACATGGTCTTCATCGCCCTTGGAGGCTCCATCGGCGCAGGTCTATTTGTTGGATCGGGAGGTGCCCTGCGTGCTGGCGGCCCGCTCAGCCTAGTCTTGAGTTTCGCACTTGTCGGCTTCGGTGTCGTTGTCACCATGGGCAGTCTGGGCGAACTTGCAGGTGTGTTGACGTGGAATCTTCGTTCAGAGAGCCGTACTGACAGCGTCCTTTAGCAACCTACCCTGTGGCCGGGTCCTTTTACGAGTATGCAAGACGTTTCATCTCCGAGCCTTGGGGCTTCACCATGGGCTGGAACTTTGTCTTTGCTTGGCTCATCATCTTCCCTTTCGAGCTCATCTGCATCGTTTCCCAGATCAAGTACTGGAATTCGAACATTTCCCCTGCCGTCATCATCGCTCCAATCCTGGCCGGTCTCATCGCCGTTTCCCTAGGAGGCTCGCGGTTCTACGGCGAGATTGAACACGGTCTCGGCATTGCCAAGGTCAGCGCGCTGACCATCTTCATCGGCATGGCCATCGCCATCATGGCTGGTGGCGTTCCTTCCGACGAGAGGTAAGAGAGCCCGGAGCCCTGGTCAGAACAAGAGCATGACTGACACGTACCAGGCACGGAACAGGCGTGACATATTGGCAGACGCGCGACGTCATGGCCAATGGCTTTGCAGGATTCATGGCTCTCTTCCGCATCGCGGGCATGTCGTACGGAGGAACTGAGCTTCTTGGCATGACAGCTGCCGAGTGTAACAACCCTCGGCGGGCGCTGCCCCTCGCCACCAAGATCACGTTCTTCCGAATCGTTGTCTTTTATGTCATCACACTACTGTTCCTCGGATTCGTCGTTGATTCCAATGATCCAGGACTCGCCAAGCTCGGCCAGGGCGCTGAAGTTAGCCCCTTTACCCTGGCCGCGCAGCGGGCGGGAATCAAGGTCCTGCCAGACCTGTTCAACGTTTTCGTGGTCATGGCACTATTGTCCATGGCAAACGCTAGCATATACGCCTCCAGCCGCGCGCTCCAAGCTCTGTGCGAAAAGGGCATGGGACCTCGCTTTGGAGCGACGATCAAGTGGGGTGTGCCCATCTACGCCTTCGTCCTCGCCTTCGCTGTCGGTCTGATTGCGTTTGTCAACGTGGCACCCGGTGGCGCCGTCATCTTCGACTGGCTGCTGAGTCTCTCCGGCGCCTGCAACTATTACACCTGGATCTCCATCTGCGCCAGTCACATTTGTTTCCGCCGTGGGTGGCGCGCACAAGGTCGAACCGTCGACGAGCTCCTATGGCCCAGCCCGTTCGGCGTCTGGGGTTCGTGGGTCGGCCTCATCATATGCAGTGCCGGCCTGTTTGCTAGCATCTTCACGTCCATCTATCCCGTCTATGGGGGTCACGACACCGAGGCGGCGATCCGAGACAATGTTGGTATCGTCATTCCATTGATCGTTCTCGCCGCGTACTACCTCTGGAAGATTGTGTGGCGGAAGGAGCCTCAGGTGCTGACGATTGCGCCGGCCGACATGGACTTGACGAGTGGACTTCGGCTGAAGAGGGACTATGTGGTGGACCTGGAAGGCACCCCCCAAGAATCGGCCCCAAAAGCTTGAACACACAAAGGAATTTCAGTGACACGTCAAGGTTGGGTGTGCCTGTAGAACGGCTCTTCTTGTTTTGAATTGGTATGGGTAAAGATCCCAAGAGGGGTATACAGTCAGTCCTTGGTTTTGTACACGTGTAAAACAGTCGTTATCCCGTCCGATGAGTAATTGCCCAGACGCCGCGCTCCATGCAGTGATAAAAATGAGGAATGTCCTTGGGGCCTTACTGCCCTGAAGATCCGGTGCTCGAGGCAATGCTGGACGGGCGTGAAGGGTTTGTCGAGAGCCCGACGGAGATGCCCGAATCTCGTTGCATCGCGACGCCACCCATGCCGGCGTTCTCGCCCTGCAGATGCTGCATCTGCTGGCCCTCGTCTTCATTCTCCAGCTGGCTGCCGGCGAGGTCGTCGTCCGGGTGGGACATGCGCTCGGCCATGCGCTCGACCTCCTTCAGGCGGTCCTTCTCAGCCGGGTCGATGACATCGTCGTCGTCGCTCCAGTAGGGGTCGTCCTCGGGCAGGTCGGGCATGGCCATGCGTTTCCAGAAGCGCAGCTCCTGGCGGGCGGCCGTGTCGTCGACGCGGCGCTCCCAGCGCTCGGCATCCTCGTCGTAGGTGCGGCGGAAGTCGCGCAGCAGGCCGTTGGCCTTGCCGGCGCGGTCCTGCATGTCCCAGATCTGCTCGCGCAGGCGGCTGTTCTCGGCGCGGGCCTCGGCGAGCTGGGAGCGGTACGAGCGGTGCCAGGAGGCGACGTCCGTTACGTGCTTGGCCTTGTACTCGTGGAACTGCTTGAGCATCGACGCCAGGGCCGTGGCGTACTGCGTCAGGAGCTGGGCGTTGGCGTCGCGGCTGTATTTTGCCTTTTCGAGCGATTCGGAGAGGAGGGAGATGAGCGTGTCGATGTTCTGTTCTTGCGCTGTGGGAGAATGCACGTCAGTATGGCGGCCCGGGAGCGATTCAAGGGGAGGTGCAGAGGGAAGGTGCAGAGGGAAGGAGGCGTACCGTTGATGTCCTCGGCCGCGACGTTGATGAGCTCCTCGTTGCTGAGGCCCTGGACACGCGCGCGGCTGCGCACGCGACCGAGGCCGGTGACGATCTCCTCCGTCGCGCGCCTGTTCTCGGCCAGCTGCCGGCTCAGCTCCTCGACGAGGCCGTAGATGTAGTTGAGCTCGGCCTGCTGGCCGGCCGGGGTGGCCACGCCGATGCCATTGGGCGCGTTGCCTCCCCCGTTGACGCCGTTCATGAGGAGGAGGGCTTGCTGGTGCTGCTGCTGCTGTTGTTGTTGCTGCTGTTGCTGCTGCTGCTGCTGCTGTTGTTGCTGTTGTTGCTGCTGCTGCTGGTAGAGCTGGGCCTGGGCGAGGGCTTGCTGCTGGGCGGCGACGGTGCCTGCTTGGGGACCTTGTCGGTTGGCGAGAGGCTGGTTAGGCTGAGCGTCGTGGAAGGAGGGGGGAGTGGGAAACATGGTTTGAGGGCCCTGAGGTTGGTCGATGTATCGGGAATGGCTGGCGTTCCTGGTGGTGGAGCTGGACAGGCCTTTTGGCATGGGCAGTAGGCGGGGTTGTGGTCACAAGTGTGTGTGGTTGGAGTAGGATGTCATTTGCGGGCGCCAGCTTCATTCAGTCGTGATTGTGGTGAATTGTCGCGATGGGCGCTTATCGCTCCTGATTAAAGAAAAGGCCATGTCAGATAGGGGGTGTAGATACTGCTTAGCGTGATACCTTCGAGCCCCGATTGAAGTATGTCTTTGTGGTAGCATAACCCCGATCCTTCACATAATTGCCTGGGCAAGATCGCGTTTATGGACTTCACCCTGATCAGACGAATCTCACTTAACAAGCGGATATGGCATCTCGATGGTGCAGCATTCATTCCATTCTGGATCTCGTCTGAACTCCTCTGTCTGTTCTATCGTCCTATTCTCCACCCGCTTATCTCCTCATTCGTCCGTTCCTTCGGTCCTCAAGCTTCGAGTGAAGGTTGACTCAAATCTCGGCATCAGGGGTATCGACGTCCATGGCATCCTGGAAAGCCTCCTGGACAGTCTCCTGGACAGCCTCCTGGGTGAACATGTGCTTGTTCAGCACAGAAGCCTTGGGGGTATCCTCGTCGTCGCTCTTGTCGGAGGAGGAAGTGTCCTCCTCGTCCTCCTCGAGATGCACGCGCTTGTAGTGAGCCTCGCGGATCTCCCGCTCTCGGGCAGCGTCGCGACCAGCCATGGTGGTGGTACGCTCCATGACATCGCGAGTGCGTTTGTCTCGAAGGCTGTTGCTGGAGGTAGGCGTTCCACCCTCGAAGCCACGGAGGGTGCCGGTGTCGGAGGAGAGAGGGCTGCCGAAGCCGCGGTTGACCTCGGTGCTGTTGCTCATGGGCCGAGGACCTCTGGGCTGGCGGATGGGTTGGTGCTGGAAGGTGTAGAGGGCGTCCTTGTCGTCGCGGAGCTCGTGGTGGAATCTCTCATAGTTGGGAGGGACATCGTTACCAGGAAGCGGCTCGGTGTCCTGCGAGCTCGAGACGCTCTCCGCGGGGCTCTGCTCCTGACGGCGGTGGCTACGCTGGATGGGGCTTCCGTTCTGGTCGACATAGGGGCTCATGTAGCCGCGAGGGCTCATATAGCCGCGGGGGGTCTTGAAGACGCGAGGAAGACCGACATCAACGCTGCTGTCCTGCCAGTGGATGTTCGGTTTGCCAGTCGGTGTCGAAGGTCTGTCCTTGTTGTGGGCGTCCTGGATGAGACCGGACGAAGCACGCATGCTGGTAAGGGGGTTGTCAGTTACGATGACAGGGTGGAACGGTCCGTTGGGACCAGGTCGACGTTTGCTGACGAAGACGGGACGAGTGCCCTCGGCGGCAGTGTCAGGCTCCATGGTGGTGGTGGTGAGGGGCGATGGGGGTGGTGATGTTGATGCGAAGAAGGAGAGAACTTCTGTGAACCGCCTTGGCAGGCAGGTGAAGGCCAGGGACAAAAGCACAGGGCGCGATGCCATGGCTATAATCACAGAGGTTGCGAACTACGAGCTTCACGCACCTTCCCGAGGCACCTCAAGGCAGAGATAGTCATCGCCATGGTAACTAAAGAGGAGCCTGAGGCCGACGACGACGGGGACAGGACGGCGAGGACAGGACGTGAGGGACAGGACGGCGAGGACCGGACGGCGCAGACTGAATGGAACAGGACGAGGGGAAACAGAGCAGGGCAAGCCAGTCTTTATAATCACAGAGAGACAGGCAAGGCGTCACCGCTCGGACAATAGGGCAACCAAGCAGCCAAGCAGGGCGTTATCAGCCGGATGATGCAGTGACGGGGCAGCCAGGCAGGATGTCTTACATAGGATATAGACCGAGCAAAATACACAAGGCAAAACAGACAGACAGATATAGGCTGAGCAACGGGTACGGAAGACAAGGACATCCAACAAAGGCAGACGGCCGTGAATCAGGCGATACAAGTAAGACGACATAGATAAGACCATGCATCAAGGCAGATAAGACAACGTAGACATGGTGGTAGAGAATCAGACGAAGCGAAACATTAAGGTGACACAGACAAGCAGGCATAGACTAGACCACCGGGACTAGATGGCAAGGATGGGCCTCAAAGACAGGCGAGCATAAATCAAGAAACACGCAGAGGGCAATCAAGAATGGACACGGCGGTTGAGATGATGCAGACTAGACGATTTGAACAAGACGGTGTGGGCAGGAGGATGAGGAGCCGTTGTCAAGACATCCAGGATAGGAGATCAGGGTGGATGACAGGGCAGAGTAGCGGGTTTGACGGCAATGCCAACACGGCTTAAATGGTTAAGGATAGCAATGACCATACCATCAATGTTTGGGAAGACGTCGATGATGCTGTTGCTACTCGAGAAGATGTAGCACACTACGTATGAGTATGAATCAAGGTAAGAAAGGCGAGGAGGACCGTCGTGCTGCCCAACGCCATGCTCGAGCATTGGAGAGAGCGGCTTGCGAGTTACACGCCAGAATCAAAACCTGCGTGAATAAGATGATTGGAGAGTGAAAAGTGCTACCAAAAAGGAAATCAAAGACCAGACCAGCGTGGCCAAGATAATCCAGGTCAGAGGCTTCAGCCGAGCCTCACTCTATACTACGGAAACCTGGCATGATCTCGAGGCTTCCCCCGAGAAAAACAAAGAAAATGATAATTGAGAGCTCAGAGGACTGGTAAAAAGACATGGAGACAGGCAATAACTTGGTAAACAAGAGTGCGAACCTGGAGCCGAAGCACCACTCAGAGACCTGACGGCACCCGCTGATTCGACTAGGCTCTCTTCGACATGATCAGTACGATGGTGAACCTCAATGCCGGACAGACAGAAGGCCCATCATTTGTGTCGAAGTTGATGGTAATTGGGACCGCGAGATCATCCATGAATAAGAAGAGAAGATCAAGCACCATAATTGACCATCGTACAACGGAAGACATGTCGTTGGAGACTCCGTGCGAATAGGGGTGTGCGAACCGTGGCTGACGCATAGATGCATGGCTCGTGCGTGTGGCGGTGCTGGCCGTACCGAACACGCCAAATTTTTTGGAGCCTCGCGAGCATCAACCAAGGAGGCTGCTACCAGCATCCCATCAACCAATTCGCAATTCGACACCACAACCGCCACAATGGCTGCAGCAGGATTCGCCGTACGGCTGTGTCTCCGAACATGCCGCCAGGTGCCTGCGGCGAGACTGGCACCGGCGGCCGGACGATCAATGGCGCCACGCCGCGCCCTCACAACGACAGCGACATTACGGGCCCCGGGCGGCAAGCAAAACCCGGGAATCGCCAGCCCGTACGAGCACCTCGAGGACGCCTTCAAGGACCTGTCGCCGGAGCAGCTCAAGGCGCTGGAGGCGGCGATCAGAGAGAACGAGGGGCCCGACTCGCCGGCGTCGCTGAACGACTTCCTGTCGGCAGAGGAGCCTGAGCTTCGCAAGGAGCAGCAGTTCGACGCGCAGTTCAGAGGTCTCATCAGGCAGCCGCCGCACAACCGCGCAGGAATTTGGTATGACGAGTTCGACCCGGAACCGGTCTCGGAGGACGTCGAGTTTGACGAGGACGACATCACCTCCCTCGCCCACGGCAAGCTGGACGAGATCAGGGAACACCGACACTACGCACGCATTGCCGCTTGGGAGATGCCTTTGCTATCGAGTACGTGCTGCCAGTCTAGGAGAACGGCCATGCCTCGGCGGCAAGAGGCCATGGTGGTACGAGGACGCGCGCTGACGTGAATGAAACTACCAGAACTCGCCAAGCCGTTTGAGCCCCCGACGAAGGAGCAGGCGCTGCGGTACCGTTACACGACGTACATGGGCGAGCGCCACCCGGCGGACAAGAAGGTGGTGGTGCAGTTCTCGCCGGCGGACCTGGGCCTGACGACGGTGCAAGCCAACAAGCTCAAGAAGCTGGTGGGACCGCGGTACGACCCGGGCAAGGACATCATCAAGATGAGCTGCGAGAGCTTTGATCAGCCGGCGCAGAACAAGCGGTTCCTGTCCGACCAGGTGGACACGCTCGTGGCTGCGGCCAAGGTAGGCATTGCACCCGCACCCAGGAGACAGCGCTGCGATCAAAAACTGACACGGACTGCAGGACGCCACGGACACCTTCGAGGACATTCCTCTGGACACACGACACTACAAGGCGACGGTCAAGCCAAAGTTCCCCAAGGCGTGGCGGTTGACGGCGGACCGCAAGAAGGAGCTGGCGGCGCTGCGGGAGGAGGCCAAGCAGCTGGACGCGGGCAAGGAGGCGGACGGACAGCTGGTGGATGGTCTGAAGACGATCGACACGATGCTGGGCGGCCCGTCGACAGCGGCGCAGCAGACACTGAGCAAGGAAGCCATGGCGGAGATGCTGGCGCTCGCAAAGAGACAAGCGGGACCGCCTGCCGCGAAGCCTAAGACCAAGAGGGGATAAATGTCGGGACCAGGGGCCAAGGGAAGGGCGGTAGACGACTGTACTGTACACCAAGGTGTCTGTTGTAGAAGGTGGAGGGGGCTCGTCCTGCCGGAGCGCGGAGACTGTTGTATAACACATTGTGTATATCTACGATTCACATGGCCAGACAGTACGCCATTCGTTCACATCTGTGCTTTTCAGTGCTTTGAAATGCTTTTCCAGGTGATGATGCCGCACGGGTGGAAGTGAAGGTCATGTGTATTACGTAAGCCATCGTCGTGATTTTACATCCATGGATCTCATCGAGTAAGGACTCGGCACACGAGTTCGAGATGCCAACGGAGCCGGAGTCGTGTTGAAGAGAGGTCCGGCCTGGCCGTCACGGGACTTTGAGCCTAGAACAGCCAGGCGCCGGAGCACGAGACACTCGCTGGCCCTGTCTGCCATGCGGCCGCCCCTGTCTGCACCAGCTGGCGCCAATGCCTCGGCCCCGCTGCAGCTGTGACCTTACGGGGTGGGGCGCTGGAACTGGCTCTGGAACTGACCCTGGAACTGGGTAAGCTCCCGTCTGTTGGTGCCCGCATCATCAGTTTGTAGGGACCTCAGGTTGCCTTCCTCCGCCAGTTCCGTACCCCTACGCCGTCGCATTCAACAACCTTCTTCACATGCGTCCATCCGAACTGCATCCTTTTCGTCCATCACACACCTTCTCATCCTGCTAGCCTCTTCTTCGGGAAACGAGTTCGCCCCCCCTGTTGCTTCCCCGCAATCCCCTGGACCTCTTCTCTCGCGCCGACTCTTCTTCGGCTTTAAGCACCAGCTACCCCAGCTGTCTCATCTCGCCTTCGATTCTTACGTGTACTGCTCCATTCTGCTTTCTTCACGCTTCAAGCATCGATTGCGTCTCATACCACAATTGAAAAACCAGAGCTGGATCTGTCAATAACCGGTTCACCTTCCATCTTCTGCCATCCGCCCATCCATCCATCAACACCCATCCGTCCACCATGGCTTCGTCTGTCGTCGACCAGAAGATCCCCGCCTTCGAGCACACGTCCTTCGACGAGATCACCCGCGTCACGGACACCCTGCGCGCCACCTTCCGCTCATACAAGACCAAGGACCTGCAATGGCGTCTTGTCCAGCTGCGCAAGTTCTACTGGGCCTTCCAGGACTACACCCCTGCCCTCATCAACGCCCTGAGGCAGGACCTGCGCAAGTCCAAGCATGAGGCTCTCATGTCGGAGATCAACTGGATCAACGATGACTGCCTCTACCTCATCAAGAACCTCGAGCGCTTCGCCAAGGACGAGCCCGTCGGCGACGTGCCCATGACCTTCATCATGATGAAGCCCCGCATCCGCAAGGAGCCCCTCGGCATGGTCCTCGTCATCGGCGCCTATAACTTCCCCGCCCAGCTGTCCATCACGCCCCTCCTCGGCGCCATCGCCGCCGGCTGCACCGCCGTCCTCAAGCCCTCCGAGGGCTCGCCCGCCACCGCCATGGTCCTCAAGAAGATCGTCGAGGCCTCCCTTGACCCCTCCGCCTTCGTCGTCGTCAACGGCGCCGTCGACGAGACCACTGCCCTGCTCGACGTCAAGTGGGACAAGATCATGTACACCGGCGGCTCCGCCGTCGGCAAGATCATCTCCAAGAAGGCTGCCGAGACCCTGACCCCCGTGTGCCTCGAGCTCGGCGGCCTAAACCCCGCCTTCGTCACCCGCCACGCCGACATCAAGCTCGCCGCCCGCCGTCTCGGCTGGGGCAAGAGCTTCAACGCCGGCCAGGTCTGCATCTCCCAGAACTACATCCTCGCCGAGCGCGCCATCGTGCCGGAGCTCATCGCCGCCTTCAAGTCGACCTTCAAGTCGTTCTTCCCCAGCGGCGCCAAGAACAGCCCTGATCTGTCTCGCATCGTCAACGCCCGCCACTTTGCCCGCATGAAGAAGATGCTCGACAGCACCGAGGGCGAGATCGTCGTCGGCGGCGGCATGGACGAGGCCCAGCTCTTCATCGAGCCCACCATTGTGCTCGCCAACTCGGTGGACGACTCGGTCGTTCGCGAGGAGTCGTTCGGCCCCATCTTCGCCATCCTGCCGTACGACAACCTTGACGATGCCATCGAGACGGTCAACGACCTCTGCCACACCCCGCTCGCCCTGTTCGCCTTTGGCAACGAGGAGGAGACCAAGAAGAGTAAGATAGATTTACCCTTTCCCCCCCTTACCCCCTTCCCGAGAGTGGCGATATCCTGCCGCGTGCGCCCCTTTGACTAACACCTGGCAGTTCTCGACAGGACCACCTCGGGTGGTGCCACCATCAACGACGCCTTCTCCCACGCGTCCATCCTCACGGTGCCCTTCGGCGGCGTCGGCCAGTCCGGCAACGGCAACTACCGCGGGCGCGCGTCGTTCGACCTCTTCACGCACCGCCGCAGCGTCGCGCAGGTGCCGTCGTGGCTCGACAAGTTCCTCCGCGTCCGCTACATGCCGTACTCGGCCAAGGAGCTCGCGCGCCTGCAGTCCATGAGCGGCGGCAAGCCCGACTTTGACCGCAGCGGCCGGCAGATCCGCGGACTCGGCTACTGGGTCAGCTTCCTCACAGGGTTCGGTGCCAAGACGGTGAAAGGTGCGTTGCTAAGGTGGATCGTGGCGCTGGCGGCGGCCGTGTTGGCTAAGAAACGGGGGTTGATCTAGGTGTGTTTGGCTTGTGAGCGGATTCCTTTCCTTATTGGCCTGCGTCGAATGACATGACGGAACGGAACGGGACGGACGGGCAGACTGGTCCGGGGCGCGGTGGTAATGTCGGGAGAGGGACCTGCTAACCATAGCATCGGCCGAATCTTGGTGCCATGGGAGGAAGCACGGTGGGAAGCAGCACGGATGTACTCTACATGTATGGCCATCTCAGCCTTTTTCTTTGTTGCACCTTTTTGGCCGGTATTGCTGCCTCGGCGAAGGCATCGCAGAAAATTGATTAACCTTTCCTAAGCGTGCTATCATGCTGCTTGTTCTCGCCGTGTATCGTATGTAGACCCGTGTTTGGTGCCAGTTCTCTGCCAATGATGAACCCCTTTACCCGTTACGCGATGCGCCTCCAACGAACTCCTTTCCCATGACGAACTTCTCAGAGTGATTGCTCATGACATCTCCCAGGCAAACCATCCCTTCAAGCTTGAACCACCTGATGATTATCTCCCTCCAGTGGATTGACGCCATTGACCTCCTCAGGTTGCTCGCCCTCCACGTCGACCGTCTCCAGTCCAGCCACGGCATCTTCCTGCGCCGGTCCATTCGTCGAACGAGGCTCTTCCTCCTGAACAACCCACGCAGCCCCGGGGACATGGGGAATATTCATCTCCAGCACATCGGCGCTCGACGCCGACACGTCCCCCTGTGCGTATCCGGGGTCGAAGTAGCCAGGGCGGACATCGCCGTCCCTGCGGCTGCGGCTCCGGCGGCGCAGGGAAGCCATGGCGCTGCTGAAGGCGGAGCTGCTGCTGCGGCGGGCGGCGTTGGAGCGGACGAGCTTCTTGCGGGGGGCGATGGTCCCGGGGAAGAGCGTCATCTGGAGGGGATGGGGGTTGACGTCGTCCGAGTGGGCATTGGGCTGGGGGTTGGTGGCGGCACTGCGCGAGGTCTTGATGGGGTGGAGGCGGGCGAGGAGGGTGGTGAGACGGGAGAGGAGGCGGGTGCGAGTGCTGCTGGGGGTATCGGGGAGGGGTTTGCTTGGGGATGGGTGGGACATTGTGATGTTTGTAGTGATGGTTGGTGATTGTGTTTGGCTTGGGGTGATAGTCTGATGGTGAGCAGCGTTTGGATGTTGTTCGACGTTCTTGTGATGGGATATGTTCTTGCGTTGGAGAGAGTCGAGGTCGGTTTGAAGGTTGGTCTTATGATGGCCTGGTTATATCGACGGGTGTGACCTGACGATGGCAGGCTCGGGCAGCACCAGTGACGGAAGGAGCAGTGCAGTCCGACCTTGACAGCGGCTGCCGTGCCATGGCACTTTCCGAGTTGCGTGCCCCATGGTACTTGCCTAGCTGCCGTGCTCCATGATCCTTGCCTTGCTGGCATCCCTGGAAGGTGTCTGCCAACCACTCCTGCCGTCTGTCCTGCCCTCAGGTATACTCTGTCATGTAGAAGACACTTCAGTGGCAGAGACACATGTAGAAGAGAGTCAGGCAGAGCTGCGAAAGCCCTATACTAATAACCCCGTCATGAGTCCAAACACCATATGATGCACGCCCAAAGAAAATGCTGAGCTGGCTTAAACAAATAGAATAATTTGGCTGGCTGTGCGAAGTCGTGACTTCAAGCAGCGGCGAGCCTCTATCGTGATCAGTAGTACATACAGTCTCGTTCTTCTTCAGTAGTCTCAGCCCCAAGGGAAGACCATCATAGCGCCTCCAGCAGAAGGAATCCCTCCCCCATCGTCCATCGGTCGCCTATCCTCAAAGACCCCGCAGGTGCGAGTAGTCCTTGGCGTCCGTCGGCAGATAGCGCTCGGCCAGGACGTCGGCCACGCTCTTCGGCGCGGGCGCCTTGGTCTCGTACCTCTCCCGCAGCGCCCTCTCGACAGGCGTCGACGTCCCCGTCTCGACAAGGTTCGCGGCATCCGCCTGCACGCCCCGCGCGGCGCCCTCGATCTTGTCCTCGGCGAGGCCCACCGCCTCCTTCACCTTGTCGACGATGCGGCCGGCCTCCCGCTTGCCAGCCTCGATGACGTTCTCAGCCTTGTCCTTAGACTCGGCGGCCTTGCGATCCGCGAGCGCCTTGAGGTCGGCGGCGCGCCTCTCGGCGGCAACCCGCGCGTGCTCGGCAGCGACGCGGGCCTCCTCGGCCCTAGCCTCTCCGGCGGCAGCAGTCTTCTCCCGCGCGCGCTCCCAGGCGCCCTTGGCCTCGCGCGCAATCTCCTTGCCCTCGGTCGCGGCGGCACGCTTGGTTTCCTCGACCTGCTGGGCGGGGCTGCCGCCGAAGGCAGTCCGCCAGGCGCGGGAGGCGGCGTCCTCGAGACCGACGCGGACGTCGTCCCAGTCGGTGCGCTGGAGGTAGGCGACGGCGCCCTCGACCTCGGCGTTCCAGCGGTCCTTGGCCGTGTCGACAAGGTTGGCGCGGCGGGCGGCCTCGATCTCGTGGCGGGTCGGGGGCGGGGACGGCACGACGGGTTCGAGGAACGAGTCGAGCACGCGGGCCTGCGAGCGGAGGAGCTGGGACTGGTGTTCGCGAGTGCGCTGGTGGGTTTGCACGGCGAGGTAGGCGAGGCCGAGGGTCAGCGTGACGCCGCCCGTCTGCATCTCTGTTAGCTGGGTTGGCAAGCATCTGGGCAGAGACTGAGAGAGAAACGTACAAGGCCGGTGGTGACGCCCATGGTCAGGGAAAGTCGAGCGAGTAGCGGGTATGGATCGATCAGAGGCGGTCAATTGGCGTGGTCGATGTGGTGCAAAGTGGCATGTCGTGATGGAGGCCGACGGAAAGCTGCCTGTCGCTTTTCTCTTTCTTTCGTTGTGCCGACAGATGACGTGGGATGGGCTCTGAAGGAGTGTCTCCAACGGGTGGTGGCAGCAAGCAGCGGCAGCACCAGCAGGGAGGGACTTAATCCGGTGGATCGACCGGGGACGGCGCCACGACCAAAAAATTCGCGGGTCCCGGCGCACGACCTCACGACCATCGATTGATCGCCTCCCCCATCTCACATCCGCCTCGCAATTGATTGACCATCCCGACGACCAGCACCCAAGTCCAGAGACGCCGAACGACCTCGATCCATTCGTATACCACCCACTCACCGACTCTCCAACCCACTCCGACACAATGGCCGGCGGCGCCGTCAAGTACCGGCATCTCAGCCGTAACTCGGCCGCCCGACAGGCCCTCCTCCGCGGCCTCGTCACCTCCCTCGTCAAGCACGAACACATCCAGACCACCTGGCCCAAGGCCAAAGAGGCCCAGCGCCTCGCCGAGAAGCTCATCACCCTCGCCAAGCGCGACAATGAGGCCACGCGCCGCAAGGCCCAGGGCATCCTCTACGTGCGTCGTCCCCTTCCCTCCTTTCCGTCCTTCGCCTGCTCATGGTGCTAATCGGCCGCAGACCCCCCAGGAGATCCTCCCCAAGCTCTTCGGCGAGCTCAAGAACCGCTACGCCGAGCGCCCCGGCGGCTACACCCGCGTCCTGCGCACCGAGCCCCGCAACCCCTACGACCAGGCCCCCTCCGCCATCCTCGAGCTCGTCGACGGGCCCCGCGACCTGCGCTTCACCATGACCGCCAAGGCCGTCGCCCAGGGCCAGGCCAACGGCTGGGCCATGAACGAGATCACCCAGAAGAACGTCGACAAGGTCACCCGCTACCGTGCCGACGGCAAGGCCGCCCTCAACACCCTCGTCGGCCAGTTCAGGAACCTCATGACCGACCAAAAACGCGCCGCCGAGAAGAAGACGATAAAGGACGCCCAGAAGGCTGAGAAGGGCGACAAGCCATTGGTCGGAAAGCAATAGACGACTCGGGGTGGAAGGAGCAGGGGCAGCAAGGCAGAAGGGCAGGAGGGCAGCAAGAAGGAGAGTTCCAGCTCGTGAAGAGCATGAGAACATGCGAGCATAAGAGCATAAAGATGCCGACAGGCGGCGCTGTACCATCACTGATTTTCTCGGCCATGTCAAGGAAGGCACGGTCTGCAGGGTATTATATCTATCCATCTGTACAATCTATGTACCATGAAACATTCCACTGAACAGTCACGAGTTCGCAAAAGTGTACTTGATCCCCCCTCCCCTTTTGCCGCCTACACAAAGTCGAACGTGTCGCCCCGGTCCTGGATCATCTTGCCCACACGCTGGCTGCCCACCACCCGCTCCAGCTTCATCACGTCGTACTTGGAGAACATGACCCGGACCGTCCCCTGGCCCGGCTCCAGCCGCATCTCCTCCTCGCTCTTGGCCAGGTAGTCACCGGCGATCTCCCGGTAGAAGATGGGGTTCTCCGGCAGCCCGTACATGACGACACGCTGCACGCCGCGGAACCGGTACCGCCGGAAGTGATGCGCCCTCTCCGTGTACAGCAGCACCTTGTGCCGCCCGCTCAGGAAGTGCGACCGCGCCCGCGCCGCGTCCGTCGAGTCGGCGTACTCGGACACGCTGCCGAACGATAGCGACTCGAGCACGTCCGCCGTCGCGAAGTAGTTGCGCACCCGCACAAAGTCCAGGTACGACGGGATGAAGATGAGCGTGCCCGCTAGGTCCTTGCCACGCCGCAGCAGCGCCGGCACGATGGCCGACGTGAAGTACGCGAACCGCGCATCGGGGTCCTTGTCGATCGACTTGGCCTCGAACCGGCTGAACGTCTGCCGCGCCTTGACTGCCAGCTGCTGTAGCATGCCTTGGCATTCGGGCTGGAACCGGATCTTGCCCGCCCAGTTGTGACACTGCGTCCGCAGGAGCTCTGTCAGCTCCGGCGTGATGAACGGCGACAGGATGATCGTCTGTCGGAAGTACTTGGCCCAGTCCTCGAGGTACCACGACCGCACGCGGCTGAAGTCACATCCGTGCGCGTCCTTGGGCTGCAGGTTGAGGTGCTCAAAGATGTACTCGACGTGCTCCCAGTTTTGGTTCAGCAGGCCGTCCGCCTGGTCCACGACCACCATCTCGATCGAGCTGAGGAAGTCGTAGTCCGTCGCCTTCTTGTCCTCCACCGACCCGATAGCCATGCGGAGGCCGAGGGGGCTCGCCATGAGGATGTCCGAGTTGTAGAACTGCGCAAAGTACTTGATCGTCTTGCGCGTGAACTTGACGCCCAGCCGGAACATGTCGTCGTCGTTGCCGTCGAAGAGGTCCAGGAAGTCCGCCGGCTTGTTGTCGCGGAACTTCTCCGATGTGTCCACGTACGCATCCTCGAAACGCTTGCGGTTCTCCTTTTGGCCCGGCTCGAGGAGATCCTCGATCGTGCTGATCATCTTGGCGCAGGACTGTCTTGTCGGCAGCAGGAAGAGCACCTTGGGCCGGACGAAGCCCTGGTCTCTGCACTCAAGATCCGGGTTCTCATCCTTGGAGAGCTTGTAGGTGTTCTTGATGACTCGGTCTCGTGTTCTACGTATTGTTAGCATGAGTGACCCAATGGAGTTGAAGAATCTGCCCTACTTCAAGACGTGGTTGATGGCATGAAGGCACGTCATTTGTCGTAGACTATCCGAGTTCTTGACGTTGCGGTCTCCGAACAGAATATCCTGGTAGTTGAACAGCATCGGGGCCAGTGATTGCTGAACGGGGTCGAAGGTGGGAATCTTGCGTGAAACAATCTCCCGCAGCTTCATCTTCAGCTTCAGGCCACCAGGTCCGGATATGGAGGATGGAAGCTTGGTCTCTTCTCCTCCGTCGACCTTGGGAGACATGACAACAGCTCGGGAGAGCTTGGTCACATGCCGGGAAGTGGCCCACTCGTTTCCTTGGATTGCGTTCACTCTCTGGGCAGTGAGCTTTTCGTCAGGGCTGGTAAAGTGGTTGTCGAAGGGGTCGCTGGCATCCTCTTCGTCCGAATCGTCAGCCTCGAGGTCTTCCTCCGCTTCAGCGAGGGCAATAGCGGGATCCTCCTCGACTTCCTCAACGAGGTCAAGGTCTTCAGGTTCCTTCTCTTCGTCATCTTCATCATCTTCGTCGTCATCCTCTGCCGGCACGCTTTGGGGTTCCGTCTCCTCGGCTGCGGCGCCAGTGTCGAGCTTGCGTCGTTTGGCGTTACGTTCAGAGTCCTCAGTAAAGCCTTGCAAGAGAGCCGCGTACGGCCTCGTGGCTTTCTGTGTCTGCTCTTCTTCGTCCTCAGAATCCGATCCCTCGAGATCCTCATCTCCCTCAGAGCCGTACTCCTCCTCCCCAGAAGACTCTTCGTCTGATGACCTGAGTTTGTTAGTCTTGAGGTGACACTTGCATCAAGTGCAGCTCATCCAAACTCACTCTGCTTCTTCGCCAACACGGCTTGTGTCAAATCGTGGGCCAGCTCCTCCTCGCGGTGCTCCCCTGCCTCCCCTACCTCTTCCACGGCCGCCTCGACTGCCGCGGCCTCGGAAGGTCCCGCCTCGTCCTCCACCTCGACCTCCTCCTCCTCCACGACCTCTGCTGGGTCCTCCTCCTCTTCCGCCACGGAATCCACCACCACCACCACGGCCGCCACCTCCGCCGCCGCCGCCTCTACCTCTGCCGCGAGGTCCAGGTCCCATGTCTGAAAATTGTGAAAGCACGAATCAAAAAATGAGGCCGAAATGTGGCAGAACGGTGAAATGGCGAATGTTCAACTTTCACTGAGATGAAGAAAAAAAGTTATAAGCCGTATCGTATCGTAGCCTTGCAGGAACCCCAAAACCCACATGGACGCACCAGCCACAGCGGGGCAATGCTCGCCACGGGGTGTTATCAGCCTCTATCTTAGCGCCCACAACCCAGTCCCACTCTGCTGCCACAATTTTCGATTTTGAACGACCTCCCGACTTGTCGCGACCGGGACGACGGAGACGAAGACATCACCCCCCTTAGACGCTACCTCCGCCCCCCTTCCTCTTATTCTAGCCATCATCCCTGGCATCTGCCCAGCATGGCTGTAGAATCCGAGAAGTTCCTTCACCTGTCCAGGCCTATCGTGCCTGCGACGGCGAGCCTCCAGGGCAACATTGCCCCGCTCAACGTCAACATCCAGCCTCAGGTACGACCGACCCCTCTTCTCTCGCTGGCCTGATGGGTGGGCGATATGCCGACCGGATCATCGCCATCTGCCCGCGCCCCCTCCATCTGTCCGTCGTTCGAAGCCTGCTCGACTAACCCTTCCGCCAGGCTATCCTCTCCATCCTCGACCACGCCGTCCGTCGTGACATCCGCGACACCGAGTCCACCCGCGTCATCGGCGCCCTCGTCGGCACCCGCTCCGAAGATGGCAGGGAGGTCGAGGTCCGCTCTTGCTTCGCCATCCCCCATACCGAGAACGAGGACCAAGTCGAGGTCGACGTAGACTACCAGAAGAACATGCTCGCCCTCACCCTCAAGGCCTCCCCGCGCGAGTCCCTCCTCGGCTGGTACACCACCAGCCACGAGCTCAACTCCTTCTCCGCCCTCATCCAGAACTTCTTCGCCGCCCCCGACACGGGCACCTTCCCCCACCCCGCCGTCCACCTCACCATCACCACCGACCCCGCCGCCGAGATCGAGACCCGCGCCTACATCTCCGCGCCCGTCGCCGTCAACGCCGAGCGCGCCGCCGAGTCCTGCCTCTTCATCCAGGTGCCTCACAAGGTCCTCTACGGTGACGCCGAGCGCTCCGCCCTGACCGCCATCGCCGCGGCCAAGGACACCGAGGACCGCTCCGCGCCCCTCGTCTCGGACATTGAGGGCCTCGCCCGCTCCATCGACCAGGCCACCGGCCTCATCGACCGCGTCAGCGAGTGGGTCAGCGGCGTCCTCGACGAGGACGAGGAGCCCAACCACGCCCTCGGCCAGTACCTCATGAACGCCCTCTCCCTCGCCCCCAAGGTCGACCCCGAGCAGATGGAGTCCGACTTCAACAACCACATCCAGGACGTCCTCATGGTCTCCTACCTCGCCAACACCATCCGCAACCAGATCGACCTCTCGCAACGCCTGGCGACGGCGGTCCTCAACACGGGCGAGAAGGACGGCGAGGGCAAGGCCGCCGACGGCGACAAGGGCGGCGACGGCCGCGGCGGACGCGGTGGCAAGAGGGGTGGACGCGGCGGCGGTCGCGGAGGCGGCCACAACCGGGAGCCGAGGGAGCCGAGGGAACCCACCGAGTGAAGAGAAAAAAAAGCCCAACCCATGAAAGGGGGAAGAATAGGGTTTTCTTATTTTCTATTTTGACTCGAAAGGGGGATCTCCTAAAAGAAAGTCGTGCTTGAGGACGAGGCAGCGGGGAGAGCATGATGATTCCACGAAGCAGCTAGCTGGCCAAGCATTTTGACGGTTGGGGGACGTTTCTCTCCCGGAAAGGAGTGGAACATGTTGCAGGTAAACCACCAACCCGTCATGGCGTTACGGCAGTGTCAGGATTAGACAGCCAACCTCCGGGCGAGCTGAAATTTTACGAAATCACCACCCAAAAAATAATGAAAAGTGAAAATGAGAGTGAAAATGAAAGTGAAAGCGAAAAGTCAAAGTGAAGCGGAAATGCGAGCATCACGAATGGATTGCATGGAATGAAGAAGAGACTGTGTCATTATGAAAAAAAAGCCCGGATCTAGAGAATGCAGCAGCCTTGCGCGGCTCGAAAGCATCCTGTCCGTCCTCAAAACGCCACTATGCTGTGCCAGCCCCGGAACGCCGTTTTAGTCGTACCACACGCCTTCATGAACATGCCTCTCCCCCGCTCCGTACCAGGTTATGTGTGCTTCTAGATGCCGGTAACCGGTTTTTGAGGCAGCGTCGCAGGGTTGCCGTAGTGCGGCAAGTGGCTGAACGTCTGCCCGCCCTGCCCCTGAGGGGCGACAGGCTTATTGGGGATGTGATGAGGGGGAGGATTCTGCGTGATGGCCTGGTGGGGAGGTTGCTGAGGTAAGAATGGCATACCAGGGCCTGGCTGCATCATGTGCTGAGGATGCTGGGGAGGTGGCGCATGGTACAGCGGCGCCGAGTTATTAGACCCTTGCCGAGCCATGCCGTAGCCAGCAGGTCCACCGTACGGACCCGGAGGCCCAGGTTGCTGGTACCCAGCGTAGGAAAGATGCGGCGAGCCAATTTGGGGGCTGTTATGGTGCGACCCGGGAGCACTGTACGACGGCTGCGGTTGCTGCATTGGTGCCATGCCTCCGCCGGGCACAAAGGACTGGGTCTTGGGGTTGAACGCATGTCGGTTGTAGCTACCCGGTATTGGGTGCTGGCTCTTGGGGTCGTTCGGGTGCATATGAGATGGGAGCTGTCCGTACGCATACGGCACCCCGGAAGACGACATGCCTCTTGGCGAGTACGACGCAGGGTTCGGTGCTGCAGCCGGTGCCGGCGCAGGCGCCGGCGCCAATGGCGGAGCGGGGGCGGCGTTGTAGCCCTGCTGCCACCCGGGTTGAGTAGGTACCGGGACCGGCGCACCGTAAGGTGACATGTTGGGACTCGGCATCATCTGAGGCCTGTGCTGAGCAGGCTGCATTGGAGGCGGCGGTTGAGCTTGCGGAGCTGGCGGCGGAGCTTGGTACTAGCATCGCGGTAGAGTCAGCAAATGTTTGGCACGTCAAGAATCTGACAAGTAACTAACCGGTGACATATTGGGGTATGCGGGATACCCGGAATGCATCGCAGGTGGCGGGTAGCCCTGGCCTGGGGGAGTGTAGGCAGGCTGCATCTGACTACCGTACGTTGGCGGCATAGGCGCGGGGTACTGTGACCCCGGATGAGGCGAGTACTGCGGCTGTTGCACCCAAGACTGCTGAGGGCCGAACGGTCCATACAAGTGCCTTGAGTCGAGGCTGTCAGTGTCATCTCGCCTTTGCTTGTTAACCTTCCCCCTCTTGCCCCCGTTGATCCTGTCTTTGGCAGACACGGAGCTTGCGCGGGACATTCCGTTCTCAGGTTCGTTGTCTGTGCGAGGATTAGTGATCCAGGATCTACTCAAACATCTGAAGGTGTATCTTACCGGGCGTGGATTCTCCAGTCTTGTCAGCAATACCGAATATACGCTCTCGCGCTTGCTTGTAAGCTTCTTCGCGCTGCTCTCTGGACAGCCTGGGTCAACGAGTTAGTAGGAGAATTAGACAACTCGCCAGACTCGACGTACTTTTGATTCGCAGGTGCGGACTTGTCTTTCCCGTCGCTACCGTCCTCCGATGTGACCTTGGATACCGAGCCACTGAGCGTGCCGGACTCAACGTCTTCGCCACGTCGCATGATCTTTCGGGGGAGCATGACAGGAGGTGGGGGTGTCTCGCTCACGGGCTCTGGGACCCCGATGCTAGCCAACGAGTCGGGTACCCTGGCGTACGGCGTTCTGAAGATGCGAACCGATCCAACTCGGGGCTCGTACTGGTGTGTCATGTGATAGTAATCGGCCAGTTTATGGGTCAACATTCTACAAAACGAGTTGGACGGCGGAAAGTCCATGAAGGGTTCCCTGTAGGTGGTGAGTACAAGGTTTAACATTCAGAAGGAGGAGGTCTTACTTTGAGTTCTGCACGAACTTGATGAGTTCAGCCTCAAGCCTCAAAAGGAATAGCCGATCTTTCAGCGATGCCATGGCTTCGAGAAGTTTCTCGTCGGGCGCCTGTCCATTGACGGCATTCATGTAGTTGGACAAATCGCTTGTCGAATTCGCCGCTGGGACTTGAGGCGGGTCCGATGTGGCACTCTGGGGTGTGATGACGCCTTGGCTCAGCGATCCAGAGGCGACCTGAGGGAGCCTTCTCTCGGCAGCAATGTGGTCGCCGATCTGGAGCCCCTTGGCTCGAGCTGCGAGATCGGAACCCATGCGAGAGCTGGGCAGGAAGGGTCCCCTGAAGGAGAATGAATCGTCATCCTCGGCAGCCGCTGCCTTGACGCTGGCGCTATCATCAGGTCGAAGCGACTCTTTCTCGTCTAGAGCAAACGTGGTTCCCGAGGTGATGCTCTTTCCGTCGAGGCTAGCTGGTTTGGTGCCCAGTTCTGAATTGGAATCCGCTCGTTGCGAATCGTCCGAGCCGTCCTTGATCGCGGGTTTAGATCGATCGATGGGGTTGGAGCCGCTGCCGTTGACTACCAAGCTCGGAGTCCTAGTTCCGAGGGCAAGGTCCTTCAGACCGTTCGCAATCGGGTCAGGCCCAGGCGGATTCGCTTGGGCCTCATCCCCCAGCGCAGCTCCACCTTGCGGCGTGGTTCCATTCGCAACTGTAGTATGAATGTCGTTCGTTGTGTTGGTAGCAGTGTCTTGGTGGGTCGTAGGGTAGGCCTGGTCTTGACCAGGGGCGGCGGCGAGTCGACGAACCGACGCGAGGGGGCTGGTTTCTTTCGACGCAGTCGCTGCGATCTGATGCAAGAGAGTGCGGTCAGCATGGGCATGTACACCGGACGCCGTTTGGCGGAAGAGAAGGGCATAGGGCTGGGGGGAAGGGGGGCTCACCTTCGCAAACGATGGCTTGTGAAGGCCGGGGGAAACCTGCGCGGTCTCCATCGTAGAAACTGGATAGCTGCTTCGTCCGTCTGCGGGGAGTCGTATGTAGTAGGCCAGGCCGTTGCTGCTGCTGGCTCGAAAGACTTGGCTTGCGAAGCGAATCGAAGAACGTTATCCCGGAAGTGGGGGATCAAAAGACGGGATCCGAAATCAAGCACACAACTGGATCGAGGCGGACATGCGATACGAGGAGAAGGTTCCGTGAATCATTGTTGAGAGAGCAGGGACATGATCGCTCTGCGGTGCTCAATGTCGAAGTCGAAAGCTGCTTTGCGCCGACGGTGGGATGTGATGTATGCCCGGTGCTTCGTTTGGAGAGGAGGTGGTAGTCTGTCTGCGACAGTCAGTCAAATGTCGAGCGGAAGTGGGCGCAGGACAGGACGACGGCGGGCGGGAGCATGGGAAAAGAGTGTGGGCGCACAAGGATTGGAACGAGGCAACCAGAAAGAGGAGCTGGGGGAAGACACGGACTGTCACAGGATGATGAACTGCAGGGCGCGGAGGTTGAAGGTGGGCTTGCGCAATGGGAGTGGGCGAGCCAGGCCGAACAAACGCATCTGCGTCTGCGAGCTTGGGTGATGGGGGAGGGGGGCAGAATAAAAAGAGACGCTGCGACTTACCCTAAGCGGATGGATATCTTCTACTATCGCAGGAGGAACGGTTCTGGTCGAGATCTCACGACGAGGTCAAATATGTGCGTGGGTGAATGATGGGTTCAGGTCGTCGCCATTCCCATGTGTTACTGCAGCCGCAATGTCCCGTGGTACAGCAGGCTGGGAGTTGCGGGTGACAGGCGAGGTCAGAAATTCTGGTGAGGACTGACAGTGGATGAAGATGGACGTCTCTCCCGCCTGGTTGGCAGAGACGATAGGCCTGGCGAATCCAGCCCACCGCCAGCCTCAAACGGCTTAGCGTCGGTAGATTGTGTGGCGGTGCAGGCATGGGATGGACACCTGCTACGCCACATGCCACGCGCCTCATCTTTTATCCAAGCAGGACCTGACTGGACTGGCCTGGTCTGCACCTTGGACAGGAACACAGTAGATCGCCGTTTGACGCTCTTTGCCTTACCATCCCAGAGAGTCGTATATCTTCTCCCTCATCACTGCACCAAACCTATTTTTACATTAAGAGCCCCTTACCACGGCATTTGAACAACAGCGCTCGGCCAATTGATCCTCAAACCAAAACTCACTTCACTCAACGCAACCCGGCTTTGCCATCAACACCAGCCTGTACCTTCACAATGTATAGAGGTCGAGGAGGTCCACGTCAATCTACCCCTGCGAACGTCCAATGCCAGAAGTGCCTCAAAAGAGATAAGTCATAATAAGCTGCCCACACATGAGCTTCAATGGCTAACACTCTCAGCACGACACTACTCGTATGAATGCAAAGAACCCGCCCAAGCCAGACCTTATGTTCCCAGGCCCTCGCGGACGCAGCAGCTTCGCGATCCGAAGCTCCTACCAAAGCTGACTGAGGCCACCCCTGATGAGACGCAGGACAAGTAAGCCTCCCGAGACCCTCGAGATGGACGCCTGGACTAATCTATGAAACAGAAAAGGCATCGCTGATGCAGAACTGGCCAAGAGAGAAGCGGAGAGGGAACGCCAGCGAAAGCTCACAGCACGCGATGAAGACTCTGACGATGATGACCTGCCGAGGCGAAAACGCTCGGCCTCACTTGACTCCGTGTCTACCATTTCGACAAGACGATCTGCTTCACCTCCTCCTCGGCGGCGATCACCTTCGCCCGTGAGAACCAGACAACGCGACGATTCTCGGGATGCTAAACCTGGCCATCGTCGCTCGATAAGCCCCAGTAGTGAGGAGGGAGAGCATGCGCCTCGTAGATCTGAGCCAGCCAGACGGTCTAGATCGCGATCTCCCATTCGCCAGAGACAGAGGTCTTTCTCGAGAGACAGCCGTTCGCCTCCTGCAAAGCATGAACGCAACTATCGCGAAAGAGACTCTGGTCGTCCCGGTCCACAGGACCGACCTAGACACCGACGAAGGTCTCTTTCGAAGTCGCCTCAACGTCTTGATGAACGGCATGGTGGGCGCGAGGGACGCCCAGAATCAGGTCCGGGTCAGGGCAGACGTGTGGACGAGCGGTCGAGAGAGGCTGTTCCGGAGCGCCGGCAGGCGCAACCAGGACCCCCACGAGAGCGAAGTCTAAGCCCATTCAGTCAGAGGCTGGCTTTGACCAAGGCGATGGGCAGTGGAAGTTAAACCGTGTTGAATCGATGTAGAGCTCTTCGGCCCAACGCCTCGGGTTCATATTAGGCTGCTTGGACTCGTAATATATAAATGTCTTGAACATGCTGGATATAGTTCCTTGTCATTATCTGTCACTCGATACCACTGTTGGGGCCATCCTGAACCCCCTTTCTGTGATACGAGTCCCACCCTTTGCTGCAAGTGGAAGGCACGCGTGTAGTTTCGTTGTTGCCCTGGGAATCGCCCTAGGCAACCCGCATTCGATTCCTCGCCTGCCTGCTCCTTCCCTTTGATCTGATCGACACCTAGGAATATCTGCAAAGTAGGAGAGGCCTTTCATCAACAAATCCTGCTGGTCCAGCGGTTAGGCGCCCTGATTTGCCTTCTGCCTGGTAAGCCGCTAGTCGTACTGATTGCTTGGAACGCTTTGAAGGGGGGCTGGGGTTCGACTCCCGGTCTGTCTACCGCTCACCAGACCTTTTTTTTTCTCCTTCTCTACTTGTATCCCAAGTACAAGGTGCAGAGCCCTCTTTTTGCTTGTGGGGTTCAGTCTCCCTATGGCCGCCCTGTTGACCCTTGTCTCAAGGGCTAAATGTAGCTAAGATGGATGGACTATGTGCTGTTTGGTTGTCATGTTCTGTATTGTATGTTGGATAGAGTTCCCTTGTAAGAGCCTCCTTGGTGAGTATTGCTTCTGGTTGGATGGAGATATTGATGTTTAGCACACGAGCTTTGCTTGATTAATACGAGGCTCAGATACGATGGCCTTTGGAATTTATGGGGATATCAGCTACATTTACTTCACGAAAGATGCATTCGGTATGTGAGGTATAGGTATAGTGCTTCATCCGCATTCGAGTGCCGGACCTCGAGAACCGTCTAAAAGGGTATCACGCCGTCCATATCTCAACAGCCCCAAGCCGCAGCAGCTTGCTGCACTCATACATCTGACTCGTCGGCCTCCCTTTCTCTGCGCTCGTCTTCCTCCTCCTCGCGCTCTCGAACACGCACGCCCTCCACCAATGCGATACCGTCGATCCCTGTCGCGTCGCCTTCTGCGCTCTCCAAGCCTGCTTCTTTTGACTTGATCTCTGCTTGTTGCGCGTTTGCGATCCTCTCCCGCACAATCTTTGCAATCGCGTTGTCTGTCCGTACGTTGAGTATCTCCAGCTTCTTGTCCAAGTCTCTCTTCAAGTCCCAATTCGGCTTCTTGGGTTGCAGCTTGAACAGATCGATACCCTTATCATCCTTCGCATCTTCTGCTGCTTTGCGCTTCACCTCAGCTTCCACTTCAGCTGCCTGCTCCTCCAATGTCGGCTTGTCGAGATCTTGTAGGGGTGGCGCCTCGAATCCGAGCTTGGGGCCTCGCGTTTCGGGGTCATAGTTGCGCCCTGATAGGTGAAGCTTGCTGACGTCGACTTCTTCTGGTGGCGCCGAGGACCGTTCTGACTCTGGGGCGGCAACTTCGTCAATGGGCTGCTTTCTCTTGAGGTTCTTGAATTTGGCGAGTCGCGCTTTGCGGTCGTCGGCTGCCGCGCTGAGGCTGGAGTGGGAACTGGACATGGTGGCGGGTGGTGAGATGCAGTGCTTGATGCGCAGGTTCTTGCGCAATCGATCGACGAGCTTTGTTCACCGACGGCAAGGTGTCTGACAGAGTTGAAGCTTGTCTCGTGGTTTCGTTGTGGTTGTTCGCGGATGGAAGTTGATGGTGGGGCTGGGTTTTCACCAGCCACGACAGGGATCTTCAGTGAACCAGGCACGAAGATCCACTACAGACGCGGCTAGGCCTGTGACGCAGCAGGGGTCGGGCAATCGAATTGCGACCTTCAAAGCCATGGACATTTCGAGATCGCGAATTTTTCTCCAGATCGCTTCAGACACGTCGACAAACGTCGCCCCTCCCTCACCGAACATGCACTGCTAGCTCCTCCGAAGCTACTCCTTTTGCCCATCATGCGGCCTGGATTTATTTGCAGATCCTGTCTCACACGCCTGAGCCAGGACCTGGCACCTCAAGCTCGCATCGCTACCTTTCATGGCCTCTCCCACACCCAGCAAGCGGTGATCCGCACCGCCAGCAAGATCAGCCCGACGACAACTTTCACGGGGAATAGAAGGGGCGTAGGCACTTGGGCCGAAATAGCAGACGCCGAACTTCTCTTCGACGACGATCGACGGGATGCCCGTACGCCAAGAACTGGCACTCGGGGCCGCCCATCCAACCGAACACCAACAACAAGATCATCTCGCCCTCGGGATCCATCAACAGACGCCAACCCCAATAATTCGTACGACCAGGATTGGGAACTTCAGTCCGACAAGACCCAGCCAGATCCCGGGCGATCGACCAGGAAACACCCACCCCAAAGACGCCGCCCAGCATACGACGAGAACATAAGGAGGCTGAACCCTACGGAGATCAAGGCGTTCCTGGATTGGAAGAACAAAGTACGACATGGTCTGCTGAAGAAGGTGCAAAAGCCCGGCTGGAAACCGTCCAAGGACCGTATGATTCGTAAGCTGAAATGGCTTCTGGAGCACGACAGTGTCGAGACCATGTCAGCTGCTTGGGAGTCGTTAGACTTTGAGCGACGGAAGCATATCTGGCCCAACATCATCGGTTCGGCGTTGGTATCCTGCCCAGAGAAGGCGAGGATGGTTCTGGCGTCTACTTTGAAGCCTCTCCCGCCTGGGTATGCGGTTCAGGATACGGTCAA
This sequence comes from Verticillium albo-atrum, assembly GCA_002851705.1. Taxonomy (NCBI): domain Eukaryota; kingdom Fungi; phylum Ascomycota; class Sordariomycetes; order Glomerellales; family Plectosphaerellaceae; genus Verticillium; species Verticillium albo-atrum. Next base: position 1,388,447 of record NMXJ01000009.1, read on the forward strand.
CTTCCTCGCTGTCTGGCAACATACACTGCCCTCAGACGAGGCCGCAGCTCATGCGGAGGCGCTCGCCGATAATGTCATGGAGTTTCTCCAGTTGTATCGACACCGCGATGATGCTCGGCTCAGTTTCCGACAGAATACCTTTTTCCACATGATCACCAAACTGGAAGTAGGCAAGTTGGAGGAGTTCTATACCTCCTTGGTGGACCACTCTGCGCCTCTTCACCCAAACACACTTTTGCACATTGCAGATCGGTTTGCGAAGGATGCAAAGCGGAAAGAACTAGCACTTCAGATCACCATCGCTGCTGTGTCAGCTGGTGGTGCCAATCTTGGATCTGCTCAGTGGCTGAGTCTTTGCACCTCGATTCTCTCACCCACCCCCGGCGAAGGAGATGATTCACGGATCGCCTCCGCCGTTGATTCTTTCGAAGAGCTGTTGCAGCATGGTCTCACCCCAAACCTCATCAACTACACAGCTCTCGTTCGTGCGCTGTGCCTTCAGGGCAACCTCGAGACGGCGTGGGACGTTGTGGGCATCATCCAGCGCCACAACATCGACCCCGACGTTGTGCTACTCTCGACACTCATTGAGGGCGCTAAGAATCACCTGGGCGCGTTTGAACACATCGATCGTGTTACCGACCTCGCCGTCAAGCACCAGGCTTTCGACACCCCTTTCTGGAACGGCCTCTTCTGGACAATCTTTGGATCTGCCGAGGTCACTGCCGCGCGCAACGGGCCAATGCCTCACATCGTGCCCGCTTTCAAGCCCATGCTGTATTTCTACGCCAAGATCTTCCATCTCGAGCCTCTGCAGCACCTCATACCCATTCAGTTGGTCGACCTCGCCGAGTCGTGCCGCCCAGAGATGCCTGAGGGATGGCAGATGACCAGTCGCATTTTTGCGGGCCTTGACGACGTAGCAGCAGGCATGACTGAAAAGCTACATCCTACGGGCGCAACCCTCGGTATCATGTATATGGCGTACGTGCGCAGCTTGTCGCAGGCATCCAGCGTGCTGTCAGCGTACTCTTTCATCCGCCAGGTCGTCCGAAAGGGCGACCCCGTTGCGATGAAGTTTATCGAGGACAAAAAGACGTTCTTGCACGATGTCATCATCAAAACCCTCTGCCAGCACCCGGGCATGCTGCGGGCGGCCTTGGATATCGTTGGCGATATGCTCAAGGACAACTTTGACGAGAAGGCGCAGCCTACCGCCCAACCAGACAATGCCGCCGAGGGTGGGCCGAGGAGACAGAGGGGACGACATCCCGTACCAAGCGAGTACACGTGGAATATTCTTCTGCGTGGTTTCATTGCGCAGAAGGAGGACGCGTCGAGCGAGCGCATCTTGCAGATGATGAAACAACACGGCGTCAAGCCTAGTCTTGTCACATGGAACACCATGCTCAGCGGCTACGCCCGCCTGCAGAACGTGAGCAAGGCCATCATGACCCTTCAGAGGCTGGAGGAAGACGGCCATGAGATGAACGACTACACCATGCGGGCGTTCGCGAAATTGGCTCGGAAGGAGGGTGCGCTGCAGAAGATCGAGGAGGCCATTGGCCGAAACCAGAAACGACGGGATGATTTCCTGCCGCGGGCTGATGAGGCGGCATATTTGGAGGATTATTGATGTTTCGTCGTCAACCACCCCGCCCCCTGAATCGAGAACGACAAACTCTCGCATAATGTAACACTATTTCCACTCACCACTGCGCCCTTGTCATCGTGCAACCCCGACTTCGTTTCCCTGATTTGATGCATGTTGCTTGGTGGTCTTCGTCTCCTGAAAGCTGAAAGCTTAACACGCCTGGTTGCGCTGTGTTCATCTCGTCTAAGGACAAGAGGCCTCCGAACCCCGGGTGGCAACTACAAGACCCGCGGTCTACACAGCGACGAATCCCAGCATTGGTGGCTCGGTCTACACAACCCGCGCTATGGGAGATGTCGGCGAGTCCGAAACAAATGCCCGTTGGCGCCGGCCAGGGACGCTCACCGGCATCGTGTAACCCGCAGTAGGCCCGACATGGCTGCGCCGAGTCGGCAGACGGGCCACAGGTTGAGCGTTGGATGCCCCCAGCCGAGTTAGCTGGACGAAGCGTTTTGTCTCCCAGAGTCGTTCATGTCTGCGTTTGTCTGCTCGGCGCAGACCGCTACCTATACATCCTCACGTCGATGGGCTTCTACATCCAAGAGCACGTACCCTGAAGGCCCCATTCACATTTCACCAGCCAGCCATACTTAAGTTTTTCTGATCCTTCTCCTCGCAGACAGGAGGACCACCAGCCCCAATGACCCAGCGGTACTGCGTCGACACGGACGGATGGCCGAACCTTGACCCTTCTGGACCAGATGGACCCTGATTCGAGCCTGGTGGACTGCGACAAGAGACGTAGGGACCGGCATCGGTCCTGAACTCTTTTATTTTTTTGGCATATAGATTTAGAATGTTGTCGTCATATGCAATGGTAGATAATAATACGATTAGATAGATCGCAGGGTCGGAGCATCAGGCAGGAGCAAAAGATCAGAGCAGTAGGCGACAGCGCAAGGGCAGAGCAACAGGCAGTAGCAAAAGTTATAAACAAGTAAAAGGCCAAAAAAAAATGAGCGGTTGAGACCATCCTGGCTCGAACCTGGGCCTTACACGAGAGGTTGTGACCGGGGGGGCTCCTGCTCTCAATGGCTCAACCGCTCGGCCATCCGAAGATGTTTAGGCAACTGCATCTCTGGAGTTATCAAGGACCTAGGCTGTACTCCAGGTAATACTATGGTTTCTAGGACCTGAAATCATTCCTCGTCAGTGTCTGCTGAAGTCCTGCTACGGGTTTCACTACGGAGTTTCTGAGCTCTAGGAAGGGATGCTTCTGTCCTTGTTCTACCCCGGCCTTCCAGATCTCAGGGTCGCTTCAAGACCCTCACATCCACTTCATGTACTTCACATAGAGCACCTGCTACGTGTATTCCGCATTGTCGTTACATCGAAACAAAGCTAAAGGGACTCTCCTTGCCATGACATTCAGGAACTGGGACTACTATAAGCGGGAAAGAGTTATATTGTGCAAAACACTCCTGTCCGCCCAGGAAACGCACACGCTGCGCCCTCGTGTAGAACGGCCCGATGGACTGCCAGAGCCAATGGGGGTCTGCGGAGGGGACGCACCGTCCTCGCTCGTACCGATCGTTCAAAACCACCCCTTCTTTATCCGGGGCCTCGAGGTTATGCGAGAACACGACCCAAATCGAATGCCCATGCCCTCTCGTCTTTATATCTTTCCTTTCCAAACCCGTCGCAAACGCTCGTAAATATAAATGATGCTTTTAGGATTGTACAGAATCATGCATTACAAGCTGGGTATCATAGCCAAAGCAAGCATAATGAGAAGAAGATAAGAAAACCCCTGGCACACCCACGCCAACATGCGTCCCTGCTTGGCAGCGCTGTGCTACGACGAGATGCCGCGAAGCACACGAGCTGGGTTGCCCACAACAATGGTGAAAGGAGGGACATCCTAAATGACAAGTCAGTACCGTTCCGAAGACAGAAGTCGATGGCCTAAACATACCTTGGTGACAATCGAACCGGCGCCGACAGTGCTACCCTTGCCGATCGTTCTCCCGGGAAGAATCATTGCGCCACCGCCGATCCAGCAGTCCTGCTCGATTGTGATTCCACGGCCCAGCTGCGGTCCCTTGCTGCCCATGCGTCTCTTAGGGTCGATAGGCAGTGTCGCCGTGTAAATGCTCACGTTAGGTCCAATGTGGCAGTTATCGCCGATCTTGACCTCGCACGTGTCGATGATGGTGCAGTTGCGACCAACAATGGCGTTCTGTCCAATCGTGATGTTGTATCCGTAGTCGCAGGTAAATGGCGCCTCAACAACCACATTCTCGCCAACGCGACCAACATTTGTCACTGGCGATGCCAGCGTAGGCGAGATCTGGATCGGGTCGCGTGGCTGCAGGATCTCACGGAACAGACGAGCGCGCTCGTTCGGCGAAACACCATTGTTTGGGTTCGTCGAGTTGTTGAACCGCCAGCAAGCCGCGCTGCAACGCTCTCGCTCGAGAACTAGCTCCTTGTCAAATGGATAGTAGTGCCTTCCGGAAAGCATCTCCTCCTTCTGCGTCCTCTGTCTGTTGCCGGCATATTGCGTGTGAGACAGGGCTAGCTGAGCCGCAACCTGCGCGTTGCTCGTAGATGGTGGCGGTGCTGGGCTGTTGGCACGGGTAGGGTGCAGAATGTTGATCTGAGGCAATGTGTTACCAGGGTGGGGTGTCTCGGGCTCGCTTCTACTGATTTCGTGCAGAGCTGATACACGCGGCGGCTGGAACTCCTTCCTCTCGGAGAAGCTGCTCTGCTGTGGCGGTCCTTGAGCGCTAACGGGCGTTGGGAAGACATTGGCGGGTGTGTACGGAAGGGCCGAGAGCTTGAGTTCCGGGCTGGCAACTGAGGCGCTCGGGATCGTTGAGGCTGTAGGTCTATCGTCGTCGGTAATTAGGGGTCGGCCTTGAGGTGGGTCGATGCGCAAGGGCTGCCCTCGGCCATACGGCGGAAGAGGGTCTCGCCGCGGCGCGACGGTGGGCTGGCTGCCATAGGGGTTCTGTTGCGGCATGCCGTAGGCCCCTGGGGGCACATAGCTGGGGTCTTTGGACTCCAACGGAACCGCGGCGGCTTTGTTATCCGGCTTCTGCCATCCCGTGTTCCTTTGCGGGGGGTAGCCTGCGCAGAGGAAGCCTCCACGGATGCAATTTATGCCTGTTGCAAAGGTGAGCCCGACGATCACTCACTTTAGCTCGAAGGCTACTTACATTCAGGCTTCTGCTCGTCACATTTCTTCTTGCGCTTACGGCAAGTCAAGCAACCGGTTTTGGTACGATTGCTGAAGTTCCGCTTGCGCTTCTTGGGATCCGACTGCAAAACATGGTCGCGCGAGCCGCCAGGCGTGTAGGGCCCGTACACGCTCATGGACCGGTCGTGGTCGTCGCCCTCGGGGCTGTTACCGTAGTCACTGTGGTTGTCCATTTGGCCGGTTGCGCGTCGAAGAGCCTCTCCGATCTGCTCTTCCGATTGGCCCTGCGTAGTCGAGGCCGAGTGTTGTTGATCGTAGTAGCCCCTGTCGTCTCGCCCTTCTCGAGAGTACCAGGAGTCGCCATGATCTCGGCCATCTTCGGCATATTGGCGGTGTTCGCGCTCGCGTTGTGGCGTGTCGTAGGGGTCGCGCGACTCTGGCGGATGAGGTTGGGTTGCTGTGTCTGGCGTCCTCTCCTGCATCGGCTGGGACTGTGGTTCCCTCTCCTTGCGAGGTTCAGTTGAATTGGAACGTTTCCTCTTGTGTGAACCCTCGACATCTGGATAAGCGGCAGGCTGGAAACCTGGTCTATCAACGGCAGGGCCAGGCCAACTGTCTCTCTGGCTGGTGGCCACTTCTCCTGCTGAGGGCTTCGGTGATGATTGAGCAGCAGACTGGCCGTTTTGCCGCTCGTCTGGAGGTGTCTTCTGGGACTCGGGCGCTGGTGGTTCTGTGGCCTTGGGTGAGCCCCCGTTCAGGGCTGTAAAAGTCGACATGGTGTCCACACGAAGAATACGCAGCTTCGTGAGATATGGTGGGTTGTAGGTGACCTCGTGATGGTCGGTGCAATCCGGGTTTAATGCGACGCGCAGAGCGCGATCGTGGGTGAAATGGTCACAGGGTGAGATGAAAAGGATGGCTTTGGCGCGTCACTTCGTACTTCAATCAAGAATTCGGGCCGAGCGGAAGGTCGCGAGCGGCCTTGTGCAAGCTACCAAGACGCAGGGCAAATGGTACGAGCCAGGTGCGGCAAGTGGTGCTTGACGGATCGCGCAAGTGAGACAAGTCGTGCGAAAAAGACGTTTATCGCGGGTCGGGCGCGGCGTAGCCGTGGCGTCGTCGTCTGGTACCGAGAGAGGGGTGGCCTGGATCGAGTCGAGGTTTCGCGCGCGGAAAGAAAGCGGGTGGGGGTCCGTCGCTTTTGAATGGATGACCTCGCTGAGCTGAAGTGGCTAGCTGCTGGCCAGCGACTTGCGAATTGGGATTGGACGTGCGCCTGTCGTGACCCTGGTTCGGGCTGGAAAGATGGCGTAGATACCGAGAGGCTGTGCTCCTCTTGCCTGGATGAGACAATGAGGGGGAGACTGGAAGAGCGGGAGACGTTGCAGGCGGTGCTGATGTGATGGATATCGAGGGAGGATGGGCTCGAAACAGACCTGTCGAGCTGACTCGGTTCGTAACCGCGTCCGCGATGCAAACCCAGCGCGGGCGTCTGTCAGGCGGTATCTGACGCGAGGGTGCGTAGTGAATAAATGGCAATGAACCAGGCCAGGTGAGTTGAGACGTGGGAAGGATCAGGGATGACCAGGTTCCGGTGGTTTGGTTTGGGTGCCCCGAGGTTTTCCTCCTTCAGTTTAAGAAACCAATCCAGTCCAGCCAAGTCCAGTGGCCGTGCTTTCCCCTGCGAGCTGCTGAAGAGCCGTGTTGAGACGAGGTGTCGAGGTGTTGAGGTGTCGAGGCGGCCGTTTCGATTCGGAGAAGGGCGCGCTTGGGGGTTTGACGCGCGATTATGCTGCGCCTGTTCGCGACGAGAGGGGGATGATGCTGGCAGGGCTGTTGCGAGATAAGACCTGGATCGTCGGGACCGTAAATCGCAAGGTAGATGTGCAACGCTTATCGACTCGTCCCAAGTCCCATGACGAAACCACTTGGTCGGTTCGTACGAGTGTGCGCGTACGTGCGTGTGTGTGAATGTACAGCGTTCGGGCTGGTGTGGGTTCGAGGCGAAGTGAGGTGAGGTGAGGTGAGGTGAGATGCGCTGCTGGGAAAGTGAGCAGGCAAGTGAGTGGGTGAGTGGGTAATATTAAAGTCGGGGTGGAAAGGTGGGAATGGAGGAGAGGGCGTGGGATGAGAGATGCAGATGCAGACGGGAGAGCCTGGCAATAATAATTATGACGGCCATGGTCACAGTCACGGTCACGGTCACGGCTCAGGCAAGAGGTACCGGCAGCGGCAGGTAGTAGCATACGAGGAGACGCATGGCATGGCAGGTGCGGCGGTGACGGTAAGGTCAGGGCAGGCAAGGAACGAGGAAAGTCCCGAGCAGACCAGAGAGTAGAGGGCAGAGGCAAGGTCAGAAGGGAAGGAGCAAGCATGAAGCAGTGAGGTGAGGTACTTACCATGACCCCCCAGGATGGGACGGCGTAGGTGTATCATGGCGGCCCATGGCCATGATCGTGGTCGTAGGCGATGGGGAGCGGCACCGCCGTCGTGCGCGGGAAGGTACAGGGGAAGGGCGGGTATACAGGGAGGTGCGATGTACCTTGACGGTACGTACCTCTTCAGTCTCCCCCCCCCTGCCTCCACGCCCGCCCACCCACTGTTCATTGCCCCTTCCCCCTTCTTACTCCTCCCCTCCTTCCGTCCACGGCCACTGGGCAGAAAAGCGCGGCTTGGCGGCATCAACCACCACCGAAGCGTTGACAAGTACCTATTTCGTACATCCTTTTCCATTGCTCCGAATGATATTTTCAAATGTTGTCGACGCTCTGCTACACAAAGCATCACTCATCGCATCTGCCTCAATTCCACTGCATGCCAAGCAGCAACTGAAGGGCCGAGTACTCCATCGACTTACCGATGAGGACCCCTCTCACCCGCGCACCCCGTCACCCCCCCGCGCGTCAGCGCCGGCGTCTCCAGCTCCAGTCCAACTATCCAGCCTTCCCCTTTGCCAGCATGACCTTCGAAACGCGCTCGCCGATATGGCCATCATTTCACTGGTGGCTGGCCTGATCGCTTCAGTGAATGGTCCATGGGATCAGCCAAGTCTGAGGGTGTGGTCCCAGGCGCAACTTGCCAGTGGGTTCAAGCGACAAGGGGGGGCCGGAGGGCGTGTCCATCATCAACCGGACACACCCCTCCCCTGTCGCCCTGTCGTGTACCTGGCAGCAGAGACGCTACCCGCCACAACGAACCGCCCCGAGTCGGTGTACGATGCAGTGCCTCGTGCTGCCCAAACAACCGCAAGCTGCTGGTGACGGCCAACGTACTAGCCTGCTTCATGGCTTCCGTTCAGCAGCCCGTTCTCACCTTCACCCGCTACCCTACCCTCGACTCGACCCGCCGTTCCCAACACCCTCATCTCGAGCAGCTCCTTATTTCTTTCTCCTCAGGGTTTCGCCGCCTGTCCGCATCTTACACGCAACCCAACGGCACAGACTTTTGGCCCCCCGCTGCCGCCGCCGCCAGGTGGGTGGAGCCCGGCCGTCGAATCTCCAATTTTGGGGGCAGCAAACAAGCGACCCGATCCGTGACGAAGAGCCGCCGTCGCTCGTCCATCATAAATCGAACCCGTGGCCGGGGGGGACATCGCAAACAAACAAGAGTACAAACGAAGGGACGTACGTCTGCAGCAAGCCTATCATCCACCGCGGGCCTACGCAGATCCGCTTACCCGACCGACTCTCAGTTTGCTCACCGCAGCAGCGTGCCTCGCCTCTGGTGCGCTTGTGCTACTTTTACAGTGCTCGTCGACATTGGCCTCATTAGTCCGACACCTGGTGCGCGCCAAACCAAGGATGTCACGCCGGAGTGGTCTCCAAGAGCCTAGTGACGGGCCTCCTCTTGTCACAAAAACTTACCGTTATCATCCTAGAAAGAACTTTCCGAAGAGCCCAGGCAAGAACACTCCACCTGAACAACTGAACACAATGAAAGTGACAAACGGCGGATCGCAGCTTGATACGCCGAGGCGGGGACCCCCAGCATCGACATCATGCTGGCGTCTGTGATGGTCGAGTCCCTAGGCTCGCGGTGGCTGCTATCCCTGGAGCCAATGAAGTTGCTTCGACCAGGGGGCTTGTGTCATGTAATCTGCCGCGGGTGCGAAGTTCTGAACCGAATACCGCGCCCTGCTCTAGCAAAGGGGCCCCGTACCCGCGTTTAACGGTGCCCTGCTAAGCTCAAAGTGCTGAGCTAGTAGGCCCCGCGCGCCTCGTATTTGGTCTCCTCGCGGGCATCCCAACCTGCCGAAACCGCAGCCGCGAGATGGAAACGGGACAAACGCGGCAGTGTGGTCGCCCTCGTTCAAAGGACACGCCGGTAGTTCCCTTTCCAAGACGACTGTCCCGACACAAATTGGCCTCACAAGACACCGATGGGCTTTGCTGCCGGTATCCCCCTATCGGCACTACCTTGCTCGAGAGGGAGGAAGAGGTGTATCAATGCCATTGCGACCTGCAGCGATGTGGGTGCTTCACCTCGAACGGGCGACGAGTCGCGGCGCAGCGTCTCCGTTCTCATCACCAGCACATGAGGGCGCATGCGCTACGTGGCCGGCACTTCGGGCGAATATGTCGCATTCAAGCTGCAGGATATAGCAATCCTCCCACACCTCGCCATTTACAGCCCTCGCCTGCCGCTGCGCTACAAGGTCCTTGAAACAGCTCTTCCGCCAACCTACTGGCGCAATCGGCGTGCTTCTGGGTTAGAAGCCGGCAGGAATTATTTTTAGCCCACACGAATGACCCTGAACAGGATCCGCAGGATGCTTGAATCGAGACGATTGCTTACCCCAGCTTTACTCGACCGACAGGTCAAACAAATGCGGCCTCCTAGCCACGAGGTAACAGTTCCATGCACCACAAGCGTCATTCTATCACGTCGGTCGGCAATGGAATTGGTGCCACTGGGCCGTGATTCGGGGGCGAAGATGCTCATGCCGAGTAGAAACGACATCAATACAACCGGTACAGAATGGCAGGACGCGCAGGGCGGAAGACCTTGGAGAGTTGTCGAACGGCTCACTCTTCTAGCGAGATACAATCGGGCAGTCTCATCACAACCTGGTCATGGAAAAAGCCGGCCAACCCTTTCCATGAACGGTCCAGCCGAACGAAGATCGAGCGGGATAGTTGATCCCATTGGTTCACGAGGCGGCGATACTCAGCCAACGAGAGGGCGTAGAGGGCCTGCGCTGATTGACGACGGCCAAGCGCCGGACGAGGCAGAGCGGCAATTCCCATTCCCACCCTTTCTTTGTTCCCGTTTCGTGGCCTGGGTCAACCGGCAACAGGTAGGTGCCAGCGTCGAGATTTAATCGAGCACGGCTGACAGCCCCCCGACGGCTGGCAGCAATGTGACGGAGTGTGCATACCAGGCGCACCAAGTCATGCGGCTGTCGTCCATTTTCCCTGCGCAGGGGGCTGACTTGTCACGCCTGCCCTGCCGGGATTCAGCCACCGGTTGACCGTCTGCTTGCGCCGACAGGTGGTGTGGTGGGTGTCTCACTGACGAGAGCACACTCAATCAAGTTCGCGGCTCCAGGGTCCAGTGTAACTCTGTAATCCGAAACGGGCATCCGACTCGCGGGTGTATGCCCACTGTTGTCGTATCGGACTCGTCCACTTTGCTGTAGAATTGTGGCAACGCAAGACGTGGACAGATGGATCCCCAGGCATTGCGGTTCACAACGCTATGGCCGGTTGCCTCCGAACAAGGCCCGCGATCAGCACGTGAAAGAGCCTCGGTATTGGCGGCTTGGGCGGGTCAGCCAGGGTGCTTGGGTTACTTTGCGCTGTGGCGTGACGGCATCTTGTCACCCCTGGCGAGTGCTACCGGAAGTAGGCGCGCTGGGTTCCTCCGCTTCCCGTCTTGCAAGAGAGGTACCCGACCTCGAATTGGTGCAGCGTCGCAGGCAGCAGGCGATGGCAGCGACGGAATGGCACCCGCAAGCCGCAGTGGATCGGCTCGCGCCAGCGCCAACGCCAAAACATCGACCCAGCTGGTTGACGACCAGAAGCGGCGGCCGCGTCGGGTGGCGAAGAGCGCCTATTCATTGACGGGGCAGAGTCGCCTGCGCTTCGCTAGCATCTCGCATACCTTAGCGTGGCGTTGGGGCGACGTCGCCATTGATCTCGAAGCGTGGCTGCGGCACAGGTTGGTCGAAGGAGACAGAGCTCGCAGATGAGGAGGGGATCGAAGGGCACATCGAATGAGGGATTACATGTCGCTGGCCGCCTACAGGGCCATCAAGACGGAAGTTGGTAACTACACTGTTGCCAGCGACAGGCCATCACCCCGCATGGCGCTCGTCGGGGTTGCTGGAGACACGGAGGCTGGCAGGCGAGCAGCTGTGTGGGATGTTGGTGTCTGATAACATGCTGGTCTACGCTGGAAAAGGGAACATCTTGCACGACAAAAGGTTGGACAGCAGGGATCGTCCTGTTCGAGGCCTGTGCCCGCCGACAAACAACACCAACAGCCACCAGGCACTGCGTGTTGGACCAAGGATACAAACACTGGTGCTCTGATGTCTGGGGGTGTTGGTGATGTATCTCCGCCGCCGACAATGCTGAAAGAGGAGGTGCCTCTTATGTCCAAGGGGGCGTGTGCAGAACGCATCATGCCGTTAGGGACGTCAGTTGACTTCACTTTCCTGCAGCATGGATGCGTCCACGGACTGGCCAGCCTCTCACGGCCTCCGCGCATACCCAGACAGATCGCAGAAGGGAAAGGGCCCCAACCATGCCAACAAGAGCGTCAGTCGTGCTGAGCCAGAGCATCACCATTCATACCCTACGTCTTTGTCTAGCCCATTCCCATGACCTGCTCGGCTTAATTCAACTGCGAGCTGACAGATTTATGTCATGCCATACCAAATTCACGGTTGAGGATCGACGCCGACAAAGTCAGACAGTCCCAAGTCGACCCAATTAACCGCAAGCGCGCTGCGAACAGGGATACAGCATGTGCCACAAGGCCGCGTCTTGCCTGCTGACTATGCTGCCAGTCCAGGGCAGACACGGGCGACGACATCCTCCGTCCCTCCCGACTGAATTGGCCTGACCAACGCGAAGACAGCCTGAGCTGTCATCCGCATTGATAATGCCAGTCAAGGAAAGATCATGCCAAAGACATGGGTCCCGAAGCGAGACTAAACGAAACTACTGGGCAGATATTATATGGTGCGAGGATCCCGACTGGTCCGTCCCTTCTCGCATGCCAGGTCTTTCTGCAGTTCGACTACCCGTCAAGCCAAATTGCATATCTGCAGACTTAGACAACGTTCATTGAGAATTCTGGACTACGATTCATTCGAGCACGTCCCAATGTCTATTTTGGTGACCAGCATCATTGTTTGACTGGGCCTCGACGTACGCCGATGGCCAATGGACGGCATCCAACACCGATAGACGCCCGTTAAGCGCCCGCTCAAGCCCTGCTCGACCACCTCGTTCCACTCGATGCGTTCCGTGCCTCTCTTCTCGAACATTTTTTCCCCGACGCTGACACTACCCTAGATTTCCTGATCCCACGAGGCAAGGTGCTCGACGTTGCATGGTCAGCGTTTAGGTCGCTATTAATAACTCCCGGGGCGAGGGCCGGCCATGTCCCTGACCCGTCAACGTGCTCTTCGCAGGCGCCGAGCATCGAACCTCATGCAAGGCACACAACCTTCAGGGTCCGATATGACGGCATCCCCTGGCTCATAGGGCAGCGAACGGCAAGGCTGGTGCCCCCTTCCGGGTCATGTCGTGCTGGGCGTCACGCTGATGCTGGATCATGCACATCCGTCGATCTCAACGCCAACCAACTCTCCCACGATCTCTTGTCCCACGACGGGCCTCCGCATCCGGAACCGTAAACGCCTGTCCGTACGCACCGGCCACAGGCAACAGCGTAGAGAGACCCCGGACAACGTCCATCGTGAGCCCTCAAGGGTCTACCAGGGTTGGTCTCGTACGGCATGGACAACCCCTGGGATGATCATCATCTGCCGCTCACGGCAACATCATGACACCTCCGTCCTATGCACCGCTGCAAGTGAAGCCCACGACATATGCACACGCCCTTCCACACATCACACGTCCCCCTGTTGTCCCTTTATTCCACATGCCGAGGCACCAACGAGCAACACCGCGCCCAAGTTCGTGGGTACGATCTCCTGCGCCCAGGCCATCGTCGACAGGCTTTCCATGGTTCCTCTCCCGATCTCTGGGAGCGAGAGACGCCGACATGTTTATAATTAGACTGCCACTACCCATCTCGTTTCTAATTTGGGAGCCGATACTGCAGCTGCAGCCGCCGATAAAGCCCCATGCTTAACAGGACGTCACCTCGTCCCCTCCAATATCAACCTCTTGATCCTCCTCTAATATTGCCCCCAGCCGCCGAGACCAACCAATTTTGCGTCATTTACACGTCTGAAGCAATTTCAAGATACGCTTCACTATACGGATAGTCGGTCACAACATGACCGGCGTGCCTTGACGACCCCGCCGGAACCCCTGGTCTCGGGAGGCCCGAGCCTTGGTGATACCCCTCCTCACGATACCCTCCAATAATCACGCGGGCGTTTTGTTTAGTGAAACAGCGTCTTCTCGGCATCTTTCGATATTCATTCGCCCGCCTGGATCATTTCGAGAGTCACCTGCGGAAGGTCCCGTGATCGATTTGGGGGTTACCCAATGATGTGCGTGTGAGCATGCGTAAGCTTGGCCGATATTTGTGATGGTGTCACCGTGCTGATGACAGGCACGTCATCGGTGCCTGAAAAGTCACGTATCCTAGCGCAGGCCGAGTATTTGCGTTGTCGGGCAGAGGTCCGGGCCTGGAGTACGTTTGGACCTGCTTGTGGTCGATACCCTCTCTGCAGACCGCGCCGGGCAAAGTACCCTTATCCGCAGAATCCTGGATCTCACCACTCACTATGCTACTTTGCGTGAGTAGGCTTGCAACATACTGATCAGGCATGTCATCAAAGTCAAGTGTCATGGGATGATCATGTCTCTCATTGCTGAACTTCAGTTCTGCTTTGCCCGGGGCCCGCTTTCTTACTAGACAGGCATATAGCCTTGGCCGAGCCCTGCCCCCCAACGCCGTGAACCCGTAAAGCATCGACGAAGATCGCCAGCCTTCTATTAGTTATACAATGCTCCGGCCATACCTCCTCTCCGAGGCAGTGCGATCCGAAGCTGAGATGTCCCGGCCTTGTCCGGAAACAACTTTTACTTCTTCAGCCTCTTGGCGCTCTTGTCGCTGACGGCACTCAGCACGCTTGCACTCCGCTTGTGCGGTTCCCCGCTGCTCGCGGGCCTCGTCGCCCTCGCGGGTGATGCCTTCTCCTCGCCCGGCTCGACTGAAGCCGCCGCGGCGGCCTCCTCCGTTGCGGCGTCTGCCTTGGCCTCGGTGTCCTTGTCTGCGTCGGGCTGGGCCGCTGCCGCCTCATCACCGCCCTGCTCCTTGCCCTTAGCCTTGCCGTCCTTGTCTGCCGACGCGGCTGGTTCAGCGGCGTTCTCCCCCTTGGGCTGCTCCTTCTCCTCCCACTGCGCCTTCTTGGCCAGCTCAATCTTGATCTCGGCGTCGATCTTGTCGGTGACCTTGCGCGCGTCGAGTAGGCTGTTGATGGCGCCGAGAAGCAGCTCGAACTGCGCTGTCACGGACGCCGTGGGCATGACGAGGCGCTGCGGAATGTCAAGCTCGTTGAGGGCGTTGGAAATGCGGATCTGCTGCTGGCCGGACTTGTTGGTGAAGAGTTTGTTGATCTTTTCGTAGCGGAACGTCGGCCCCGCCTGCAGGCGGTCGTGGTGCGAGATGCCGTAGATATACTTTTCCGCCTCCGAAAGTTTGCGGCGCTCGTGCGGCGTCTGCGTGCCCTTCTTGCTGCCGCCCTTTTCAGCTGTCGGCGTCTGCGCCACGCTGCCGATGGAGTCCCTGTGGCCTGGCGCGGACACGGCGATGCTCTCCCGTCTGTTTGCGGAGGTGTCTGCTGCGGCTGCAGGTTGCTGACCCGGAGCGCCCGGGCTGACACCCTCTGCGCCCATGAGCGACTTGCGCTTCTTGTTCTTGTCGACGGCCATCATGTTCTGCAGCAAAGTCTGCAGACCCGTGCTCGACTTGAACGTGCTGATGTCCTGGTCGGTGTGGGGGTAGTCGAGGCGGTTGTAGAGCTCGCGGCGCTCCTCGTTGAAGACGGTGCTCCGCGCGAGGATGCGCTTAATCTCGACAAGCAGCGACTCCTCCTCGTTCGCCTCCTCCTTGGTCCGGCTGAGGCCGTTGACGGCGAACTCCTTGCGGACTCGCTCCTGCTGGGGGTTGAAGTTCAACATGGTCTCGTGCAGCGCGAACTCCTCCTTGGTCATGTACTGCACGGGCGTCTGCGCGCTCATCATCTTGGCAGCGATCTCGTAGTACCGCGCCTTCAGGTCCTCCATGGTCCTCGGCTTCGGCACGGGGATGATGGCCTTACTCTCATCGCCGTCTGCTGATGCCTCGCCGTTGATCGCCTCGGGCGTGTAGTCGTAGCGGTCCCAGATGACGGGCCACCGCAGGTCAAAGTCCTTGATGAGGCTCATGAGGTAGTCCGTCTCGTCCTTGGTCCAGTCCGGGTTCACGAGGTTGCTCTGGTACTGGTCCGGGCTGTACTGCGGCACGTCGACGTGGACGTTGTACTTTGCGAACGCCGAGTCCTCCAGCACAGGCTCCTTCACCGCCGCCGCCGCCTCCGGGGCATCGCCCTCCTGGGTTCCAGCCGCTGCGCCCGCCTGGGCCGCGTCCCCCGTCTTTCTCCTCCAGTGTCGAAGGACGAATGCGCCGTCGTCCCCGCGGGATGTGTTCTGGAAGGCGCGCAGCTCCCACTTGGCGGCGGGCTTCTTGACGGCGATGCGGCGCTTCTTGAAGACGGAGACCTCCGGTACGATGGCTATTGGGTTGTCGCCGCCGAGGTTCTGCACTTCGCGCGCGAGGCCCTTGAGGTTTGGTCGTGATGCGCCCGTCTTGAGCTTCTTTGCTGGCCTGGGGCCGGAGTGTGCGTCCAGGTTGAGGACATCGCGAAGGTCGCTCGACGCCATTGTGGTAGAGGGTGTGGGGAGGGCGGATCGAGGTCGAGGTGGGGTGGGAGAGTGTCGAGTTCGAGGTCAAAGTCGAGGTCAGTGTCGAGGTTGATGGCGGGCGGACCGAATTAAGTCACACTAAAAGCCCGAAGGCGAGCCCATTTGCTGATGTCGACGATCAGGTGGCTTCGGTCGTCGTTTCGGAGCAGGTTCGCAGGGTGTAGGTGATGAAAGTCGTTGAGAGGCGGGGATGGCGGATGGGTGGTGATCGTGATGGCTGGCTCAAAAATTGACGACGCGCAGTGACTTTGCTCCTGACGAGCCGCGATAGACCAGAGGCAGAGGCGCTACGGTGCTTGACTGCCCCACACGTGATAAAATGGCACCACTCGGCAGCAGCTGGCCACATGAAAACAGCCAAGAGTGGGGTAATACAAGGCCCCACTCCTGCGCGCCGGCACCGGTCAAGCTACTGGCTGCTGGCGACTGGAGTCATTGAATCGAGGTGCTTTAGCATGATCAAGCTTCCCGCACCTCGACCTCGACCTCGACCCTGACCCTCCACGCCCCAGCATTGTTCACGACTATGCGGCACCCCATGCCCCCGTTCTTTGGTCATCGCAGCTGTTGCTAGAGCTTGTGCTCTCTCCTCCCTCCCGACGACGCTCTCCCGAAGTCTCCTCCCCGTCTCGCATGGCACCGTCAGCATGCTCTCCATCGCGTTGCCCAAGGCCGGCAGACGATGCAGACTGAGTACCCTTGCCGCGCCTACCTCCACGCCCACCCCAGCAAACCACAAATACGATCCGCGAAGGACACCATCACAATGCAGGAATATCAATAACTCAGCCTGGAGGGCCGTCTCCGTTCTCGACGAGTAAGCCTCCGCGTCTTTGCACGTGCTCAGTCGTCACATGCTAAGATGCCTTCCAGATGGGTAGCCCGTGAAGCCAGGCCCATCAGCCTGCGGCAGCTCATGGTCTTCGGGCGCTCTCTGACAGAGGCCCGTCTCCTGAGCTCCGCGAACTACGTACGGACAGAATTACCCACTCGGTATGTTGCACGCCCAACAACAAACACCTCTCTCTGGACGTTCTCGCCACTGACACCGCCCACGCAGTATCGCGCACCGCATCCGAGACATGCAACAGCTCCCGTACGGTGTTGTCACGAACCCACACATCAGCGATGTCTACGAACTCTACCACAATGCATTCGACACGTTCCGCAAGGTCAAGGAGGTCAAGACTCTCGAGGAGAATGACCACTTGTGCAACATCATCTCGAAGATGCTCAAGACGCATCTCACCGTGATTCCCAAGCTGGCCATGGGCATATTGGAAAGCAACGGCCACATAGATCCTGCTGTTCTGGACCATTTCATGAACACGATCCTGCGATCTGTATGTTGTATCATACTTCCTGTGCCATAAGGAGGACGCACTAACATCTTGCAGAGAATCTCTAGACGGGTCATCGCCGAACAGCACCTCGCCCTGACGGAAACGTTTGGCGCAGACTGGTTCTCGCCCGGTGCCAAACTGAACGAGTCTGACTTCATCGGCGAGGTCTTTATCAAATGCGTCGCCAAGGACGTCATCGAACGCTGCTCCAGCGCCGTCGAGAAGCTCGCCCGCTCCACCTACGGCCCCGACGTGCGCGTGCCTGAGATCAAGGTCAACGGCCACCTCGACGCCAGCTTCCCCTTCATCCTCAGCCACATCGAGTACATCATCGGCGAGCTCCTCCGCAACTCGGTCCAGGCCGTCGTCGAGCGCCAGCAGCGCCAGGCCGAGGAAGGTCTCGACGTCGCATCCTCACCCCCGCCTCCGATCGAGGTCACCATCTGCGAGGCCCAGCAGCACGTCATGATCCGCATATCCGATCAGGGCGGCGGCATCCCCACGGACGAGCTCCCCTACCTCTGGTCCTTTAGCAGCGGGCCCCAGAGCCAGCGCCGCCTCGAGAACCTCCGCCGCGTGCCCAAGCTCGCCGCCACCATGCAGGAGCTGCACGTCTCGGACGAGCTCGGCCGCGCCGACCTCAAGACCCCGAGCTACGAGAGCTCCCTCTCCTCCCTCACCGGCCGTCCGCCCAACCTCCGCCTCGGCATCGGCCTGCCTCTGAGCCGCGTCTACGCCGAGTACTGGGCCGGCGGCCTCGAGCTGCACAGCCTGTGGGGCTACGGCGTGGATGCCTTCCTGCAGATCTCGAAGCTCGGCAACAAGAACGAGCAGCTGACGACGAGGGCGTCCATGGATGCGATATGACGCTGAAGGAATACATCTAGAACAGACGGACAGATGGACAGACGGATGGATGAAGTTGGACGGTCGTGTATTACGTGGGGCATGGGCTGCAGCATTTCGATTTTTGTCTCGCAAGGGGGAGGGCCGTAGGAATATCGGCCCACGGGACGGGTTCAGCGTACTGGATGGATATAGCATGGTTATGAATTTTCATCTGGAATTTTTTTTCAACTTCCCTCTCACACTTGAACACACGATATGTGGCGTTTTCTTGGTATCATGAAGGGGGTGAGCTATTACATCGTACCTTAACTAAAAGGGGCGGCCGACTAAGTTTGGCATAACAAAAAGGGGGGGCAGTAGCTGCAATGGGAAAACAAAGAACGGACGCATTGTGAGAAAAAAGGGGAGGGGAAAACGCCAGCCTGCCTTCCCTCCTCTTCGCTCCAAGAGGTGCTAAAACCTTGTGGGATGGGGGAATCCTCGACGTGTTGTAAGTGTATAAAACAGACCAGGCACAGAAAACCCCTGAGCCTTCCCACCTTTCCCAGGAACGACCTTTAATTTTCCCGTTCCTCGAACCTGGTGGGGAGCAGCAAGCAAGCAAGCAAATCCGTGAGCGCGTCAGAGAAGCATCGAATTTCGGCCGTTGTCAACTCCAAAAGCCACACACTAATTACCCAGCGACGAGAGAGACATGTACACGTCGGAGGGATCAGCTTGGGCCTACGTTCTAGCGGCGGCCGTGGCTGCGGACGGCACCGGTGCCCTGCATCGCCTCGAGCTCGGTCTCGAGCTGCTTGATCTGGGCGTGGGTCTGCTCGAGATCCTTGTTGAGGCGGTCGCGCTCGGCGATGAGCTTCTGCTCCCACTGGCGGAAGCGCTGCTCCTCGATCTTGACCTGCTCGGTGAAGCGCTTGCGCAGAGCCTCCTCCTCCTCCTTGAACTTGGGGTTGTCGAGCTTGCGGGGACGGGCCTCGCCGAACTTGCGCGTCTCCATCTGCTGGGCGCGGTAGGCCTCGTAGTGCAGCTCCTCGGTGGTGTGGATGAGGTCGAGCATGTGGGTGCGGATGAGGATGGAGCGCAGCTTCTTGAAGTCGCAGTGGTCCTCGTTCTCCACCTCGGCAACACCCCAGGAGTACTGGCGGCCCTTGACGATGCGGCCGTCGCCCGTCTTGACGTCCTTCTCGGAGCCGATGACGGCGAAGGGCATGGCGGCCATGAGGCTCCGCGCGTGCTGGGCGGCGGCCTCGTCATCCTCCTCGATCGGGGGCTGGTAGATCTTGATGTTCTGGGCCTCGATGACGGCTTGGATCTGGAGACAACACTGTTAGCTGGCGTTCACCGCTTGAATTTGGGAGGAAACAGGGACGACTGTACCCTTTGCTTGAAGCGGGCGAGGTCAGAGGGGCTGAGGGTATCCGCCTTGGCGATGACGGGGATCAGGTTGACTCTGGAGCACAGCCTCTTCATGACCTCAATGTCGAGGGGCTTGAGGGTGTGGCCGGTGGGACGGATGAAGTACAGGCAGGCGTGGACACGGAGGTCGATCTTGTCCTGTCGGCGGGGCTGCTGCTCCTGGAGCATGTAAGACTCGTGCTGGTCGTCGAGGAACTCGATGATGGGCATCCAGGAGTCCCTGTTGTTGACGTAGTCGCCGAAGCCGGGGGTATCGATGACGGTCAGGCGGACTGCGGTAGGTCAGTTCATGTCCATCTGTGTAGGCAAGGATGGTATCGAGTTACCCTTGAAGAACTTCTCCTCGAGCTCGGCCTTGGTGATCTCAATCTCGACGGTCTTGTCGACCTGCTTCTGGTGTCGTCGCTTGTGGTCGGCATAGTTCTTGATGGTGGTGGAGAACAGGGTGTTGATGAAGGTGGTCTTTCCGAGGCCAGACTCGCCGGCAACCTATCATGCAGTGTTAGAAGGCTGTCCTGTATGTTGCTGCCAGACGGGGGAATGCATACCATAATGGTGAAGCCAGCTCCCCTCTTGGCGACAATCTTGTGACGCTGGTTGGGGAGGTTGGCGATACCAATCGGTGAGGCGCTCTCGGCGGCGGCGGTGGGAGCCATCTTGAATGTGGTCTGGTTGTCGAAACGTAGTCGTCACGAAGTCAATGCGGGGTTCCAGAGGGTCAACGACGCGAGCTTGAGCGATTGATACACGCGATGGTCGAGTTCGAGGTCGGGTTTGGGGGGTATCGAACGTCGGAGAGAGTGTCGAGATGGGATGGGGGTTGAACGTTGGACGAGACGGGTCAAAGTTGCTGAGCTGTGCTCGTGCTTTCAGAATCAGGGGGTACTACCGCCCGCCAAATTTCCCTGCCGGCTCCTGGGGTGACAAGCGAAAAGGGAATGAGGAGTCCCCTTTTTCTTGCCCAATGAGGAGACCGTCCCTGGATCCTGAGCAAGACCGTGTCTAACCACCTTGGGCCTAGCTGTCTTTGCGGGACTCAGGAGCTCTGGAAGAATTATCCACCGGACCCCCGCCAAAAGTTTTCTTATCGATAAGGATTTTCTTAGACGTGGATCCCAGACCCAGTCCCAGACCAGCAGAGAATGCGAAATGCGACGACCACGATCCCAGATGGTTAGGGAAACCGCTGCCAGGCAATCATGAAGACCGATTTTAAGGTAGGCAAAAGCTCGAGACGCCGGATCACCCCAATGGCTAACCCTATGAGTAGTTCTCCAACTTGCTCGGCACGGTGTACTGCCAGGGCAACCTGCTCTACAGTCCCGATGGCACCCTGCTCTACTCGCCCGTCGGCAACAGAGTGACCGTCTTTGACCTGGTCAAGTGCGCCCTCCCCCCCGGTCCGAGCCTTGATATTCCATGAGACGCAATGCTGACACTCATGAAAGCAACAAATCACACACACTACCCTTCGCACACCGCAAGAACATCTCCCGGATCGGCCTCACACCGCGGGGCAACCTCCTGCTCTCGGTCGACGAGGACGGCCACGCCATCCTGACCAACGTCCACCGCCGAATAGCGACCTACCACTTCTCCTTCCGCGGCAAGGTCACCTCCCTCGCCTTCGCGCCGTCCGGCCGTCACTTCGCCGTCGGCATCGGCCGCAAGATCGAGGTCTGGCACGTCCCGTCAACACCAGACTCCAACGTCGACGGCGAGCTCGAGTTTGCGCCCTTTGTCAAACACCACACCCACACACAGCACTTCGACGATGTCCGACATATCGAGTGGTCCAGCGACTCGCGCTTCTTCTTGAGCGCGTCCAAGGACCTGACGGCGAGGATATGGAGTCTGGATTCCGAGGAGGGCTTCGTGCCCACGGTGCTGTCGGGCCACAAGCAGGGCGTCGTCGGCGCGTGGTTCTCCGAGAACCAGGAGACCATCTACACAGTCAGCAAGGACGGTGCCGTGTTCGACTGGCAGTACGTCGGCAAGCCGGTGCGGGATGAGGACGAGATGGTCGACGAGGACGAGGACGAGGCCAACATGCGGTGGAGGATCGTGAACCGCCACTACTTCAACCAGAACGACGCCAACGTCAGGTGCGCGGCGTTCCACCCCGAGTCCAACCTCCTCGTCGCCGGCTTCTCCAACGGCCTCTTCGGCCTCTACGAGATGCCCGACTTCAACCAGATCCACACCCTCAACATCTCACAAAACGAAATCGACTTTGTCACGATCAACAAGAGCGGCGAGTGGCTGGCGTTCGGCGCGTCCAAGCTCGGCCAGCTCCTCGTCTGGGAGTGGCAGTCCGAGTCGTACATCCTCAAGCAGCAGGGCCACTTCGACTCGATGAACTCCCTCGTGTACTCGCCCGACGGCCAGCGCATCGTGACGATCGCCGACGACGGCAAGATCAAGGTGTGGGACGTCGAGTCCGGCTTCTGCATCGTCACCTTCACCGAGCACACGAGCGGCGTGACGGCGTGCGAGTTTGCCAAGAAGGGCAACGTCCTCTTCACGGCGAGTCTCGATGGCTCCATCCGCGCGTGGGACCTCATCCGCTACCGGAACTTCCGCACCTTCACCGCGCCCACGAGGTTATCCTTCTCCTGCATGGCCGTCGACCCCAGCGGCGAGGTCGTGGCCGCCGGCTCCCTCGACTCGTTCGACGTGCACATCTGGTCCGTCCAGACCGGCCAGCTGCTCGACCAGATGTCCGGCCACGAGGGCCCCGTGTCGGCGCTCGCCTTCACGCCCAACGGCGACTCGCTCATCAGCGGCAGCTGGGACCGCACGGCGCGCATCTGGTCCATCTTCAACCGCACGCAGACGAGCGAGCCCCTCCAGCTGCAGGCCGACGTGCTCGACATTGCCGTGCGCCCGGACTCGCTGCAGCTCGCCGTCTCGACGCTCGACGGCCAGCTCACCTTCTGGTCCGTCACGGACGCCGAGCAGGTGTCGGGCGTCGACGGCCGGCGCGACGTCTCCGGCGGCCGCAAGGCCACGGACCGCCGCACGGCCGCCAACGTCGCCGGCACCAAGGCGTTCAACAAGATCCGCTACAGCACCGACGGCTCGTGCGTGCTCGCGGGCGGCAACAGCAAGTACATCTGCCTCTACGCCGTGGACACGATGGTGCTCCTCAAAAAGTTCACCGTCAGCGTCAACCTCTCGCTCTCGGGCACGCAGGAGTTCCTCAACAGCAAGCTCCTCACCGAGGCCGGCCCCGAGGGCGAGCTCGACTCCCAGGGCGAGGCCTCGGACCGCGACGACCGCCGCGACAAGTCCCTCCCCGGCGCCCGCCGCGGCGGCGACCCGTCCGCGCGCCGCCGCGCGCCCGAGGTGCGCGTCACGGGCGTCGCCTTCTCGCCCGCCGGCAACGCCTTCTGCGCCGCCTCCACCGAGGGCCTGCTCGTCTACAGCCTCGACGACGTACTGCAGTTCGACCCCTTCGACCTCGCCATGGAGATCACGCCGGCGTCGACGCTCGCCGTGCTCGACGACAGGGACTACCTCAAGGCGCTCGTCATGGCCTTCCGCCTCAACGAGGCCGGCCTCATCAAGCGCGTCTTCCTCGGCGTGCCGCACGCCGACATCCCCCTCGTCGTCGGCGGCCTGCCCGTCGTCTACGTGCCGCGCCTCGTGCGCTTCGTCGCCGCCCAGACCGAGGAGACGCCGCACATGGAGTTCTGCCTGCTGTGGATCAAGGCCCTCGTCGACAAGCACGGCGCCTGGCTCACGCAGAACCGCGCCAAGGTCGATGTCGAGCTGCGCGTCGTATCGCGCGCCATTTCGCGCATGCGCGATGAGATCCGCAGGCTCGCCGACGACAACGTCTACATGGTCGACTACCTGCTGGGGCAGGCCAAGGGCCCCGTAGGCGACGGCGCGCTAGCCTTGGAGGCGGCGCCGGAGGACAGGAAGATGAAGGCGATCACGGCAGCAGCGGTGGAGGGTTCGGACGATGGCTCGGATGAAGACGGATGGATTGGGTTAGACTAAGATG
This sequence comes from Verticillium albo-atrum, assembly GCA_002851705.1. Taxonomy (NCBI): domain Eukaryota; kingdom Fungi; phylum Ascomycota; class Sordariomycetes; order Glomerellales; family Plectosphaerellaceae; genus Verticillium; species Verticillium albo-atrum. The sequence goes on from NMXJ01000009.1 coordinate 1,411,977, forward strand.
GCAACTAACTAATATACCCTCGTGTACAACTTGCAGCCCTCGTGCTACGTGCGACCTTACAACCGGTTGGGGATGTCCTTCCACATCTCGTCGAAGCCGGCACTGCGCACCCAGCGCCCGCCCTCTGCGTCCCCGTTCTCGGTGCCGTCGAGAAGAGTGTAGTGCATTTTAAGCCAGACATCGTCACTCTTGATCTTACGCCAGGGCTTGTCGGCGTACGGCGCGCAGACATCGCGGCAGATCGCCAGGGCGCGGGCGACCTTGACGGTGTGGCCGTCATCGTCGATGGCGTGGAAGCGCGGGAGGAGGTCCGCCGGAGCCTTCACCAGCTCACTGCCGCGTTCGACGTCCCTGGGCTTGTAGCCGGCGGTCTCGGCGAAGCGGATCTCGGGGGTGCCCCTGGCGGCATACTGCACGAGGTCCATGCGGATTTTGTACTCGAGCATGCGCACCTTGTTCTCGGTCGACAGCCACTTGGCCTTGTTGAGCGTGACGAAGAAAGGCGACGAGTTGGTGTGGTGGCTGCATATGTTAGGTAACGATTCTCGATGAATGGGTCTTGGATGGGCGTAGGGGTCGAGTGGCACTCACATGAGGAAGAAATCCCACTTGGCAGCTTTGCCCTTCTTCAGGGCGGCGCCGGCAGCAACCCAAAACGCTGCCTCGAACATCTCAGCCGTTCGCTCATCCAGCTCCTCCGGCTTGACCTTCACCCGCTGGGCGATCTTCATCATCTCTGCCGGCGCCCGAACGAGTACGCCGTCGTAGATCTTATTGTCGTCATTCGGCTGTGCCGCCTTGCGCAGCTTCTCGTCCTTCCAGACGGCCTCGAATAGATCGCTCACAGCCGGCATCGTCCCGCCGGCCCCCTCTTCGGCTTCCTTCAGAAATTCGCCGAGCCTGTTACTGTGCACGGCAGCCTGCGCCAGCCCCTCGGCGACGATGGCGGGCTGATCCCATTCAAGCCCGTACATGAGCTGGATGAGCGGGTGCAGGAACCCAGCGAAGAGGCGCTGGAGGAGGTCCTCGGCGCGGTCATCCTTCTGGAAGAGGAACTCGTTGAGGACGGGGCCGACGCCGCGCTCTTCGAGCTGGCGCTGGAAGAAGAGGAGGAAGTCCGGGTAGTGGTCCTCGTTGCCGAGGAGGCCCGGGGCCGTGTCAGACCAGTTGGTAGCGAGGGCGTCAGCGAGGGCGGGGTGAGTTGGGCGGACGGACCGCTGGTAGGACGTATTGGCCTTATACGCGCGTGTGAGGGAGGGAGGGGCAGCGCCTGTGCCGTAGAGGGCGAGGATGTGATGGACGATCTGGGAATGGTGTCAGGTGCTGATTTTGAAGTCATCATGAGGAGGGCAGCATCTCGAGGCTTACATGATTATGGTAGCCAGCCTTGTTGAAGAAGACGTGGTGAGTCTGATGAGGTTAGATAGGCGGGCTCGTTGAAAGTGAGAGGGAGGGCATACCTCGAGGTCTTTCTGGAGAAACTCAGTGACCTTGGCAGCCGTGGCCTCGGGCTGGTCGAACTGGAGGAGACCAGTGTTGGTGGTGGGAACGTGGATTTTGTATGCCGTCGCCATGGCTGCGGTTGTTGCTGTGCGAATATGTAGTCGCGAGATGGTTGGAATGGTGGGAGTCAAGATGTCGCGAGGAAGGTTTGTCAGTCTCAATGGCGTCGATGTTGGAGTAAGCAGTCTCATCCTCCTCTTATATAGTCTTTTGGCCTTCGATGCTGCAGCTGTCGTCGCGGTGCCAGCTCAGCGTTTAAATACGTCAATCCAATCGGGCGTACTGTGTTCAGCTCGCCATTCCGGTCTCGGTTCTCTGCCCATCGTCAGACTCACTCAGCCCAGGCTTACATCGATCGGTAGGGTCAGAAGTCAGAGGGTAGACGGCAGACGGCAGACGGCATCCGTGGGTTCGACTTGTCACGCAGGGGAGAAGCAGGGGAGAAGCACCTAGCCTTGGGTACATTGGGAAGGTAAGAGGCAAGCTTAGCAATCAGGCGCCCTTTGGTCGACGTGCACCTGACGATGTCTATTGGGGTCAATCTCATTGGGCAGGCGATCTGGGGTTGGGACGGGCAAGAGCGATGCTGTGAAACCAAAGCACCTTCCGGGGCACTTCCTCCCGGTCTGGTTAGTTCTGACATCACTGTCGCCACTTTCAACGCCATGACTGGGGGTAGCTTTTAGGCCCACATCCAACCCAGACACCTCCCTTCCTACTGCACCTTACCGAAGCAGGTAGTCACCTTTAGGGTGCACACCAAGCGGCACTCAGGCAGCACCATGGAGCAGCTTGATAATCATCTCGGCCTCGACCACCATCGAGGAGCTCGGCTTGCGATGTAAATCCGTCTCGGTCGCCGGACGTGCGTGCATCCCTCTCGCTCATCCCGAACCGGTCGGCCGCCTATGCGCGGCCGCCGCTACGACTACGGCAACGGCACCGAACGCCGGCCCCGTTCCGTGGAGGCCATGCTCACATCACCTTGTGACAAATACACCAACAACAACATTTCACACATTGTATTCACAGTAGGTCGACGACGTGGCTTCAACAAGTGGGGTGTCATGGATATCATTTCTCTACTGCACCGTGCTTCTTCGCTCCGTGTACGCAGATTTACTCGTCATCCTCGTCATCATCTTCAAACTCAACATCGCTCATGGCCTCCATCTCCTGCGCCTGCGCAAAGTACTTGAGCGCCTCGGGCCACAGGTCGACGGCGATGGCCTGCGCGAGGTCGTCACCGCCGGGGAAGATCTCGAGGTCATCGTCATCCTCGTCGTCATCGTCCTCCATCTCCTCGTCGCCGTCGACCTTCTCGCCGTTCAGGCGCATCTGGATCTCGCGCGTCTCCTTCTCGAAGGCGGCGGCGCTCTCCTCGGCCGTGATGCGGCGGCCGACGTAGCCGAGCCACGCGAAGAACGAGACACCACCCATGCCCGTCTCCTCCATCTTCTTGCGCAGCGCCTTGGCCTCGGCCGAGTCGCCCTTGCCGCCCTTGTACGCCGTCGCGTCCTTGTCCCACACCTGCTTGACAAGGTCCAGCAGGCCGCCCGTGAGGTCCTTGCCCGCCTTCCACTTGGGCACCACCGGCTCGCTGATGAGGCCGGTGAACTCGTCCGAGTGGCGGTACCAGAACTTCTTCTCGATGACCTTGTCCTCGAAGAACTCGTTGTCGCCGAACTCGAGGCGGATCGCCACGCTGCGGGGGTCGCCCTTGGCGCCGTCCTCAATGTCGAATCGCGAGACAGACACGTTCTTGAGCGCCGCCAGCAGCAGCGCGGAGTCCTGAGGCTGGATGTACTCGTCAATGTCGGGCGGCGCCTGCTCGAGAACGAGGGGCCAGAAGTTGGGGATCTTGGCGATGATGGCCTGGCGCTTCTCGTAGAGCGGGCGCGTCAGTTCGTACTGCTTGCGGACTGTTTTTGTTAGCACCTCTGCATACTTTTTCCCTAAGGCTGCTTGCTAGACTCACTGATCTCGGTCTCAACATCCTCAAACTCGCGCTCGATGGCAGCGAGCTGCTCGTAGCTGATCTGCGACTCCTCGGCCATTGTGTATGTAGATGTGAATAGGTATTACGTGTGTATGTATGTGATGTGTGTGTGTGGCAAAAAGAAGGAGAGGTAAATAATGTTTTGTTGTAGGAAGGAAGCAGGAAATGCGGTGAGATGTGATGGACTTGACCCCTCCATGCACCTCCCGCCCCAACATACTTAAATACCCCCCTCCTCCAGGGCACCCAGGGCTCCCAGGGCTCCCCGCCAAACACGTTGCCCGGGGCAGCAGCTGGGCAGCACCGCGATCAGCCTGAAGAGAGAAGGAGAGAGAAAAAATCTTCTCTAGACTCCTCCTCTTTCCCCCAATCTTGCCCCTCCGGGCCCCTCCCGCCCGGTCATTAGGCCCCCAGTTGATGTCATTGGTTGGACCCTGATCCCCCCGTTGGGATGAAGATCCTCGCTGCGAGGCGTGGCCAGCGCCGAGTGCCCTGAATTTTTTTCTGGGTGCCGCCCTGCACTCTGCACTTTGCACTTTGGGGCTGTTTTTTCACCCCGCCAGTGCCTTCTAGAGGGGTCCAAGTGGGGCCGACCCTGGCCTTGGCCACCAAGACAACGGCTGCTGGCTTGACACGTGCTGCTGGTCCGCCACTAACCTTCCTTGCTCTTCCCTGGCCGGCGCTGCACGGAGCTTGAGCTCCCCGAGAGAGCTCCAAGCTGGCCTGGCTGTTTACCTCCCTCAGAGGTACCGGGTACCGAGTTTGCACACACCACCTACCTGGTTGAGGTGAGCTGCTGAGGTACGTCAACAAGGTCACAACAAGGTCATGACAAGGCCACCAGGGCCACATCAAGAACCCCCAGAGGTCGCATCGACACCACCAAGACCAGCGTCGGGCAATTTGATATCTCGTTGCATTCGCATCAAACTACTGGCTGCACATCCCGCATGCTTGCGCATCATCTGCCTCCGGCGTCTTTCCCAGCAAAACTCCAAGGCATGCCAACAGAAACACGTTGGGGCGTTCTTAGCCCCGGTGCGTGGTACGTCTGAGACTCATTCCAGTCAACAACAAACTCCAAGACATGGCCAAACATCGTCAGTCGTTTCGTACACGGTCCAATCACCCCCGCGCCGTCCATCGTCGCCGCCGTCGTCCACAGGGGTATAATCCAAGAACCAGAACCACAGCCACAGCTCTCCTTGCGTCCACCTCGCCCTCCCGCCTCACCAGTGAATCTGCGTCACCCGAGACCGCATGTCTGGCGCTCCCGGCACGATCCCCCGCGTTCCCACCTGCAGTCGTGCGAACCGAGCTCGCAGGTCAAAGTCCACCGCCCGAACCATGACACGTTTGTCTTCCGGCACCGGCCCTGCCACCTTGCCCAGCCCCGGGCTGCTGTTGTGCCTGCGCTCATGAGGCGCATCCCACCGTGCGTTGCCCCCAGGACCCAGAGGCACGTCTGCCCCGAACTCTAGCGATCCGTGCCGCGTGGGCACGTTCGAGGGCCCGCCCCAGCCGTTCGCTGCTGCTGGCATGTCGGGCTCCTCCTCGATCGCTGTGATCCAGTGCCCGATCCGTGCCGTCAGCTCGCTGTCCCACATGCCTTCCCGCCGCGCGCTGCTGCGCAAGAGCTGGATGGCCTGCCGTCGTGTCACAGCGTTCCTGCACTTGGTCGCCACCACGAACAGAGGTGGCACAATGCCCAGGTCGGCGCTAAAGCTCGGCTTGATGTGGTGCGTCGTGTACTCGCGCCCTCCGAAAATGTCCGGCCTGTACGTCTGCCGATGCTGGCATAGTTCCGGGTTCGGGCATCGCTTTGCTGCCGCTCGCCTCTCTTCGTCGCCTACCACCTCCAGCGCGAGATCCACAATCGTCTTGAATTGCGCCTGGAACATGTCAAACTGCGACTCGTTGTCGCTGAACGTCATGAGATACAAGATCTGGCTCATAATGTGGAACATTTTGAGCACTGCGATGCCCGCCTTTTCTTGGTGCGTCACGCCCGGCGCCGTGCGTGACTGCAGGATGGGCTCGAAAGCCACGGCCCAAGCGTCCAACTGCCCCTTAAAGCTGAGGCCGTATTGCTGCAAGGACCTCGGAAGGATGCCCATCGGGTTATTGGCCCCACTTGCCTGTGTGTAACTGAACAGGGTTTCTGTGAATCGCAGCATCTTCTCAAGGAGCTTATCATACGTCAGGCGAGCTTCCATCAGAGAGAAGAAGCGATCCGGGATATCGGAGGGGTTCAGCGACGACGGAGAGCTTCCTGCATCAGACGGGGGCGACGACGACGACTCTGGCGATTGCGGCGTCAGGCGAATGACGTATGGTTGCGGGAAGTGGAAAGCCATGTCGTAGGACTTGGCTTGGATGGCCAGCCGCGTGAACATGGTGATGAGCTCCTGCTCTACAGGCTCCTCAGATCCCACGTAGAAAGACTGGCGCCGCTCCGCCCGAAGCTTCTCCAACAGGCCCAAACCATTTTGAATCTGTACGATGGCCTGCTTGTGGTCACCGACGAACGAGTCAAAACACGCCAAGAGGACGCTGGCCATGAGGCGCCCTCGGTTCGATCTTTGGTCCTGATTGTCCATGTGAACAAGTGCATTGATGGCCTCAGAGTATTGCCGGATAGCAACCTCCCAATGCCGCATGGCACTGTCTAAGGTGTTGAGATGATCGTTGTCTGTAGGGGAACCCGGCGGCGACTCGGACGTCTGTTCCAAGGTTTTGTAGAGAGCTCCCAGCGCCACCACGGCATGCCGAATAGCATTGTCTGAGTGACATTCTTGCAAGACGGTTCGCGTCCAGAACACTGAATCGAAGTAGCCTGAAAGCTCGTTGGCGGTGTGTGTTCGGAAGAGTTGAAAGTATAGTCCTTCGTGGGTGGCCAGAGGAAGGTTGGCAGATGGACGGTAAATCGAGATGGAGGCGATGGCGCTGACGGCGGGCACGGGCGTTTGTGGTGGTGTCAAGTGTTGTCGTTCACGTTCGCGTAGCTTCTGCGCTCGCCGCGGGGCAATGTCAGTGGCGCGATGAGCCGGAGCGATGGCCAAGGGCGCGGCAGCGAGGGGTTTTGGTGCAATGGCGAGAACTTCGTGAGATCTTGCGCTCCGGGGAGGGGCAGGGTAGCCGGCGCATTCCTTCCGGGAGCGGACACATTGTGTGCAGGCGGGGCGCTTCTCGTCGCACTTGATCCTGCGATGTCTGGGAACGACTTGTCAGTCCGGCGAGAAGGAGAGAATGGGGCAGGCCGCGTTGCAGGTGCACGTACTTGCAGTTGTGACATCCAGTCTTGACCTTGGGCTTGCTTGTTCTTGCTCTTTTCGGCTTTTGCGGGCCATCGGATTCGGGGCTGAGGGATGGACCTGAGGCCGGACCGCTCTGTTGCAGGGGGTAGGAGACAGGAAGCATTGTCACGAGGTCGGGTCAGGTCAAGAACGTTGGGGATCCTCGGGCGAGGGCATTGCCTGTCGGGCTGTGGTCAAGATGTGTCGCCGGAGATTCGCGCGTGAGGTGAAAGTGATGAGCTTGTTGGCATGCAAGGGTCGCGAAGATGGCCTCACAGTTTCGAGGGACCTTGATGGTACTTTTGTTGATCGACGTCGAAATAAGATCTCCAGAGTGAGGCCTGTCGGCGGCGGTTATTCGTTGTTGAAGTTGACCGCACGGTGTTTGAGGCTATCGCTTGCTCGATAGGCAGGGTGAGAAGAGACAGCGTTACAACAGCGACAAGACGTTTGTCGAATCGCACATTCCGAGTTTGCGTTGTTTTTTTGAGGTAACTCTCTGTCGACTATGGGAAAGGTCAGAAGCTGAAGGAGCCGGTCGATCAGACAGGGCACGTTGAGTGTGATTTTGGAGGGGGGATAACAGTGAGAGAGATGGACGTTGGGGGCGGCGGCGGGAGAAAGTGGACAGGCACTGGGCCAAATAAGGCCTGGAAGCCGCCAGCAAACGGGCTGTCTGTGGGTGACAGAGCAGGGGTCGTAGGGTCACACAAGCATTGGTGGACAGAGAGTAGCGAGGGGGGGAAGAGATCCGCGAGCCAAGGGTAGCGCCAATGTGGAGAGACACGGACAGGGGACAGGGGGGCAGGAGTCCAGCCAGCAGCTGGGGTGAGGGGTGGCTTGGAAGCTTGAGCAGACTAGAGGTTCGCGAACAGACAGACCAAAGCCAGGGGCGTCACCTTCGCGAGCTGGACTTGAGAGGAATGCACAGTGGGCTGATAAGGGGATGTTGGTGGACGGATGGCCGTAGCTGTGAAGGGCCGTGAAGGCCAGGTAGGGGAGTGAATGAGCAGCGAGGCTCGCACAACAGGAGAGGAGACGGCGACGGGGAGGGAAAAGGCGGCAGGAAGGGGGGAGGGGGAAACCGTCCGGGGACAAACAAATTGGGCGATAGGGTCTCACAAAAAGGTGGTACCCCAGTGGAGTGGTACTCGGTGCGACTTTGGTCACTCGGGCTCGCGTTTCTGTCTCTTGATGGCTGGAGGGGAGGTGTGCGATGTCTCTCGGGTAGTTTGGCTGGCTGGCTGGCCGGTGGGCTGGCGAGCTGGCTTGTGATTGCGTGTGTAACGGATGGGTGGCCCGGCGGAGGGCTGGCAGCGCGAGTGAGGGAGCGAGGGGTGGGCTGGCGTGGCCTTGACTCAATAAGTAGGTGTCGTGCCGTCGATATGTCTGCCTCGTTGGGTATGGCAAGTGTGGGGGTGAGGTCTCGGACAGGTGTTGACGAGCTGGAAGTTAGGGTCGGGGTGGTCGAGTCGAGTCGAGTCGAGGCTGTGAGGGGGTGGGCGATCAGTCATCGCAATCGGTGGTCGGTGGTCAAGGCGTGGTCGGATGATGGTGAGTTCGCTTCCCGCCCGAAATGCCGTTGTTTGCGTCTGTTTCGGTTCAAGCATCGTGGTAGCGAGCGACCAGGCGAAGCGACTTCGCTAGCGTCTCGTGTCGGCCGCGGAAGAGGTTTCTCTGTCGGGCCATGGTGAAGGGATGCGCAGCGCTAGTATCGGCAGCTGTTGGGTACACAGTCATGGGAAAATGGAGAGATGAGGTCACCGAGGGGGGTACAGTCGGCGTGGTGATGTGTCAATTGAAATCGACAGGCATGCATATAATCGTGGTAGTGGAAGTGGTCTTGGTGGTGGTGGTGGTGTGTGTGGTTGCGTGACTGCGTGGCAGGTCGACAGGCAGGCAAGACGGAGGCTGTGGCCGAGGCAGTAGAGAGGCTGGCGCAGGGTCAGATCGAACCTGGGAGGAAGTGACATGGAAGGTGAGGTGCAGGCCGAGGCGGGAAGGAGGGAGCTCGAGGTCGAGCTTGCCTGGGCTTAGAGCGTCCACAGTCCACAATCCACAGTTCACAGCGCTGTACAGCACAGCCAGCTCAGCCACGATACCCTCCATCGTCCCTAGCCTTTGGCGCTTGGTCCAATGGAAACGCCCCCGGGCCGATCCGGATTCCTGACTGGGTTCCTCTTGCCTGCTCCGTCCACGATGCCCTTTCCTGGCCCTCCTGCCATCCGGGTCATCCTTGCTTCTCACTTCTTGCTTCTTGCATTTGGCTACGATGCAATCTGCAGGCGTCGCGCAGGCGTCGCATCCATGCGCTGACTACCCTCCATCTTCGACCCCCTAGCCTTCATCATACCTTTTTTTCCTCAGCCAGTGCTCCTCTCTTGTTGGCGCTACGATGTGGACTCTCTTTGTCGAGGAAAGCAAGGAACAAAGACCGGCGGCCTCTGCCCACACCCTTTCCATCGAACTGCGAAGGCATGGAGAGCTGCTAAACCTTTCTCCTTTTGGCTACGACTCACAGGGCTCACTCGGGTTGACCCCTACACCACGCAACCGAGATGCCACGAGCGACGTAACGTCACAGGCATGATACCGACCTTCGTCTTTCCTGCGCACCATGACTGTCGCTCGCATCGCAACAGTCATGCCCGTACATGTCCCCGCCCCACCGTCATCATCGACGTCTCCTCCACCTCGAATCCTCAAACCCTCCTCCCCCTCCACGAATCCCCCAACAAATCTCAAGCCCAAACCTCCCTCCATCTGACCGGTCCGCCCTCCGTCCTCCGTCTGCATCTGCGGGGTTTCCAGCCCTTTGGACACGACTCGGGCTACGCCGAAGGCCACCCTGGTCCCTGACCCTGGCCCACCCCCCTTTTCAGCCCGTTTCAGCCCTATACCGAGGACCACAACCACCCTTAAACGCCGCCATCATATCCCGCTCTCGCCCGTCACCAATCGACCACCACCACCTCTCATGCAATCGTCACTTGTGCACCTGCTCGACCCCTCTCGCACACCGCTACTTCGATACGTACTTCAATATGTCTTCCTCCGTCCCCGCCTCTTCTCCACGTCCTGAGCCCCCGTGGCCCCCTCGTCCTTGAGCCGTGGATGCCACGCCCACCCCGCCACCGTGGGGTGTCCTTTGGTGCCTGCTCCTGTCCTGCCGCCCTAGCCAAACATGACGCTGCACTGCCCGTCTGTCCGTACATCCCGCCAAATCAGCGCCAACCTCGCTTTAGGGCTGATAGCAAGCCCGGCTTTTCTGCAGGAGCCACATGTCTTCTGGAAGCCACACAGATTCTGCGCCTCCACGCCTCGAACTCAACCCTATGGGTCATTTGACGGATCCCTGCCATGCCAACACACTCATTGGTCAAGCGAATGAGCCAGCTCCCCGTTCTTCTTCTGGATGGCCAGCTTGCCCGCAACCTGAAGTCAGTCGGACAGGCGAGAGGCCTCGATGTCCCATGGCCACCGCCGTCGCCAAAGTGTGCCAGCGCACATATCCATGGATCGCCGTCCTCAAGGCCGCCCTCGGCATCGAGGTGTGACTGTCAGCAGCCCAAGTGAACAGCATATCTCGGCTCAATATGCAAGGCAAGGCGCCCACAGATGCCGCACGCCAACTACGCCGATGCATGTCAGATGGCTTACCTACGCAATGCTACGTTCAGGGACATTGGCTGTGCCATGGTCAAAAGCCCCGAGCGGGGGCCTTTCCGGCTGGCTCTGCCGACACACTCGAGCATGTCGGAGAGGTCAGATCGTCGCACTGCATCCGGGCTGTCGGGCCTTCCTGGGGGTGCATATTAACTCTGATGTGCCGCTAAATAAATACCTTTGGCATGTCCCTTGACTCGTACGATGATGAGTGGCCGCTACGGACTTGCCGTCTGTGGGCTACAAGCTCCCCCATACCATACCTGATAGGTGTCTGCGGGCGTCGATTGCTTTACCCCAGGTACGCCGAGTGGTAAAGCAGGCCCTATCATGGCCTGGATACCAGACTACCAATACGTACCTGCCGTCTATGGGTAACTTTTTAGTGCCCTTACAGCCACGGTGGGCTGCGGGTGGCGGCGGCCGCACCGTTGATCTGGCGTATGACTTCCATCGGCTATCTAGGGGTCCGAGGAGAGGCCGCCCTCTGTACCAACTGGCCTGGTCAAGAAAGTCTCTACGATGTGTCTTCCATTGTATTTTCTGATTCCCAAGGAGGCCTTAACATGATGTGCTTGCATGCTGGTGGAAGTTGCTTTGAAGCACGTCATCCAAGGGCGGTGCGTCCGTGTCTACACAGGTCGACAACCAGCCTCTCAAGGACTGACAAAGCCGTCGCAGCGCCATCGGCCGTCATGATAATGCATCATTGAGGCAAAACATGACGTCTTGTCAACAGTGAATCTAGTATCTTGCATTCCCTCAGACTCTTGACCGAGGTATACGTAACTTTTCCCCGATTGGTCACTCACTTACGATCCTTGGAAAAAACACGCACATCAAGCATCGAGTTCAAATACCACCACTTGTGAAGTCTTGCAGGAGAACCAGTTGCCATCAGCGGCAAATTTCCACGTTGACATCCCCGGGGATAATGTGGTTGCAAGCCCGTCGTCAATCTGGTCTCAAACGACATGGGGGCCTATTTTCAGGCCCTCGAAATCCAGGTTGATTGGAGGATAGCCGACTAACATGCATTCGCGAGGCTCTCGGTTGCTCGAGATGCTGGAATAACTGCATACCAGGGTGCGGCACAGCACCTGAGCGCCTAAAGTTGGGTACCATCGATCTATTGGGGCAGAAAGGCCAGCCAAGCACTTTTTTGCTGCCTCCTGACGCGAGCCACCGCATTGATGCTAGATCTATGTCACCTTAACCCGCCCGCAATCCTGCAAAATCGATCTTGACCTTGGAGCGCCGATTGAATTTCAATCTCAAGATGCCAGGTTTATTCACGAAGCTCAAGCAGAAACTCCCGACGAGGGGCAATCGCCAGCCGGAGCTGGGCGCTACCAAAGATACCCTGGCACCCGCGGGCCCGACCACTCCAAGTCAGCCCCGCGCAGCTGTCGAGCTCGCGTCTGTGTCCGTGTCCGTGCCTGACAGCGCTTCCTCTCCCGCCTTGTTGCCATCATCGTTGGATGTGGGCGAAATCGCGATTTCATTGTGGAACCGGGCGTATGACGAGATCAAAGAGCAGGATGGTCAAATTGTTGAGTCGTACGAACAGATTCTCACTTTGAACATCAATGGTTGGTCTCTCGCCTCCCCTGAGTACCTTTCTGTCGTAGTTCGAACAGACAATAGCTAAGCGATGAACACCGAGGCTCACCTAGTGTATAGATGGCATCGCTTCCTTGACGGTGGTTGCGGCGAATGTGTTTTCCGACTGCACTCCAGAGCTTCGGCTAGCCCAAATGAAGGTGTCTGTTCAGAAATCAATCACAAAGGCCAATCAGCACCAGAAATTTAAGGATGGGCTCGTACAGGCTTCGGCTTTACTGGCACGACTCGACGGCGTTGGGAAAGCTATGTTAACGGCTGCATCCCCCCCAGCCGCTATGGCTTGGTCGGGGATCTGTGTCACTCTTCCGGTAAGATGAGTACTCTCGGTCGGCGTCGGCCTGCAACATCTTAGTCTTCGAGGTCATTCAATTCATCTGCTAATATTGCGAATCCTATAGTTCCTCTTTAGTCCTCTTGAGCAAGGAAGGCTCATGATCGATGGCTTGGAACATGTTATCCAACGCATGGGATGGTACATGAGCCTCTCAAGCGTGCTGCTCCCAGAGTCTGGAGCGGATGGTGTGCCTTTCTCCCGCTTCCGCTCTCAGCTCGAAAGACAGGTGCTGGGCATCTACCGTGCTCTTCTACTGTACGAGATGATGGCCGTTTTGTACTGCTACCAGGACCACTCGATCACCACCTACCTGAAGACGCTGTGGGGGTCACACGACTGGAAGGCTCAGTCTCAAAAGCTGGTGCTTCTTGAATCCGAGCTCGACAGAGACATCACTCAATTCTCTAATCGCGAGACTGTTCAGAACCTTCGAGGTCTATTGGACGAGGCGTCAAAGTCATCGGGCATTCTTCGGGGCATCGCTAGCAACGTCGAGCAGCTGTCGAATCATCAGCGAGTCCAGAATGACTGGCAAGTTGAGCGCAGAGATGAGGAACGTCAAAGGCGACGGGATCTTCTGATTGGCATGTTCAGCAAGATCCCCTACGAGGAAAGAATGAGGGTCAATCCCCGTCGCGCTGCGGATACTTGCAAATGGTTCTGCCAACATGCCAAGTTCTTAGATTGGCTTGAACAGCCTGGAAGCCTTCTTGTTGTCTCGGCAGACCCAGGCTGCGGCAAGTCTGTACTTTCGAGGTATCTCATCGAGGAGTACCTCCCAACATCGGAAAAAGCCGCCAACGCACTCATCTGCTACTCTTTTTTCAAAGATACTCCGGAGCAACGCACCGCTTCCGGTGCCATCTGTTCACTACTACATCGTCTCTTTGTCCTGCAACCGCAACTAGTTGACATTTGCGAACCACTTATCAACCAAGGAGGGGACCAAGTAACATCACAGCTGTCGTCGCTATGGAGCATCTTAGGAAAGGCGCTAAGCCATTTGTCCTGTCCTCCAGTCATATGCCTCTTGGATGCACTGGATGAGTGCGATCCCACAGAGTCTGCGCATCTCATAAGACTTGTGAAAGGCTACGCCAAGGCGAGTCATGGGACGACTGGTCACAATTATGTCAAATTCTTGGTTACAACCAGAGGATACCCGCCAATACTGGAAGATCTTGAAGTATACGGTTCGGATCGAATCCACCTCGATGGTGACGGAGACCAAGAGAAGGCCTCGATCCAGAAGGAGATCCAAGTTGTTGTGGAACACAAGCTTTCCCAGCTTGCCGTCGACAAAGGACTGAATAGTGAAAAGCTGAAAATTTTACAAGAAGGCTTTGCGCTGAGGAGTGAATATGAGAGGACCTATCTCTGGGCCAGCTTGGTGTTCGAGCGCTTAAAGACTAACCGTTTGAATACCAAGGAAGCTTGGAGAAAACTCGTCAAGAATCTTCCGACCACCGTCTATGACGCCTATGAGAAGCTGCTTCTACAGGTCGAAGATGTTGACGCAGAGAAGGTTGCCAGGCTATTTCATCTCATGATAGCGGCGAAGAGACCGCTCACTCTAGCAGAGATGAACATTGCCATCAGCGCATGGGAGAACGTCCGGCATAAAACCGGTGCTTATTCAGAGGCTGATCTGGATCTGAACACAGATCTTGCCGGCTGGGTGAAGCAGACTTGCGGTCTGTTTGTGACGACGTATGCTGGCCAGCTCTTTTTCATCCACCAGACAGCCAAGGAATTTCTCCTCGCAAGAGATGAGACCACGAAGTCAAATCTAACGACAAACCACTGGCGCCACTCCATCGCGGCGATTATGGCTAATCAAACCATGGCCGAGTGCTGCATTGCCTATTTGTCTCTGGAAGCATTCCGGACCCCCGAATATCGAGTCAAGCTGATTGCTGCAATCGGAACAGGGGATACCGGAGAGATATCGTGGCCAAATATACACTGGGACTACCAAGCCGCTAAGGTCAGTCTCATGGGAGGGTTTGTTTTATATGCTAGCAAACATTGGCACACCCATTTCCGCGATGCTCAGCGAGTCTCGAACAGCGACGTTGAGGATATTTCCGTCGATTTTCGGAGTTCCTACCTCTCCCTCTTCGATAATGCTACCCCTATGTCATTGCCATGGACCACACTGGCAGCTGCAAATTGCAAGCGAGACGACTACGGAATCCTTGACGAGGCCCTTGTCGAGGATACTCGATTTCGATGCATCCAAGGCTTGACGAACGCGGGCTTGAGCGCCGCTCTCGGCCACAGGCGTGCGATGCAACATTTCCTAGGGCCAAGTGATGTTGTGGAAACGACATCTTCAAGCCCGAAACCAGACAGAACAGTGTCTGTGCCTCCAACGAATGCTGGGGTTCGTTCTTTGAAATGGAATCGCTCAATTACAGAGTGGCTTCCTGCGCCCGAATATCAACCCATCTTTCTCGCAGCAGCGTTTATGCAGCCAGAATGCTTGAAGCATATTCTCTCGACCTCACGAAGCTCACAGCTTGAAGCTTGTACCCGGGATGGAGAGCCACTATTGCTCTTTGCGACCCGATGCGGCCTGTTTGGGACTGTGAACACCCTGCTGGAGGATGGCTTCGACTTCACTGTAAAAGATTCAAATGATGGTACTATCACGGATAAGTTGGTCTCAGGACTAGTACAAGGGGTTTACCGAGATGGATCCAAGACATTGGAACTTGCTGTCGAGCAGGCTACCTGTGCCATACGATTCCTTATTTCCAAGTCAGCTGCTTCAGATTGGCATCCTGTCTGGCCCCAGCTTCTGCCATGGGTGGTCAAAGCCCTTGAGCCCACATCGCCAGCACTTGAGGACCTGGAAAAGTGTCTCGTGCAAGTCACAGCGAATGGTGATTCGAGAGCACTGAAAGCTTTTCGCGAATCTCAGGCGTTCCAACAAGCATATCAAGAAAGTCTTGTCAAAATAGTCGTGGACCGAGGAGAGCCCGTCGACGCCATTGATAAAGACTGGACTACCCCCCTCGGCCTGGCATCCCAAGGGGGAGACTTGTGGAGCTTTCTGTTCCTGCTTGAGAGCAACGCCTGCATCAACCACGTCAACAAAAAGGGACGCTCGCCTCTCACATTATTTTGCATGTTTGCAGCGTGGTCATCAAAGTCGAATTTGATGATGAAACTCCTCCTTCTCTCGGGTGCGGACGTTGGCCTAGCAGATTTGCAAGGCGTGCCCCCTCTTTACCGTCTTTTAAGGTCTTCGGACTACGCTCCCGGATTGGTGAGGCTACTGCTCGATCACGGCGCCGCAGTGAACGTGGCGGCAGAGCAGGGCCGTAGAGCTCTTCACTACATCGAAGGATCTAATCATACGGACGAGGTAATAAGCCTTCTCCTGGAGCATGGCGCCGTTCTTGAGGGAAGAGATAATGAAGGCAACACGCCACTTCTCGATGCACTGTCTTTTGAGTACGATGCCTACGACCTAAGCTTAGAAAGAGCCCGAGCATTGATCGCCCGAGGGGCAGATTTGCATGCGCGGAACAACGTGGGAAACACGCCGGCGGAGCAAATCAGATATTTAAGGACGGAAATGGACGTGGATGACAGGCTTTCCGAGGACGACAGGCTTTCCGAGGACGACAGGCTTTCCGAGGACGACAGGCTTTACGAGGACGACAGGCTTGATTGGTTTCTGCCCGAAATCAAGAAGTTGCTTGCGATTGTGGAGTCTCAAGAGTCGAAAGCTGAAGGGGAAGCCAGCATGTATGCCTAATGTGACTAGCAAAGTTTTGAATTCCTCGTGAATTCAAAAGCCCATGTCCGTGACTATTCCTTCTTTGCTTGCTGCAGTCTGCCTATGGTTGATTGCCTCCTCCGTATGCGTGCCATGACGTGCGGTAGCTAGCCCACCACAACAAGAGGTTCTGTCAATATGCCGAGGGGCCACGATGAACTCATCAGCAGCTTCAACGTGAATCCAATTAGTGATGTGTTCCGTTCTCCGAAACAATCAACCAGTTAAATGGCTGCGAGGCCACAGTTTAGGAGATTCCCTGGCCAGGGGCAGAAGCTAGTGTGGCTCACATCGTCCGAAACACTTCCCTGGAGCGCGTCACAGTGCAATGCCAAGTAGAGCTTCATGGCTTTTAATTCATAATATCGAATACCCAACACCAACGCTGATTAAGACAATGCCTAGCCACACCACACTTCAGAATACCCATACTCTAAAATACGAACCCCTTGAATTACATGTGTAGGAAAACACCCCGCAGCACCATCTACTCATCACCATCAAGCGGCTCCTCAGCCTCCTCATCCGCCGTCTCAACAAACGTCATCGTGACACCCTCGCCAGGAACATTCAGGTTCACCGAGTCAAACGTCCCGTCCCGGGCGCCAATCTCCCTCTTGACTGTCGCGCTGCCGGCAACGACCTCCTCGATATCAGCAGCCACGCTGCGCGCCACGACCTCTGGGGCAGACGACGAGAGACCTTTACAAGAATAATCAGATTTCCATTCATATCTTTCTGTCGAAGAGTCTCCTCAGAGGGAGAAATAAAATCACTTACCAGCCGGAATCCCAGACCGCACATACATGGTCGTCACCCTAGCCCGACGCCTCGGCTGCTGCTGCTGCCGCCCCTCAACACCCCTCTTCTCCTTCAGCGAAGCAGGCGCGACAACGACACCCTCGGCAGGCTGTCCCTCGCCGCCGCCAGGCGCGGGCGCAGCGGCGTGGCCGCCCTCCTCGACGCCGCGGCCGGGCCGCGCGGCGGCCTGCTGGTTGTTGTCGACGATGATGCCGACGCCGGAGCCCTCGGCGCCGGTGCCGAGCTGGACCTTGGGGCCCTTGACGAGGGCGGCCTCCGCGTAGCGCAGGGCGCGGTCGAAGCCGGAGAGGTCGCGCTTTGTCTTCTCTGCGGGGGCGGCGGCGGTGGGCTCGACGCGGGGGTCGATCTGCTTGCCGTCGATGCCGAGGAAGGAGGCGATCTGCTGGGCCTGTCTATGTTAGCGACATGTTGTTAAGAATCGTGCAGCTGGGGAAACATACCTCTTGCTGGTCGGAAGTGAGCTGCTTGTCGGTGGGCGCGGGGTTGATGATGACGGGCTGGGGCTTCTGGCCGCCCTGCTGGACGGCAGCGGCCTGCGCGGGGGCGGCGGGCTGGGCGGCGGCCGGGGGCTGGCCGTTGGCGACGCCTGCGGCGGCGTTAACTGCTGCGCCTTCGAGCACGTTCATGAGACCGTTGACGTCGCTCTGACCTCCGAAGGAAATCTCGCCATCACCGACCACCAGGGCGGGCGAGTAGGCGCCGAGGTTGATGTTCAAGGGGAGGGCGTGGATGTTGCCGACGAGGCCGGCCACGGCCAGGATGTAGTAGTGGTAGCTGTGCAGCATGGTGGCGGTGGGAGGAGGGTGTGGTTGGAGAAGTTTGGCGAGGGACGTCAAGGAGTGACGGGGCAAAGGTATTAAGATGGATGGAAAAAGACGTCCGGCGTGTGATAGAGAAAGAATTGTCCGCTCACCAGGAGTCGAGATGTCAAACTGGAAGGAAGCGACGGTCCAATGGATGAGAGAGTGATGATGATGATGAGATGAAGAGAGGAAGCAAGACAGTAGAAGAGAGAGATGTCTCGCCCTTCTTATGTCTCCTCGCGATGCATCGCAACTACGACGGGCTCATGCTCGAGTCGAGCGATCGACCGCAAAGAGCAAAGAACAGTCCAAGTTGAGACAATGCCAAGAAAAGATTTCCGTCTGTTCTTTTCCCAGAAGCAGGAGACTAGTCGGAGATTGTGAGCATCGGGCAGCTTCTCGACCCCTCGAACAGGTAGGCCTACCCGCCAGGACGCCGCCAGGACTGGACCGCTAGAATTAAGCTTGAAACTGAAATGACACCCGGACATCATGAGCTGAGATGGGGGCAGCCCGACTTTGCAGCAGAGTGAAGCTCGTCAGAATGCGTCAGGGAGCGTCAGGATTGGCCAGAACAGATTGCCGTGAGCTTGATCGATGGGGCTCTGCCAAACCCAGCTGGAGTCGCCGTGAGTAAAAATAGCAGAGGCATTCATGCCAACGGCGAGAGAAACAAACCCCCCCCCATCCCCCTCAAGCAACCCTCCCAGGGCCAGGGCCTAGGAGGATCTCTCCTCATCACGCAGGGGCCACGCGATGGACGCCTCGCGGGGGCGCCTTCGACTCGCCCGAGACGGGCTGGCTCGTTCTCTGGGGTGCTGTGAAGTGCCACCGTCACTGCAGAATGGTGGGTCTGAGGCTTTCGAGACATTGCTCAGACTCGTGCAATACAGATTGGTTGTTAGATGATCATTGTCATTTGTCTGGGTGCGACATAGGTGATGCGGCGGTGTAGAGACGTTGCAGAAGCGTGTTGCGTCGAGATTGTTTAGAGGGACGAGACGAAAAAAGACGACCAAGTGGTGAAGATTCGACTGTCGTCGTTGATGCCAAGACCGCCAAGGCTTGCTAGTAGAGACCAAGAGCTGTCACTCTCTCCATTTCCCCGCGGGGTACTGCTCCGCCACCTCCGTACCTGCTCCATCTCAGCCCGATAGACCAGCTCGATCTCGCCTTGTTACCTTTCCCATCGGTCTGGGTCCATCATCAGATTAATAGGGCTGCCTGCGAGAGAGAAGAGAGAGTCAGATAAAAAGAAGCCATTCGCGATGGTGATGGATGCGTCGTGCTTGTAAAGGCTGGTAGGGGCTGACGCAACTCGCTCAGCTTTCCTTTGCCGTGCTTCCCATCTCTCCCCCCTCCTTCTTCTTCGGCCCCTGAACTCTCCTGGAGCGCCCACGATCCAGATGCCCCCTTCTTCGTCAGCTTTCGGGCACAAAACGGCATCTCGAAGCCGAGTCGGCCTCTAGGAGGTCGACAGACTGCCTGGTCCAGCGCCCCGATTGCCCCTCGTGAGTCGCGGCCTTGGCACCTGAAACGCCGACGCCAGCGTAAACCCACGATCCGTCCGATACCCAAAACCAGCGACTTCTTCGGACCGTTTCAGACTTGGCGACAAGGCTGGAACGCCTGAGGTCGGGCCTCGAGCCCATCTTGTGCCGTCTTGCCGGCCAACCAGTTCACCCAGTATCGGGAGCATCTGACCATTTTCACTGTCCGACCGTCTGGGGAAGCCAAGCCGACCAAGCTCCTGTCATCGACTGTGCGCCCGCCTTAGATCGAGCCAAGACGCCTGACCCGACTGCCTGGGAATTCGATATGGACCCTCAAAACCTGTCTGCCGACGTTGCTGCAGGAAAGGAGACCGTCGCTCGCGTCTCTAGCGTGTTGAAACGGTGCATTGGATCCATGGACTCGTCGGCAGTCTACAACGACTCAGCAGCGAGCCGCAACGAACGCAACATGCCGAATTCCGTTCTGGACAGGCAAACTCAGGCCTGGGTTTGTCGCAAAGCCTCCTCTCGCTGGCATCGCGACTCCGCCAGGGGCACGCTTTGGCTCGTGCCTGCTGCCGTTCT
Source organism: Verticillium albo-atrum (assembly GCA_002851705.1). Lineage (NCBI taxonomy): Eukaryota > Fungi > Ascomycota > Sordariomycetes > Glomerellales > Plectosphaerellaceae > Verticillium > Verticillium albo-atrum. Next base: position 1,431,894 of record NMXJ01000009.1, read on the forward strand.
TCCGACGGATCCGGCCTGGCCGATGCCTTGACCTTCGGCCCATCTTCAGTATGCATAACGTAGGGCAGACGTTGGGCAGAGGGTCAGTAGAACAGCAGCCAGGAGACGTGTTCGACGTGGTGGAATTGCGCCAGTCACTCGAGCACTTGCTGAGGAGCGTGAGGAATTCATTGCAGAAAGGAAGAATTGAGCAAACGAAGTAGTTCACGACTCTAGGGACTGGATATGAGTGCGATATCTTCTAGAAGACTTTCTTGCGAGTGGTTACGAGGGCAACCTGCCCCCAGGAGAACATTCGCTCGTAATGTGATGGCATACGCGTCCAGTCGATGCGCCACGAGCTACACGAAACACGGCGTCCGCAGGAGGCCAAAGCGATCGAGCAGCCTGGAGCGGCACACCACTGAGTGGCCTCGCATCGCACACGAAGAACTCACGAGAAGATGGCCCGGGTCCCTGAGAGACATGACAAGGGGACGATGCAGCGGTCGCTGGATGGGGGAGAGGGTGGTCAGCCGGTCGGAGGTTCGAGGCTCGAGACTCGAGACTCGCGAGGAAGGGAGGGATGGATGAAGGTTCGCCTCGTGAAGGGCGAGACATACCACCCCCACAAGGAACGTGTTGATGGTCTCGGCGACTTGATGCCTCGTCCCGCCGCGTGTGGCGCCGAGGGGATTTGTCGATCCGTTGCCTTGTCCTCGATCTAGCCAGTAACCACGTGCTGCAAGTGATGCTGCCCGTGATGTTGAACACGCAGGAAGAGGGCGAACCACGACACACGAGCGGCAGAAGATCTGCTGCTTGTCGGCGGCACACATTGCGTTTCTGGGTAGCATCCGAATCAACGTGGGGGCAAGAATGCATCAAGAGCAATACTATGCAGCATGGCTTCACACGAAAGGCGGCTGGGCCTTGGAATTTGCTCAACCTAACCAAGCAAAGCCTTGATGCCATGCCGAGGATGTGGTCTCACGAGCTGGGGTGGCCAGGCAGATGTTTCCGCGCACTTCCAGGAGTATCCACAACGGGACGGGACAGGACAGGACAGATACGGGGAACGACCGACGAGAGGTCCGTATGCCGAGCAACAGTGATCATGACGTAAATTCTGGTGGCACGTTGGAGGGGTCCGGCGAGGCATGTCCGCGAGGCCGTGGGGTGGATCAAGACAGCGGAATGTGATGGGCAGGTGTCGTGTTCTGGTTTGGAGTAACGTGGTGTGATGGATTCTGGATTTCGGATTCTGGATTCTGGATTCTCATCCATCGGCCGATGGAAGTGCAGAGTCCGTCGGTCTTGGTCGTGTTGCCCATTGGACGTCGGCCCTGGTAATCAACGGGCCTCGGGAGCTACGGGGCGAGTGATCGGTGCATCGATGATTCGGGATGGCAAGGTGCAAGATGGAGGAGATGTCACTCAAATCAACAGGTGCAGCTTGGTTGGTCAAGGTGCCAGGCAGAGCTGCAGCTGAAGGATAGCAGCCGGAGCAAACTCCCCGGGAAGGGAATCCTACTGGCCTATATTGCCATGATCCACAAGGCATAATCCACAGGGCGACGACGGGAGAAGCAGGAGCAAGAGGTGCAGGCGCAGGACCTGGTGCAGGTGCAGAAAACAACGATCTCGATGTCAAGATGCAGAATGCGTAGAAGAGGGGCCCGGATGGACAGAGGGGTGGGTGGGTGATGGTGGGGTTGCGCCTTCGTGATCAGCTGCCGGACGCTCATTCGTGGCGGGATCCAAAGGGCAGGCGCCGCCCGAGATGCTTGGTCGATGGTCGAAGTTGCCTTGCCAGCCTGCCCTTGTCCGCCTGCCCGCCCTGCCCGCCTTCATGTCCCCGTGCGAATCGGGCAATAGCAATCGAGCTTTGCCCGTGTGTTCTGTCGATGAAAGGGACGGGTCTACGGGGCCGCCCCAGGTCCAGAACGCGCCTCAGCGAGTGGTGACGTCATGGCCCCTGGAGCTTGCCTGTGGGGGGCAGTCAACCTCCAATGAAGACACGAACTTGCGACACTTTGGGGGGAGCTTGTTGCGGAGGTGGAGAGAGCTACCGGTAGGTACCTCAGACGTAAGCCTCTGATCATGGTGGTGCATGAAGTTCCCAAGGCATGGCACAGCCACAAGTGGGAGATGGGAGGTTGGAGGTTCGGGCGTTGCCCCCTTCACCTGTCAGTCACCTCACTGTCAGGGCTGGGGGTCCAGGGTCAGTTGTGGACCACCGCTGATCATGTTGGAGCAAAGCTGCCGCCGACATGGACATGTCCTCAAATTCCATGCCATCACTCTATCGACAATCATATGCGGGGCCGTGTTCATCAGGGGGGGAGAAAAGTCACATCATCACGTTGACGTATGCTCGGTGGCGATACAGTTTCGCGTTCGTGTCCTTTACCCATGGTTTGTCGAATGTCGACTGTCGATCGCGCAGTCTTGACATTCTGTTTGCCTCGCACACTGTCAGTAGCTTCTGACATGTGCAGCCCCGAGCCGAGCACCAGCCACAGCCAGAGCCAGAGCCAGAGCCAGCGCCAGCACGCATCTCCACTGGCCACGATTGCTGAGACAACAGACCAGACCGGATGACCCCGCTATTGTTGCTGGTGGTGAGGGGTAAGGTCCTTGGTCCGTGCAATGACGTTGGGGCACTTTGCCTGTTGAGTGCTGGACCGAAATGGCACTTTCAGGCGCGGCGCCCCACACGAGTGAGAGAGCCACTTCTACTCTTACGTTCCGTGACGTCAGGCATAGCGAAGAGCCTCCTGCGACGTTGGCGCCACAGGACCTCTGACCCGGGCTGAGGCACGGGTCGCCATGTCCATCTCGATAGAGCTACGATACTTTTTTCGCCCTGGACCCTCTCCTTGGCCTTCCCAAAAGTGACTTCCCCCTGAACCGCAAACGTACTCCATGACGTAGCTTTTCCATGATCCATGGGACCACATGATGGCCTTCCGGTGGCCAGGAGCCAACGAAACTGCGCTAAGCATCGGATCGTAGCAGGAGCTGGAAGACGCCTCCAGACCTCTCTTGCCTCTTGCCTGGATGAGGCAGGAAGACGGACAAGCAGGCAAGCGCGGCCAACCGGGCAAGCACACAAGCGGGCCACCTGCCGGTGATTCAGCCACACCAGATGTGATGCCTGGCCGGAGCTCCTTCTCATCAGATCGACCTCTCTGCCTGGTCCAGGTCCTGACCTCCATCTCTTCTATATAAACCCAACACCTCTGCCCTCCGTCATCTGCTTTTTCCTCTCCATCAACAACCACTTCACTACACAATCAAACAACACTCAACCAACCAACCCCAAACAACCCAACCAAACTTCACAATGGAGACCGTCAAGAACGCCGCCAACTACGTCGCTGAGACCGTTCAGGGCGCCGGTGCCACCGCTTCCAAGGAGGCCAACAAGGAGGTTGCCAAGGACAACAACGCCTCGCTCGGCACTCGGTAAGCTTCCATGCCTCTTCTCTTCATCTTGTATCGGTTCTAACATATCGCAGTCTGTCCGCCGGCAAGGATGCCGTCGGCGACAAGGTCGACGAGTCCAAGCACAACACTGCTGCCGATGTCCACAAGGAGTCTGCTAAGCACTAAACAACTCTCCCCACGATGATGATACCCCACCCCCTCACCAGGGCGGAAATGGTCACGAAGGCGCATTGGATGTTTTGGAACCAGGAAGTGAGCGAGACGAGCAAAGTCTGAGGACAATCCCCTAGATAGTTTACGAATCCACACACTTCCCAAACTGTCTATTCTCTGGTGACATGTGAATTTGATACTGTTTTTCGTTCCTTCATCGATAATTGGGTTGATTTACCATCGATATGGTCTGTATGGGACATGATCAACACGGGTGGAGATCGACCCGGGATGGTTCACGTCCCGCGTGCACGGGCTCTCAAGGTAACATCGCCAAATGTCCAGCTGCCTCAGGGACACATCCGCAATTCCTCAACAACTCTGCCAATTCAGGCTTCACCATCATCATCGCCATCAATTCGGACCACCAATTCGCCATGTCGTCCCACTCGAGCGCCCTCCCGCCGGATCTCTTCGATCAAACCACCCTCGTCTCCCTCGCCGCCACCGTCGTGCTCCTCGCCATCGCCATCGCCGTCTCCCGACGCGTCCTCCACCCCACCACGTCGACAAGCTACCGCGTGCTCTTCATCTGGCACGCCTTCGATGCGTTGATTCACTTCTTCCTCGAGGGAAGCTTCCTCTACCACTGCTTCTTCTCCTACGTCGCCGTCGCCGACGTCCCCGACATTGGCGCCCTGCACCCCACGCCCTACAACTACCTCGGCCACACCGACCGCGTCTACGGCGCCCAGGCCGCCGGTGACAACCCTTTTGCCCAGCTGTGGATGGTCTACGCGAATGCCGACAAGCGCTGGGCTGGTGCTGACCTCGTACGTGCAGCTCTCTGAGGATGCAGCGTCTGACGGAATTGAATGCTAACCGACAAACAGGGCGTCATCAGCCTCGAGATCCTGACCGTCTTCGGCGCCGGCCCCCTCGCCGTGTACATCTGCTACCTGATCGCCAAGCGCGAGCCCAAGGTCAACTTCTGGATCATCGTCGTCGCGACGGCCGAGCTCTACGGCGGTACGTCTCGTTCCCCTCTGTCCCCACTGACGATGCATTGGCTAACACTGGCGTCTGCAGGCTTCATCACCTTCTGCCCCGAGTGGCTCACCGGCAACATCAACCTCGACACGAGCAACTGGATGTACCTGTGGCTGTACCTCGTCTTCTTCAACATGCTGTGGGTGTTCATCCCGCTGTGGGCTCTGTGGGTGGCGTTCGGGCAGATCACCCGGGCGTTCGACGCGAACAAGGCTCTCGCGAAGAAGAACCTGTGAAAAGACAAGGGGGAACATTGCTTGTATGCCGTGTCACAAAATAGGTGGAAGGCGCCGATTGGCTGGCCCCGGATTTGGGTGTATGACCGCAATATATGGATGAGTTGCTAGCAATACTATTGAAGGCTGCAAGTAATGCCATGGGTCTGTTCAGGCTGATAGGAATACAGCGCTATTTCGACCAGGGGCTTATCACTCCCATGTCCAGCTGCTGCCGTGTGTTCCAGATCCCACGACATCCCGGCGCAGCCGATCTGCCTTCGGCGTCCTCCGTGAGGTAGTTGGAATCACATGTGTCACAGCTCGGCGCTCTTCTTAGCAGCAGTAGCAGCATCATCCACCAATTACTCGTAAGAGATTACATTGACGGCTAAAAGCTATGTACGACGATGAATGTACCCCTAGTTGCCCGCGTTGGGTCCACCCAGCCAGCTCGGCGCAGGCCACACATCCAGCACAACCTCGCGGTCCTTGAACTCGCAGTCAGCGAGCTTGTTGAACCACGTGGCGATGCGCAGGACGGCCTTGGCGATCTGGATCTCGGCGATGGGCCACGCGCCCTCGGCGTAGCCGCTGGTGCGCAGGTCCGTGGCGTTGGTGTCCTGGCTGAAGGCGTAGTCGCAGTTCCACTGGTTGGCGTCGCGCGCCCACTCGAGCGGGCACGCGAGGGGCGTCGACGGGTCGGTGCAGGAGACCCAGTCGCGCGTCGCCGAGAAGTACGTGTCGGCCTTGATGCGGTCCACCATGGCGCTGAAGAAGGGCTGGATCGTTGCGTTGGAGAAGGACGAGACCTTGGCGAGCGAGTAGACGATGCGGCCGTCCCAGATCTGCCTTTTGTTAGCCCCCCTTGGTCTCTACTTGGACGGGATATGCAGTGGCTCACCGAGTGCAGGTTCGTCGTGACGCCGTCGAAGCGCACGGGAATGTCGTTGCCGCCGCGCGCGATGCCGGTGACGTGCATGGGCTGAGCAATGTCCATGATGAAGTGGGTGATGAACTTGGCGGCGTTGGCGCAGGTCGTGTTGGTGCCGCCCTCGAGCTGGCCGGTCTTGACGGAGCGGATGCACGACTTGAGGATCTGCGTCTCGTTGGCGAGCGCGCTGACGATGCACCCGCCCGCCGTGCAGTCGCGGTTGTAGTGCACGTTGCAGAAGCTGGGCGGCTGGTCCGCCGGGTTGATCCAGTGCCACGTCGTCGTGTGCCGGCCCTCGGGCGTGCCGCGGTGCGCGTCGGCCCACGCGCCGATCCGGCCCAGGCTGGCGCCCGACTCGGGCTCGAGGATCTCGCCCAGGACGGCCTTGGCCGCGGGCGAGAGGAACTTCTCGGCCGCGTAGCCGATCTGCTGGTGGACTGGGCGAAGCCTGTTAGCTACGGGGGTGACCTCGGCCGGGGATGAGTGGAGGAGGCTCGCTCACTATCAGTGTTCCATGACAGGACAGGCGCGGCGAAGGCGCCGAGGAGGGCGGCGAAGTGAGCGGTGCGCATCGTGACGGGCAAAGGGGGTGGATTGATCACGGGAGACGGGCGAGGACTGAAGAGAGAGAGACATCCCTCAACAGTCCACCGGGCAGCTAAACATCTTTATCAACTTTTTTTTGTGCGAGCCTGCGCGCGCTGCTGCGCGAGCTGCAGGAGCTGCTAGCTAGCTATCTCGTGCCGATCCCGTGCAAAACCCCACAGCGGACCACATGGGCATGGCTCCGAGAGATCCAGCGCTGCCAGTAGCTGGCCATTCAGATGGTCGTCCAAGAGGCTGGGTTGAGGGGAAGCAGCAGGACTGACAGAACTGCCAGGGCCGCGGGGAGGGCGTGGGACCGGACGACGCCGGGGATTCGCTCGATTCCGGCGTGTTTGCCGAGATTGTGGCTCGCCGGCTTGCCGACCTGACTATTTCGGTTAGGACCACTTTCCGGGGTCGCCCCACCCGCGATAACGGAGGGGAAAGCGGGGGCCTTCGTCGGCCTTCTCCGGGGTATCACGTGCATGTCACGTGGTTTAGTGTTTGTTTGATTGTGATGCTTGACTTACATGTTCGGTGATGATCAAGGACCATGTATTAGATACTGCTGGCAACATTTCAAGTGTCAAGGCTTACTTTCTTGCAATCTATGTGATAGCAATATGGAGATGTATGCCTTGTGAAGGGCTCCTCTGTTGAGGGCTGCGCCTTGCGGCTGAATTCACCGTCTCGTGATCGCGCAACGCAGCACAGGCGGTCAGCCTGACGACGTCCACAGCATCCAAAAGATAGGCGAAGCCAAACACATTGAACCAGAGGCCATCCGCACTTGCAACCCCTTACCCTCATCTACCAGTACAACGCAGCATTTATCGACGAGCGAAGTGTAATCCCGGTTGCAGCCGCGGCAACCATCATCGATCCATGGGCGACGATGATTCTGGCGACCCTCTGCGCCTCGTCTCTTCCGTCTATGGCCCCGGCACAATTTACGGCTGGCTCCTGGTCATGATTTCATTGATGATATCCTGGTATCACGAACGCGACAGCTTTGATGGTGACGCCATGACGGTCGACTTGGCCGCCGTGCTGCTCCTGCCTGTGGTGGCGGCCACTCATATCCTTCAACAGGTTGCCCACCTACCTGACGCCAGCGCCAATATCACGGAGGGACAAATCGCAGCACACAAGCTGGCGCTGGATGCGCCGTTGAGGGTGTGTACAGATTTTATGACGCTCTTCACGCTGCTGTTCTCCATATGTTATCTCGGCTCTCGCCGGCAAACCCGCGTCTGGAAGCATCGTCTCTACTGGCTGTCGTTCGTCCACACATATTGCATGGTAGTAATAGCGATAGCCCAAAAGGCCGGAGGCGCACGTGTACACTGGCCAGAGACGTCTCAGCAGCTAGACGCAGCGTGGATATACGCACCGCCACAGATCTCGGCATTGATTCTCCCCACCAAATTACCCTCGACCGCGTTGGCGCAGTACAGGCGCCAGACTTTGCCGTCGGTTGGGCGCCAGAGCCGGAATTCGTGGTGGGCTTGGGCCATGCCACACATGTTGCTTGTTGGCACCGAAATTTGCTGGGTGGAGGGCATCTTCATACATATGTTCGGCAACGGCGTTGTCCCCGAGTCCGAGACGAAGCTCAGCGACCTGGATCAAGCGATTGCACTCGTCGGTGGAATCTTCGCTATCGGGAGCTCTATCCGCCCCTTCCTACCGGCTTTTCCCCGCGTTACCTGGCGTATCAGGGCGGCGAGAGCTAAACGGCTGGATCTTTTGGAGGTGGAGGTTTGATCGTTGCTCGAACCGGAGATGACACAGCCTACCTGGCTCATAGTGCGTGGTGATAACTCATCATCCCATGTATGTCGTCAGTTGCCGTCTCCAATGATTTACATGGCCACTATTATGGTAGAAGATTTGCATACTAGCTTGAGCTCTGTGACGGCGTGGCACCGAAAGTTATGCTCAGCTACCGGGTGCTGTATCAGTGGGGGCGAGGGTTGTGACAGTCCATCGAACGTTAAGAGGAGCATTAATGATAGAATCCGATTTTCTTACCACGCATCTTAACAGGGTGAGCCGCCGATCGCAGTCGTTGACCAAGACATCGGCAGATGGCTGCGACACGCAAGTCCTGCTGGGCATCGTCAAGCGAATCGTGGGTGACGCGTATATGGATGGAGAGTTCATCCAGCCTCCGGGATCGTTCTGGCCCCCGACGCGGGACCCATCGAGAGTTCACGGCTCGACATGCTCCGTCCGATTGCACCAGATAGCGAGGAAATCATCAATGACGCGGAGAGCGAATAGGACAAGAGAACGCCAGTACAAGAGTCATTGGTGCCATGGACACTGGATCCCCCCGGTCGGTTCAGCTTGCCTCAAGTAATGGTGCGGTACTAGCACGCCCGGCAGACGACGACTAGAACACTCCGTTTCAACCGGGCAAAGGAAAAAAAAAAAAAGGCCAGCCCGCACAATGGGGGGGCTGGCCAGTCGGCAGGCCAGTCCACCATGATGACAGGTGCCGGGGAGGCAGGCCGTGGCCTGTCAGAGAGCGGGCTCGTCGATGTATGGAGGGTGCGGCGAGTGTGGGGAGGTGGAGGAGGTCTGTCCGCGCCTCAGTGTGGTTGCAATGAGGAGGGGTCCGATGGGGCGAGAGCAAAGAGCGTTCATCCTCACCTGAGGGTCCCCCCTGGCGAGGTCGATTCTGATACGGAAGATGCTTCACATGGTGGTGAGTTGACTGGAACAGATGAACTGGATTGTTGGTTCTCGCATCGGATTTGCTCGCTCTCAGGCGTTGGCGAGCAGGGAAGAGTGAGGGTTGGATACGGGGATGAGGTTGGCGGGCAGTGTGTGTGATGTATTTGCGGCTGGGCTTGGGCCGACGTGAATCTGTGGCCAGACTTGGGTCGAACCAGTCTTGTGGTTGAATGGTCTGTCGCAAGACGTTGACTTGAAGACGCCGACTGGAAAACGGGTGTCTCAACACAGCCAGCCAGACTGCATTCGGGATGAGTCGCGACGTCAAGTCAGTCAGCCAGCTCGTTGGCCAGAATGGACCTGACAGGCACTGGCAGCTTGCGAGAAGGGCCAACCAGCAGCGTCATCGGCTTAGTGAACACAAATCCTGAGGCAGGCTCACACCTCCGGTCGCGACTTCCACATCCCACCCCGCCATAGGTCCATGACTCGGTACGTACGAAGCCGGATCGATGCTCTGATAGGCTATCACTTTCACTTTCCATTCACGTCAAGAGCAACTGGATAAGCGTGCTTGTCAGGAAAGAAGGACTGACTGGCCACTTCCTCCAGGGAAGGGGGTACCTGAGTGGGGGCAGTTTGATCCGCGCCTCGGCAGTCCCCGCACTACACCATATCAGGCTTAGCGCTGTGCTTTGTCCCAACCTCACCTCGTCCAGCTCGACCAGAACAGCAGGGGAACCGACTTCACGAAACTCCGACGTGTTCCATCGTTGCTTCAGAGCCTCCCGCCACGTCAATGCCTCTCCCTCGCTGACCAGAATTTTCCACTCAACGGGCCCTGCCTCGACCCCTCGAACGACTGAGCCAACCCCAGCTCGCCCAGTACCACGATGTTCGAAAGCCTGGAAACCTTACTTGGCTGCCCTGCCCTGTCCGCCTGTCAGGAAGCCCTGTCAGCCTGACCCCGTTATCATGGCCTGCCGCTATCAACGAAATGACGACCTCGAACAAGGACTCCATCCCTGGCTCTTGATCCAAGCAGCCTCTATCTGCGTGCGACGGGGACAAGCAAGCCCCTTCTGCACGTCAGAAAGGCTGCGGCCCTGCACTGCAACCCGCTCTGCCCAGCATTCGACGTGACGGCACACCCACTTCGCCCGCCTTCGTGACCCAATCGCAATGCTGCCGCCCCTGGCCCACGCCTCGAAGACCCCCAAGCCCGGATCGTGTGGCGGTTTGGCTAACGACCCGGCTCGCCTCTCGTCCGCGCGGGGCCCATCCAGATCTCGGGGCCTGTGCCTGGGTGCTTGGGTGCTTGGGTGATTGGGGTGCTCGAGTCCCTGTATGGCCCATCCCCGCCCTCAGGGTCAGCCCGCCACGACCAGCAGGTCCGCCGCCGTAGACAAGGCTCAGTCCCCTCACCTCTCGAAGGAGGGCCCGCCTGCCGTGCCCTCTATTCATAGGCCCCAACCATACCTAGTGGCGGTTCAGGGTCTGTTTCGTCCCATCCCGTGGTCCCGTACACCAAGTCCGCCGTTCTCTCCTCTTGACTGTGGCCAGGCCGCTGCTTGTCGCAGTTTGACTCTTCTCTTCTCTCATCCCATCCCATCCTCCATTCACTCGCTTCATTTCCTTTCCGTCATCTCCCATTCTATTCTCCGCCAATCTACGCCAATCTACCAGACACGACGTCCCCCTACGAACGTTCATGGCCTGGATGGTTCCCGTAAACAACTGAAATTGGCTTCTTCGCGGCTGGTCGCCTACGCTCTTTAATTCCGACAGTCTGCTTTCAACGCCAACAACAAGATGGATTCCTGGGGCTGGACGGATCCCCAAACCAACCTCTGGGCGCGGGACGATGGCAGCGCCAACGGCATAGACAACACGAACGGCGGGTCGACGAGTTCCTTTGCCACGCAGAACAACGACACCTCCCAGGCCGCCCTCATCAACGAGTTCAGGTTCGCCGCCGCCAAGTCGATCCGCACCTCCGTCATCATCCTCGCCGCCTTCAATGTCGCCGCCGCCTTTGCTACCGCCCTCGGCATCCTGTGGCACAGCTACGCCACGAAGAAGCGAAAGGACCCCAAGTTCAAGTTCTTGTACGTCGACAGGAGAAGGAAGGAAGGAAAGGCATCGGGTATGGAGTGGTAAAGCTGACTTGGACCAGGACCTGTGGCTTCACTTTTGTCGCGCCCGCTGAGACGTTCCCCCTCGTCCTCTCCCTTGGAATCGTTGTCCAGGGCATTACTTTCGCCGTCGCACAGTCGACTGGTCTCAAGTCCATGTTGATCCTGGGCTGTACCATTACTTCTCAGATGATGTTGCCTGGTATGTTCACCTGCGAATACTTTGATCTCGAACACCCTGCTGACTTGCTCTCCAGCGGTATTCATCGTCCCTTATATTCAATTCGTCTTTGGCCTTGAGGTCACTTCACGGGCGTTACGACAGCAGCCGTTCGCAGGTCGGGGCAAATGGACTGTCGCTGGTTGCCTTGCCATTGTCGGCACTCTACTACTTATTACCTTTGTGGTCACTCTCTTCATCCGCCCTCCTAACTTCTGCTTTGGCTCCCTATTCTGGTTCGTCCAGCGCTGGAAGGATGGCGTCCTCGTTCTCCTCATCCTCATCGCCTCGACGCTGCTTATCTGCACCGGCATCATCTTTTGGCGTCTGCACAACACCTGCCACATCGATGAGGCTGAGCGTACCGCCGCCTCGAGAATGGTTTACTACCTGACCATGGCCATCATTTCTACCGTACGTCAACCTGCTACGACTGGAGAGGAACTTGACAGCTAACCCGGGTGCAGGTCTTCATGATCCCGTTCTTCTACACCCTTGTGTTCAAGGACCTCAGGACTGCGGGTGCCCAACCCCTTAACCTTTCCATGATTGCCTCCGTCGTCGCCAACCTTTCGGGCCTCCTGACGGGCGGCCTGCACCTTTTCCTCCGCGCCAACTGTCTTGCTACGATTGGCGCTCGCGAGAAGTGCGAGAAGGATCGGAGGAAGTTGAAGGAGGGCATCCGAGTGTGGCCCGACAACTACGATTACGGCTCCAATGCCGGCTCACCATCCCGATCACGGGCCCCTGAACGCCTGGACAGCAATGCCATATACGGCAAGACGGAGGAGGAACGCATCGAGAGCCCGGCGGGCACACCAACCTACGACAACCTCAACCCTCCCCGCCTGCCAGCCCTGCAGTCACCCATCACGCCCGGCCCGAGACTGCTCGAGCCGACACCGCCCGCATCTACCCTTCAGGTCATCAAGGACCAGATCCGCAAGTCCACGTACTCGCTCTTCCCCCGAGACAGCAGCGGCGCGCGGTCCTTCACCCTCCTACCCGCCACCACCTACTCGCCCAATGCCACCACCCCACGGGGCGAGAAGTTCATCGACGACGACATGGAGTCGCTCGTGCCACCACCGCTGGTTCACGCCGGTGGTGTTCGTCACCGCCGCGATTCTTCCATGCACTCACACGCTACAGTGCAGATCGGTCTGCGCTTCTCCAACGCTGAGGATGCTCCCCCCCTCAACTCCCGCTTCTTCCGCGACAGTGAGGAGATCCACGTGCTCGGCTGCCCGCTGGAGCGCGAGAAGGACGCTTCGAAGCGGCCGACGCCGCTGAACGCGCTGGGCAGCGACAGCGACGACGAAGGCGAGGCGACGCTGATCGGTTCATCAGTGGCGCGCTCCTCGGGACCGACGCTCAACTCGGCCGTGTACACGCCGTACAGCCCCAAGACGCGCATCACTAGCCCCAAGGGTGTGGGTTTCGACACGCCGAAGCGGCTGGCCAGCCCGTTGGCGGCCGACAAGGAGAGGTGCTACAAGCGCGACTGCGACTGCGACCTGCTGCACAAGCCCGACTGGATTTAGCGGGCGAGCCATGGTTTTCTGGGTGCGCGTGCTGTGTTGCTTCATTGGCAAGGAGTTGGTAGGAGGAGAAACTTTCATGATATATATATGGGACCTATTTCCTTAGACGGCGTTGTCACCGTTGTGCTTATTTTTTTTTCCTTCTGTATTGGCAGAACCTGATACCTGTACGACTGGAACGGTCGACGCTGGCTTTGATGCCTTGGTTCCTCGGGCGTGTGGCCGAGGTGGAGGATGGGGGTTGGGGCTGGGGGGTTACATACCGCGAAAAAGTCGGAGGGGGATTCGCTGAGGAGGGCTGGACTTGGCCTTTACACATACATAGGTACCTTTCTTCAATGCAAGACTGGCTCAGCAAGAAGCACGTGTCTCGTTAGTGATCAAGATGATGTGATTGTGCAAGTGTCTTGGGTCGTACATTCATGTCTCGGATGGGTATCTCTCTATCCATAGCGTAGCCCCTCCCTCCTGTGTTCACACTCTCTACTCGCCAACCATGTATGCTTCTTATCTCCGCAGGCCACACACAGCTAGCAGCTCACCTCTTCTTCGTCTTCTCCTTCTTCGCCAGCGCCTCGTCCTCCTGCGCACGCCTCTCCTCCCAACGCTCCCAGCCGGCCTGGCACAGATCCTCCTCGAGCAGCAGGTCCCGCACGCGGAACCAGCGCACGACGGGCAGCCGCAGGGCCCAGCCCAGCAGGCCGGCGTCGCGGGCGTACTTTGTGGCGGCGAACCAGCCGACGGCGCAGACGGCGCCGGCGCCGAGCCCGACGGCGACCTGGCGCGCCGTGTGGTAGCCTAGGTAGACCCTGCTCCAGGCGACGGCTGCGGCGGTGGCGACGGCGACGAGGCCGGCGACGGAGCGCTCGGCGCGCGAGAGGGCGCGGGAGCGGTAGGCCTCGTCGCGGTTCGCGGGGCGGTGTCGGACGAAGAGGAAGAGGAGGAGGAAGACGGCCCAGAAGGCGACGAACTGGGCGTGGGAGGAGGGCATGCCGTAGCCCTTGCCGTGGATGCGGCGGGGGCGCTCCTCCTTGATGAGGCGCTTCAGGGCAAAGTTGACGGCTTCGCAGGCGAGCTGGCCGGCGAACATGAGGGCGACTTCGACCTCGCGGGTGGAGAAGACGAGGGTTGCGTAGACGATGCAGAGGGCTTGGGGGAGGAGGGCGAGCCAGGCGCAGAGGAGGGAGAGGGGGTCGGAGGGGTCCTGTTGTTTGTTAGCATTTGCTGCCTGTCTCCTTATTCATCGTCTAACTGTGTCGGTTGTGGAGGAGTCTTGACGGCGGCGGACGTACGTAGTAGACGTGGGTGAGGGAGAGCGAGGCGAGGGGTCGCGTGTCCTCCATGATGGGCGGCAGGGGGGATTGCCCGGGGATCGTTCGTGTGTCGTCGAGCTGATCAAGGAGACGGACCTCCGCTCCGAGTCGAGCAGGAGGGGTTCAGTCGTCGTGGGGTTGGTTGAATGCTAATGTCGACGCAAAGGAAATCGTCGTCGACAAAACATGTGATGCCTCTACGTTTGGAGAGGAAGGCAGAGACAGAGGCAGTGTAGAGAGTCCTTTCCCTCCATGCTCATGCACAACCCGTCATGGCGCAGGAGCCACCCAATGAGGTGCACCAATGGAGTTGTGCCAATGTGCATGACGTGCCCCGCCGACGTTGCACAAATTGCTGAGGTAAGCCTTGCGCTAAATGCCTCCCGAAGGCAAGGGAAAGCCAGGGACTTCCTAGGCCTTTACGCCTGAAGCCCTCCCTAAAGGAAGGCCGACGGCATCAAGCCCCTCTAGCGAGCGCTGGAACGTACGAAAGTGGCCCGCTGAGGCGAAATCCGTCGCTGCTGAGGCCTGGCGGCGAAAGAGTCATCATACATTTTGCCTGCCCGACCCTTGCCTGCCCCCCCAACGACACCATCCACGCCGAACCCGAAATCGTCAAGACATCGCTTTTGGCCTCTGCATACCAATTTCCGCCTCTGCATTGATAGGGAGTGGACATGACCTGACCTGACCTGACCTGACCGGAGGATATAAGTTACCTGTACATACGATCTCACATCGTGAACCCCCTCATCGTACCATTTCATCGCGATTCCACCACCCGGGCCAGTCTCACTCTCACGCGCAACTCACGAACCCCTCACCTTACGAGCTCTTCACGATAGCTCGCCCACCCACCTCTTCCGGCCCGACCACCCACGCGCGGCGATGACCCCGTCTCTCACAGCACATCATGGACGACGACGATAGCGCAGAAGAGCGCTACATGGAGCTCGAGACCCTCCAGGCCATCTTTCCCGAGATACAAAAACTCAACGCCAGATCCACCAACCCCAAAGTCCCGAGAAGCCTCGATTTCTCCCTCGAGCTTCCCGTCCATCCCGCCAACCCCGTCACCGTCCTCTTCCCCGCGCCCTCCAACCCCGCCAACCCCCAGGACGCCGCGCCCGGAGACGGTCCCGTCGACTCGCACGAGCTCGTCCACCTGCCCGCCGTCCTCATCCGCATCTCTCTGCCCGCCAGCTATCCCGCCGAGCAGCCTCCCGCCGTCGCCATCTCCTCCACCCCGCCCTGGCTCACCCCCGAGACGGTCGAGAAGCTCCAGCAGGATGCCTCCCGCATGTGGGTTGACGCCGGCCGGAACCTCGTCGCCTTTGACTACATCGATCACGTCCAGCAGGCCGCCGACACCGTCTTCGACATGATCGATGCCGAGGGCACCCTCAAGGTCGACCCCTCGCACAAGCTCGCCATCCTCGACTACGACATCCAGGCCCGCCGCGCCGCCTTTGAGCGTGAGACCTTTAACTGCGGCGTCTGTCTCGGTAGGACCCCAACCCCAGCCCTGCGCACGCGTCAGCGGTGTGGTCTCCGTAGTGTCATCCAGACTAACGTGATCATCCTCACTAGAACCGAAAAAGGGCTTCGTCTGCCACCAGATGCTGGACTGCGGCCACGTCTTCTGCGCCCCCTGTCTCCAGGACTTCTACGGCACCGCCATCACGGAGGGTGACCTCGCTACTGTGCGATGCCTCGCCCCCAGCTGCGCCAAAGACCGCGCCGCCGCGGCAGCCCAGCCCGGCAACCCCGGCGCCAGCACCAGCACCAGGAAGAAGAAGGTTAAGACCTTCATCAGCCCGAGCGAGCTGCTCCAGATGGGCCTCTCCCAGGAACTTGTCACCCGCTACGTCACCCTCAAGTACAAGACGGAGCTGGAGTCGGACAAGAACACCATCTACTGCCCCCGCTCCTGGTGCGAGGGCGCCGCCCGCTCCAAGAAGCATAAGAAGCCCACGGGTCTCGAGCTGGGCGAGGCGTCCGACGAAGACGACTCGGATGAGGATGGCCCCAACGCGAACGGCGACGGAAATGACACCAAGCAGACGAAAAAGAAGAAGAAGAAGCCGGCATACGACCCCGGCGACCTCCTTTCCATCTGCGAAGAGTGCGGCTTCGCTTTCTGCAGCCGCTGCGCTCAGTCCTGGCACGGTGAGTTCGTCTCCTGCATGCCCCCGCGCGATACGGGCGAGCTTTCTGCCGAAGAGCAGGCCTCGATCGACTACCTCAAGCTGCACTCGACGCCCTGCCCGACCTGCGCGGCCCCCGCGCAGAAGACCCACGGCTGCAACCACATGATCTGCTTCCGATGCAACTCGCACTTCTGCTACCTGTGTTCCGCCTGGCTCGACCCTTCCAACCCCTATCAGCACTTCAACGAGCAGCCGGGTGGCAAGCGCACCTCGTGCTACATGCGTCTGTGGGAGCTCGAGGAGGGCGACGGAGACGACGTCGGCTACGCCTTCGCAGGAGGCGCCGGCGGTGCCCAGATCCCCGCGCCACCTCCCATCATCCCTGATGACTTGGACGATCAGCCGGCCAACGGGCTGGCCCAGGCCCATGCCGGTGATGACAGTGACAGCGACGACGACGATGATGAACACGCCCAGGGGGTCGACGCTCCTCGGCCACGAGATAATGCCCCGGGCGCCGTGGCGCGCGAAGGTCCTCTCGTCCTGCGCATCGGAGGCGATCCCCAACCACGCGCCGTGGTCCCTCCTCCGGCGCCCCAGGCGCCTCCAGGCCGTGGGCGAGGAGGCCACCACGGTGCGAACCAAGCTCGAGGGGGACGTGGACGTGGCAACAACAGGGGCGGCGCTGGCGCGCGTGGAGGTGTCCGACCGAACGCGCCCCAGGAGCGAGCGGGAGGAAACATGCCGCGGCGCATTCCCGTCAGACACGGAGCCGACGAGATGAATCCGCAGGACGCAGCGTGGGTCAGGAACTTTGTCCAGATGGCCCTCGCTGATGTCGAAGACGGTAGCGACGACGACGCCGACGCTGCTTTCCTCCCCATGGTTGACTGACCTGTGGCATACGCACACCCCCTTACTCAGCGAGGGAGCAGGAATGACACATGCCGCAGCCAAGTCGCAGATGAATCGCGGCGGCACTGGAAGAAACAGGCTCACGCCCCTGAGCGGATCACTGGGTGGTGTCCTCGTACGAGTTTGGGCGCACCGTCCTTGTGTGTGACCGGTGTGATTCTCAACCGCATCCTGTCTCGACAGCATGCACTCCCTACATACCTGAGGGGTAGCAGCCGCAGCTCGTTCACACCCCGCCCGCGCAGGGACAACCGATGACTGGTCGGTGGGCCTCCCGGATGGCACAACCTTGAGCGGTCTGTGGAGGGGGTGGTGGAGGCTCGCCGCCCGCTCGATGACACCCTCCTCTCACTCTGCGAATCAGGGCGCGCCTCCCGCCGGTCGAGACCAGCCGCCCCAATCGATTCATGGACGAACTAGGTCAGGAGGAACTTGACCTCTTCCGTAAGGGGTGTAATCGAGCCCGTCCTCAACGGTGCCGGGTCAGGTGGTCGTGCTGGAAGAGGAATATTGGTGCCAGCAGCTTGCAGAACACATGCAGGAGGTGCCGGACCAAGTCCTCTCTTGGGAGGAGAGCACTCTGGTACTTTACTTCGGCTCCGTGCTCCGGGCAGTCGGCCCTCTCGGAGGGGTGATGAATGGCACGGTACGTATCGCACGTAGAGTTTAGGGCACGTAGGTTATGTTGAGGCAGGGATGAGGGTTCGTGGCGAGGTCCAGGAGCTCGCAACCGTTTCCGTTTAACGGCGACAAGTACCGGAGGATTAGTGCCCAGTGCTGCTCAAAGCCTCTGCAGGGACAAGGTAGAATAATGATCATGACCTGATGACTTGAATAAGAGCACAAGGAATAAGAAGGGGTATCCCTGTTTGAGGCATCGCGATGCACAAAACGTCAGCGCGACCTTCCTGTTGAAGCTTCCTGTGCCTTGAAAGAGTCGAAAGCAGCCAGGACACCCTTCCCGTCATCGAAAACTCGAAGGAACTTGCCACCCGAGCACCGCGCCGCACCGTGGCATAGCGATTCGCGAAGGACACGAATGGATGGCCAGCCCGGAAACATGCTCCCCTGGTGGTGGGCGATGGTTGAAGGCAAGCTTGGACACTCCACTTGCAGAGGTATGGTGCCGGTCGGAGAAAATCCCCAGATTTGATACGACTCTGCCTTCCCCGTCTCGGTAGCTGGCCGCCGCCGCCAGGAGATGGGGGAGGAGAGGGCTTTAGGGCCAGGAAAGCCTGTGTCCTCTGGGATCAGGGTATGGGCCTACGGCCCTGACCTTGTTTCCGTCGGCCGCGGATGATGGCGCCGAGTGCCTAAGATGCACTTGAATTTGCACTCCGACCCCGAAATCCCTCTCTCACTGGCTTGTCCTGGCATGCGGCAGTTGGGCTACTGCCAGGTGATATGCAGGAGACCGTGACAATGGTGAGCCGCCAGTCGCATCTTCGGAAGACGTGATGGGCCCAGGCCCGCTTGCAGCCATGGCAAAGTATCATGGGATGCAACCGGGATGACTCCGGACAAGCAAACACCGTTGTTCCCTCATCGTCGCTTATCGAGGGGTAATCTTCCGATGCTCCTTTGAGGGGCTGGGAGGTTGGCACAGGAGCAGTTGTGTCGTTGCATTGTTGCTTCGGTTTCCAGTCAGTCATCGTAATGTAACGGATGGGTCTCAGAGCGCTCAGAAAGAAGGTCGAGCAACGAGACAACATACCACTTCTTGGGCCAGAGAACCGTTGAACACGCGGGTTTTGCGATCCGGGCGTAGGGCGACCCGGAGCCATGTGCCAGTGAGACACAAAGCCACGAGTTCGCGATTCGAGAACAGCCCCTAGACAGCCCGAACCCTGCCAAGCCTCTATTCAAGACATGCCCAAGCACGTGTAGGTATCTCCCCTGGTTTGGCAGATGTGCCACTTTGACGCTGAACCGCCAAGCCCGGGACCCGTCCTGTTTACCTCGAGGATAGAACGTAGCATTCGAGGGTACTCTGTCCGGCAGGTACACCACTGACCTGAGGCTGTGAAGGTTCACGAGTGACCGATGGGAACCTGAGACTGGAGATCCCCCTTTCCGCCAAGGGTTGCTTACGGTGGGAGGAGACAGCCCCTGTGCCCCAGCTTACCCTCGCCGCACGCAGACATCGATGAGGTTGCAATGCACGGCTGGTAGGTGCACTGGCATGCATACTGACTGGGAAGCTGCAAGTTGCTCAGTCTATCAGCAACGCCTTCCTCTATGTACAGGCCCACTGATGTGCACAGGCAAATCACCGCAAGCCCGGGAGAGTAGGCATTGGGAGGAATGACTTGATGAAGAGGGTGGGAACTTGGCTGCTTCGTTGAGACTCCTGCATCGGCATGCATACGTTCGGTCCTTCGGCCATGAGCCCGTTCGTCCATCAACGGTATTCATTAGCCCAGCTTGGCGGGGTGGATGAGGTATGATGTCAAGGAGGCAAGGAGGGGCCACGCTGCTGCCCCTGCTGTTGTTGTTGTTGTTTTTGTGGCTTCCACATGTTGTTTTCGAGCAGAGAGCTCGTCAAACCCGACAAAGCCTCGGTCTTAGAATCATGTGTTTCCAATATCGTGCTCTCCCATGCTGCATAAGTCATGGGTCATACGTTGTGACAATGAAAGGGGGTGTCCTCCTTTCAGTTTGGTTTCTTTGTTGAGTCGACTGGTGAGCGGCCCGCATGCCATGACGCCTCCGAGCGGTTTGCCGTGGGCTTAACACAGCAACTATAGCCCAGGTTAGCCAGGTTCACGAGTCTTGACCACCTAATGAATGGGGCAGGCGACTCGAGGCCTTCGGGTCTGGGTACGGCAGAGAGACACCAGGCCCACCAGGCCTTGAATCTGGAAAGGGGTGAGCTAGTTGCTAGTGTACCAAACTCTGGCCGACAGATGGAAGCCCTAGTCGTCAAGTCGCCACGTCGAGCGAACCCTTTACGAACGATGAAAACGGCCGCGGCTTCCTAGTAGAGCTGGCACACAATCAGTACGGCCCGAGGGACGAGAGGAGAAGACTGGGCCTGGAACACTGGCGGTGTCGTGTGAGGAAATGGCTCAGGCTCAGGCGAACAGCATCCATACTCTGTTTGACCTTGATATCTGCAGGTAGAAAGCCAAAGTTTGGCGAGGTTCCGGTGCACCAGACAGGTCCAGGCTGAAGGGGGCAGATCTCGGATGGCTGGTCCATCAGGCTAAAATGCACAGAGAGGCACAAATGCTGTGCTGTGCAATGCTGTGACAGTGAGTGAGTGAACGGTGGAGTGGCTGGATTTCTCAATGGCCAAACCCCCTCTATCGCGCACGATGAGGAAGGACGATCGTACGTCAGAGGGAACAAATCTTCCTTCCTTGCGACGAGCCCCAATTGGAAATCACTTCGTCGTTTGTACTGTACCATGTTGGCAGTGGTCTTCGAGGCGTGAAGCCGAAGCGCAGTGGTCACTTCATCCCAAAACGGAATGAGAGGCGACTGGTGCTTAGTAGGGCCTACCTACGGTTCATCTCCGTTGTGCGAGCCCGATTAGAATACTCCGAGTGCATCTGGCATGCAGCCTCGGATGGCCGCATGATTATTGCAGCTCGAGCAACACATAGTTGCCATGTATGGAAATCAGTCGGTCGTGTTCCTCAACATGGTCTTACGTCGCGCATTATAGGGCGGTCTTTCGACAGACGTGATCTCCGGTGTCCGACTTGTTCAGGCGCCGTGACCTTGTGCCCTACGGTGGTTCGGCCGAGCCTAGTAGTTGGCAGGAAAACTGGGCTGCAAGGATGCGACGATCTGTCCAACCATCGAGAGGCATCGTGACGGTCAAGACAAGCACGCACGTGTGGCTTGGGCGTGGGATGGCGAAGGACTTTGGCAGCCAGGGGAGGCAAGCAGGTAAACTAGGTAGGTTACCAGGTTCCTAGAATTCCAGGTGTGTTCCCTTGGTCCGCAATGGAGGGCAGTGGTTCGTGTTGATCCGCACCAGCCGCCGATCTTTCTGGATAGGGATTGCAGCAGTAAATCATTCCATCATCGCAAAGCCTCCAAATGGTTTTCAGGCGTCTTTGAACCGACGACCCCTTGCCCCTGATTGAATGCCGAAATCGCCCGGAAATCTTGCCCGCCGCTTGGACCTCTGGGCCTGTTGACGTGCCGTCTGTTGATCGACGCCATGTCCCCGACGCCATGGCTGAGTCAACTCTGACATGCTGCCTATCAGCCCATCGTGTGGAGGTAGAACAAGCCAAGATCCACGCCCGAACCCCCCCTGGCACGAACCCGGAGGTGGGGTCCATCTAGGGACTCCTGCCAGGAACCAGGTGATGAGCCCCGAGAGAGCATGATGCATTGACGATTGGCCCTGTATTCGTGTTTGCCTGTCTTGACAGAATGTGGTCTTTGGGGAACAGGTAACAGGGTTCAAACTCTCAATATGGCGCTTGCCATCGATAGAAGCGGAGATCGTCGTCCTAAAGGAGTCTGCCGGGCCGGAGTGATTGCCCAGAAGAATGCTAGGCGAACGGAAACTCAGATTGCTGTCCAGCAGCCGGAGAAAAGCTCTTGAGATTGGCAGGGGGCGGGCCTCTTCGGCAAAAGCGGTTTGCAACCGTGAGCCGAAGAAACATTGAGGCGCTTTGACAATCTTTGTTTCGAGTTACATCACCCTTGCTGGGCAGGCCGGGGGTTGACTGGGAAAGGTTGCGTTGGAACCCCAGGCTGCGCGATGGGGGGGAGCATTAGGACACGATACATGCGGCTTGCTTCCGATGGAGGTCTTCGATAATGTGTATCCTTCCCCCTAAGGTCGAAGAGAGTAGATGAGGCAGTTGCCTGCATTTCAGACCTTGCGACCCACGCTCTTACCAACTCCGGAATTCACCGCTTCGACCCCGTTGGCGACCTGCACAGACACCGATTGGAGCTGCCGAGAAGCTTCGGGGTCAATTTTCGTCGACGTCTGGAGCGATTGTTTGCACAACTTCAGTTGTACTTGTGAATCGGTTTGGCGCCAAAATGCATGGTGCAGAGTACTGCAGGGCGATCCACAGATGATGATATCGGGCGTCCCACCGGCCGGGGTGTGGCTCTGGCCTCCTGGCTCCTGGGCTATAGCGACCTGCAGATATAACCACTAATGCCTATTGTGCGGTCATGGATGCTGGAGGGATAATTTCGGGCTGTCGTCCACAAGTGATAGATGTCTGCGAACAAGGGATTGCTGAAGACGCCTGGCATTGGCATCGCGGACTGGGCTGCTTAAGTAGGAAGGCTGGTCCTGGTGACAGCGGTCACGGATCGCCCGACATTAGAATAAGCGTTGATGCTAGTGCACCCGAAATTTGAATGTTTCGATCGCCATCTGTCGTGATTGAAACAACATTTGCCGTTCTCCACAGGTGATATTTGCCCTCCAAGATCAAATCCAGGCAAGGCAGTCCAAGTCCAGTGTGCTTGGGCAGGACGAGGGCGGCGTTGATAGGAAGGGGGGCGGGGCGGCGGGCATGGGCATGGGCCAGGCCCAGGGGCAGGCAGCGGGCAGCGGGCAGCGGCAGCGGCAACGGTAAGCCATCCACCAGCGCGGCACGAACTGTTGAGATATATGGTGTAACCTCTCATGGCAAGGTTGGGCAATGAGCCTGCCCGGAACGAACATCCCCTTGTTAAATGAGCCTGGCATTGAACGGCCTCTCCGGATGAACTTGGCTCGCATGCCTTGCATCGGCGAGGCTCCGGTCCTTTCAATGCGACTGCGATTTGGACATGAAGAAGGAGGGGTCCGAGGGTTTGACAGGAGACGGTGGCTGGCTGGGGAGCAGGGCTGGTGAGGAACAGGCCTGATTGCCTGGGTGGCAGAGCAAGGTAGCCGGGGGCTGTTGAACGGGCGTCGGAGGGATGCTGCTGGATCGGGACTTGTTCCTGGGAAGCTATGATCGCCTGGCACACCCACAAGACCCAGGGCCGTCGAGAGGCACGCACATCCGTCCATCTGGCGTTGTTTGGTGGTTGAGTGTGCCCAGCAGCAGGTGGAGCCTCGGAGGTCGAATGCCTTGCGGTTATGAGACCTTATGCCGAGTCGACATACAGGCTGGGTGACATCTCGTTGCGCTTTTGCTCTCTGGTTGCAGAGTTGGCCATGCGCATGGAATGGAATGAGATGGAGTGAGCATGACGAATGGGCCGGCACACATGGGTCTGCGTGCGGGTCGCCCGCTCGCCCGCTATCAAGAGAAATCCATGTCCAGTTCAAGCGCCGGTGGGGACCCCCAAGTCGAAAGCATTATCGTCGACGGTTGAGGGGAGGGGTGGCGGGTGTTTTTGCCTCGCCTGGCCTTGCGGCCGGCCGTCGGTCAGTAAGTGAGCGTGCCTCGCGCAACTACTGGCTGGGCTGCCATGCCAGGCTGCGAGGGGAGACCGGGGAAGGAGTTGGAGGGCGGGTGAGTTGCATATGCAGGCATCGTGGATGCGTGGGGCCTCGTGCGGATGTTTCCCAGTCGAGCCAAAGTCGGCTCATGATGAAGAATGCGTGCGTGAGGCGCTGGAAGAGACGGGGGTGTCCCGTCCCATTCGACGAGTCCGGCTCGTACCTGTACATGTACCAGGCTGTCTGTGTCTGGAAGCAGGCTGGAGGTCCGGATCGGCACAGCACACTGTTGTCTCCTTTGGCTCGGCGCGTTGGGATGGCAGAAATTGATGGGATGGATGGTGGCTGTCGTGGCCAGAAGGGCTGGACTCGGCTGAATTGACCAGAATGTGAAGAGTCTCTGAAGACGTGCAGACGGGAGACGCAAATGCAAATGCAGATAGATGCAGATGCAAGGCAGGCCAGGCACATACACGGCAACAGCATGTGGGTATGATACAGTGTATGCGGCATCACATTGGTTGGCGACTGCACTGTCTCACGCTCCTACGCTCTTCTGCGTCGACCGTCGAATACAGTGTGGAGCATGGCACTATGGAAGGCAGAGGTCGGTCTTTCCTGACTGTCCGAGCTGCGACCTTGCCATCTGTCAGGTAGTTCCTTCCCTCGAGGTGTATTCTTCCCAGGTGTTCCTGACAAGTGAGGACCGACCATGTCCATTTCCATTTCTACCTGCCAGAGTGGGCTTCACTGGGTCCGTCGATTCACCAGCAGAGCGAGCCACTCCCCGCCCGCCCCTGGACCCGACTGTCCCTGACAGCTTGGCCCCCATAGCACCTTCCCTTCCACAACCACTGCTTCTAAGTCAGCTGACTCGCCATCAAACATCGACCTCATCTCCCGGTGTTGTGGCCTAGGAGACCCCTTGAACACACCACAACACCAACTCCACCCACGGGCTTCATTCCATCTCTTGGATCCGGATCCTCCATCTTCGACCACCGCCCCCGACGTGCATCTCGACCCGTGTCAAACAAACAGCGACCCTGCTTGCTTGCCTCCCTCCCTACTTACCTACCTACCTGGGTTGTGTACGAGCCGCGGTTGCCACACAAGCACACGTCCAATAGCACCTCTGCCTGACCTCTTAGCCGCCTCGGCTCGACAACCATCAGTGACCACGGCCTTAAAGCTTCTGCACAGTCTGCCGTTTGCGCCATACGGACAGCTTCCATCGAGACCGGTGGCCCACCCTCCCACCTCATCGCGGCCCATCCATGTCGGTACATGGCCGCACGACGCCGCACCAGGTACAGAGAGAGAGACCATGTGCCGTACGTACTCTGTCCGTACCTTGGCCTCCGCCCTTGCCTCTCTCTCCTTGCCCGACGAACACCTGCGGAATGGAACGCAACCAGTGGAGAGCTAGTCATCCACATCCAAGAGTTTGCCGTGGCCACCTGCCTCCCCTCGCTCGGCTCTCTCCGTGCCGTCATCAACACGCGCTTCCATCATGCTTGCGCCGTTCAAGGGCAGGAGTCGGCCATGTGTCCGTACGAACTCAACGGGTTCACCTCGACATGGCTCGCTGTTCTCCACCAGATTGATCCACCAGCGCCCCCCCCCTCCCCCATTCCTGCACCACCCTGACAGGACCCCTGGACCTCTGCGGGCACAGACTGCTAGCTGCCCCATTTGGGCACCTCCCTCCACGAGCCTTCCCTGTTCCTCCTCCGTGTTTCCCTGTCTCCAATTCCACGACTGTGACCACCATCTCGAGATCGTCGCTCCCCCCCCCCCGGGAGGTCGCCCTTCTGTCCTTCGATCATGACGACTCGAAAGCTTCGGCACCCAAGAATGGAACAAATGCCAGTTGCTTGGATGGCAACCTTGGCCAAGATCGACTATCAATTTCAACAATGTTGGCCGCGAACCTGCGCAACGAACAAGCCTGGATTCATCCAGTACCGCCTCACGGCCCGCTTCCCGCCCCCTGACCTGACCACTTGTGCATGAGGGCCACTCGAACACCTCGACATCGACCAGACCCGATCAGACTGCTTACACAGTACTTACCTCACGGCAGGTCGACTCCTCACAGCCTGGTTTGTCTGCCGCATGGCGTGTGTAAATGACTTATATCACCTGTCTTAATGCCGCCCGAACCTCCGCGGGTCGACCGAATTCCTACAGGGGTATGGAAGTGGTTCTGCTCCAACTCGCTTCGGCAGACCCTGGCTCGAGTAATCTCGTGAACCGCTCTCTTCTTGCTCCTCCCCCCCTCCCCCAAGACGCCCCTTGGCCGACCAAACCAAGCCCGCACCCACCTCGACGCGTCTGCCCAACGGCTTTCTAGAAATTGCGGGCCGCTTGGTATTCAGCGGGCTTTCGGAGGATTCTCTCTAATCAGAGTTCTTTTCTGCTCGCTCCCGACCTGGCATTGGCCATCAAGTCGAGGGGGGGCGATTTGGGGGCTTGCCGGCTTGCGGCTTGTCTCTTTGCTCTGCCTCCACCCCCCCTCCTCTTTCCATGCCTCCGTACAATCCTTGCTAGGCCCCTCGTCTCCGTCCCTCCATGTCGCCGGAGGTAGACTACACATGCACCTTACCCTGGCCCCCAGTACCTTGCGGATACCTGTGAGCTTGGAGTCATCCTTCCCGTCAAGTCCTGCGCCTGGGCTTGTGCAAGGGCATTTCGGCAGAAACGGGGATGGAGGGGGGGCGAAAGAGACCTGGCCGGGGGGCCGTTGAGGCCCAGGGCAGGGTGTCTTGTTTCGTTTCCTCCCCGAATGCCCAAAGACGAGGGGAACCTAGAGGGGATGGGGGGGCCGGGAGAGCAGATGGAAACAACAGCGCTGGTTGCTCCCCCCTTCCCCCCAGAAGAAGCAGTACCCTTATCGACTGGTTTCACTGCCGTGTGCCCTTTGACAGGAATCACGCGTTTTCCCCTCGCTCCTCTCGCGCCATTGTCTCTGCTTGCCCTGGCCTGGGCCCCCCCCCCTCATTGCCAGTCAGCCTGGAATCTCCACTGCTCCGTGTCAAGGGCCTGTCCGGGTTTCTCTGCCTGTCCTTCCGACGACTCGACTCGCCCCAGGTATACCAGCCGATGCCATTCTGTTATTATATGCATATGCCATAGAAGAGGACTTGACCTTGGCCGGCTCCCTGGTCGTGCCCCCGTCCTTGTATCCACATCCATAGCAGTGCCGAACGGTTGCGCCAGACCACCCACCCCTCCCCTCTCCATCGACACCTGCCAACTCCAATCCACCAGCTACAAGTATACTTCTGCAGCCACAACTCAACCCCAGTTGTCAGTCTTCTTTCGACCACCAACCCTTCGCCCTTCCAACTTCCATCTACCAACTCGCGCAACATCGCAGGCTGTTTCCTCCAGTCTCGTCGCCGACTCGCCTCGCGCACCCAGACGTTCTTTTACCTGACGATCAGACTCCAGACGTCTCGCACTCGCCACCAGGCTTCCATCACCAGCGGCAACTACTTCATTGCTGGACGGAAAGGTTTGGGGTGCCCTGAAGGCATGCTCTAATGTCAGTCACGGCAACTTACCCCGTAATGGCAGAGTTGAAGGAGCCGGCGCACACAAGTCTTTGGCCCAACTACGGCAGCCCGGTCCAACCAGTGTCGACTCGCTACAACCACAGCCTGGATTCGGGGCTCGCAGGACACGCAACACAAAACCCACCTCCCCCCCGGCCACGCAGCAACCATCCCTCGATGGACAACTCAGGCTACCCGTACAACCGGTACGCCCAGGACGAGTCTGATCCGTACGAGAGGCACCAGCATCCCGCCCTGACCTCGCACCAGAGCTACCCGAGCTTGAAGAGGCCTTTCGCGCACACGGAGCAGCCACCATACCAAGAGATCGTCCAAGACCTGCGAGACGACGGGTCCAAGCTGACCGTAAACCATGACCACAAGCTTCTGTCGTTCAAGAAGGTACAGGACAAGCACACCGTCGTCGATCAACATGGGCGCATGCAACAGATGGAACTGTCCGCTCAGCTGCATGGCATGTTCTTCCTGTCGGAGATGCCGTCAGGTGCTACAGAAGGCTCAGTCTTGCAACCCGAGCTGACCTGCTACCGACGAAACCTCTTCCAGATCAGCGGATCCTTGATTACAGCACGGGGACCACTTTCGGTCATCACCGAGACCGGCGAGACAGTGCCAGTGAACAGCACTGAAGTCACTGTTTCCGCGATCGAGTCGGTCGATGGACACCCGGTGCGACTCATCGTGATCCCTTGGAAGACGCCGCCACCCAACTCGCCCGAAGTGACCCAAGGTCCAGACCAGGAGCCGCCCTCGCTCCCTCTCATTCCTTTCCAGGACGAGCAACCGGATGCCGATGGCGAGTACGCCGTGTACCCCATCGGATGGCGACGATTGCAATTCAGGATGTAAGTGATGACGAACAGGGAGGCAACAACGACAGGAGCTAATGGCAATCCCAGTGCAACGGCAAACAATGGTAGACGGAAGGAACTTCAGCAGCACTTTGTCCTTCACTTGAAGGTGATTGGTACCTTGAACAACGGAAACAAGATCGTTCTTACCGAGACCACAACATCGCCAATTGTTGTGCGCGGACGCAGCCCCCGCAACTTCCAGGCCAGGAAGGAAATCCCTCTCCTCGGATCGAGCGCTGGTTCCCGAGGACAAGCGCTTGTTGAGACGGGGCAAGGTATCGTGGCAGGCCCTCTTGCCGCGAAGCCCGGCGAGATCAAGGCTAGGGGTATCGATATGCAGATGCCGCGAGCTGCCTTCACCTTCAGCGGCGGCGGGCCAAAGATGCCCAGCAACCAGATGGCTGCCATGAGATCCAAGTACGAAAGATGCCCATCCCGTGTTGAGATTTCGCCGCTAACAGACCTTTCGCAGCTCTTACCCGAACTGGAACTCACCAGGCCACGTATCCATGTCCCATATTCCGGCAAGCGGTGCGGGAGCTTACCCTGCCTCGACGATGACCGCCGAACCGTACGGCAAGATGTCTCTGCCAAGCGCACCCACCTATTCCCATGAGCCCCAAGGGGCATCACACCAGTCTGCGGTGGCACCAGGCCAGCCACAGGCACGCGCATCGTTCTCGTATGGCCACTCGACCGCGGCTCCGCCTCCATTGTCGATTCCGACCAGCTCGGACGCAGCTCTGAACGTGCCGCGATACGTCGACAGCAACCATCGTCCGACGAAGAGCCCTCGACACGCGAGCCACCAGTCGATCCATAGTTCCAGCTCCATCGCCAATGCCGACCCGTCGGCCGAGTACCGGTACAGCTCGTCGTACGTGCCGGTCCACAGCAGCAACGCGGCCGAGCTTCCGGCCCCCGGATATGGCGCAGACGCGTCGTCAGGCCCCCATTCTGCACCTCCCCGAGACTACTACCCATCCTCGACCTCATGGACGACAACGGCCGGTGAGGCCAACGCAACAGTAGCGTACACGAGCAACGACAGCCGTTCGTACTCGTCCCCTGGCCAGTACAAGAGCAGCACGCCGGCGGTGCCGGTCAAGGGCGAGCAGGTGGCGCCACCGCCAGGTTCTGGTGCGGTGTACAACGGCCCGCCGCGCGGGTCGTTCGATGCGATGAATCATTACTCGTGGCACGCCATCTGAGGCGCGCTGCGTCGATCGAGCGGGGAAGCGAAAGCGACCAGGCTTCCCCTGAATTGGCGACTTTCCCCCCGCGTTGTAAAAGAACGAACCGTCATGACGTTGGCATTTGGGATACCACACACACAATGAAAAATAACTGGAGTTTTGGTGGATTGGGCCGAGGAATGGGACGGAATGGGATGGGCTGGGACCGGGC
Organism: Verticillium albo-atrum; assembly: GCA_002851705.1. NCBI lineage: Eukaryota > Fungi > Ascomycota > Sordariomycetes > Glomerellales > Plectosphaerellaceae > Verticillium > Verticillium albo-atrum. Next base: position 1,461,428 of record NMXJ01000009.1, read on the forward strand.
ACGTCGATGTACACCGGCACGACGGCGACTGTACGAATACACTAATTCCATTTCGATTCGATGAGATAGGGAACGGGGTTTCTTTGGGTGATTTTGCTTGGTGTTGTGAGGGATTGGTTGGCGGCTGCCCTGGGGCGTGGGTAGTCCGCCGGGGTTTGGCTGGAGGCTTGAAGACCTGAAGAGGACGAGGGGTATATGAGATGGAAGATGGGGCCCCTGTCAACCAAAGGCAATGGTGGCGGGTGGCCGGGTTGAGGAAGGCAGGCGGGAGAGAGATCGTGGGAGATTTGGTTGGTGTGGTTGGCCGGTCATATACACATGAGATGAATATGAAAAAAAGAAAAAAAGAAAAAAAGAAAAGCAAAAAAGGTCCCCATGGCGCAGTATGAGTGAGTGAGTGAGTAAGTGAGGGGAGGAATGTGAACCGGGCTGGGCATGTAGTTGATATAAAGTAAAACGCCTCGGCGGCCGGACTTGGGGACATGAAGTCCCAGCGGGCTGGACTTGATGGGTCCGACACGGCCTAGCCAGGAACGAGAACGGGGGGTCAGACACGGCGTGTGTCTAACGGGAAGGGGAGAAGAAGGAGGGGAGAAGAATAATAGGAGGACGAAGGGGGACACGGAGTTGTGTGGGACAGCAGGAGGTGAGGCGGAGCGAGGGCGCTCAGGGTTGGACAACCTAACTAGGCGTTCGTTTTTGGACGGAGGGGCGGATGGAGGTGGATGGAGGATACGAGAGGAGGGAGGGGAGAGGCGTTCGTTCCAGAGCCGCAGCGTGCGGTGCGGTACGGTACTTTAAACGTGCGGGCGTGGGCTTGGGCTTTCCCGGAGAGGCGTCACCGCCCGCTGGCCACGGCCAAGTGGCAGCGTCCCCCATGTGGCATGCGGGCACTCCCCATGCCGGGCTTGGGCAGAAGAAGCTGAGGTGTGGGAATCCACGGGGGTGCGGTTTCGCATGGTCAGGGAAATTCTCCGCGTCGAATCGAGGGGTTGCTTGGGAAGCTTGGGAGCTTGGGGGAGGGTCCCTTGGGGGGGAATGGACCGAGGCGGACTAGCAGAAAAGCCACTGAGGGGGGGAGGATCGGATGGTGGTGACTTGCTGATCCGGCCGGTTGGGACACGGCGATCATCCGGCGCCAAGCATCGTATCACAGGATCGTGTTCGCGGTGACTGGTGAGGCGGTGGGGCGTTGGATCAGCTCTGGATGTTGTCGGTCCCGAGATCGCTTAGGAAGGGGGATCATTGGCTGTTTAATTTGCTGTTACGCCTGGCTCTGCTGAGGGTCGTTCCATTTCCTTGGAACTGTTGCTTCGCTTGGTCGATGGACTGGTAGGCGGTGGACTAAAACATGTCGGCTGAAGGATTCGGGGGTTCAGTCTCGGCTTGGGGGTTCTATCAGGGAGTGACGACAGTCGTTGGTGGGGTCCGGCGATTAGATAACAAGCCAAGCCTGTAACCACCTAACAATACAGGCAGGAGGTGCCCTGAGGATTTCATTGAGGTAGTGAGAGAGTGAGGGATGTGCTGCCAAGTCCTGGAATCCGGAGTCCGGTCCTTCCAATGGTGGGCAGCAGAATTGAACCCCCAGCCCGCTTCACCTGCCCGTCCACTGCCACTTCCCACTGCATCTCTGCCCGCTGCCCACTGCACCTGCCCACTGCACCTGTCCACTGCCCCTGCCCACTCACCTGCGCACTTCACCACCCACCTGGCTACTACTACCCACTCTCTCACCTGCTCACCCACTCACCTACCCTACCACACGCCAACTTGGCGCCTCCCAATCCACCTTGATTCGAATTCTCGACGAGAAGGGAACAGCTTGCGAATTATTGACGACGGCTCAATCGATTTTCGACAACTCGACTCGCCAGACCATCCGCTACTGATCCAATTCCAATCCGATACCTCTCTGCGCAAGCCAGGCGGCCGAGCACAGCAACTAAGTACGCCATCCATCCGTGCCCCCCGCCTCGGACCTCGGACATTGCTTTCAGCACCTTGCTGCGGCCTCCGCCAAATCCAATATTGCAACCTCACCAACAGACGTCACCAGCATCTCACCGCGCCATTGCACGCCATCCAGGGCCATCCCAGCCCTCCACGTCCCCGAGGTCGCCGATTTCTGAGACACGCCATCCTACTCTACGACGCAATACCTGCTGCTCACCCCGTGGCTGCTTACCACGCAGGAAAAAAAAAATCACACTCACACACACAATCATGTTCGACCTGCCAGAAGCGAAAAGGTGCGGTCCCCCCCCCTCTGTCCATCCTGCTTGTCTCCCCTCGCCCCATGCATCCAGCTGACGCGCACCCCGCGCAGAGTCCGCCGCGAGGACCTCGCCCACGCAGGTTCCGATGCCGCTTCCACCGACAATGAGGACGACCAGCTGCACGCCGCCCTGCGCGCGAAGCTGCAGGCCCAGCTCGCGAGCACCCTGACCTTTGCGCCTCTCGACGCCCCCAAGGCCGCGACGCAGGAAACCCCCGCCACGGACGCCCAGGAAGGGGACCAGCAGCACGATGAGGAGGAATTCGAGTTCCGGTTGTTCAGCTCCGCCAAGCCCGCCGCCAAGGTCGTGCTGCCGGACGACGACGAGGGCGCGCCGCGCGAAGGCGCCATGTTGCGGCGCCGGCCGCTACGGTACTACATCACCGAGGAGCTGACGGCGCAGCAGCGGGCCGAGATCGAATTTGCGGCCGTCAGCGCCGATGACGTGCTCGCGGGCGCCGCGCGACGATGGTGGGGCATGGAGATGCCGTGGCGGGTGACGCACGTCGAGGTCAAGGGCAAACCTGCGGCCAAGAAAGGAACGGCAGCGGCAGGCCTGCGGGAGGACGGCAAGAGGAAACGGCCGGGGCAGAAAAAGAGGCTCGCGCTGCGAACGCGGGAGAGGGAGGGCAAGAGGAAGGCCGAGGAGGCGGAACGTCTGAAAGCGAGCAAGGAGGAGCAGCTCAAGGAGAAGAAGAAGAGGCTGAACCGGCAGCGGAAGCTCAAGAGGCGAGCCAAGGCCAAGGAGGAGAGGGCCGCGGCAGGGCTGCCGAGCGACGGCGAGGGGTCGTCGTCTGGAGGCGAGGACGAGTAGCTGGACGCGCCTGATGAACGAATTCACGATTTATGATACCAATGGCTATCGACGGGAGGCCAAAGGCCTTGGGCGCACTTTGGACGTGTGGCTCAGGCTGTGACGATGGTCACTGGGATATGGCTGAGTTTGAGGCTGACAGCTGCATCATCTCTTTGCTCTTGCAAACCAAGAGAAAATGTTTTCAGACGGAACAGTTCCTCATCTGAAGTTGGCTTCAAGGCGGATGAAAAGGAATTACTGACTACTCAAATTAAAGTCCCCCAGATTCCGCATCCAACAAACCAAAGCCCTCAGATCCCAGCATCTCCTCACTTGTCATCAAGCCCGTTCAGGAACCCAACAATCGCATCCACCATCTGCTGCAGCCCAGGGTCCTCCAACGGATAATGCCCGGCGTTCTCCAGCTCGATCACCGTGACGGGCACCTTCTTGATGCGCTCCAGAAACAACTGGCTCAGGCTTAGTGGCGTCCATCGGTCGTCGGCCGGCTGCGTCAGCAGGATGGGACAGACGTCAAAGTCCTCGGGTTCCTGCGCAGGGCGAAACGCGGCGTACGAGGCGAGAAAGCGCAGCGAGGCACCGGCGCCAGCAGAGGTGCCGTCGTGCAGGAATACGTCGAGAGCGGCCGGGTCGTTGACGAGGGTGGACATTTTGCTGACGGAGGCCATGGGCAGGCGGAGGCGGTGGAGGGGTGTCTTCGCGGCGACCCTGACGAAAACGCCACCGACGCGGCCCACGACGGGGTTGACGGCCGTGGCATCGGCGACCTGACGTACCCGCTGGTCGAGAAAGGTCATGCCGATGACGCCGTGGATGTTCCTGTTCTGGGCCGCGACGTGGTAGGCGAGCATGCCGCCGGCGCTGAGGCCGTAGAGAGCAACGGGCCGGGGGTCGCGCGCGAGCTCGTGGTCGACGAAGGCGCTGGCGAGCCGCACCCAGTCGTCGTAGGCATGGACCTTGCCCTTGGGCACCTGCGTGCAGCCGTAGCCAGGCATGTCGACGGCGACGAGGTCGAAGCCCGCAGTATGCAGGGGCCGACCCAGGATCAGGGACAATTGGCGGCCGTTGGTGCCGACGCCGTGGTGCAGGATGAGGCGGACCTTGGCCGTCGGGTTCCGCCAGCGATCGAGGTGGATCTTGTACCCGTCATGCTCCCACCATTCCTCGACGGGGGACTCGTCGGCGGTGAAGTGCAGACGTTCCGGGAGGTATTTCTGGATGTCGCGCCACGCTTGCTGGGATTCGTACGTGCCGTCGGGAGAGTGTTGGGTCGACATGTTGAGAGCTTGACAGACTATGGGTGCAGTTGACAAAGAACAGGCGGGGTATGATTTACAGAGCAATGGTCTTGCCGCGTCCTTATAATACTTCACAGTACAGCAAAATGCTGATTAGAAGTGCTGGCTGGCTGCCCAACCCAACTGCCTCGGTGCAAGTCAGCGCAACATCGTGCCATTGGCGCTGCAGACGAGAGCGAGCTCTGCCGTTTCCAATGACCAGATCCAACCAGGCCGTCCGGGTGGTCACTCAGCGTCTTGGAGGTCCGGCTCGGGCTCTGTTTCGCTCAGGGGGCCTTTGTGCTGACTGCGCAAGGTAAGCTTTGTGCGACGAGCCGGTACGGAATCCCCGGGAGTGTCATCAGCTGCAGTTGGCCGCCACCTGCTGGCCAGCACCGTCGGGGCGATGGTCTCGCCGCGGGGGAGTTGGACGACGTTGGCTTGGCTATCTGAGGAGCATCGTCAAGAATAGCACATCGTCATGGGCAGCGGTGCGGACACTTGAGGTCCGCACGGATTCAGATGTGCTGCTATGGATCCAAGGCTCCGGGCCAAACCCACTTAAGCATACTTCAACTGCATGCCTCTCCACCGTGCCCACATCAGTAGGATGTATGATATCAAGATAGCGAAGACGCTTGAATCAGTACTGTTTATCATGTTTCCCGTGGCTGGCTGTCGCGAGATCGTGTCAAACGCCGGGTCAAACGCCGATGCGGACTTCGAGCACCGCACTGATAGACATTTCCATCTCCAAATGACTGCCTGTATCCTGTATCTGTGTATCTTGAATCTTGCATCTGGTGCATCTTACGTATCCCGGTATCTTGGAACATCGAAGACAGCCTCAAACACTTAAAAGGCAGGCCTCAGATCGCTCTTCATGTCCCGTGAGTATCTCTCCTCATCCCGCTCCCGCCTTTCGCAGAACCCCCTATCTTACCCTACCATGCTCCTCAGCAGACAAATATGCACCTTCGGTGCTCTTCTCGCCGTTGCGGCCGCGAGCTCCTGCTCCGAGCCCGCTGACGGCAGCAACTTCACCGTGGCTCTCGTCCGGGCGCCGCCGCCCAACTGGCCCCTGCCCATCACAAACTACGACTACACAGGCATCAAGATGAACATCAGCCAGTGCGTCGACGCCGGCATCGAACTCATCAGCCAGGCAAAGGAGCAGGGGTCGGACCTCGTCTCCTTCCCGGAGCTGTGGTTCCCTGGGTTCCCCAAGGCCAACGGCGCCCCGACCTTCACGCCAGACGTCCTGCGAGACTACGTCGACAACAGCATCGTCGTAGGCGACGCACAGTGGGCGCGCCTCGTCGCCGCCACTCGTCGCGCAGGGCTCTACGTCAACATCAACTTCTCCGAGCGCGAGGGTGACTTCATCTACATGGCGCAGTCCCTCCTCAGCCCCAGCGGCGACGTTCTCATCCATCGCCGGAAGCTCCGGCCCAGCGGCTCTGAGAGGGATCTGTTCAGCGACGGTACGACCGACGGCCTGCAGGTTGTGACGACGCCTTTTGGCCGTTGGGGGATGCTCGAGTGCGGAGAGTGAGTCCTTCCTCTTTGCCCCCTTTTCTTTCCCTCCCCATCCCCCCTGCGGCACCAACTCCATGACATGCTGACTCGCTGCTTCAGGCACTTCTACCCCAGCATGACGTTCAACATGCACGTGCAGAACGAGCACGTCCACCTGGCTCCGTTCCCGTACCTCGCCGGCCGCGGCGACAACACGTCCCTGTGGTGGGAGAACGAGTGGATCAACACGGGCGCCGTGGGCACCTACTCGGTCCTGGGCGGCACCTACGCCTTCACGGCCGCCGTCGGCGCCGCCTTCGTGACGGATCCCATGGGCAGCCGCGTCGCGCACGTCGAGGCTGACGCGGATTTTGACGAGTTCCCCGTGCTGTACTACAGCTTTGACGCGTCCGGCTTCAACGTCTCCCAGACGCATGATGTTGATTCGCAGACCTCGTGGGGTACCCTCCGCCAGATCGTCGATAGCTTTCCCGAGTACGTGCCCAAGGTGCAGGGCGACTTTGTCCAGACAAAGAACGTTTCCGTTGCCGCGCTGATGGCAGGTGCCGAGGCCGGCACAGCGTAGCGGGGAGGTACAAAGGCTGGGATCTTCGGTAAATGGTTGCCTCTGTGGTGGAAACGCTGTGCGTAGTCTTCAATAAAAATACCAAGTAATTCCAAGCGGTCCGATACATGTACTGCCTACTGGGAAGAAATATTGGAGCGCCTGTAAATATCAATAAACCCCCTACGCAGACTACGTCTGCTCGACCGTGTCTGCGACATTGGCCAGCTCCAGGAAGGCCGACTGCAGGTCCAGCTCCAACGCGGGGTCGTGAAGAGTAAAGGACAGCTCAGGGAACTGAGCTTCATAGTCCTCAAGAGCGGCTGCCTCGAAGAATGAAGCCGCGGAATCTTGCCCTTCCTCGCTGTCACCAAAGGAGGGAGCGTATGATCCATCCTGATCTTTTGTGACCGCTGCAACGGACGGCTCGATGGGCCCTGAGAAGCGGAGAGGTAATGCGCCGATTGTGCCCCATTTGCGCGCCAGAACGCGAAGGACCCTGATACTTTTGTCGGCCCGCGCTGGCCAGACCACGCGGAGGCGGTCCAGAAGCTCCACAGCCACCCTGAGCCAGTGGGCACTCTGCCTGCGCAGGGCCGCCGAGCTGCTCGTGGCATTCATGAGGTGTACCAGGGCGGCGCTGAGCAGATGATGTGCGAGCACCGGGTGCGCGGCGTCAAAGGTGAACGTGTCGTGGTATGTACGGCAAAGGCGAATCGAGTCGGAGGCCGAGGCTGTGATCGATCGCAGGACAAGAAGGCTGCTGGTCTTCATGTCAGACCTGCTTTCGTCACCAGAGCGAGGCCGGTCGGAGACGGTGGAAAGCCGGAGGAACGGGGATATGATGATCATGATAGCCATGTGATACTGCAAATGGAAGAGAAGAACCGGCTTGGCAGCACCAGGTCTTAGGTCGAGCTCGGTTGGTCGAGAGCGGAAGAAGGTATTAAGCTGGTCCAGAGTAGACACGAGCAGCCGGCTCTGCTGGGCTGCAGGCAGAGACTCAAAGGAGCGAGCGCAGCTGTGACCCCGTCAGACACAATTAGCAATCTGCCTTGTATATTTAGTTTGTTTCTCTGAGCTGGGGTTTCTTACATCTGATCCATTGCCGCGTCGTGAGCGTACCACAGCCGGCATTGCCAGGCAAAGGAGATATCAGCCAGGTCAGACTTGACATGCGAGGCGCCAAGAATACTCTCGAGCTCTGGCACGTTGACACGCCGCCAGGGAAGGGCGCAATTCCTCCCTAGTATTGTGACGGCAGACTTGTCGATGAAGTAGAACATCCAAAAGGCGCGAATCTCCGCCATGCTGGCTTCCCGAGACGGAGTATTGCACTCGTCAACAGCCAAGACGTGAAGCCGCAGATGGACACACAGCCCGCCGGCCATGGAGATGAACATCCAACCAAGGTGGTCGATCCCGAGCGAGAGGGCGCGGAATGAGAGGACACACAACCCTTGGAGCACGGCAATGGACGGGTTGAACTGAACGACGTCGAGGAGAAACCCCGCGGCATAGCGGGCAAAGTCCTCGCTGATCTGCACCATGGAAGGATCACGAGCGCTCAAGAAAGCGGCGCCAACGGCGAGGATGGCCGAGTGCAGGACGACAAGATCGACAGGTTGGTGGGGGTAGTTCTCGATGAAGCTTGTCGTCCTGTACTCCGTGAACTGATGCTCCCGGTTGATGCTGTCGAGGAAGACGGCAGCGAGACGAGCAAGTAGAGGTCGGTCCTCGCAGTATCGAGAGATGCTGGGTGGTGGAGAGATCACACGCATATCCATTTCGACATGGTGGTTACCTTGGTGAAGGCCAGAGTCGAGATCATTCTGGATGACGACGGCGGCGTCACCGAGATTGGTCCGCCACATCATGACGCTGAGCTCCTCCATCGCCGCCAGGGAGCGGTCCTGGTCGAGGGTTTTCTGCTGCTCAGTGGCGGCTTCGCTCGTGACTGAGTCCTCGAGGGCAGTTTCCAGGGGCTGAAGTTGATGCGCGTCTGAGCTGGGTGGCGATGTCCCATCCTTCTGGCGTTCCTCATGACCTTTCACTACTTCGAGAAGGGTTTGAACCTGCTGTTCTAGGTTGTGCACGTAGTCCTCGTCCCAATACTTTCGCCTACGGTTTGAGAGGGCGTGTTAGCAGCGAAGGCTCGCGCTTCCCTGTGCCAAGGGTTCTCAGAGTCGATGTCACTCCATGCACCTACTTTCTTGGGCGTTTCTCAGGCCCATAGGAACATGACTTGGACAGCCTCTGGCATAGTGAGCACTGAGGTCTCGTACCATCGCACTGCGCATGCTGTGAGCCATATCCTATCACTGCTGGAGCAAAAAGAAGTTTATTCACGCTACCTTTCGCTTGCCGGACCGGCATTGCTCGCAGGCAAACGCACCCACAGCTCGCTCCCCTGATGGAGGATTTGGATCTGGCATGGTGCCGCTACGCAACCATCGGATTGATACGCGGCTATACCGGGAACAGACGCAACATATTGTTTGGAGCAAGGGATTTCAATGACAACTGAAGGTGCTCTATATTGTACTAGTAATTCCTATGAGATAGATAGGTGCAAGCCCATGTCAATACCATATCTCAGGAAGGGACCCAGGCTGCCAAGACATCTTATCAGTTGAAGCTGCTGACAATCAAGACCTTGTCATGGGCTGTCGCGCCCTCACGTGACCTTGTTTCTCCTGTGGAGCCACCCCTCCGAGCTGGCGAATCCCAGGCACGCTAGAGGCAGCCCAGGTCAGGAGCTCCATCAAGCAGCCAGCAGCCAGCACCCAGCACCCAGCACCCAGCACCTGGCACCCAGTGCCCCGACACTGACCAGCACACTGGCCACTCGCCCATCGACCCTCAGTGTACGAACCTTGCTCAGGAGCGAAAAATTTCCCCAATCAACATCAGGCCAGCACCTTTACCAGCGTCCACTTTGCCTGTCCACGACCATTGTCTGTCGACTCTCTCCCTCTCTGCTGTTCTTCTTCTTCCCATTATATTACGTCTCTTCTTTAATACCCATCACAATGTCTGCCTCCTTCAAGGCGATCTCGCCGTTCCTGCGCACGACGCGCTCTGCGCTGCGCACCGGCTACGCCAACCCCCTGGCTGCCGCCTTCAAGAAGCAGGGCGCCTCCCCCTTCTTCCGCACATACGCCGTCTACGCCCGTGACAAGCCTCACGTCAACATTGGTACCATCGGTCACGTCGATCATGGAAAGGTAGAGCTTCTCCTCTTCCGCCTGCAGCTCCCCGGAGCTCTCGCTCGCCCCCGTGTGACATCACTGACGCCTCCATCTCCAGACCACCCTATCCGCTGCCATCACCAAGCGCCAGGCCGAGAAGGGCCTCGCCAACTTCCTCGAGTACGGTGCCATTGACAAGGCCCCCGAGGAGAGGAAGCGTGGTATCACCATCTCCACGGCGCACATCGAGTACTCCACCGAGGCTCGCCACTACTCCCACGTCGACTGCCCCGGTCACGCCGATTACATCAAGAACATGATCACCGGTGCCGCCAACATGGACGGTGCCATCATCGTCGTCGCCGCCTCCGACGGACAGATGCCCCAGACCCGTGAGCACTTGCTGCTCGCCCGTCAGGTCGGTGTCCAGCGCATCGTCGTCTTCGTCAACAAGGTCGACGCCATTGACGACCCCGAGATGCTCGAGCTCGTCGAGATGGAGATGCGTGAGCTGCTCACCACCTACGGCTTCGAGGGTGACGACACCCCCGTCATCATGGGTTCCGCCCTCATGGCCATGAACAACCAGAAGCCCGAGATTGGTGCCAACAAGATCGACGAGCTGATGAAGGCCGTCGACGACTGGATCCCCACGCCCCAGCGTGACCTCGAGAAGCCCTTCCTCATGTCCGTCGAGGACGTCTTCTCCATCTCCGGCCGTGGTACCGTCGTCAGCGGCCGTGTCGAGCGTGGTGTCCTGAGGAAGGACTCCGAGATTGAGATTGTCGGCAAGGGTGACGAGATCATCAAGACCAAGGTCACCGACATTGAGACCTTCAAGAAGTCCTGCGACGAGTCCCGCGCTGGTGACAACTCCGGCCTTCTCGTCCGTGGTATCCGCCGCGAGGACGTCAGGCGTGGCATGGTTGTCGCCGTCCCCGGCTCCGTCAAGGCCCACCAGACCTTCCTCTGCTCCCTCTACGTCCTCACCAAGGAGGAGGGTGGCCGCCACACTGGTTTCCACCAGAACTACAAGCCCCAGATGTTCCTCCGTACCGCTGACGAGTCCTGCGCTCTGACCTTTCCCGAGGGCACCGAGGACGCCGCCCACAAGATCGTCATGCCCGGTGACAACGTCGAGATGGTCGCCCACCTCCACGCGCCCAGCGCCATCGAAGTCGGCCAGCGCTTCAACGTCCGTGAGGGCGGCAGGACCGTCGCCACCGGTCTCATCACCCGTATCCTGAAATAAGCGGGTCGTGAGAAGAGGAAGAACGCGACGAGTTGGGTGTGTGAAGATTCGAGCTGTCTCCCAGGCGGCTGCCACGGGGAAAGGGACATGCGGTGTACAAAAGAAAAAAGGTGTTGGCTTGTTTTATGATCTCATGTACAACTACCCGGCATCCCCCCTTGGCGTCCCCCGAGGGCTGGCTGCTGTATATCGTCGCCCGGGCGCATAGCTCTCCGCTCTATTTCACCCCTGTCTTGCAATTGTACTTTAGATAGAGGCCCAATAGAAGGACCTTTTGATGACAACGATCTGTGGACGTGACATGTGACCATGTTGAATGCGCTCGTGGAGGGGGGGAGAGTGGGTGACCCTGAATTGGCCATGTGTTCACGATTACAAGCCAGCTCTCCTAATGACAGATTGGTGTCACAGACCCCCAATCACCGCTCCCTCACTTCCAATTCAACAACACGCCAATGCTTCAACACAAGACCTCACCACCCCCAAACACGCGAGAGTGCACATCATGTATCGTTAGGATTCGTCATCATACGCCATCACCGGTTGCCCGTGTCTGTCTTCAGATGCCGTAGTATTCGTCTATCCTCAGAGAATGCTCGGCAGAATGCCCTTCCGTCCGCACTTCCGTGTAAAGCTGAGACCGCAAACTCCGTGCCCGCATGGGTCGAGGGGAAGCCTCCTCCTCTGCCCTCCTCTGAACGGTGTTCCACCAGGCCATCTCGGTGCCATGATTCCCCCTCAGTTGCGCAACATTTCCTCGTCTGGATTCGTGACGTTTAACGGTACTGCGTGGGTTGGTTAGTCTGCGGTTCTTCCGGGGTCGAGACGAACGGTGGTTCGTGGCTGGATAAAGGGGGTTGGTAGATTCGCACCTTGTTGAAGCCAATGTCCTTGGCCTTCTCGCGGAAGCACTGACGGCACAGGTTGAGGTCGTACTTGCGGATGAGACCAGCCGAGTGCTTGCAGACGCGGCTGTGAATCCAAATCGTCAGCATTTCTCCCTCATTTCAAAATTGTGTGTTTTCCTCCTCATCGGCCCAGGGCCATCATCTTTTTCGTCTTCCAGAGGCAGATCCGACGGGAGGGGTGTGCGGGCGGGCATACCAAGAGCGCGAGCCCTTGCCGTACGAGCGGGGGCGGGAGTTCCAGACAGACTCGTGAGACATGTTGGCGGTGGTTTGTCGTGCGGGTTGACGAGTCGAAAAGGGAGTTGGTCGTGGATGGGGGGTGGACGCGCAAAAGGGTGACTGCTTTGGAGGTTGAACGGAAAACGGGTCGTTTGGGGGTCGTCGTCAAATTTTCGTGTGGGCGTGCGATTTACAGGGGGGGGGCCACCCATTGGAGCAGGGCTGCTGCCCAAGCGAGCCGCGGGTAGGTGGCCTGTGCAGCCTGGATTCTTGGTGTCAATCGCTTATCGGAGCTTGTGTGCACGTGATGATAGCGGTGAGGCGAGCTCGATGGGCACGGACCATCTCTGGGACAGCTTGCCGCTGCGATAGCCCGATAAGGCTCTCCGCTCGGTGGTGGGACAGGGGGCGCTTGCTGTATCAGCACGGCATTTCATGACGTTGGGGGGAAAGCTGGCTTCTTTGCATTTCCAAGCAGCGTGCTCAGCTCATCACCTGCATCCAAGACCCTGACAGCCCCCATTGACCTATACCCATTCACTGAACCTGATTCATCATGGTTCTCCTCAAGAGCTTCGTTCTCGGCGCTCTGGCTGCCACCGCGGCCGCCAAATCGGCCGTCATCGACCTCATCCCCTCCAACTTCGACAAGGTCGTCCTCAAGTCGGGCAAGCCCACCCTCGTTGAGTTCTTCGCCCCTTGGTGCGGCCACTGCAAGACCCTGGCCCCCGTCTACGAGGAGCTCGCCCTCGCCTTCGAGAACTCCAAGGACAAGGTCCAGATCGCCAAGGTCGATGCCGATGCTGAGAAGGAGCTCGGCAAGCGCTTCGGCGTCCAGGGCTTCCCCACGCTCAAGTGGTTCGACGGCAAGAGCGACTCCCCCGAGGACTACAAGAGCGGCCGCGACCTCGACAGCCTGAGCGACTTCATCACCGCCCAGACCGGCGTCAAGCCCAAGAGGGCCCAGAAGCCCGTCAGCAACGTTGCGCTGCTCACCGACGCCAACTTCAAGAAGGAGATTGGCGGTGACAAGGACGCTCTCGTCGCCTTCACCGCCCCCTGGTGCGGACGTACGTATACCTGATACAGAACGATTCGACCCCGAAGCTAACAGGAGTGTTTCCCCCGCAGACTGCAAGAACCTCGCCCCCGTCTGGGAGGAGGTCGCCAACGACTTCGCCGCCGAGGAGGGTATCATCATCGCCAAGGTCGACGCCGACTCGGAGGGCAGCAAGGGCACCGCGCAGGCCGAGGGCGTCACCTCGTACCCCACCATCAAGTGGTTCCCCAAGAATGGCGGCGCGTCCGAGCTCTACAGCAGCGGCCGCTCCGAGGAGGCGTTCCTTGACTGGATCAACGAGAAGGCCGGCACCCACCGCGCCGTCGGCGGCGGCCTCAACCTGTACGCCGGTACCGTCGCGGCGCTCGACAGCATCGTCGCCAAGTTCACCGGCGGCCTCTCCCTGGCCGAGGCCTCCGAGGAGGCGCAGAAGGAGGCGGCCGCGCTCGCCGAGCAGGCCCAGTACAAGTACGCCGAGTACTACATCAAGGTCTTCTCCAAGCTGAACGCCAGCGAGGGTTGGGCCGCTAAGGAGCTGGCGCGCCTGGACGGCATCCTGACCAAGGGTGGCCTCGCCCCGGCCAAGCGCGACGAGCTGACCAGCAAGACCAACATCCTGAAGAAGTTTGTCGAGCAGGTCGTCGAGAAGGTCAAGGAGACCAAGGACGAGCTGTAAATGATGATCCACGAACAAAGAATGGACTCCTCAGCACATGGAAACAAAAAAACACGTAGTATAGCTGGATCAAGCGTTTCGATTTGATTTGAGTGTGGGATTCGCAGTCAGCGTCCCCCTATATATACACGCACATGAATTGATGCCTTGGAAATGGTCGTAACGTCATAAATTTCTGCTTGTGAAAAGACTGTGTACAGACACAAACAGTGCATGTCTCTCATCCGTGGTGCAATGCGTTACGTAGGCTTTGGGGTCGTGGTGTCCTCTTTGTCCTTGTCTGTCAACAGGGCGGCCTCGAGGTTGTCCAAACGGCGAGACATCTCATCCACTGTAATGGTTAGTTCGGTATTCAACTGAGATGCGGCTCAGCAGTGAGGCTCACTCTTGGCGAAGATCTCACTTGAGATGCCGGCGAACTTGTTGGATATGGTGTTGAGGAGTTCCTCGACGGCGGCGTTGACGTCGCCGGCCTTGGTATCGTCGGGGTTCTGGGGCTGGTCAGCATTTGACTGTCATCGTGTTTGCATCTGACTCCGATGTCAGCGTGGGGAGGGGAGGGGCATACGGTGGCTGGCGGGGAAGAGGCCTTCTGGTCGGGGTTGCTGGACGACATGATAACGGGCCGCTGGCTCGTGATTCGCTCGATGCGTTCCGTTGTTCGATTCCCTGTCTTCCGTTCGAGCGTCGCGGTGTAACCGAAGATGCGGAATGAGACGCAAGGTTGATGTTGTGTCGTCTCGGTGGCTGATGACAATAAAGGCGTAGGTGGTGAAGGGGAGAGTCTGAGGCGCAAACGGGAGGTGTACGGTGGGCGAATGTGGCACAGGCCGCTGTGCCTTGCCTTAGCGCGTGACCCGCCCCCGGTCGACCTCATCCGTTCCGTGGCATAGGCGCATGGGCGTCATGTCATCCACCTCGTCAGTGTGTCAGGGACCCTGGATTCATAACCCAACAGTACTTCAACCTCATCTCGACTTCATCAACTGCCAGTGAAGCCCTTGCTCACAGCACACTCGCTTAGCACTCCAGAGCGCGCCATGCTTTCCTCCAGCCTGAGTGTTGTCTACACGTATTCACCAGCTGCGGACTGCCCCATCCGTTTCTCCCAGAAGCCCAACGCCACCTCCCCTGCATAAATGGAACCCCAGTACACCAGACGAATCTCACCGCGACGACGCGCACCGCCAACATGCCGCCTCGCCAACCACCTCAGTTCATCTCCATCTTTCTCTTTATAGTTTTCCTCTGGATTCTCTTCAGTCCCGAGAGCCCGAGCCAGTATCTCTCCTTCGGCACCATCCTCGCCGAACGCGTGGAGCGTCACAAGGCGGCTCTCGATCACCTGAACGCATCCTCATGGGGCGACTTTTCACCTCCCCACAGCGATAGCCCGGATGGTTTCGAGCCGACGTATCTCAACCTCACGGGATTTCGGGAAGGAGATGGCCTCGCCTGGGACGACCTGTCCAAGTTCCAGCGGCAGTGCCGGGACTGGAGCCAGAGGATCAACCCGCCGAAAGCAGGCCACGATGGGCTGGTGCACGGCGAACGAGAGGCCGTCTGGCAAAACGCCACCGGCATGCTGAAGGGTCAGTGGGTGCGTAGGGATGCCTCCATCAAGCGGGAGTTTGCCGACTACAACCTGACCAACGTGGCGCCCGAGCACGCGTGGCATGGCGCTCAGATGCCATGGGCTCGCAACATCACGGGTCATGAGGGCAAGATGGTGCTCGACATGATCGACACGGGCCGTAACGTGCGTGAGATGCAGTTTGAGCTGCCATCTGACGTCGTGAACACGGCCGGCAGCACGGTCCGGACGGCCAAGGCATCTCTTGAGATTGAAGATGTCCACGGCACCGGTAGCACGTGGGAGGTGCGGCTGCATGGGGTTCAGTGGCCCCATACCGGCACTGTTCTCCTCACGACCACGAGTGAGAAGTTCGACGGCATCTTCGGACTGCCACACCTGGCCATGGGTCCGGACTACTTCCAATCGAGCCAGAAGCTTCTCAACGAGACGCTTGCCAATGTGGTGCGCAAGGAGTCATCGACCTTCTTCAACACCATGAGCCTGCCGTGGTCGTCTGACCCCGTCAATGCGCAGCAGGAGGCTCTTGACCCGGAGCCTCACTGCGAATACATATTGTATGCCCAGGTTCATCCGCCTGACAAGACGAGCCTCAACATGAAGGGTTTCAACCCTGAGTTCAATAGCATGGCCGACATCATCCAGGACATCGAGAAGGAGTTGCGATTTCCGACTGGCGCGCCCATTCGAGGAGTTCCTGACCTCCAGATGTCTGCTATTCTATGGTCACCAGACTGCGCTTTCTTCCTCGAATCGAAAGGGCCTCCAGACTTTGCCTCTATTAATGGCCAGCACCTCGTGGGCAAGAAAATCGAGGTCATTTACGGCCAGATTCGATTCTGGGTCATGGCGTTTGCCACAATCTTCCTGGGCCAAGTCTTCTTACTGAAGGAACAGATGGAGGAATCATCCACGCCATCGACGCTTTGCCGCATCAGCTACAATTCGATCAGCATGATGGTGGTCCTCGACGGCATCGTCTTTGGCGGTGCTGTCATCTGGGCACTTGACGCCGCCATCACCTTCGTCGAGTCTCTCTCCCTGCTGATCACTGCATTCCTAGCCATGGCCATTGGAGGCACCTTTTTGGCGGAGATGCATAAGGTGCAAGAGCCTATGGAAAGGAGGCGAGCAGAGAGAGACTCGCCGCCGAACCGTGGGACACCACGCCCTTCCTCGACGCCGTTGCCGAACGAGGAATCTCCTGTGGCGCCGAATCCCACACCCGAGAACGCTCCGACTCCTGCCCCTGAATCGGTCACAACCGCGCCGGCACCTCCGCCGCCGCGCGCTCCCTCTCCACCCATTATCATTCCTTCCGATCAGGACATCGACGCCGAGATCGAAGAAAACGAGACGGCTACTGCGGCGGCAGCCAACCCCCGCCTCCAGGCTGCTTCCGCCCGCGGCATGATCGTCGCCCGCTTCGCCCTGACCATCTCCTTCATCCTCATCCTCTCCATATTTTCCACCTCGTGGTCCTCTCGCACCCGCTCTCTCTTCACTAACGCCCTCGCCCTCCTCTACGTCTCGTTCTGGCTGCCCCAGATCCACCGCAATATCATGCGAAACTGTCGTCGTGCCCTCTCATGGCGTTTCATGGTCGGCCAGTCTCTCCTCCGCCTCGCCCCGCTCGCCTACTTCTACCTGTGCGAGGACAACTTTCTCATGTCCGAGCCCGATCCTCGCGCCTTCTTCGTCTTCTGCGCCTGGCTCTGGGTCCAACTCTGGGTCCTCGCTGCGCAGGATGTACTCGGCCCGCGTTTTGGCGTGCCCGCTGGCTGGGCGCCTGAGGCGTGGGATTACCACCCCGTGCTGCGAGAGGACAAGCTAGAGGATGGGAGTTTCCCCGTCGGCTTACTGTCGTCGCTGGAGCCGGTGCAGTCAGGAGAGGGGAAGGATGCTGCCACCGGGGCGCGCAGTGCGAAGACGGAGTGCGCCATCTGCTTCGAGACGCTTGAGGTGCCGGTCATGAAGGCCATCGAGGCAGACTCAACAGCTGGGGGCGTGGCAGGTGTGTTGAACAGGCGGAATTACATGGTCACGCCGTGCAGACATATCTTCCACAGCCCTTGCTTGGAGAGCTGGATGCGGTATCGACTGAAATGTCCGATTTGTCGGGATGACCTGCCACCGTTGTAAGGCGGGGTTGTAGTATGTTGTATATCATGACACGAGAACTTAGAAGACCTAATTATGTTGCACACTAAAACCTCGTGCCGTCTGACCGCGTCAACTCCGCTTCGAAACGCAAGGATCGTGCGTCTTGGGCCCACTGCAAGCTTTACCTTCCGTTCTCGGGCTGACTTAGCATATTTGCAGCTCATATATCTAATAGTATGCTGCGAGGCGATCGCGGAACTCCAACAGCAACATGGGGTCATGACTTAGCCTGCGGCACAGCATGAGGAGGTTGGGACTTTGGGGTCTAAATCCGTACGTCGCAGGCAGAGAACCCGCCAATTGAAGCAGGCCAAGGACGGGACCTAAAAGGCTTGTATGGACGTATCGTGACAATTTAAAGGGCCTGGGCCCGGCGGGGAGGGATACCACACTCTCAATTACCTTCCTGTGTGTGGGTAATCCTTTCGCCACCCACACTCGATCGGCATCATGGCACGCCACGGGGTGGTCGCCCAGTACGGGGCCTGTCTTCTCCTGTTCTGCGTCCGTGATGTTGTCGCGTTGCTCGCGTTCACGAATCCTTCGTGAGACGCCCTCGTTGCGGGTGAGACATTCGAACTGAGGTGGATGGGAGCGGAGGGGTTGACGTCCATCTTCCTGGAGTGGCGGATTCCCACCCAAGGCGGTTATGAAGTAGCAAGTAGGACTTTCCCTCGCAAGACGTGATAGTTGGTTTCGGTGACTGACTCAGAGTGCACAGGGAACGTTGCTGAGACCAACGATACGTTCACATGGAAGGTCCCGACCAACCTCGTTCCGCGGGACTACTACTACCTTGTCATCATTGACAGGTCGGCCATCAACTTCTCTCCGTACTTTGCCCTCAGCGGCGATGGTGTAAGTGCTGCTCGTGCTCTCCACGAAGACTTGAAGATGACTTAACATTGAGATCGCAGACTGCCGCCACGATCACTCCTATATCCGTCACGCATTCCATTGCCCCGGGGGCTTTGCCGCCCTCGACTTCAGCCCCACCGCCGTTTCCATCGACACAAAGGCTAGTATCTGAGCTTTCTTCTGCCTTAGATTCTTCAGTCACTGAGCCACCGAGCTTAGCCTCTGTCTCCTCAACATTGGCAGATGAGACCCTCACTACCGCTACATCCTCAGGAGATAGTGGAAGTATCGGAGGCAGTGGAGGAGGTGAAGGTCCCAATTCAACCATTGTCGGCATCGCCGTGGGAGTCAGCCTGGGGGTGGTCATCCTCGGCCTCCTGGCTGGGTTCTATCTCTACCTCAGGCGGAAACGCAGGCAGTCTCTGAAAGACGAGTCGGCCAGTCAAACCACTCATTCCGAGGCAGGCGGCTCAGGGGTGGTTGATGACGAGAAGGCGGGGGAGGAGCTGGGAGGAAACCCTGTCGCGGAGATGCACTCGCCCAACTACACGCACGAGGTGGACGGAGAGAAGTGTCTTCCTGTCGAGTTGAGCGCAGAAAATTATCGAGATCGGGACTAGAGTGTCGAACACAATCACTATTCTTCTAGCTGTGTGAATAGTAGACTGTCCTCACAGGGTACGCGCATAGCTCGTCCAAACTTCGTAGAAACTCATTGTTGGTATTGACAAGCAACTGAGGTCAAAAAACAAAAAGGGTTCGGGACCTGGTGGTCCCTACGTCCCTGCCGTGGTTCGAACCTGCGTCAGGTTCCAGACGTCGAGGTTTCCGGATTTGGTCGTGTTTTGGCGTTCTTCCAGTCGTTTCCCCTTAATCCCACAGCCGTAACCGTTTGACCAGAACGCCTACCGAGCGCCGCCTTCGGTTTCGACAAACGGGATGGTGGAAGGTGGGGTTATAAACCTTGGGACGAAGTCGGGTTGTTCATAGAGGTAGCCGTCTCCATAGGAACAGAACTACCTAGAGGGTTGTTGCCGCGTTACAGATACGCGCTGGTTGCTATGTTTACATCCTCGGAGACAACTATTCACGCCCGAGTATCATGAAGTTCTCAAGTGAGAAAAAAAACTGAGCTCTTGCCCTGAGTCAGGGGTCGAACTCGAGACCTCGAGGTATGGCGGCTGGGAATCGGCAGGACAGTCTCCATTACTCACCAGTTACACCATTCTCTAGACCTTGTTGTTGGCTGCGGCTATTGGCAAGTATATGAAGGAAGTTGGTTGCCTGGGGGGTTGCCATGCGTTCGGTGGTCAATGCATGGCACCTTCCCAACGTATTCGTCCACACCGTCACATCCAACAATGCCATGCTGCTACATCCGTGAACTATCGGATAGGCACTAAGCAGACAACGGGGGGCATCGCCTGGATATGTGCCATATGTGGTCTCTGTATACCATGCGGATGGGGAGACGCATCATAGTGCTTGGAATGAGCATGGCAAGGCTACTACTATCACACCAGCCCAGTTCTCCAGGCATATTGGGAAGCCAGGAGATATGATACCTAGATACTTCTTTATGGACTCAGTGACGCCGCTTGTCACAGCGGATTCTACTCGCCTCATAAGTGAACTTTGGCATTGGCCTCTGCTCGTGAGGATGCTTGGGTTGGTGATCAGTGTCATATTCACTTTCTAGGCAATGCAACTGCGTGAGGTTACATGCTGTGCTATCTTGACCAGCAAGGTTGCTCACTGCACTTCACACTTGCTGCCTCATACATACGCCACTAAACCTAGTGCTCAAGTCACATATCTTCAACCGATCTCGCTGTCCTCTCTTTCTTCTCTCCCAAATTACCTTCAACAAACTAGATCAGCTTGGCCCTGTCCTATCCGAAAGCGTAACACGTCGCGCCATGCTTTCCGTCAAGTACCACATCGCATACTGGGCCGCGGCCGCTTCGTCCACCCTCGCCTATCAAGTTCTCGCCTTCTATGCCTCATTCACAGATGTGATACTGCGCGTCATCTTGGGCCCTCTGGTTGCTTACGTCCTGTTCTCCTCGTGGACTTGGCAGTATAGTCCAAAGAGAGTGAACTCGGTCCTGTACATGCATCAAGTCGCCGTAGCACAACTCCTCGTCGCAATCGGGTCCGTCGCAGGCTACTTCCACGCAGCCGAGATTCAAGACCCAAAGCCCACGGCGGTCATTCACACGTTGCTATCATTTATGATACTCGGAACTCTCGAGTCTGTTCGCCAGAATGTAGGTACCTTCGTATGCACCAGTGTCGAGGAACGTGTCATGACTGATTCTTCGCAGAGACACGACATTGAACCGGCATCGATCTTCCAAGTCCTCCGCGGTCCAAGGTCCCGGCTCGCGCGCTTCGCCGTTCTTCAACTCGCGGGCTATTTCGCTGCACTCGTCGCGTTCGACCTACTCTTGGTCGGCATCTTGAAGCTCGGGGACGCCGCCTTGGACAAGACGTGCGGCATGTCCCTCCGAGGCCTTTTGCCATTCTATGAGCGGAGCCGGCTTGATGTGAAAGGCCGCTTTGGCAGTGCGCTGGTGTCGTTTTACCTTGCTGGTCCTTTCGCGGACTTGGCTGAGACGGTGGGTATCCTCGAAGAGACGTGCTTCCGATTAGAAGACTTGAGTTAACGAGCGGCAGGTGTTCTACGTTGCGTGCCGAAAGTTCATCCCCGAATGGCAGGGATGGATGCCACGGGAGAGACCGCTGTTGAGGGAAGATAAACCCTTGTCATTTCTCGACACGGAACAGGGGCTCTCTTCGTTCATCTGGGTGTTGTACGTGACGTTGTTGTACTATTTTGGTTAGGCAGTGGGCACCGCGTCTTGTGAGGACGTCAAGCCGGGCATGGCAATCAACATCCAATTGTGCTTATATATGGTGCTTCTGGCGCTGCCGTCGATTGAGCCCCAACCCGATCAGTGTTGATCTGTATACTCTATTGTACAAGAAGGGCAAACCCCGTCTTCGTCAGCCGGCGCCAACCCTAGCTCCACTGCTTGTATGCCTTCTGCTTCTGCCGCGTGTTCCACCCCAGCTTTCCGCTGATACTATTCACCCAGTCCTCGCTCCTCCGGCCGTGTGCCTGCACCGAGGCGAATGGGTAACGGCTCGCGCTGATGGTCACGTAATCGCCCGGGTGCAGCTCGACGCGCTCTCGGCCGTCGAAGCTGGCCCACGAGTTGGTCCGCACGGTGTAGGGCACGCCGACCCGCAGGACAATCGTATCCGGGAGGATGATGGGTCGGAAGGAGAGCGTGTGAGCACAGATGGATGTGACGAGCATGACGGGGTTCTCGGGGTGGCAGAGGGAACCACCTGCGGCGAGGTTGTAGGCTGTTGAGCCGGTAGGTGTCGAGACACAGATACCGTCTGCTTGAACAGAGGTGAAGTGCTCGTCGTCGCCGAAGATCTCGGTGTAGGACATGGCTAGGGGACGTCAGCAATCACTTCATCAAAGTAGAGAAGAGTTGTCTTACTTGGATTCGGGCCTCGGTCCACCACAATCTCATTCAAGATTTCGTAGGTTCCGTCGGGCTTGTGAGTGTGTTCATTGTCTTTCTCCTCCCCAATGAGCTCTTCTACCAAGTCTCGGCCTGCGTTCTCGTCATCTAGAGAGCTTGTGCTGCTTGCAGCGTCATTGGTGCTGATGCGTTTCTGGCTCCTCATGATGGTGCCTTCGAACCGCAGCCGCAGGCTCACAGTGACGCCCTTGTTGAACGCATTCGTCAAGATAGATCGGTGGTCTTCAAAGTCGAACTTTGTGAGGAACCCCAGGCTGCCGAGCGCAAAACTGAGGATGGGAGGGACGATGCGCTGGAACAACCAGCTCGCATAGAGTACTGTGCCGTCTCCTCCGAGGGTGATGATGAAGTCAAATGTGTGAGGCCGGGTGCGGCACATTTCATCATCCCAGTATCGAAGTCGCTTGGAGATGGACTCCCCGCTGTCGTCCTTCTCAAGCTCGCCTGCATCGACGTAGTCTGATCGCAGCTCGTCTAAGAGGCCAGAGGCGTTGAACTTCTTGCTATCGCGGAACTTGTTCTCGACGTAAACCGTGTAACGGACGTCGTGGTCCCGACCGAGCAGCCACTTGACCAACTCTCTCGTGCGGGGGACCAGATCTGCATCGTGGATTTTGGTCAGGAGAAAGATGGTCTTGACGCGGAAACGAATGCGCATGCTGCTGAGCCGCCTGCTGAGCTCACGGACGCCCCAGGCCATGTCACTCAGCTGCTTTTTCGTAAGCAGACGGCTATGCAACTCGTCCCTGGAGTGTTCGGTGTTGTCGACGTGCGGCTGCCGTGAGCCGGCCATGTTAATCTGAGACTCGGACTTGATGATTTCAGTCCGCCACGCCTGCTCATCAGCCTGGCCATCAACATCCTCGCCAGAGACGCCGGGGCCCAGGATGTGAGCACGACCTGTGTGGCCTGCGATGCTTCCCTTGATATCAACCTTTTCTTCCATGCCTTGCTCATGGGACAAGTCTTTGGACGCATGTTGGCCGGGGCGATCATAGGAACCGTGCGCCTGGTAGTGATCAGGCCCGGCTTTCTTCTGAGCCTGAAGGAATTGATGAACCACACAATCCGTGTTTCTCCTAACGTTGCGCGGTGGGATCATCAACGAGGCCTCGGAGGACACGAGGGAGCTTTTCCGGCGGTAGGGGCTGCTGGGGTCGAAAGTAACCTGACGCTCAAGGTTAGCGGGCACATGTCGGTAATATCACTCATGATGAGGGTTGGCGTCACAGCCCAAACGCGGGAATAGGAAGGACAAACCTCAACAGGCTTTTGGTATTCGCCATCGCTGCCGCTGGTATGTGCCTCATCGTCTGGAGAATAGGAAACATGTTTCCCATTGCCCTGTCCTGTGTGGCCCATGACGTCGAGGGCTGCGCGTTGAGAATTCGGGTACTGGCGATGTCGCAGGGCCTGCCTATCCCGTCCTGTCGCAGTGGCGGGGCAGAGAGTCGTGGGGGTTGGAGGGGCAGTTGGAGGGTGAGTGACCCGGGATCAGGTAACCTGTACGTGATGGCGCGCGGGAAAGCGAGTTGAGTATGCTGACTTGTGAGGATACTGGAGGATAGGGATGATTTTGAGGTACATTCAGTCAAGGAGACTGGCGCGAGTCGAGATGTGACCGGTACTTATCGCCATTCCATGGATTGATGGAGAGGATGACATGGACCAAGAGAAAGTACCAAGCGCTGAGTGAGCCCAAGGACGAAGCTGCATTGCATTGCTGCACTGCGTCAGGTGTCATGCCCAAGCGCCGGGAGCGTCTTTGTCCACTGGACCATTACTCGATAGGGGGTCTTGTGGCGGTGCAGGGCCACTGGGCCACTGTGTGATGCGGCATCTCAATGGCGCTAAGGCAGAGGCTCGCCCTGTCACCACCTTCACCACCTTACCACCTCGCTCTGACCGCCTGACATGCTCTGACGTCTTGATGCGGAGTTCCGTGATAATCAACATGCCGTTGATCCAGAGTCACCTTTCTTCCCACCCGCCGACTGATTGCAAGACATGGCTCCCAGATATGACACCACCTGTCGTTTGGGGGGACTGCAGGGTGCAGTCAGTGTCTTGCATGCAGAAGGCACGAGGGGGGAGATCGTTGCCGAGTCTGAAGCTCAAGCCACAGCCCCACCACAGCACCTGCCAAAGGCCTATCAGGCTATCAGTTGTCTCTGCCCTGGCAGCTTCATCCCACCAAGACCAAGACGGGACCGGGACCAGGCAGGGGCACTTCACGATTCCTACCTGACCTCCCGCCCCGTGCTGTGCTCAGCGCGCGTCTACCTACCTCCAGAGAAGGCTGCGCTGCCTGTCTTCCGTGTCCCTTCACGACCTCTGCCACCCTCCGATACTCCCAGATACCCCTCCCAGTCGCTCTCTTCACAGCAACTTTTCTGTCCTTTGCATTTTCTAGACCAACGGCCACCGCCTTTTACCTCCCGCCCACCCGGCGCAACACGACCGCCCCGAACCTTCTCACAAGCCCGCCAACATGAACTCTATATGGCCCTCGAGGTCTCCCAAAGAGGATGGCGAGGCCAGCTCCAACGGTCCCGATGCTGAGGCCGCAGACACAGACAACCAGCCTTCCGAAACCACACCGGAGCAGTCCAACCTGCTGCCGCCCCCTCCACCACCTCCCGTCTCCTCCTCCCGACCAGGCCTTCTCAGGAATGCCTCCATCCCGCCAGAAGTTCCGACAGCACCCGCCCCTCCCGTTCCAATGCCTCCTGTCTCGACCGGCTCGCAGCCGCCGACCGACTCGCTGTCTCTGATGCAGCTTAGGAAGATCGTCGCCGAGTTCAATAAGGCCGAGCCCGTCGCATACGATTTTGTCTACGAGGACGCGGGGCCGCGCGAGGAGGAGATTGACGAGTGGTTCAGCTACCAATTCTGGCAATGGGTGCGCCTGAATGCTGTGCAGGCTGCTTTCGAGTCTCAATGGCAGTCGCACTACGACTCGGCATCATGGACAGATGTTGGAGACGATGCGAGGGCTGATTTCGTTCGCGCAGCGTTGGACAGCCTCCAAGCTGCCGAGCAGTCAGATCGACTGGACGCCGCCAGGGTCCTGTTGTATCTGGCACTCGGACGGTGGGTGGACACGGCTGTGCCAACGCGCCGCGGGAACAACCTCAAGTCTGCGGCCAGCCCCTCGCAGCTTGATGCGATCAGGTCGCAAGTCACTTTCCTCACGTCGCTTGGCGGCCTGCGCATTGTATGGCAGGCCATCCAAGACTGCTTTGAGATCTTCTGGTTTGTGCCAACACTGGAACCCTCCACGCTCATCGTACTGACTAGTCACCTCAGGTCCGACGACCAGGGATTTGCTCAGGCGGGAAGTGCCCAAGACGCCCAAGACGAGCTTTTGAACCTTATGACTGTCCTCTATGTTGCTATTCAAGAAACGCTGAGCGATCCGGCTTCGCTAGAGGCAACGCGCTTAGAACTTCGTAGGTTCTTTTGGCAGATTATCGAACAGGGCCGCCTCAGCTAACTTGACTGACAGTTGCCTTGAATCCCGGGTTGGTCAACTTCATGTCCCTCGCAACGTCGAAGATTCGATGGGATGAGACGAATGCTCTTCCATTGAACCAAATACTTCTGCTATTGTGGAAGTCGATTTTGCTCGTGTTCGGCGGCATCGAGGAGATCGTTGCCGCCAAGAAGGCCGTCAGCGAAACTGACAAAGATGAAAAGTCCGCTGCCATAATCTCAGCATCGCCTCTCGACTACCACACGTTCCGCCAGGAACTTACCTCCAAATATCCCGCCTACCTACCACCAGCACCGGCCATCAACCTCGAGGCCGAAAGCACAACCATTCTTCCCCCTCCATCTAATCAACCTCCCAAAGCATCTGCAAACGGCATCATCCCCGCAGCGCCAAATACGCAAAGTGGTGGTGCTTCCATCTTGAACCAGCCGGTCCACATTGCCACCCCAGCTCCCTCCCCTCCGCCATCCCCTAGCATTGGTGGCAAAGGCGGTAAGAAGCAAAACTACCAGACGAACCAGAACTTCCCTTTTATGTACCCGCCCCTGGATACCACCAGCAACAGTGCTGGTGGAAAGGGTGGTGCAGGCCTACAGGATGCCCTGGTGGGCCGGGAGTGGAAGGGGAGCGATATCCCGGCCTCGATTCTAGAGGCAGGAAATCTGTTCTCCGACCGCGTACGCCTGAGCAGGGCTATGCGCCAGCTATGGGACGAGCGTGTGAGATTCATGCAGAGCGGCCGAGGTTGGCAAGGGGAGTCCGATGATGATGTCAACAGTCTCGATCTCGACCCCGATATCGACCCTGAAGAGGATCTCGATCTCGACCTCAGTGACCTGACACTCGAAGAGAGGGAGCTGATCGCCGGACTGAGAGGCGTCAGCAGCAAGCAGCAAGTCGAGGACGAACCGCCAGTGGATTATGGTCCTCATCCCACCGTTGATGAGGACGTCAAAGCTCGTCTGCTCGCCGTTGAGAGCTTCTACGTGAGTCAGAGGATTTCCTTGTGGGCAGAGGATTGAAGCTAATTTTCTTGCAGCGAGAGATGCTTCCTCATCTGCAGTCTTTGGTCATTGTTCTCCTGCGGCCCATTTTCATGAATGTCTCGGCCCTTTCTCAGCCGCAAGCCCAACAGCACCCTAGCATGGCCGGTAGGGGCGCAAATGCAGGTGTCAATGGCGGACCGGCACAGGCAAGGCAGCAACAGGACCCTTCGGCTCCTGGAGCCGGGCCGCCTGAGCCACCGGAGATGTCTCCAGAAGAGGTTGACGCGACAAGATCAAGAGAAATCACAACCAAGGCAGCCACCGGAACACTTCTCCTGCTGTTGAAATGGCTCAAGCTATCGCGTATGTTGTCCACTCTTCATCGATTCGTTCATCTGCTCACATACACAGACGTCCTCAAGTTCGAGTACCTGACCCAACTCCTACTGGATCATAACTATCTTCCATTGGTGTTGAAGCTGTTCGCCCATCAGGACATACAACAAGCCGTGGACAGCAAGACGGATCGAATCGAGAACAGGTACGATTCTAAGAAAACTGTGATCAAAGCGGGTGCTGACTGTTTAGTTTCTTCCACTTCTGCAACCTGAGGTCCAGTCTGAGCGCAAGGGACGAGTCTTCCCCTGTGCCGGGCCCAGAGGATGAGGATGAGATAATCGAGAGCGAGGACGAGGCAGCGCCTCCACCCATTCGGAGACAGAGATCGCCGTCAGCAGTCCCCGTCCCCGAAACAAGCGAAGAGGAGCATGAAGCCTCCGAGGGCCAAGCCCCAAGACGACCAGAAGTTGACGAGCTGGGCTACCCGGTCAACCCCCTACCCATGGAGCCCATCACGGACTTTTCGAGACGAAACTTCCTCTCACTCATCAACTACCTTCGCATCATGCAGAAAATCTGCAAGCGCAAGGCGCATCGCAATCTCCTACTCGTTCAGTACAAGTCGTCTAACATACTTCGCAAATCGCTCAAGGTTCCGCAGCAGGAGCTCCGCCTGTACACGCTCAAGTTGTTCAAGAATCAGGTGCCCTACTGCGGCCGTAAGTGGCGCCAGAGCAACATGCGCGTCATCACGGCTGTGTACCTGCACGTCCGACCGGAGCTGCGCGACGAGTGGCTTGCGGGGAGCGACGTTGACGCCGAGGTCGATTCAGCGCTGCCCCTCGAGCAGGCGATCCGCAGCTTGACGCACTGGTTCAACGTGCGCAAGTATCCCGAGCAGATTGCCGGTGACCTGCGGACAGCGTATCGCGAGAAGCAGAGTTTCTTTATGCGAGAGCTGGAGAAGCTGGGTATGAACTGGCATGACGCGGGGGGTGACGAGATTGTCAACAGTGAGTAGTATGGCATATCTTGTTATATGAAATGAATACTGATGGAAAGCAGTGCCAGCATCGAACTACTAGCAGAATGTGCAGCTGCCCCTTTGATGGTAACTTGGGCGGTCGTGTGAATGACAATAAGTCAACGGCGACAGGCAGGGCATCACGGACGAATCACGAATGTCACTCATATGGTGACGGAAAGCTTCATGATAAGCGAAATGATTAGACATTAGGTTGGTCAAGCGTTGAAATGTACAAATTCTGGCCACCAAGCAGACTCTTTGATCCCACGATCAGGACCGCTGGCGATATGTCCCAGTGAGTCGGGTATCAGTGTGTTTCCTTTCCATCATAATAGCGTACAGCCGTTGAGAGAGACTCTAAAAAATCTAGCGACGGTCAAAGGTACCGTCCTCGTACCGGTAGGAGTTCGAGTATCCGTTCTGCACGCCGTTTGTCGGCTGCTGCGTGTACCCGGCATCATGAGCGTAAGCAGCGTTGTGGCCGACGTCACTGGTGCCGTACGCAGCACCGGGAGCGGCGTGGTCGTAGCCGTAGCCGGTCTCGGGCTTGGCATGGGTGTATGGGTTCGCCTCCTGGCCGGGTGCGACGGCGGTGGCCTCGGTGTTGTAGCTGTTGCGGACGTCGTCGGGGTGGGTGTGGGCGGGGAGCTGGCTGTCGGGGTCGGCACCGGCGGCGTTGGCCTTGCGGCGGTTGCGCCAGCTGAAGAGGCCTGCACCTCCGGCCTTCTTTTTTCCGGAGCCGGAGGTGTAGTTGTTGTCGGGGCCAGGGCCGAAGCGCTTCTCCTTGCGGTGGTGGCGGACGAGGAAGACCTCGACGACGGCGGAGAGGAGGAAGAAGAAGATGGCGACGAGGGAGACGGCGAAGCAGGCGGTCTGGAGCTTGCAGGCCTGGCGGAAGGAGGGGAGGTTCGTGAAGCCGCCGTCACCCTGGACGTCGGCGGCGGAGCGGCCGCGGCCGTAGGGGGTGTCAACGTAGCCGTTGCATGAGGAGGCGCCACCGCGGTTGGCGTAGGCGACGTAGATGAAAGCGGCGGCGAAGGCAATGTCGAGGATGATGGCAATGGTGGAGGTGATGGCGCGGCCGGCGAGACAGCAGAGGAGGACGAGGCCGAGGATGGTGTAGAGCACCGCGAGGCCGGAGATGCCCTCGACGGCGCGGACAGCCGTGGAGATGTGGAGGTTGTGGTTGGAGAGGGTTACGAGGAAGTAGGTGAAGACGGCGAGGACGAGGGCCGCGCAGCCGAATTGAATGCCGCGGAGGAACCACTGCAGGAACTTGAGGGCGAGGCCTTTGCCGGCCATGGTTGCGGTGGTAATAGGTGTTTTGGTGATGGGAGTTTGAAGTGGGTGGTGTGTAAGGTGGGAGGTTTGCGAGATGTGACTGACGCGAAGGTCAGAGGATAGACGAAAGGTAGTAGGCCGAGGATCGCACGGTCGTCACGATTGCAGCAGTATTTGTCGCAAGTTGAAATCAATCAGACGAAGATCATGATCAAGAAAACATTCGTCACGACAGGGCAGGGGGAGGGGGTCATGATATGTACGTGCAGCTGCCGGCAATTCTCTGCAGCGCGGCCTCTAGCGCCGATCAGTGCTCGAGGCCTCCTCCACCTCCATAGCTCAACTCCCCCGAGAGGCGCAGAAAGGGAAGCATCATCAGGGTTGTACCCTTGGGAGAGAAGGGGGAGACGACATGATGATCGGGAGTCGAGCGTCGAGTGGACGAGACGTTCGCGGCCACGGGGACGATGACGAGGCGGGGTGTGGCTGGCGGCCCCGCTGATGTCATTTTTAGGTCGTCGTTCGGCATCGTGACTGGCTCGAGGGCGGTCGAGGTCGACTCGAGGTCTCGGCAGTGGAGGCGAGCACGGCCACAGTCATGTGGCGTGGAGGGGGAGTGGAGGAGCGTGGAGTGCGAGGCGGCGCACTGATCTTCGCGCGGAAGCCTGGCAAGTCGGAGACTCCGACACGGTCCGACTTGGCTGCTGCGTTCGCCGGGTTAGGGTTGGGGCGTGCTGAGGTCATTGTAGGCGAGAGCTCTGGTTCTTAGTGTCGGCCGGAGGGGCGGGATGACCTCAAGCTCAAACTCTCTCTCGGCAGCCAGCTGGCGCGCTGAGGCAAAGTTGGTTCTTCTTGGCTGGACCGGCCTAGGTTGGACCTCGGGGTAGCTTCAAGGAACTCTGTAGCATTCTGGGCTTCAACTAGTTCGGTAGGAGACTCTGCCGGGAGGTGGCATGCTGGCACACACTGGTTGCAGCAGCATGATGTTGGCCGTCATCATGGGATTCGAAACGATGATGAATTCTTGTCAGGGAACGTGAGAAGGAGGTCAGTCTCCATCCTGGAAGCTCTAGTGCAGACCATAGAGTTGTGAACCAGCCCAACTATCTCCTGTACGATTGAGTCAAGGAATTCTTTTTCGTTCACGGTCTGCTACAAGGAAGGCAAGATGCTGATGGCTTCCATCCGATCGAGATTCTGTGATTGAAATGCTGACATAATGTCGATTATATAATACCGGAAGCCGGACGGGCCACTTCCGAGACCCCCAACACAGCTGGAGCGAATCAGCGCCCCAATGAATCGACTTACCCCTCAGCTTCTGCATCGAACCATCTGCATCACACAGGCAGACACACCTCGTCGGATCACAGGCAGGCGACGGCTACAACGGCGCCCTTTCTCGTGTTGCCTCGAAACCACATTTTCTCCTGCATCGAAGGCGTGCTTGGCGGGCCGAGAAGCTGGCAGCGAAGCTCTTGAAGACTGGGGACTACCCGACCGCTTTCTCCATTGCACAGGTCGGCCACGGCGAGCTCAATCACGAACTGGAAGCCCATTCGAGATCTCGACATCCAACCCCCCTCTGCCGTCCCGTCCCCGTCCCGCCCCCTGGTCCGGACAGAGGGCCATCGATAGTTTATCTCGCTAGGAGAGCCACGTCAAGATCCCAGCGGAAACGCGGCAGCTGAGAACGCACCGACCATTAGCACCCTGCTTTCCTGCGGCCGTCCCTTTCCTTTCTTTTCCCGCGGACGTCGGCGTGAGATTGCGGTCTGGTCTGGTCTGGTCTGGGTCACACCACTACCACGTTCTGTGTTCTGTGCAGGACAACGTTTTCGCGGCGCGTCGGGTGCTACCGTTGCAGCTGCAGCAGCTTTCGCGACCCAGCAATCCTCCGTGATTATCCCACACCAACCTCACCTTCTCGAAAGGATCCCATAGAATGGTTGACAACGGACAGCCGCTGCAGACCTCTTCATCAAGTGAACGACAGCTGCCGATCCTTGGCGCGGGCCGGCGCCTCGGGACCTGGAGGCGATCAACCGTTAGACCCTTTCCGAGTCCCACTCAAATCCAACGTTAAACCATCATGCTTCACGACTGCCTCCCATCTACAGTTCCACGGGGCATCAGACAATAACTGGACGCTCGAGAAGAATCGCTTATCGATGGCTCAAGGAGAGAGATAGGTAGCAATCGGCGAGGCGGCATCGCCAGGCACTCTGCAGCAACGCACCGCAATCACTCACGCAGGTCAGCCGTGGCTCAATAGTCTCTCCGTCTAATCATGCAATCAGCACGCAGCAGCCTGCCCAGCCTGCCTGCACCACTATCGCCAACGAGTGGCCGCGCCTCACCAACCACCACCTCACCTCGTAAGACACACCCACCTTCCGGCATCTGCCGCCACCGCCGCCGCCAGCAGCCCATTCACGCCAGCCCAACCATGTACCTGTCTGTAGACAGTCTTTGCCTCTGCTCGATACCGCTTGGGGCCCAGACGCAAGCGTTGCTGTCCTGTCCCTTTTGTCTACCTCTCCTCTGCTAGCCAGGGGCTGAACCCTGGACATCCCACATGCGGCTGCCACCCAGCCCAACGCCTGCTCTCCAATGAGCTGTATTTCGCAACGCCTTACCGGTCTTTCGTGCCTTTTTACCCCCGTCGTGGCATCACTAGCGTGCAATACCACCTTGGACCACCATCCAGAAATACGAAGCCAAGCATATAGCCCTTGGCATGGTCTGCTCCACCATCACCTCGCTGCCGACCTCCAGGCGCTGGGCTATCCGATTTGGATCCTTTTTGCGATGAAGTCCAGCCTAGATAGCCGTCTCTTGGGACGCGGCATGAGTGCAGCGCCATGACCGCTTCCGTATGTTGGCTGACCTGCTATCGGCTTGGCTGCTGAGGTTGAGGCTGTGGCAGAGCTGTGCCCTTCATCTTGCGTTGTCGCCTCCTCTCGCACGCCTTTACCTTTTCTCGACCGTCTGCCGTCGCTCCTCTTCTGCTCCTCACCTTTTGACCTTCGCCAGTCCCTCGCTTACCCCCGGACGCCATTTTACCGCGAGGATCGTGAGTGAGTCAAGATGAAGGTCAACGTGGGCCTGCTGATCGGCCTGTTGGGTTTCGCTGCTGCGGACCCAACATGGCCCTCCGATATCGACGAGCTTGAGGAGATCATGTTCCAAACCACCAGCACTCGCTCCCGCAAGTTCGCCGACACTGTCTCGCCATGCACCAACCAGGCTTCCGGCCCCGGCCGTCACAACGCCGCCGAGTGGTTGCGCACCGCCTTCCACGACATGTCAACCGCCAACACGGCCCGCGGCGTCGGCGGCCTCGATGCCTCCCTACAGTACGAGCTCAACAGCGGCGAGAACGCGGGGCCGGGCTTCAGCACGACCCTCACCTTCATGGCTCCCTTCTTGACCCGCAAGAGCTCCATGTCTGATCTCATTGCCTTGGGCGTCTACACTTCCGTCCGGGCCTGCGGTGGTCCCGCCGTCCCCTTCCGAGCTGGACGGGTGGACGCAACAGGGGCTGGTGCTGTCGGCGTGCCGCAACCACAGAATGCCATCAGTATTTTCCGAAATCAGTTCGATCGCATGGGCTTCACACCGCAAGAGATGATTCAAGTCACGGCCTGTGGGCACACCATCGGCGGCGTCCATTCGACAGAGTTTCCGGACATCATCCCTGCAGGCACCGCGCCAAATGGCCAACTTCCCCTGGACTCGAGCGTCGCCGTGTTCGACAACAGGGTTGTCACAGAGTATCTCGACGGAACGACGCAGAATCCTCTTGTCGTGGGACGCGCTGTTGGCCTGAACAAGCACTCGGACTTCAAAGTCTTCAACTCGGACCGCAATGTCACGATGCAGGCCATGGCCTCGGCTGCTGCCTTTAACGACGTCTGCAAGACAGTCCTCCAGAAGATGATTGACGTTGTGCCCCCCGGCGTCGCCCTCACGGCCCCCCTTGAACCGTACCAGGTCAAACCTGTCGCCCTCCAGCTCACGCTTTCCACCCAAGCTACTGTCATCGAGCTCACCGGGTTCATTCGAATCCGCACGACCAATATGCCCCTTTCCACCATCTCAGGATTAACTATTGACTACAAGAACCGGAACGGCGGCTCCGACTGTGGTTCCGGCACATGTTCCTTCCCCCTTACTGTTCAAGGCATCGGCCGCGGCTTGGACGATTCCTTCGCCTGGTATCCCATTACCCGCAACATACCACTCGCCTCGGGAATTTCTTCCTTCACGGTCACCGTCCGCCGCACTGACGGGACCAGTACCACCTTTGACAATAACGGCGCGTCTTACCCTCTTCAGGATGCCGTCTTTCTCCAGCGCTACCAGAGCTGCCTCCTCCAATCATCGGGTGTAACGACTATCACGGCTGCCGTCCGCAACGATCGCGCAGACCTACCCGTACGCGCCGTCATCTCTTACAAGACGACGCAGACCAACAGTGTCGTCCCTGCTCTGAATACGGTCACTCTTGATCTCACCCGTGGACCCTGCGTCGGCACCTATACCCTCTTTTCCGTGTCTACGACCATTCCTGGCGGCCGTAGTGTTGAGGCAAATTTTGACATTGTCAACGGCGACCGCGTTGATCTGTTTAAGAAGGCCAATATCCTCGGTGGATCATGCCAGGCGCGTCCTACCACGAACATCTGCACGACTCCCGCTGTCTCCTCCGTTGTGCCATCCGCGACCTCCTCTCGCCCGCCGACCACACCGACGACGACAACGGTGGCATCGCCGACACCTTCTCTGTATCGTCGTCAGTCGATTGGCTCTTACAACCTTGTGTCCTGTTGGTCTGAACCCGCCGGCGCCAGGGCTCTGTCCGGCGCCACCTTTGCGTACGACGGCATGACCCTCGAGTCCTGCATGGGCAACTGCACCGGCTTCGACTATTGGGGGACTGAATACGGCCGTGAGTGCTACTGCGGGAATGCCCTGCAAGGCAACAGTGCTGCTGCCCCGCTCGCTGAGTGCGACATGTCCTGCTCCGGTGACCGGACGCAATACTGCGGCGGCGGCAACAGACTTGAGCTCTATCGGACGACGGCCACCCGGACGAGTACGACCACCAGTGCCGCGGCGGGTCCGACTCGAGTGGCCAATGTAGGCCGGTTCGTTCGGGTGGGCTGCCAGACGGATGCCACCGGTGTGCGGGCTCTGAACGACGCGGCGACAGCAGGCGATGACATGACGCTGGAGAAGTGCGCTGACTTTTGCTCTGCCTTCACTTACTTCGGCGCAGAGTATGGGAGAGAATGTAAGTGACCCCTGCGTATTCTCAGCGAACAATACTGACCGTGGCAAGGCTTCTGCGGAAATGCCCTGCATTCATCAAGTAACCCTGCACCCCTGGAGGAGTGCAGCATGAAGTGCTCAGGCAACCCCCTTCAGTACTGCGGTGATGGAAACCGCCTCGAGTTGTACAGGGCCAGTGCTGCGTCGTCAACGACGCTTGCGACATCCACACTCACCAGCAGCACTGTTGAATCGAGTGTCAGGCTCAGTGAAGCGTCTTCGTCAGCGGTAGCCCCGAGCTCGCCGGCGGCCTCGAGCAGTAGCGGCAGTACTGGCGCATCATCTATTGCTCCTGCTTCAAGCGCCCCTGTGTCCAGCACTCCCTTATCGAGTGCAAACCCCTCAAGCGTTCCACCTTCGAGCGTTTCTCCCTCCAGCACTGCTTCTCCCACCGGACCCGCGCCTGTGCCGACGGTTTCGCCATTCACGCTCGTCGGCTGCCAGGCAGAGGCGACCGCCGTGCCTCGCGCTCTGGCCGCTAAATCTACAACCTCAGGTTCGATGACCCTCGCCACATGCGCCGCCTTCTGTTCTGGTTTCCGTTATTTCGGTACGGAGTATGGTGCTGAGTGCTACTGTGGAAACTCCCTCCACCCGTCCTCCTCGGCCGCGCCCCTCGACGACTGCGCCATGCCTTGCGCAGGAGACTCTTCTACCCACTGCGGCGGGCCCAACCGTCTCACTCTCTACGAGGACCCGGCGCGAGCTTCCACGCCACCGAGGGAACCCCGTCAGCCAGCATTTGCGGGCGACTTTGTGTGGTTTGGGTGCCGGACCGAACCCGCGGGTGCGCGCGCGCTTTCGGGCCAGGAGCGGGCGGCAGACGACATGACAAACGAGGCGTGCGCGACATTCTGCGAGGGATTCGCCATATTCGGTACTGAATACGGGCGGGAGTGCTTCTGCGGCGACGAGCTGCACGCGGGGGCGGCGGAGGCGCCCGAGGCAGACTGCAGCATGCTCTGCTCTGGGGCTGATGACGAGTTTTGCGGAAATGGCAACAGGCTCTCCGTGTATGTGAGGCAGCAGGAGGAGGAGGAGTAATGGGGGAAATAGAAAGACCGGGAGGGAGATATACACTATCAGGGCGCAGCCTGTCCGCCATCTCGTTCATAGCGTCTTGCTTGTTGCATGCTTGGAGTTTTTGATTCACCAGGGGAGGCGTAGGGAGGGGGTCATGCCTCCGAAGCGTGGCCGCCCCTTTTCGCCCACGGTCCATGAGGTTGAAGATGGCCGGGATACTATTTGATTACGCAAGGCGTACAGAACTGAATATACCACACTTGTAATGGAAGAATGCAATACAGCCTCGAGCGAGGTGTGTAATTCACGGAAGCCACTTGCCTTTGGTTGCCCACGTCGTACATGGCTGTGACGAACATGTACCAAAAGGTTTACGCGCC
The DNA here is from genome assembly GCA_002851705.1 of Verticillium albo-atrum. Lineage (NCBI taxonomy): Eukaryota > Fungi > Ascomycota > Sordariomycetes > Glomerellales > Plectosphaerellaceae > Verticillium > Verticillium albo-atrum. The sequence goes on from NMXJ01000009.1 coordinate 1,497,236, forward strand.
TGCTGAGGTTGATGTGCTACTTTAAGCATCACGGACAAGAAGAGTGCATGTATACGATGCCTTGGTCCAACTCTGACCTAGGGCAACACGTGATGCGCGGAAGGGGGATGTTGACGCCAGATCTCATGTCGCATATCCGAAGCAAAGCAGATTAGACTGAGGTGAAAGGTGAAAACACCACACACTGCCATCGCCATCTGCAGGAAGGATCTTACTTCCCAGGTTACCAAACGATCATTTAGTAACCGGCATACACGTCACACGGCCACCGGAATTTCTCACAGCGGTAGAGCGGGATAAGTCGCCGCACGCAGTTCACGCCTGACGAGCAATGACCCCGAGACAGGACGGCCACCGTTCTGACCACTGCACCACCACGATGCAGCACATCGTCCTCGTCGGGGCTTGCTACCTTGACACAATCCTCAGGCACGACCTCATCCCCCTTCATGCCCGCCATCGCCGAAACCTACATCCCCCCGTCGGCAAAGGACGCACCGCATGTACACACCGCTAACGACTGCCAGCGTGCCTCATTACCCGCACGAAGACGAAAAGCTACGCGCCACCGACCTGCAAGTCCGCCGCGGCGGCAACTGTCCCAACTCACTCCAGGTCCTGCAACAGTTCCTCACTGCCGACGGCGATCTCCCCGCGGCACCGTCAAGCAAGATTCGGACGCATCTCGTTTCGCCGCTACCAGCACGCGATGCCCCGGCGACGGAGCAGATCATGGCGTCGTTCAAGGACGAGGCCTGCATCGACTTCTCCCACTGCCTTTTCCGTGACGGGCACCGGACCCCTGCCAGCTGCTACGTACTCCGCAGCGCCGCGAGTGGTAGCCGTACCATTATCAACAGCAACACGCTGCCCGACATGACGGTGGACGAGTTCGCGGCCATCGTGGGGCCCATGACTGGCCGTATCGGGGCTGATCCGCTTGACGCAAGCCGAGACGCCAGCCGCTGGTGGTGGCATTTTGAGGGACGGACTCCGTCGACAACACTTGAATGCATACGCATCTTAAGGCGGGAGCTGGGCGGGTCTGTCCGAATCAGCGTCGAGGTTGAGAAACCAGGGCGCGAGGGCCTGCGGGACCTCGCAGCCGAGGCCGACGTTGTATTCTATTCCAAGGGTTGGGCTGAAGTGAGTCGCATCACATTGCTTCTGTACCCAAAACGAGCCGACATGAACTTCACCGCTAAGAATGTGCTGACTAGGACTGCGGATACACCTCTGCCGAGGCGTGCCTGCTCGGAGAGAAGCCGGCTCGCGCGTACGTTGAGCGGGGAGGCAGGACAACGAGTAGCATTTCGTCGACTGACAAGTGGTCCAGGTCCTTGGCTTTCTGCACTTGGGGGGCAGTCGGGGCGGCGTGTCTGTCGGCCAGCGACGAGGCGTGCGTCCTCTGCCCAGTGCGGAAGCCTGAAGGGGACATCGTCGAGTAAGTTGTCTGGTGGCCATTCTCCCGAGCACTCTGCTTTGCCCTGGGTCGCCTGCCTTGACGTGCATGGTAAGATGACTGGACGGCTGACTCTGGTGACAGTACGGTAGGCGCCGGAGATACGTTCATCGCTTGCGTCTTGTACGGTCTCGCTCGACAGGACAACTGTTGGGACATGAGGGCTGTGCTAGGTTTCGCGGTGGACACGGCCACGCTGAAAGTGCAGCGAGAGGGTTTCGATGGGCTTGCCACCGACGTACATGCTAGTCGTAGGCATCTGACCCGTTCAAAGACTTGAGGCAGCCGCCTGTCTCCCCTTCTCCGCCAACTGCCCAGTGCAGTCAGATGGCGGTCGGTCCAGAGTCGAGGCAGCTAGAGGCGACAATCTGTCGGAGCTTGATGCACGTCAAAGGCGAATAGCATGCGGCCGAAGCTAGCCCGCGTGCGGGACGACCGGGTAACACCAGGGGCGCCTTGCGCATGGTGAGTGTACGGGGCGCTGTACATTGAACAAGTGAGTTCGCATTGTTTTGCAGGCGCTGCATTATTGTGACGCCGCGGGGCGGAGGCAACAGGCGGTGAGCGGCTGCAAAAGAGGGCGTGGGAGGGTTGGGGAAGCAACAGCGTGCTCCGTAGCGCGATTTTGAATAGCTTGTTGTCGCTGCTGTATCCTGCCATGTCACTCGTTGCTCAGGGTGCCGTCTGCTGCCTATCGTTAGTTCGAGACACGTTAGGAGCCCCTCCGTTCCGTCGAGTTCAAGGGCAAGCTGAGAATGGATGAGACTCGGGGGCGGCGATTGGGTGGGGGTAAAGGGGGTGAGAGGGGCACCGTCTGTATGCAGGAGACATGCCCATCCTGTTGACGAGTTGGGGAGGCGAGATTGACGAGAGGGTGAGAGACTTGCTGCCCAGCCATCATGCGCATGAGACCCACGATACCACTCTGCCTCTCTGGCAGTCCGCGTCACGGGTGTGTCAGGCAGGTGAGAAGACGAAGGCCGCCGCTCGCCATCCATGGGTCCTCCTACGGAAGATCCGAGAACCAAGGAAGCCAGGACCGTAGGAAGGCAGGACAGGGACAACAAGGCAACGCTCCTCTCCGGCGGCCCCCTCCCTTCCCACTTGGCCCCCCTCGACGGTGGAGTGGCAAACAAACAGCGCAAGGAGGTGAGGGAGCGCTCGCGACGTTCGGTCATGCATCGTTTCGCTGGGGTGTTGACGAGATGAGACCGGCAAATCGGAGCGACATTGAAGAGGCCGAGGAATGAAGGAGCAGACGACCAGCTGCCTGCCCTCTCCAATGTCCAGGGGTGGCCTGGGGTGGGATGGGACGGATGGATGGGATGAGATGGGACGGGGGTGGCGTTGACGCCTGGCGACTGCGAGCGGCTCAGCGCCCAGCTTGCCAGACCAGACGTGTGCTGTGGTGTGTGTAGGAGCACAAGGGCGTCATGGAGATCATTCCTGGCTGACGGGGAAAACAAACCCCTTGCTAAGCGGAAAGGGCTTGCTGGTTTTGGCTATGATCGGAGGTCCAGCCATGGGTGTTGCGAACCGTGAACTTGTCGCCTTGAATAGGGGGCGTGAGATGCACAGCCAGGAGCTGACTGGAGCTAAGTAAGGTAGCAAGCGAGCGGCGGCACCACAGCTAGTGAGCTGCCGGGAGGACGACTCGTCGAACGCGCTGCCCCGTGTCTCGTCTCCAACACCAAATGTGGTGTCCGGGGGGCACTGCTGCTCTGGGCTACGAGTCAGAACGTACCACGCTGGCCGCAGGTCAGCCAGCACCTTGGCCTCCTCCAAGCCCTGACGACCCAGCTGCTCAACTCGTCCTGTTGACCGCCGGCCATGCTTGGATGGCCACCCGTCTCGGAGCACATGACGAGGAGGAAAGGTCCGATATCAGCATGGGTCTGCACGCCCCCGAGGTCGTCTCCTCCCTTAGATGCCGAATGACAAGTCCCCTGTTACTCTGAGGGAACGATCGCCACGCACCTCGCGTCTCCATCGGTTCAGTCCAGCCCGTTGGCCGATGGAGCCTACAGGTACAAAGTATGACCCATGGCACCGGTTGCGTTGCGTAGTGGATGCGCCGGCCGGACACTTTTGCCGGGGGGGCCTTGAGTTGGAGTCCGGGCACAGCTGCCTTGGCCTGCCTAGGGCGTCGACAACAAGGCCTCCAAGCTTGCGGCGGGCCCAGGGCCAAGGGGCATCAAGATGCGTGTCGCCTTACCCCTGTTCTGCACCTGGATTGCCAACCCGCTCACTGCCCGCTTGCCTGCCTGGGGCCGGCCTGGGGCCTCTGCGCATGATCATCTCCGAGTCTGTCCTGCCATCTGGATGCACCCTGGCCCGTTTAGCACCTAACACGTACGGTACAGGTGATACAAGCAATAGCATGCTTGGCACTCGAGCCCGCCTCGTGGTGCACACCTGCAGCCCGTGCTAGTGCAAGTGTTGGAGTTCCATCCTCGGATTCAGCCCAAGTGTACTTTTTTTTGGAGGCACCCGAGGCAGCGACCTTCACGGTCCGTCGTAAGCAGGTATCCATACAAAAATCCAGAGTGCCGACTCCAGTGCGGACTGTTTCGATGCTGCCCACCATAGGCCGCTTCTGCCGCCCAGGCTGTCGCCCGCCGTCCTCGTCCCCGCCGTCTGCGGCAGCCATGGATGCCCCTTCAAAGGATGATCAGCTGAAATCCAGACAGTGCGCCGTGCTGTGTAGATCTCCTGCCTTGGCTCGGTTCGGAGCAGGGAGTGTTAGTTGACGGCACCCCTCCACCCTCTTTTCTTTTTTTCCTTTCTCTCCCGCTGCGAGACACTTGACGCCGGCCAGTTGTGGAGATCATACTCTGTTTCACTCTCATCTGGCACCGTCGAGAGACAGCAGATGCGCATAAGTCTTGTGTGCTTCTGTTCAGCGCGGAATTCCATGTCACCCGTAACCTCAATCTTCCTTTTCGTCGGTAAGCCGCGGTTAGGCCGAACTCTTCGTGAAGCTTTTCAGGAGCCGAGCGATCATCGGTTAGGATACAAGTGGCATGACAAGCCACCGAAGGTCTCCTAGCTGGCATGAAGGGTGCTGAAAGCTGTTGAGCTAAAATCGCCTTCGAGTCACCAGCACCCCCACTGACAGAAGTGGAAGCCAAGGCTGGGTAATGGGTACCTCTGTCACAAACCCAACGGCTAAGCAAGGATGGCCTGGCCCCCTGCGACGAGTCGATGGCTTGCAGCGCACCCTAGACGTGTTCCACACGGTCTGACGACCTGAAAACAAGAAACGTCAGTGGGTGAGCGTGTCAAGTCGCTCGAGTTTTGAGTACGGCGAACGGGCTGTTTTTCGGGTCGTCATGGATGGGTCGCGCAGGTTGTTTGGGGTCGTCGATGCCCCGTCATTGCCAGACAATAGATGGCCATCGGCTGACCGCCGGCGAACACACGAGGCTTGGACGGATCACCTCAGTATGGTACGTTGGCCCGTGTCAGCGACGGTACCCTCATACTTGACTCCACTCTCCCTACCACCTTGATGCGAGTGCTGCCCTGTCCACTTCGCGATCTTTTCAAACCCCAAACAGGACCCTGACGACCATAACCCCAGCCCACTGTCGTGTGCACAGTGACACTTCGTGCATCACAACCTATTACTCTGTTGGATAACTCCCATGACTGGTATTCACCACTAAGTAATGGGGCAAGAATGAAACCCAGTGCACAATGATGGCGTTCGGCCCAAATGACACAAAACAACTGGGACGAGAGGGAGTACGGCTGGTGTGTACGACTCGGGGTCCAGTTGGCGGAATCGCCATACCAGGAAACACCATCATCCATCGTGAACCACGCAGGCATCGGCAACATGCAGTGGAGGCCAAGGGTTGTGCCGTGCTGAACCGTGCGTTATACATCCGGCTGGGTGGCATAGGTGGGCACTTGGGATGACCGTATCGGTAACGGGACGGCGAGGGATGGCCGGATTCAGGGAATGAAGGAGGCCCGAGGGCGCTAGCCTCCGCCGCATCTGCAAGCGTATCGCGTTTTCGTGAGGTGTGATGCGTCAGTGGTGGACGGGGCTTCTGAAAAGTGTTGCTGTCGTGGCCGTGGTCGGGCTAGGCTCGCTAGGCCATAACCAACATGTTCCGCCGACTGATGAGTGGTTTCACGTTTTGTTGGAGTGTCCCGCGCGTCCCGTGAGAAAGGTTCTTGGGGTCGGGGTTGTTACCCAACACCCCTGCAGCAATCAAGCTGGCCGCAAGGAGCAGCCCTTGACAACAACGGCTGAAGGCTATTGTCGTCACGTACTGTATTGAAGGCTGTGGCGCCTCAATCTTGAACACTGACTCAAGTAGCCGATCGTTCCAAGAGGCTTGGCAGCTTTGTGTCATGAGAAGCATTATGTCCATGGGTCCTGTTTGCAGCATGAACCGTCAAGCAAGGCGGCAATGGCGGGAGGGAGTGCACCTAAGTGCACATAGAATTTCTCTGCCTTGGCCTGGTGCGAATCCGGCGAAAATGGAACTATTCAGCCATTTTGAATAGGAATTGGCGGGAAAGGCCTGGGCGGTCGAGCGAGCGCGTAGCCGAATATGAAAACGTTACGTCTTTGCTGCGGCGATCTATTGGCGCTGCACAATGGTGGTCGGTGGCCGGTGGCCGTGGGCTGTGGAGCGAACTGGACCTGTGAAGGATGATGCGGATGACTTGCTGAATTTGCGTGGAGAGTGGACATGTGGAAGTACCCGGGTCTTGACATCACAACGCACTTGGCGCTAGAGCTTGGTCGTTTTCGGGAGCGCGAGCATGCGTCGTTACTGTACACCGCCTCATCGGACCGGCATTCGTGTGGGCACTGGGAAATCCTGTCGGCCTTGTTACTCTTGTTACTGGTGATCAGCAAGCAGCGAACGAGGTTTTCCTTTTTCCGCCAGGATGTGTGGCTGGCCCCGCAGCAGGATACCACGGCCTGTTGCTTGTCTGAGCCTGCCCGGGTTGGTTGTCACTTCGTGACCTGATGACTATCCTGCCTGGCGTGTGTTTGGCAGGCGGGCACGACGTGGCTTTGCCGCGGGTCAATCAGGATCAGGGTGACGAATCGGTCGGCCGGCGTGGTGATATGGCAGGAAAACGAGCCACCTTTGTTTCCGCTTGGTGTTGCAGGCGTCGGCCGTGAGGTGGTGGGGTTACCGTGAAACCGACTTTTGGTAGGCCTGGAAGGGGCACTTCGGCTGCGAGGCTTGAGGGATGGCGCCTGGCTCGACTGGTCTCCTGCCGGGTTCTGTTCAAGGACGAGGGGATGGAGGTCGCCGGGCGTAGATGCGTGGCAATCACTACGTGCTGTAACATGTACCGCGACCAGCTTGCACGCGCCGTCCGAGTCGGTCTGACTTTTGGGGACCTGATCCGAGGCTTCGTCACAGAAATGAGACGAATGTCCTGACGCCAGGATGGCTGGACAACAGTCCGCGGCGTTCGACAGGCAAGGCGGACAAAAGACGAGATGAATCAACGAGGTGCATGCAGGCGGTTGGTTGGTGTTTCTGTCGGGAATGATGCCGCTCGTTGGTGATTCGCCAAGGGAAGATCGACGAGACAGGAAGATGACCCTGTGCGAGGGCCAGACGAATCCAGGAGGAAGATGGACAGTAAGCCTGCCTGCGGGCATGTGGTGTGGTGGTGGTGGTAACAGTAGTGCCAGGTAGGTCGGGGGGAGGTAACCTTGTCGGATCCTGAACCCTTGGGTGTTCGGGGCGACGATTGAAGAGTGTGCCGGTTAAATTTGACGGGCTTGGAGGGACAGTGGTCGGTAGGCAAGAGGTCGACATGTGGACATGTGGGCAAGTGTTGGGCAGGTGGGCAGTGGGCAGTGGGCAGGTGCGTGGTATTGGCAGGCAGGTACCGACGTACATGAACGGACCACCACTCCTTCCTCGCCCAAGAGATGATGATGAATCAATAGCGGTCGAAGGTGGCTTGGATAGCCTGTGGGTGGGTGGGCTACAGTGGTGGGTAGGAAATCCGGCAAGACTCGCAGGTGCAAGCGGGACGCACCTGAACTTTACCCGCTACAATCGATTCACATGGGGCCGGCCCAGTCAGTGGCTTGAATTGGGGGGGGGGGTGCTCCTTGGTGGTGGTGGTGGTGGTGGTGATGGAGGTGCCGCTGCTGCTACCGCTGGGCGCTCTGCAGAAGGAAGCCAGACCAGGAGCAACCGGTCAGCGCGAGTGCACAAGTGCATCAGCCTCCCTGACGGACAAGGCAAGGACGAGTGGAGGTGGAGGGAGCCAGGCTGGGCAGGCAGCATCCAGTCGAGACGAGTAATGGTTGGCTGAGGATGGAGGGAGGTCCGGTCCCTGGTCCTGCCCTTCCTCATCTGATGATGTGGCCGCCAGGCAGCCGGGGTCCGCTTATCCGCACTGAAGCACCACTGTAACCCCTGCGGGCGTGACCATCGCTGTCGCTGGCGCTGTCACCGTCGCTGCTGTCGCTGGCACTGGCGCTGGCGCTCTCGCTGTCGCCGTGCCCGGGCAGGTGCCCCACCCCGAACCTCGAACACGGAAGGAGCATCTGGCTCTCTGCCGCCTGGCCCTTTGTGACCTTGTAACCTTGACCTAACACATAGGCAGGTAACGGAATTGTCCAAGAGTCAACCCATCTCGGAGGCTTCCGGATGCCCACATTCCTCCTCCTGCTCCTCAGCCTCGACTCATCTCATCACAGATCGCCCCAAGTCAAGACCCGGCTTGACTAGCAAAACATGGATCCTACCCCCGTGTGCCCGAAGCCACCCAGAGCCTGTCAACTGTACCATGTCCGATGTACATCGTACTATCACAAGCGCACTTGGAGGGTACCGAGGATTCTCCACCCCTGACACGGTTGACACGATCCAACACGACATGACAAGTCAAGACAAGACAAGACAAGACACGGTTCAAGTCACAACTGAACAGGCCTTCTGGTCATGAGACGGCCGTGATGGTTGGCACAACTGGCAGAGAAGAAGAAGAAACGACAGCCAACATCTGCCTGGGCTGAACCGGCCCGGGCTGGCGTGAGAACACCACACACGGGTCACGAGGCATCTGGCGACGAGGGCACGGCAGCATGCCATTCCATCCTCCAGACTCAGCTTGCGTCGTCTTCGTCGCGCAGTGTGGCGCCCGGGGCCCGGGGCGGTGATTGTCAGGGAGGGGAGGGAGTGGACTCATGGAAACAATATGCAGCCCGAGTCCAGATCACGGCCAGATCACACCCCGTAGGCCGTGGGACGCCCCTCTCCTTCACCTTGCACGCGCACTTGCAGTTGCAGCTTGCAGTCGCAGTGCCCGAGGCCTGGCGACTGTGCGATGGGCGATGGGCGATGTGCCTCGTACCACTCCTGACCACCCGCCCACCCACCAATCCTCTGTCCCGACAAGCCACCCACCCACCAAAACACCAAGCAAAGCACCCATCACCCTGCTAGTTTAGCGTCAACCCACCCGCATCCGTCCCCGTACCGCACCGCACCGCACCAAGTCGAGCCAAGCGTACCAGTACCACGTCGTGGTTGACCCTCTTCCCACACGATACCAGGGCGGCCGTTGCTGGATCTCCTGTCGCTTGTCTGGCTGGCTACGCCCCCAGCCGTGTCTTCAACGCCGAGACCCGCACCACCTACTGCCGTCTCTCCCTCCTACCTGCCTGCGGCCCACGTCTCCCCAGTTCGCTAGCGGAGATGCGTCCACCCCTCTCCCGACCGCAAAACCAGCCCCCCGGCATTCCCGCAAACAACTCGCGTTCCGTTTCTTCGCTCCGCATCGAGCAGTGGTTGGATCCCGGAGGAGATGCGTCCAACGAATCTTGTTCATCTGAGCCCAAGCATGCCGCGGCGTGGCATGGCGCAGGCCGACAGGACAGGACGTGACAGGGTCCCCAAGCCAGGGCCCAAGGGCCCCTCCACCATCCAGCCCCTTCCCTTTGGCGAGTTATTCTGGTGACAAAGCCCCGTCCACCCACCAAGTCGCAGCAGCTTCGCGATCCTTGGTTCGTCCACCCCTTCGAGACGGTGTTCGACGTCCTTGTTGTACCCTTGCTCCTTGTTCGAAAGCCGACGGTCACTTTCGCGGCCCCTTTTCTTTCATACCATCCCTAACAGGAAGAAGTGACATGACTGCTCACCAGGCTCATTCTTTTCGGCCAAATTATCCAACAACGGGGTCTTCCGTTGATCCTCACGGCATTCCCTCAAGGCAGGGCTGCCCGTCTTACAAGCACAAGATCCTCTAGTAGAGATACGTCCCACGACTTCCCATGGTAGGAGAGGGGACAGGGCAGGAGGAGAGTGACACGAGCAACAGCTACGATGCTGTACCTGTGCTGATTGACGGTGTTGCATCTTGAGCGGGGTGGTCAAAGGCACTCTAGGAAACCTGGCCTCGGGCCCCTCATTGACGAACATCGTCACTACTGTGTATTGTCTCGGAGCATGTTACGCGCCAGGTGAGATTTGCAGTCTCCTTGGTCCTCACCTGCTGTACCCACTAATCCACGAAGCAGCCCATCGGCCGGTCGGTGGCACTCATCAGGCACTTTGGCAGAAACCGTAAATTGGTTCTCAGGGCGAAGATGCGCATCCTTACCCCCATGTCCCTCCGCCCGCCCCGTCGTTCCAAGCACGTTGGCTCGATGGCCAGGGATTTTTGTGGTCGAAATGTCCATGGGCACACCCCCCAGCGATCTCTACCCGCCCGCTTTCTGAGGCCGACGCACACCAGCCCACTCCCTGTATCGCCAGACGATTCGCCGAGACTAGTCGACCCTCGACTCAATGCAATAACACGACCCCCTCCGTCACTTCGTCAATAGGACCGGGGGGGTTGAAGGGGGGGGGGCCTCCTCCCCCTAACCCATCCGTGGCGTCCCCCTTCACCAAAACGTAAGCAGGGGTCGGCCGCCCTGTACACAGCAGAGAGTACCGCCGCCCTTGATGCTCTCCACCTCGTCTCCAGACTCTTGATGCTGCAGGGTGTGAGCGCCTGGGCCGAGCGGGTTCTTTTCCACTCGAGACATTCCATCCATGTTCTTTTTCCTTCCCACATTTCCTTGACCCTTGACCACCCACCCATCTTTAGGAGCGGGTACGACGCTACCTGGCGATAGCCTTGCAACCCCGTCCAAGCCCGTCGTGGGAAAATGGCTCTGCGACCGGCTGGTCGATTTCCCAAGCGGCACAAGCGTCCCAGGCGCTCGTCGTACCCGCACCGTAAGGTAGCCACGATACGTACAGAGTACCGCCGTAGGTGAGTGAGCAAGTAAGTGCCTTTCCACGCCAGCCAGCACACACCTCGAGTCCTGACACCCACTCAGCCAGCGCTATCACCAGCCCGTCTCATGCCCCGACGGCAGGTAGTGTACTGAAGCCAAGCCTGCCCAAAGGAGCGGGAAAGTGGTCTTCGCGGACCCATCGACTGGAGCCTTGCCAGTGGTGGTGATGGCATCCCTGCCACAGCCGTATGACGCAGCCCACCCTCCCAATGTACCCATTCGAAGTCAAGTCAGACACGCGAAGCGGTACGTACCTGGACGGGGGGACCCCCCCCCCCCCCATCCTCCACCCTAGTCGCCTCGCGCTGTGCGGCGGCGGTACGTGCCCGTCCACGGGCACCTCCCCCATCGACACCCTACTGTGTATCCCATCACCCATGCAACCCGCACTCTGTCTGGCGCCCATCACACACATCCCATGCCTGGCCCTTCTTCTTTATTACATCTGTCTTTCCTGCTGGTCCACTTCCTGAAATGCTGTTCTTTCTGAAGCTAAAGTTTGATTTATTCTCCATCACACCAATCTTCTCTCCCCCCTTCTCAGGAATATCCGCTCCCTTGGAACCCTGCGACCAAAGCCCCCCGTGGTACAACACTTACTTCCACCACCCAACTCGACTCAACGTATAACACCTGCACCTCCCACACAGCTGGTGCACTCACTACCTCTTTCCTCACCAAAGCCTCCCACTCTGATATTACCACAACCACTCTATCAACACAGAACTATTTCTTCGGCATCGAGATCGACTTCCTCACAATGATGCCCTCTTATCTGGGCGTTGCCCAACCCGGCCCATCTCCTGCCATGTACCAACAACACCCCTCAGATGCGTTCATGGACGACCTCTCTCGGCAGATGGCCATCTCGCAAGCCTCACGAAGACTCTCAAGAGGGTCGAGTGGTCAACAGCGCATCGGGAACGCCATGGGCACCGCCATGCGAGTTGCCAAGCCAACCAGTGCCAACAGCAGCCCGAGGTCATCCAGCATGGCGGCCAGGAGGAGGACGCTGATGAACGATGGCTCTCTCGCAGCGAGGAGGCGGCAGCAGCAGGTGGTCGACCAAAGCATGTGGCCCATGGCACAGGAGATGCCAACCTCGCAAGCACGACCCAGCCGGCCTCTCAGCTGGCACCCTTCATCATACTACCACGGCCAGATGTCCGCACCAGTGCAGCAACCCCTCGCACACTACCCCTTCCCTACCTGCACCGACTACGAGCTCGCATCCAGCCTCCAGCCTCACTACTCCCCCGTGCCAGCCTACTCTTGCAGCACATCACCCAACTCGGCCTTTTCGCCCCTGTCGCTCCCCTACAACAACTTTGATGCGGTCCCCTGCCTACCCGTGGAGGGCTGGGGCGTGTCCCACCAGCCGACGCCCGCGTACGTCTCGACCAACATGTCGAACACGTACATGGAGCCGTTCCCCGCGCTGTCAACATCGGACTACATGAGCTCGAACACTGCAGCTCAGTGGAACACATTTGCCGCGCACGGCTTCAACAGCACCTCGCCGCCCACGCCGGAGAACCTTCCCCAGGCCCAGCAACAGCAGCCTGCCGTGTCGTCGGAGGATGCGATCCCCTACCAGCCCCTGAACGAGGCGGAAGAGGAAGGCGAGATCCTGGTGGGCATGGGGCTGTACGATGCGCCGGACAAGTACGAGGACGACCCTCATCTCAGCCACTCGCGCTCGGCCATGTCTTCTCTCCTCGGGACCTCGTACCGGGGACAGGAGGGCACGGGCAAGGGCCTGAAGCTGGAGGAATCGTGGCAGCCGCCTGAGAGCGATGACGAGGAGGAGGACGGCGAAGGAGACGACAATGAGGAGGAGGAATCTCAGGAGGAGAACGAGGAGAAGGAGTGCTGATCTCCACTCGTGGGCGGGGGGAAAGTGTACAAGACGGGTCTTGCTTTTGATTGACAATTCAGCGGGGTTTTGGCTTACAGCGAGGCGTATCGGCAAACGGAAACGGAAACGGGAGAGGGAAAGGGAAAGGGATAGCTCAATACCCAAGAGCCGCAGATGGGGGATCCATCTACCGATGAGTAGACAGGGCACACAACGCAGCCTAGACGGCTTCGGTCGAGATAGTATTCAATCGATCGTCATGACAATGGCAGATCATGACTCTCATGTTCCTGGTATCCTTGCGTGAGACGACGGAGAGCTACCACGACGAGCCATGGGGAAGGAGGGTAACAGGTAACGTAGGACAGGGAAGACAGGACTGGGATGCCGGACGCTAAGGGGACAAGCGAGGGCAGAGCCGCCAGATGGGACCCTAGTCCCCTGCCGCGCATGTGGTCTGAACGGGGTCTACGTGGTGGGTTCTTGGCGGGGCGAGGTGATGTGAGTGGTCGGAGCGACCCAAGGATGGTCCCCGCCCCCGCCGTTCTCGCCGACAGCCCTGTCGGGTGGGGATGAGGTCAATGCCACCCCGGTCGCGAGGGGGGCGCAGAGGGGGACTCCTCCCCTCCCTCAGGAAGGTTGTGCAGAGACGAAAATTTGTTAGCAGCAGTCTGCCCACAGAGTGGATGACATAATGGGAGGCCCACACAGCGCACCGGCCGTTATCGGATGCACCTGGGGGTGGCACCTCCCCCTCTCCCACTCGATCCTCAGCGATTGCGTCGTTACCCCACCATGGAGGGGGAAATTTCTGAGTGCTTGGTTCAGGCTTGCTGTATCTCGTTGGTGACGATGACTCCAACGGCCGTCCTGAATCTCACGAACAACAACCATCTCAATCTTGGCTTTTCCCGAATTTTGGAAGCCAATTGACACTGCCAATCCTCCCTCAAAGACGTCCCAACAGAACACAACAGCCACCGCAAACATGGCATCCCAGTATGCCCAACCCCCTCCCCTTCACTGCCGTGGCCTGCCCCTCCATGGCCGGTTCCCAGTCCGATTCGGGATCGGGCAAACAACCCCGCTAACCTGACCGCCCACCACCAGGAGCGTGCTCATGCTCGGTGCGGGCTTCGTGACCCGGCCGACCCTCGACATCCTCAGCGAGGCCGGCATTGCCGTCACCGTCGGTACGTGCCCGCCAGCCTGAAGCCCCCCTCCCCAGCTTGACTCTGACACCCAAGCAGCCTGCAGGACCCTCGAGTCGGCGAAGAAGCTCGCCGAGGGCGTCGCCCACTCGACCCCCATCTCCCTCGACGTGACCGACGACAAGGCCCTCGACGCCGAGGTCGCCAAGCACGACGTGGTCATCAGCTTGATCCCCTACACCTTCCACGCCACCGTCATCAAGTCGGCCATCCGCCAGAAGAAGAATGTCGTCACCACCAGCTACGTCTCGCCCGCCATGCTCGAGCTCGACCAGCAGTGCAAGGACGCCGGCATCACCGTCATGAACGAGATTGGCCTTGTATGTTGGCCCTTGGCCCGTTTTGTTGTGTTGTGTTGTATTGTGTTGGAGACACTGAGCTGACCCATTTCTAGGACCCCGGTATTGACCATCTCTACGCCGTCAAGACCATCGAGGAGGTGCACCAGGAGGGCGGCAAGATCCTGTCCTTCCTCTCGTACTGCGGCGGCCTGCCCGCCCCCGAGGCCTCGGACAACCCTCTCGGCTACAAGTTCTCCTGGTCGTCGCGCGGCGTCCTGCTCGCCCTGCGCAACGCCGCCAAGTACTACCACGGCGGCTCCGTCGTCGACGTCCAGTCCAAGGACCTCATGGGCACGGCTAAGCCCTACTTCATCTACCCCGGCTACGCCTTCGTCGCCTACCCCAACCGTGACTCCACCCCCTACAAGGAGCGCTACAACATCCCCGAGGCCGAGACCATCATCCGCGGCACCCTCCGCTACCAAGGCTTCCCCCAGTTCATCCGCGTGCTCGTCGAGATCGGCTTCCTCGACGACACGGCCCAGGACGCCCTCGCCAAGGACCAGCCCTGGAAGGAGGCCACCAAGACCATCGTCGGCGCCGCCTCCTCCAGCGCCGCGGACCTCGAGAAGGCCATCCTCGCCAAGGCCACCTTCGACTCGCCCGAGGACCAGCAGCGCATCCTCGGCGGCCTGCGCTGGATCGGCGTCTTCTCCGACGAGCAGACCATCGCCCGTGGTAACCCCCTCGACACGCTCTGCGCCACCCTCGAGAAGAAGATGCAGTTCGAGGAGGGCGAGCGCGACCTCGTCATGCTGCAGCACAAGTTCATCATCGAGCACAAGAGCGGCGAGCGCGAGACCCGCACCTCCACCCTCGTCGAGTACGGCGACCCCGCCGGCTACTCCGCCATGGCCAAGCTCGTCGGCGTCCCCTGCGCCGTCGCCGTCAAGCAGGTCCTCAACGGCACCCTCGCCGAGAAGGGCGTCCTCGCCCCCATGTCCTCCAAGATCAACAACCCCCTGATGAAGGAGCTCAAGGAGAAGTACGGCATCAGCATGGTCGAGAAGACCGTGTCCTAGGTGCTGTCTGTCTCGTCTGGCATGATAGACGTGGGACTGGCTGGCTAAAGATTGATCGGGTCCTCCTGCGCTGAAGCGGGAGCTGTCCGGATTTGATGGCCTATGGATAGAAAAAATAACGAAAGTCATGAGAAGGTCTTGATGTTGTTTGGCTCGCGTGATCTGTGACTTGCTTTTTTGCAATGATCTGTGAGGTGTCGGATATATCGATCTTGTTGCTGACATGGTTGGCCTAGGCTACAGCCACTATCGAGTTCGGTATTCTGTGACGATACAGTGTACAGGACAAGCGACTCGACCTCTACGACGGCTGATGTGCTGCGTCGAAGAATGAGCATTCTTGAGTCAGCATTGATGACGTATGGTGCCAATATTATCATTGACAACTGTCAAGGTGATAGCAATGTCAAACGACACGCGTTGGTGACATATCTTCCACTGTGTACAGGACCTCGGTGTTCTCCCGCTCGCTCTGGTTCTGTCGTCTCCATCCTGTGTTGACCATGATACTCCGTGGATAGCTGGCTTGCCGGAGGCCTATCACGCGATTCGTTTCTCCTGAGTGTAGCTCAGAGATGAAGTAGCTCGCCGTTTCCTATGCGGTATGGTGGCGATACTCAGTTTGAGGAGCTCTATTACCTCGAAAAGGTCATTCAACGTGGCGGCCTCCAGCGCATTGCTGGATTCTCCGCCCGGTGCGTGGATATCCGCCCCGTTCCGTAAAAGTAGCTTCACAACCTCGATATGGCCTCGTTTTGAGGCGGCCTGCAGGGCACTGCCGTCCGTGTCGCCCTGTAAGTTGATATCCGCCCCAAACTGTAAAAGTAGCTTCACAACGTCGAGATGGCCTGCTCTTGAGGCGGCCTGTAGAGAATGAGTACCCCTGCCGCCTCGCGCGTTGATATGTGCCCCCTTCTGTAAAAGTAGCTTTGCAACCTCGAGATGGCCTCCTCTTGAGGCGGACTGCAGAGCACTACTGTCTATGCAGCCTTCTGCGTTGATATGCGCCCCCTTCTGTAAAAGTAGCTTTACAACCTCGAGATGGCCATGAAACGAGGCGGCCTGCAGGGCATTGCCATATATTCCGCCCGGTGCGTGGATATCCGCCCCCTTCTGTAAAAGAAGCTTCACAACCTCGAGATGGCCTTCTCCTGAGGCAGCCTCTAGGGCACTATATGACCTGCCTTGTGCGTTGATGTCCGCCCCGTGCTGTAAAAGTAGCTTCACAACCTCGACATAGCCGTGTCCTGAGGCGGCCTCTAGGGCAGCGATCTCGGTGCCGTCTCGTGCGTTGACATCCGCCCCGTTCTGTAAAAGTAGCTTCACAACGTCGAGACAGCCTCCTCCTGAGGCAGACAGTAGGGCATTATGATTTCCCGGTGCGTGGATATCCGCCCCCTTCTGTAAAAGTAGCTCCACAACGGCGAGATGGCCATTGCTTGAGGCAATCTCCAAGGCATTACCGTCCTCTCCCTGCATGTTAACATTTGCCCCATTGTGTAAAAGTAGCTTCACGACGTCGAGATGGCCTCTGCCTGAGGCGACCTGCAGGGCATTGCCGTACGTTCCCTGTATATCAATATTCGCCCCCTTTTCTAAAAGCAGCTCCACAATGTTGAGATGGCCTTCGTCCGAGGCAACCTGCAGGGCGCCACCACGGTTCCCGTCAATATTCGCCCCCTTCTGTAAAAGTAGCTTCACAACGTCGAGATAGCCTTCTTCTGAGGCGATCTCTAGGGCATTGCCACGCTCTCCCTGTATGTCAATATTTGCCCCTTTGTCTGAAAGTAGCTCTATAATATCGAGACGGCATTCGTATGAGGCAGTGTGCAGGGCGCCACCACGGTTCCCGTCAATATCCGCCCCCTTCTCTATAAGGAGCTTCATAATGTCGAGAAAGCCTCCTTCTTCTGAGGCGGCCCGGAAAGCAGTGCCGTGCAAGCCACTTTCTATGTGGATATCCGCACCCTTGTCCAGAAGGAGCTTGACGGTCTCGGCATGGTCCTCAAGAGTCGCCAACAGTACCGCTGTCACATCGGACGCGCATCTCTCGTTGATGCTGTCTGGGTCTAATTCGATGATCTTCGAAAGCACTTCGGTATGACCATTTAGCGCCGCCAAATGTATGGGTCTCAGACTCGATCCATGCAGGCCCTCATGGATATTCAGCAACAATAGTGGAGCCCAAGTCTCAAACTGCTCATTTTCCTCATCGTACAACTTGAGAGCACGCTTGAAGAAGCCCTCATCGGGAATACCCATATCTCGAAAATGCGCAGGCCAATGCATAGAAGAATACTCCAACAGCGGAACATGGTCCAAGTTGGGATCATGTTTATTTACTTCCAGGCGCAAACGATCGTCATGGATGTCGCGGAAAGATAGGTATTGGACGCAAATTTGCGCCATGACCTTGTTGGAGGATTGCTCATGCAGGGAATGTCTCCAACACACCACAGCCGAATCCTGGATGTTTCCCCTTGCAATGAGGAATTCTTTCGCCGTCTGGTGGATCAAGTAGATTCGACTGTCGTTGACGAAGACAAAGAGGCCACAAAGCCGTCGGAGGCGCGTCTTCAGGTTCGGGCCATCGAGGTCGAGATCCTCATGTTTCAAGGCATTTGGTGATTCCGTGGCCAGCTGGAATGCCACATCCATTTCCCTTAGCGTGAGCGGCCGGCGAGCGCCCACGACGATCTGGAGGAGGATCCTGACTACTGCCCGTTGGCGGCTGTCATGTCTATTCAAAATCCTCTCGTACGCACCCTCTACCGTCGATGGGAGCGAGGCGATCTTCTTCAGAAATCCAATTTGGGTACGTTTGTCGCTCAGTTCGAGCTCATCCCAGACTAGATGGAGCCAGAGATAGGTCCGATGCGGCGTTTCCAGCAATTTCTCCTGTATCGCATCTCGTACCTCCTGGTCCGGGTGAAGATCGTCTCCGGCTGCCTGTATCTTTTGTCGGATTACAAGATTGATCTCCTCGGTAATATCAGCGTTGCTCTCCTCACCAGCCAGCCGGATTGATGGAAGGTCAGGGGGAACGTGGCTGAAGCTAACTTCGATATCCTGGTAAGGGCGACTAGTCACAAGGAACTTCAGGTTGAATTTCCTCGCTGGTTTTGAGGAGCAATGGGAATAAAAACCTGTCAATAGGCTGATGAGCTTTTGCCGATCCCCTTCTTGACATTCATCCAGGGCGTCCAGGACGCAAGTCACAGCTTTCGCAGACTCGTCTGAAGCGACAGCCAAGATAATGCGCCACAATTCGTTCACTTCATTCTGTAACTTGGTCCCATTCTTCTCGAAGGCGTGTACTGCGTGCCGCAATAGCGTAGGCTTGCTGCCAAATAGTTGGTGAAGGATAGCACATAGAGCCGTAGCCAGGCTGTTCTGTTCTTCGTTGTCCTTGAAGAAGAAGTAGCAAATAGTGTGGTCGGTTGTGCTCCGAAGCTCGTTATTGACCAAAGACTTCGCCAGCACAGATTTGCCGCAGCCGGGGTCGGCTGAGATCCAGAGCAGGTCTTCGCAGGGACTCTGTCGCCATCGTACGTATCGTGGATGCTCCAATACCCACTTGCACGTGCCTGGAACCCGGTCGGGGTTCATGTCCTTGAAGGTTTCGTACTTGGAGGTTTTGAAGACTCGGTGACACTCGATCTGCTTCTCGTTCTCATTCCTGATGTCTTGCTTCTGCGTTTGACTTGAGATGGCCTCATTTTGTTTCAACACGAGATTTTGAAGTATGGGATCTATGGAACATCAGTAAATATCCCAAAGTGAAAAGATGCGTCGTTGACGATGCTAAGAAGCTTTCAAAACTCACCTGAGACCAACTGAGGGATGACTTGCTCCTGTAGAACACGTTCTGGCGGGATGATCAAAAGGAGATCCTTCGCATACGCCGCCGCCATCATCGCTGCAAACCCGTGCCACACCTTGTTCTTGTGCGAGTCGGCGTAGTCACAGATGCCGCGGATGACCAGGCATGGGAAATGGTTCATCAGGCCGGCCGCCTCCATCTCGAAGCAGAGCACACCTTTTTCTGCCAGCTTATCGCGAGTCCGAGCATCTTTCATCAATCGGTTGGCGCTGGCAATTAATCCGTAGTGAACTGCAGGGTCGTCTTCATCTTCACCGCGATCGATCCGGATCACCGCATGTTCCGGATCGCTACTACACACGAACCGGCAGTCGTCTGGCGAGTTTGGATGGACGACATCAGACTTGTAGAGCCTGTCGCTTTCAGGCAGCGGGCGTGAATATTTCCTCCTTAGCCGCGGGTATTTATGAAATGCTTGTTCGATGTTGGCGGTGAGCTGATGCCCTTCTAATATGTATTTGCTCTTTAATGCGCTTAAGGCCGTCCGGAGTGCTGTCGGGGGTTGGTCGAGAAAGTCGGTATGCTGGAAGGAGACGTCCTGGTCCTGAACGACCTTGCCGTAGTCATACTGAAACACGCCACCTCTACCCTCGAAGCGACTACTAACGACAACGTCGCCGAGTCGTACATCGCACTTCGGACTAGGCGCGCCGCCGCCGATACCAACCATCAGCCCGATGCGTACGTTGGGAAAGCTACGCAGCATATCTTGAGCAGCCGCAGCCGCCGAGCAATTGCCATACTCGCCATCAGGCAGGACAGCGATGACGACGTGGTGATTGGCAATTCTACCGAGCGTATAGGTGTTGTTGTCGTGCTTAGCGAAGGCCCGGACGCTGTCGTACTTCTCGTCGAGTAAGGCTTGAGCGGCGACGGACTCGACCGGAAGGGCGCAGATCCAGCCAACGGTGTACTTTTGTAACTCCGACATGGACGGCGGTCTTACTCTATCACCATAGGAAGCAATTCGAGAGAAGCCGTCGGTGAGCGTGCAAGACCTGTAGAAGGATGCGATCGTAGGCTCGGGGAGGGGTGCGCGTCAAGTTTGGCGGACGCATGATCAGGCTCTGGCACAGACTTGGGGGCGGTAAGGCTCTGACCCTTGATCAAGGCACCCATGCAGGCTGAGCATTTATGTTGGTTGGCTGCACATGATCAGGCTGGGTGTACCAACCGCTCCAGCTGGCGAGGTCGTCCCAATCGCGACGTAGGCTTCTTGGCGATTTTGATCTACAGCGTGGTTGGTTACCGGCCACGCATTCATGAGTCTGAATATGACCTGGAAGGCAAAATTTGCGAGGGGCATGAGATTTCATCGAGCAGGCGACAAGAGGCCGAACCTGGGTGTTGGTGTCGATACCCAAGAGACGGAACAATGAAATAAGAACAGCGGGGTCAAGTTTTTTCAGCAGAACAGTACAATAATCTTTCCCATCACTCGCACCATCACCAATGCACCTGGCCCCTGCGACCCAATTCCATCACTCCGCCTACCTCCAGCTCAATATCATCACCTACTTGCTGATTTTACTGTAAACTCGACTCGAAACGCCGCCCTAAACCTCGCACGACAACCTGAGTGGGAGACAGTTCCACAATCGACACCCAGAGACATGGTCCAGTACATCCTCACCCCCTGGCGCGACCGCGCCGAACTCCTCGCCGTGCGCCGCCAGTTTTACCCCGAAGCGGCAGTCGGTCCCTCCGCCCAGCAACAGAACCAACATCACCAGGACCAGCACCACGCCGTCGCGCGCGTCTCCCTGTGGATGCAGCGCGGCGGCTGTCCGCACCTTGTCGAGTCGACGGCCCTGCTGGCCGCCGCCATCCTCAGCGACGCCGAGGGCGGCGGCAGCAGCGCGGGGACGTACGCCGCGCGGGCGGCCTACGCTGCGGCCTTCAGCCGGTGAGTTTCCGTCTGCCTGATTGTCCAGTCTCGCTGGTTCATCTCTTCTTATCACAACCCTCTTGCCTATTATCCCGGCAGACATCGTGCACTGTGCACCTAGCTAACGCGCGCAGATTCGTCACGGGCCTGCTGGACGGACACCAGGACAAGCAGCGCAAGCTGAGCATGTACAGCGTGGCTAAGACGATCGGGCTGCCGGCGACCTTCGTGGAGCTGCGCCACCAGGCGACGCACGAGCAGCTGCCGTCGCTGGCGAAGCTGCGGGCCGCGGCGCGCAAGGCGCTGGGGTGGATCTGGGAGTACTACTGGCGAGCGCTCGGCGAAGGGGACGCCGCGCGTAGCTCTGGTGAGGGAGTCGACTGCCGGGCCGCGGTGGTTGGGTACCTCGAAAGCGGTGGTGAGGATGCGGCTGCGAGAACGGCAGTCATGAGGCGGTATGGACGGGAGGAGGTGATGGAGGTGCTTGAGGGGATTATGGATGAGCCGGGGTCGAACAAGCTCATGCTGGGCGCGTTGAAGATGTCAAGTGAGCTTCTGCAGGGGGGCGAGGATGAGGCGGACGCAGGGCAGTCGGGCATGGAGGTGGAGGCAGCGCGGCATGATGAACAGAAGGGCGGCACGGGGTGGTCGACGTATGAAGGTGCTTGGAAACCGAAACCGATAGGCATTGTTTGATCTCATGTCGTCCTTTATGATACCAATGAATTTAGACATCCGTTAAACTGACCATCTCTCTAGTAATAGCCGCCAACCATGATTTCGTCTCATATCCTGTTACTGGGATCCGGTGTGCTGGGTTTTATGTTGGTAAATGAAAACAGAATTCTGACTATGGTGTCCTTCTGATAGCCGCACACAAATCCCAACAAAACGGCGGCGCAAGTCAAGATAGTGATGCTCTCGATCAGACCTTGTCCATATCGCGAGCCGACACCGATGTCGTTCATCACCACAGATAAGGTAACGGCCGATCTAGGTAAGTACGTATTAGCTTCATTCTTGAAGCCTGTCTCGAGGCTGTACATCATTACAGGCTGTCAGAAGTGAGATATCATGAACTGGGACTCACAGCATCAAGGAGAGCAAGGTAACGGCCGCCATGGCATTGGCAACCTTGTCCTGCCTGCCCTCGAGCAAGTCAATGCTCTGAGCCAGGTCAAACCTGAATGACTTCGCCCTTTCCATGAGCACCTCGTAGGCATCGTCGCGCTTCGCCAGTCTCGTTCTCTGAGCCTCAAGGCACTTGGCCTCCAGCCCAAAAAGCGACCCACGATCCTTATGAAAGGCCGGCTCCGTTGTCCCCAAGTTGAAAGACCCAGGCTTCAGAATGTCCTCATACGCATCCAGAAGACGCGTCTGCAGCGCTGTGAGCGCACGGAGCGTCTCCAGCTCCTCTTCCAGGGCAACGATCTCGAGATACTGACGTCGGTGCGGGCTCCGTCGGGCCCTGGATGAGATCTTATCGGTGTAACGACGGTAATTCTTCGAGGTGTCGACCTTGCTGTCGCTCCTTTCAACGTCACTGCGGTCGTGCACATTGTTCATCAGGCTAGCGAGCAGGAACTCGGGGCCGACAGTTGTGGCTGGGCGTCGCGCCTTATCCCGCGTCGCAGTACCGAGAACTATGATTTCAGCTTCGACCCGCGCCAGGGTATCACGAATCTTCTGCTCGACTTGCAGACCATCAGAGCGAGTTTCGTTGAGTTGGATATTGTCTGCGCCGGACAGGAAGGGCCCGGCTGCAGCACGGTTGAGCACGGACAGCTCGTCGGCCATGATGGCAAATCGATCCAGAATCATTTCAAAGATCTGGACTAATTTGCTTAAGAGAGGCGGCCGCCTGTTTGTGTCATGACTGCCGATTCCTGTCACCGAGCAGTGAAGAGTCTCCGTTCTCTGACGAATTTCGGACAGAGTTGCGACGAATCCCTCCACAGCTGTTTTCATCAGCATGGCATTGGCCTGCTCTACGGAGTTTTGGCCGTTGTTCATCGGCTGAACCCATCCAATACAGATATCGTCGAGAAGCTCGTGGCTACCGGCTGGCTGGGGACATCGCGTGTGGTACTCGTGGAGGTGATCGAGAGCTTCGCCCAAGAAGAGATACTCCATACCATCACGGCATACCGGGCATCCCGCGGTCGTCCCATCATCAAGTTCTCCGGCTGCTTCTCCGTGATAAGGTGCAGACTCTCCCATTATCACCCATGTAGATTGAGCCGACATGTATCTGGACCGGTGTATTTGCTAGTGGACGTCACGTCAGCCTCCGACTTTGAGCACAATGTAGATCAATGTGATAGTCACCCTGATTATCATGTCAATATGACCCCAAAATCGAGCGCATACCACGTGGGTCGCGGATTCCTGACTCCTTGGAACGAAGCTTCCAAAGATAGTCTGTGAAGACTCTAGAAGCATTCGCAGATTCTCTGGGTTGGTGTGCAATGGCGTTGTGCTGGGCGTGTCATCCAATCGGTTATCTGAATTGTATTCGGCTGGTGGTGAGGAGTCCCGTTGACCCAAGGACACGCACAGCGACTGGACTTGACGGACCACGTCCTCCTCCGAGCGCTGTACAGCCGCTCCATGGAGCGCGGCTTGCGGTCCTCTTTCAAGGTGTTGGTTGACTTCATCCAGCAGTCGAGTCATCGTCACGTCGACGTCTTCGGGAGAGCGATCGTCGGCGTCAATGGTGATGCGCCAGGAGAGAAAAGGCACAACTTGCTTTCTGGCTGCATCTCGCAACCGTGACGAGTTCCTACTCGATGTTGAATGCGAGCGACTGACGGAAGATCTAGATGCGAGGCTACTTGTTTCCGATCGTTCCATTACGATTACCAAGTGTCTTGGGGCATCATTCTGTGTCAAATAAGGTGCCTGAAATCAGCCCTTGGACGAAAAGTGATGTCGATGTGGGGCATTAAATCAACTCACAGTCTTTTCAGAAGAATCAGTATCTTGCAACTCGTAAAGCTCAGGAATGTCCATTCCTGTTAGTCGTACCACTGTTGGATCTTTAAGAAGTAGTCAGCCTCTCCTCTGATAAAGTAGACTTGGGCTTACCATCCACAAGCATCGACCTCATCAACAGCTGTAGGTCATTAGACAATAACGGTTCGAATTTATGTCTGAGCCTCAAAGCAAAAATTTCTTCCTCTACAGCTCCTGAAGCCATAAGCTCGAGCCACAACTGAGGTGTGACGATGATGCCTCTTCCATCTACCAATACGGGAAGCGGATGACTGATGGTCTCGGGCATGTTGAATCGTGCTAGGCAACTCGTGTGCCTGACAAAGTCCTACATCCCCTGAGCGAGATGGTTGAGGGGCTGAGGAGGCCAGCTGGCTTACCACAAAGCTGCAGTCCTGAGGGATGACAACTCGGTGCCGGCTGGATTCATCCTCATCGACTATGCGGACGGTGAAGAATCCGTTGCCGTCCGAGTCCGCCAGCAAGTGGTCAAGTTCTACATTGTCGCCTCGTATTTCTTGGGACGATAGTGTGCCAAATGTGACGAGTAGTCCTATCGCGAATCAGTCATGATGGATCGATGGTTGAGACCATGACAATGCCAACCTGTGCCTACGACCAGAGCCCAGAGCTGCCGAATCAGTATCGGATGACCTGGTGGTCCGGCAAACCCAACGTCAGATAGAGTCAAGAAAGGAATTGACGCAAATATCACAGGGGTGGTGTCGAAAACAGGGTCGCTCTGGTAGCGCCCATGGTGATATACATGTCTGCCGATGTACCGGAAGAGTGTGCCAGGCTCAACACCTGAGCTCTTCGATGAGGTGTTGCTACATCGCGCTAATACCTGTGAGAGCAGGTGGCGGACAACGGATTTGAGGTGACCAGTGACGAAGGGGCATTCGTTCACGATGTTCTACATATACGGGACTCAGGATCCGGAGCTAGACTCTGCTGGCGTCGCACTCACCTCAAGAATTTGAAGTTCGGAAGGTATACCCTGAATGTGCCTGCCGCAGGATGGTCAGGATTCTCTTCTGAATGGTGTGGCGAGGGCCTCAGTGCGACTCACAGCCATCGCATGCTTGCCAAGGAAGCTGTTTCTGTTTCATCTGAGGGGTCATCGGAGCACATCAATGAGATTTTGTGCAAACCGCCCACGGCCATACGACATTCTGCTGAATAAATCGTCAACAGCTCCGCGGTCAGGGAGTGCGTTTTGAGGTCCGACTTGGGTTTGCTCCAGATATTCCGGGCTTCTACTGGACTCATCATAATTTCTCGATTGGTCAACGATGGGGATAAGCCCTTCAAGTCCAGGACCCCAGACATCAGGAGCGGGCCCTGCCAAACATTGTCTGTCTCCGAGGGCGTGGGAGCAGCTTCGTAGTCCTGGGGCGGGTTACTTGGAAGCGAGTCCAGGTCAGAGCTCTCCGGCTTGTAGAGGGTATACTCGTTGCTTAGATTCAGGAGTTCGTCGATACGATGTTGGGACAAGGCTTTGGTGAGAATAACCCGGGTACCTTCTACTCTGAACGAGTAGCCGAGATCAGAGATGGCACGTTTGTCCACCATGTGTACGGGTATGTGTGTCTCGCCCGCTTCGGATTCTTCTGCTTCTTCTATGATCGCAAGGCTGGAAGCTGCCGAAGCACTGTTGCTGGTGTGGTCTGAGAAGCCATCCGGTACGTCTTCGACGCGGGCCTGTCGTATCCGAACCATGTTGACCTCTCTTGAGTACCTAGCATCAAAGTGTCCATGAGTAGAGAGCACGATTTATGCCGATGGGCAGTTCCGTTGCTTTTGCTCCAGTATGAGATAGTAGGTATGTATTCTATCTCTAATGTAAGGTAGGCTGGAGGTCTACCTACAGCTAGCTGTGCTCTGACAACGTCCCGGACGCTGGCCCTCCAAGGTGGCTGAATGGTGCAACCCCGCTTTCTCAGTAAGCAATAGCCCAAGGTGGTATGCCCCTTCTGAGGGACCTTGGATGTCCCCTCACTCCTCGGGATCACCCTCAAATGTCCTTATTGAAATGTCAAAATGACAGGAAAGATGAATATTGCGTCGCAGATGAACGGCAAAAAAAAGGGAGCTCCGATGGAGGTTCGGTATTAGTGAAACCTCGCGCCGTTGATCGTTGGCGGGGTTGACGACAGTGGATCCCTCCCGGCCTGGGACCTAGGTTGAGTGCCTCAGCTCGGCCAGTCAAGCTTCATGATATGTCATCAGCAAGAGGTGCGTAATAACGTCACCACGCCTGTTCAGTGATACCCTCCTCCTACAACTCACGAAGAGCATCCTCCCGCCATCCCAATTGCCATTCATGTTCAGCCTCGTAACCCGAAGAACTCTTCTGAAGCAGACCTCCAGAGCAGCCCGACCTGTGAGTGTTCCAGTATCCCTTTGGCGCTTCATGCCATTGGAGCTGTTCACCACTGACACACGCAGCTCACCCTCACCAACGCCATGCATATCCAGTCGATCCCCATGTGTAGGCTTGACATTCTCGCCCATGAATCCCATCACTGACGTGATGATGCACAGGGGTGGGCACTAGCAACAACTATGCCTACCTGGTCAAGGACGACAAGACCAAGGAGGCCTTCATTATCGATCCCGCGAACCCCGAGGAGTGAGCGCACCGTATCCTCACTACGAACATGCTACTGACCCTTACAAGAGTCGCGCCCGTCCTCAAGAAGGCAATCGAGTCGAAGGACATTGACCTGACCGCCGTCGTCAACACCCACCAGTACGTCCTCCCCGCACCTCACCAACCCTGACTAACCGTGTCCAGCCACTGGGACCACGCCGGCGGCAACAAGAAGCTGGTACGTCCATAAGGCCCCAAGCCCCATGCAGAGAAGAGGCACTCACACCGCCAGCTCGAGGACCTCAACCTCGCCAAGCTGCCAATCATTGGCGGCGTCCAGTGCGAGGGCGTCACCAAGACGCCCGCCCACGGCACCTCCTTCCAGCTCGGCAGCATCACCGCCAAGGCCCTGCACACGCCGTGCCACACCCAGGACAGCATCTGCTGGTTCCTGCAGGACGGCGACGACAAGGCCGTTTTCACGGGCGACACGCTCTTCATCGCCGGTAGGACACTCCGGTCAGACCAAGGAGGACGCACGCTGACAAAGTTTGCAGGCTGCGGCCGCTTCTTCGAGGGCAACGCGACGGAGATGCACAAGGCGCTGAACGAGACGCTTGCCTCCCTGCCGGATGACACGGTCGTCTACGTGAGTAAGGACCCAGCGAGGTGACGACGCAGCGACTGACGAGAGCAGCCGGGACACGAGTACACCAAGGCCAACGTCAAATTCGGCGTGTCGGTGCTGCAGAGCGAGGCAGTGCGCAAGCTGCAGACCTTCGCCGACGAGAACAAGGAGACGCAGGGCAAGTTCACGATTGGGGATGAGAAGGTGAGCAGGCATGTTTCCGCGGGTTGAGGCCCGAGCTGACGGTGATGGTACAGCAACACAACGTCTTTATGCGCGTCGAGGTAGGTCATCCGTCTCGCTTGACGGGGGTGAAGCTAATGATGGCAGGATCCCGAGATCCAGAAGGCGACGGGTGAGAGCGAGCCCGTGGCGGTCATGGCCAAGCTGCGCGAGATGAAGAACAACTTCAAGTGAGTGGCTCGGTAGGTTTTGCCCGTTCGATGGAAGTGGGTGGTGCTGATGGGGTGCACTACAGGGAGCCCGAGTCGAAGATTTGAGCAGCATGAAGGTGCACACTGGACGGATGTACAGGACAAGCGGAACTTTGGGGGCAGCGTAGTGGCATCAAGCCTGTACACAATATGAATGCTTGTAGTATCCAGTGTCAGCGTGACAGCATCGTGTTTTCGCTGCATCATACGAAGATATCAACATCACACAAACGGCAAAGTATGTTCCCGCAGACACCTGCCACCCGGTCACAAGAACCGGGTGAGCAAAGAGGCGCCAGCGGACCGCGCGCCGCGTACGACACGCGGCGGTTTTTAATATTGCTTCATTGTCCACACTTGCTCGCTCTAGGTTTTAGGAGGCGGCAAGCTCTAGCATATTTGTAGAAGCGTTGTTGTGTTCTGGTCTGGAAAGGTGCTCGAGAAGGGCCACACCCGGGTTTGGCGCCTGAATTGAGACGGTCAGACACCAAGCCAATGCCGGTCCAGCTCAACTTTGGGCGGGCGGCGATTGACAAGAGTTTGGTGTCTGCGTGTTGCGACCTGATGCTGAATGCTTGATTGAAGCTGTGGCAAGCAAGAAGCCGGGTGTTTGGGCCAATTCTCGGAGCTCGTTTTCCAGATGGTGAAGGGTTGTTGGAGGTGGAAGAATCTGAGAGACGCAGAACCGCAAATTTCTAGTTGATTTAGTCCGTGCTAATACACCTCTCGTACTGTACCCCAACACGGTATGCCCCTCCACTCATTAACGCGTCAACGCTCGTCTGCCATCCACCCACCCACCACTCTACGCGATCCAGCATCTGCGTGCATCCTCCCATCGCGACACAGCA
Organism: Verticillium albo-atrum; assembly: GCA_002851705.1. Classification (NCBI taxonomy): domain Eukaryota; kingdom Fungi; phylum Ascomycota; class Sordariomycetes; order Glomerellales; family Plectosphaerellaceae; genus Verticillium; species Verticillium albo-atrum. Next base: position 1,525,693 of record NMXJ01000009.1, read on the forward strand.
CAACCCATCCCTCCACCCCAATATCTCTACCACACCTCACCGTCCACAATGGTACGCCATCAACACTTCAACATGTCTACCTATGACCCCCAGCTAACGAAAGCCAGCCCGCCAAACGCGCCTCCAAGCCAAAACCCGCCGCCGCCCCAACCCCGCGCACCCGCCCCTCGGCCCTCGCAAAGAAACACAACCTCACAGCCCCGCAAGAGCACGAAATCGCCGAAGCCTTCTCCCTCTTCGCCACGGCCCCGACGAGCGCCCACCCGCGCGGCCTCCTCCCGACGACCGACCTGCGCTCCGCCCTCGCCGCCCTCGGCATCCCCCCGTCCTCGCGCGCCGAGCACGCCGACTTTGTCTCCATCCTCGACCCCGACGGCGAGGGCACCGCCGCATACGACGAGTTCCTGGCCGTTGCCGCGCTGAAGCTGCATGCGCGCGCTGACGACGACGGCGCGCGCGAGGCGGAGGTCGACGAGGCGTTTCGGCTTTTCTCCGGCGGCCGCGGGGAGGGCGTTATCACACTCGGGGACCTGAAGAGGGTCGCTGCTGTGCTGAAGGAGGATGTGGACGAGGCGGTGCTGAGGGATATGGTCCTCGAGGCGAATGCTGGCGCCGGGGTGCAGGTCGGTGTCGGGAGGGTCGAGTTTGAGGAGGTGATGCGACGGGCGGGCGTTTGGAAGTAGCTCAGCAGCACAATTGGTGTTGGATATTGGCGTTTGGGGATTCATTAAGCACGGCGTTGGGGGATTTGCATTTACACAGCTGGTGGTTTACACGGCATCGGGGCGATACCCGGTACCCTTCCACCCGAGGATGAGCACGGGATTCACGATAATCAGGCCCCATGCGATAGATTGACGAATGTATTGTCCATCTGCGTCCACTCAGCCATTGGCATTTTGCGTCAGATTCCCAGTAGTATATGATGGCCCTGCGCGGGCTTATGCTCCTCAAGCAGTGCGTAGCGCGAGGCTCTCCGCAACCCAGATATTTCATGCCCAGAACGCCCACAAAATGCATACTTGCCATCCACCGCAGTCTTCTTCCCCCCCTCTCTCAAAGTCACCGCCTAGACGGCATTGAACATATTTTACTACGTTCTCGAATGGGTCCGCACCAGACCCCTTAGACAGCCACATCATCTGCCTTGGGCTCGGCTGCCGCTGCTGCCGCGGCCGCAGCCTTCTCCCTCTCCTCGGCACGCTTCTGCGAGTCCAGCACGGCCTGCAGCTCGGGCGGGGCCTTGAAGCCCTGGTGGTCCTGGTGGCGCTTGTAGAACGAGTTGTCGGGCTTGGGGCGCAGCTCGGCGGGCAGCTGCTCGAGGACGCACTGGAGGATGGCGTCGACGGACTTCTTCTTGGAGGCGTCGCGGTGCCAGATGGAGACGAGGTGCGAGTTGAAGCGCACGGAGAGGCCGACGCCGCAGAGCTGGTCGCTCTCGTCGAGCACGCCCTGCAGCTCCTCGCCGATGGCCAGCAGCTGCACGCGGGTCCAGACGTCCGGGCCGATGGCCTTGGGCACGCGGAACGTCCACGACCCGCCGTTGATGTTGCGGCGGTCCTCCCAGACGGGCTTGAAGCCCTGCTTGAAGAGGTAGATGGACTCGCGCGTCTTGATCTGGTCCACCGGCGTGTTGTTGTTGTACTTCCAAAAGTCCTGCACCGACTCGATCTGCGTGCCGAGCTGCTCGAGCTGCACCTTGTACTCCTCGCCGTCGGCCGTTTGCTGGTCTTTGGACTGCCTGCGAGATGTTAGGCCCGCCGTCTGTTGGTCTCATGGGACCAGGAAAGAAAACAGGAGAGAGAAAGAAATAGAGGAAAACGCACTTATCAAAGTACACATGCCAATAGTGCTGGGTGGGCAGCGGGCGCATGGCCTTGAGGAAGTTGCGCTTGGCATCGTCGCGCTGTTCGGCGGGGGAGCCGACGTTGGGCGAGTTGGGGTCGGAGCTCTGGGAGAGGCCCGAGAGGTCCCGCGTGAAGAGGGTCGGTCGTGTCGCCATGGTGGAGGGTAAGACGAGAGTCGGTGACTTTTTTCAAAGATGGCGAGAATGGGATGGGATGCGTCGAGGTAGACCGTGGCAGGCTGGAAACGGTGAGCCTGGGACGGGAACCTGAAAGTCGAGATCGAGGGGCAACCGGCTGATGGCGAGGGGCAGCGGCGGTGGATGCACGTCAGTCGTCAGTGGGAAGGACACCGTTGAGAAGGTGGGGGCTGGTGCATGCGGTACAGGCCCAGGCGAGGCGAGGCGAGGTGCAGGCGCAGGTGCAGGTGCGGGTGCAGCAGGTACAAGTACGGGTATAGTGGGCTGGAGACCTGATTACTCGAGGGGGGATAGTTCACCGAGAAGAGTGAGGGGCAGACGAGAGCGTGACCGTGGGAGGCGCGGTGAGGAGAGGGAAAGGAGAGAGGGTGTCCAAGTCACGCCAGACTGGCCAATATATCATATCACCAGTCAGTCGAGCAGCACGAGCGAGCACTCAAGTCGCCAGGTACCTGGCTACACTCCCTAGCTACAGGTAGGGAGGTACCTCACGTCGCCCGTTGCGTTGCTGCTCCTCCGGATGTAACGTCCAAGGCCCCTCCACTCTCGCCAGATGCCGTTCGTTGCCAGGCAAATGGGCAAATAGAGGGACAAGATGATGGCAGGAGGGGCTAGCGAAGCTGAGAGAGGAACGAGCTAAGCTCCCGTACCAGGTACATGTCTAGTTGTCTACGCAGACTGCGCCGGCCTGAAACGCGCCCGACTCTTGTCTGCCCGGGAACGGCGCCTCTCAAACACATGTCCCGATCGCCTCCAGGGGTTTGAGAGCCTGTCCGTCTCCCTTTGGTCCCCCTCTAGTCCCTGTGGCCCGTCTGGTCCCTCTTGTTCCAGGGGGGTCCTTCAAGCTTCAAGGGGCGCTGGAGGGGCACAGGCCTGTCACTGGGCCGTCGGCAGCCCGTCCAGCGGCCCAATTGGCCCGTCGGCCGCAGCCAGCCAAGCCCGGTTTGAGCCCCGAGCCACAGCGGTCCTCGTCCCATCCCCTTCATCTCATCCTCACCCTCGACCGCCAGATCGCTTTCCATCCAACCGATCAGGGGCTGGCCATCGCTGTCTTTGATAATAATCGCATGCTACCTACTCAGTCACCATGCCGCCAGACTGTCGCCGGAACCGGGATAGCTTCCGAGTGTCAGTCCCGCCTCATCAAGCGTTGCAAGTCCAACTCAAAAAAACAATGTTAAACACCATTGGATCTACCTAGACCTATCACCACGTCGACAATCTTGAAACCCTTAGGACGCCGGAGCTTCGACAGCTCCTTTCCTTGCCCCCATCTCATGGTACCCAGAGACACTACAATCATAAGATATCCAACGCCGAGGAACACCACGCTGCTGTCGTTCGTCATCACAAATGGAAACTCAACGCGCACCATCTCTCCGTGCTCTCAGGCCTGCACCCGCCTACACGTTGAGCCTCGTACCCAGCGGCGTCCGAGCTCCGCCCTCCTCCATCCACCGCCCCATGTCGTCCCCTATCTTCCTCCTGAACATCCCCAGGTCCTTCAGGAGGCTCTTCATGTAGTCCTCCGTCTCGTCCTCTCCGCCGTGCTCCGAGTCATACGCCGTGCTGTCTGAGTCGCCATCGTACGACACAAAGCTGTCGTCGTTTTCCTTGTCCTCGTCGCCTTCGTCCTCTTCGACGACCTTCTCCTCCACCGGCTGCAACGGCACCGCCGGGATCGGATTCTTGAGGCTCTCCAACGCCAGCTTGAGGTGCAGCCGGAGCGCCTCGTTCTCCGTCTGCAGGCTGCGGATCTTGCCCTCCGCCACCAGGCTCTTCTCCTCCATCATGCGCTGCATCGCCACCACGCTCTTCTGATAGTCTTCCAGACGCGCCTCCTGGTCCTGTGAAGTGTCCTTCTCGCGCCGCCTCGACTCCGACACGGACAGCTGTAGCGCGCGGATCTCCTCCGCCATCTCCGCAATCTGTGCATCTCGCTCCGCCGCCGACACGTGGTCCTGGTTGACCACGGCCCGCGTCCGGATGCGCTTGGCCTGGTCTGCGTACCGCAGCGTCGAGAGCGTTTCTTCATAGTCGGCAGGCGCGATGCATGCTATCATTGCTGTTTTGCTGTTGCCCCCGAGCGAATCCTTGAGCAGCCATGTGAGAATTGAGTCACGGTACGGCACCACGTCCTTGGTACGTTTGCGTCCCTTCTGCTTCGAGTCGGCCAGCGCTCCTATGACTCGACCGAGCGTCGTCAGAGACTTATTGATATTGCTGCCCTCTCGCAACCGCTGGCCAGTCGCTTCCGTCGCCTTGGCTCGCTCGCTGCCAGCCAGATCCACGAGCCGGATGCGCGAGCTTCGCTCTGTCGTCTCATCTGTTTCCATGTCGTGGTGGATCTGCTTCAGCATGATGGTGAACACGGCGTGGCTTCGACTACTCGTGTCGTTCATCTTGGTGCTGGCCGTTGTTCTCGAATCGTCGCCGTTCTTCATGTATCGCAAAATCTCGTTGATGTTGCGCACCGGTACTTCAGTAAGGTCCTTGACGTATGGGCCTTCGGTTGGTGACTCTCGAATCTTGAGGTAGTAGGGAGGCTTATTGGGGACAACGGGTACAAGCAAGTCGCGGACGTGCTCGTTGTACACCTCAAAGTAAGAAACCCTGACGTTGTACGAGATGTTGGGCGTTTCGTTTTGTGCAGCCTCGATGCGTTCGAAAAGATCCTCGCACGTTCGTGGAATCAAGCCCGGGTGGTCCGGTGTGCCCATCATGGTGTAACTCTTTCCGGAGCCCGTCTGGCCGTAGGCGAAAATGCATGTGTGGTAGCCTTCGAAGTTGTGGTCGAGGAAGTCCTCTCCCAGGGTGTTGTAGATTTCCTCCTGCGGCGCATAGTGTTTGTCCTTTGTGTCGTGACTCCAGAAAGAATTGTCGAAGGTAAAGTTCTTCTCCTCAACCACCTTGCGCGACTTGGACCTCGAGTTTGCTGGGTCGTCGTCGTTGGGCACAAGCAGTGTCGTCTCTTGTGTCATCGGGTTCATCTCGATCAAGCATTCGGCGCCGCGAGTGATTTCTGTAAAAAAGCATCTCACAGTCAGCGGCCGTCACCCGTCCCAAGATCACAGAGAAACTCACCTCTGGGCAGGAACGCCCGCACGCGGACGACCACCCGTACATTGCCTCCTCCGTCCATTCTGGCGTGTAGCGGGATGGTTCCATCGCGAGATCGCAGTGACGGCGTAGAGGCAGATGACCGGATGGTCCGTAATTCGGGGGTAGCAGCGGCGGCGGGCATCAGGCGGGTGTCCAAAGCCATTCCAAGCAGTGTCTCATTGACTTCTTGGAGGAGTTTGCTGAAGCGTTGACGTTGAATAGTCCACATCACATTCCATGAGCCCCGGTCGATGTTTACTCGGTTACCCAATCGAGGCGGTCGCGGTGGGGCGCGGTTGCCGGATCGACCGTAAGGTGTCAATGGGCAGGGGTGGCCGGGCTGTCGTGGCCAAGTGCGTGCGTTGCACCTGCTTGAGTCAGGGTTAGGAAGTGGCGGCTTGCGACTGTCAATCCATCAATCTGTCGATGATGGAAAAGGCGAGTTGTTTGACAGAGGGTTGAGAGATGGGTGGACTGGCTGCGATGGCTTGGTTGTTTGTTTGGCTTGGTGTCCATTTACTTTGTTTTGATGCCGTCACTCCCGCGATGGTTACGGCGCCAAAGTACGTACCCGCGCACTAGAGCATGGTGTGGAGGGGAAGCTGTTACACCTCTGTCAGACCTCCATCCGTCCAGCCCATTGAGCTATGGCCCATACACATCGTCAAGACAGAGTCTATTCATTTGCGCGGTCGTCTAAATATGATACAACGTTCTCGGGCAAGCTGGAGTTGCCTCTGAGAAGGATGATGCTTGTCTACTTCCGCTTCAGCCCCTTGCCCAACAGCTCCGACCCAACCTCCAACACCAGCTTCTCGCCTGGAAACTGCTTCTTCTTCGCAAGCACGGTATCTTCTGCATCCATCGTCCGTAACAGATCAGCCAACTCTCCGTCAACAGGCGTACAGTAGACGAGATGGCCAAGCGCAAGCAACATCCCTTGAAGAGCCTCAGGCGACCCTTCTTCCTGACCAATTGCTTCAAGCACTGACGCCGCGAGCTCAATCTGTTCTGCCTCCGGTAATCCTTCCCCGGATCTCTCTCTCTTCGCTTTGCTGCTCGCCAGAGCAATGTTGTACATGAGGGAGGATGCTGCGACCCTGACGTTATTGTGACTGTCATCAAGGAAACTGGATGATATGAGCTGGACGATCGGCTCTCTGATGGTTTCGTTTTGCAATATCTGGTCCGCGTAGAGTTGTGTGGAAAACAGGTTGCATGCTGTTTGCAGCGTCACCAATCGAAGAGCGTATGGACAATTCGGGCTGCTGTTAACCAGTCCGACGATGCTGGTGACTGTGCGGTGGTTCTCCTCTTCGGCAAAGTGCCCGCTGACTCGGGGGTCAACCAGCGTGCACCTGAAGAGGTCGGTGGTCGTGAACAATATCTCCGTCGGAAGAGACTTTACTGAGCGTTGCAGGAAGCCCGCAAATTGCTTCATGTCTGGCAGCATCGCCTGGGCGGGTCCGTCCTGCACGCGGCTTTCGATGAAATGTTTGGCTGCTTGCACAGCCGGGTCGCTGGCTGCATCGCCCATCTTTGCCAACAGCTTCGGCATTGGTGGTACTTTGGTATACAGGACTGGTTTGGCGCCATGGCTGGCAAAGCTTGGGAGATTGAGCGACTCGTGAGGGTGGCGGGGCCAGGCCATCTGCACCAGAAGCTGGACGTTGCTACGCAGACCGGCAGCATTTGCTCCGCTCCACTGGTCCTGTTTCTCGCCGTGGAGGAAGGTCATGAACGTTGGCGTAGCTCGAATGGAGAACTTATTGCCAACATCCATTGCACGAGAAACGTCGACTTTGATGAGTACAGCCTTTTCCCCTACCTCAGCAGCCAACTCTTCGTACAACGGATAGAGTGCCTTGCATGGTGGGCAAGTTGCTGAAGTGAAGAAAACGGTAGCGCAAGAGCTCTTTGCAGTGTCCATGGCGGCGTTGAACTCTTGCAAGTTGCTGACAGTCTGAACCCTGGATTGCGGCGGCTGCGGTCGGCTGGATTGGCTCCGGGTTGCCGCTCCGTTGTTTTGAATCCCGAGAATAGACCCGTTCTGCCTCGTCGCGTTGATTGTCTGGTTGAGCTGGGGCAGTAGCATCCTGCCCATGGGAGAGTCCATCACGGCCTGGGGCATGTTGATGATGTGATCCGGGATTCCCTTGCCGACGAGGAACTTGGCAAAAGAGTCTGAGAAGTTGTTGCAGTTGTGCTTCCACAAATCATAGGCCTATAAAGACACGTTAGTGAACTCAGGCCCACTGAGTTGCCATCGAGCACATGCAAGTTGGCAGGAACGAGCATCATTACTCACTTCGACAGTAAAAATAGGTCTCAAGGAGTCCAAGAACTCTTCAATCACGTCCATGGGAAGCTCGGTCTTCCCGAGGGGTATCCTTTGCAAAGGGCGTCCGAGATGCGAGGTTCCGGGGTTGATGGTCACAATGCCGCCATCGTAGACGTATTCGAGTCCATTCAGGTGGATGGATGTGTGATAAATCGCGTCGAGCTGGAATCCGAGGAAACCTTGGGACATTTGTCGAGCGAGCCCCTGTGAGAGGTCGTATGTAAAGAGTTCGACCTCCATGGTGGCGATGCTGTTGGCGAGGATGAGTTGAGCGCTTGTAATGCTTGTACCTAATGCCGATGTAGTGGATGGGGGTCCGGGTGAGAGTATGACTGATAGTGCTGTCACGATGCCCCGTTGCAAGGGTTGTAGTCTGCAGAACCAAGTTCAATTGCTAATAAGATAGATTCAAGGCGACCATGTAAGCAGATGAAGACAAGAGGACGCTCGCGGGAAAGACATCCGATGCGGTATGCGCAACTTATGAAACAACGACCTGACTGATGATGCTGCTGAAGGCAACGATGAGGACGACGCCAGCGATCGAGAAGCTTCGGTGACGGATGACTTGACACAATCCAACGCCACACTCTATCCTCGTCATTCCGTAGGCATGTGGCAGTGCATTCCATGGCCACTCCTGTCACGCGGAGGATAGGGGGCCCCTTTTGGTGGTGGGGGGCTCGGCGCTGGGGTGCCCCGCTTATCCGCCTACATCCGGGTTAGACTCGTAGGCAGTGGTAGTGGCAGGGTGGTCCAAGCAATCAGCTCCCAGGCCAGTGAATTTTCGAGAGCCACCTCCTTGTTCGGGGCCACCCATCTTCAGTAAGCCATCCCCTCGCCGAACCCAAACCGCATTCCTGCATTTGAACCACCCAACTCGACTCGATTACTTCTTCTCTTCTGGCCGACTCTACAGCCCGACGTTCATTTTCGGCCCTCTTCCGCATCCCCTTCCGACCTAGTCCCTCTTTTCCTTTTGCCTCGAAACACGAATGCGCCGGGACGTGTCTACGTAGACTCGCCCGCACTCCCTTCGTCCCTCCAACCGCGACCAATGCGAAGATCATCCGTGTCGCTTCCGCACACCAAGAACGCGCGAGATCCCTACGAAAAGCCCGGTCGCTTTGCCCCTGCCCGAAAGCCTGGTCTTTTGGGTGCACTCCAAGCCGTCATCATGTCGCAGACGCAAAAGGCGAGATGGATCAAGACGGCTGCCGTCGTCTTCTTCATCGTCCTGGGATTCATTTGGTTGTCTCCCAAGGGTGTGGACATGTACAACGGAGGTAGGGATATACGAAGGCGCACGATAACGCATCGAGATGCTGACAGTTCATGACAGTAACGCCCGCCAAGTCGCCCAGCAAGTCGAATGATGGCCAGGTCCCATCCGACAGCTCATACGGCACCGATCGATGCACCAAGTCCAGTTCCAAGTCGAAGCCCATCGTCCAGTACGTCCTCATGATTGACGCTGGAAGCACCGGCTCGCGAATCCACGTCTACAAGTTCAACAACTGCGGCGCCGCCCCCGAACTCGAGAAGGAGGAGTTCAAGATGACCGAGAAGTCGGTTGGTGGACTCAGCAAGTATAAGGACGACCCTGAGGCTGCCGCCAAGACCCTCGATGCCCTCATGGAGATTGCCATGAAGGAGGTTCCCGATAAGCTCAAGGGATGCAGCCCGGTCGCCGTGAAGGCCACCGCCGGCCTGCGCATGGTCGGCACCGAGGCCGCCGACAAGATCCTCAAGACCGTTCGCAACCACCTCGAGACCAAGTACCCGTTCCCCGTCGTCTCCGACGAGCAGAACGGCGTCGCCATCATGGACGGCTCCGATGAGGGTGTGTACGCCTGGATCACGACCAACTACCTCCTCGGCAAGATTGGTGGTCCTGACAAGAACCCCACTGCCGCCGTCTTTGACCTCGGCGGTGGTTCTACTCAGATTGTCTTTGAGCCCACCTTCAAGGGACCGGACGGAGGCATGCCTGAGAAGTTGGCTGAAGGTGACCACAAGTACGATCTCGACTTTGGTGGCCAGAAGTTCGAGCTCTACCAGCACTCTCACCTGGGCTACGGCCTCATGGCTGCCCGTGATGCTCTGCACACCATCTTCATTGACGAGCTTCTGGAGACCAAGAAGAACGATCAGACCTTCCTCAAGGGACCTCTTGTCCACCCCTGCATCGCCCCCGGGTTTGCCAAGGAGACCGAGGTCAAGCTCCCCGAGAACCACCAGCTCGGCCAAACTATCAGCCTCAACTTCACCGGACCCACCAACCCGGCCCCTGCTCAGTGCCGCGCTCTGGCCGAGAAGATCCTGAAGAAGGAGGCCGACTGCAAGCTCGGTCCCTGCTCTTTCAACGGCATCCACCAGCCCTCTCTGGCTAAGACCTTCAGCCGCGAGGATGTCTACATCTTCTCCTTCTTCTACGACCGCACCAAGCCCCTTGGCATGCCCGACTCCTTCACTCTTCGCGAGATGCACGACTTGACTAACACCGTCTGCGGCGGCGAAGAGTCGTGGGACCTCTTCTCCACGATTCCTGGAGCTCTCGAGGAGCTCCGTGATCGCCCCGATCACTGCCTCGACCTTAACTTCATGATGGCCCTCCTGCACACCGGCTACGAGATGCCTATTGAGCGTGAGGTCAAGATCGCGAAGAAGATCAAGGGCAACGAACTAGGCTGGTGCCTGGGTGCCAGGTAAGATGTACTGCTGCTCTATCCCTTGCAACAAGACTAACTCTTCTTTCTAGTCTGCCTCTTCTCTCTCCCGGCTCTGGTTGGGAGTGCAAGATCAAGCAGGTGCAGTAGACGAGATTCGTCCTCTCGCCATGCGTGCTGCCTTTTGTAAACTATAGACGTTGTAATTCATGACCTGAAACAGAACGAGGACTTGATGACGAAAAGCGCGAGGTCGCCGTCACAGACGGACTGGAGCTCGGTACAACGCAAAAGAGACGGGTATGAGACTGGCATATCTCATGACATCCGTGGCGCTCCTTCATATTCACACCACGGGAGTGGCCCGTTCTGGGCATTATATCTATACCTCCCACACTAGGGGTTCTCTCATACAATTGATTAAACGGCGTTACTTCAAAGTGGCGTCATGACCATTTCCAGGACTTCATCCATGACTTCTTCCGGGCCAATGTCTTCCAACAAGGCTTCCACTGCCTCTAGTTCGCTTCCCCACTGCATGCTCCTCTCCTGCTCGGATTCGACGATCTGGATCCTGTGCAGATAAATCTTTTTCAAAGCCAGACCGACAAGGCCTGGTGTCGCATAGTCAAGCTGGTGAAGCGGCGCCAGTGACTTGATGAGCTGCTCAAAGTGTTTTGTCGCCGTGGGGCTGATGCCGCCCCCTACTGCTCGGTGCATGCGGAGGAAGGATATGACGTTCATCTGGTACCGCAGAACGTCGACATCGATCTGGACGCCCTGACTGAGTCTCGCCAACGTAGCAATGTCCTACAAGAGCTGTTAGGTTGATGGCCTCTGCATCGAATCGTGGTTACTCACCACATCGCTCAAGACTGGGTCGCTCGAGGCCGCATCGCCTTCGAGCCGAAAGTCCCCATTCACACTCTTCTTCACCACGCTCTCCATGCTCCCCGTCTCCGAGTCCCCCTGCCCCACAGTCGTCTCAAATCTCTCGTCCAGGTTTGCGAACCCCAGCTCCGGGTCATGCCAGTGGGCGAGGTACAGAAAGTCGTTCAGGTGAGGCGTCACCCGCGCGTACCCGCCGCTCCGGGCCCCCAGCGCCGCGACGAAGAGGAACTGCTTAGGCGCCGCCTGGACCGAGGTGCGGGTGAAGATACGGCGGGTGCGGAGCAGCTCGAGGGCCTGGATCTGGACGGCCTTGGGGGCGTGGTCGAGGTTGCGCGCGAGGATGACGTTGGCCATAGCGGGGGGCGGCTGGCCCGGGCTCGTGACCGAGAGAGCCGTCAAGGGGGTGAGGGCGCCAGGGCGGGCGACGAAGTAGGATGGCTCGGCGGTGGTGCGAGTTTGGAAGGGGGAAGGGGTGCGGGATTGTGGTTTGCCCGTGAGAATAGCCGCGGCGAAGTCATCGAGAGTGGTGTGGGCGTGGCAGTCGACAACGGCGCATTTGAGCCCGAAGGTTTTCGTGGAAATCTAGGAACCATTAGATAAAATATAGAGTGTGAGATGGAAAATACAGCCATACCAGCTGAAGCTCTCCTATCAACTCATCGAGAGCCTCCGGAGGGGTGCTGATGAGACAATGTTCCCTATTCATGAGGCATAGCAGCCCGGCTAGCTCGAGGTCGCTGAGGCCATGGACCTTGCTGAGCAGAATATCATCTGCCATGGCTTCTTTGTTTTGACATTGGTATGAGGGCCATCAATGTTGACCAAGGAGAGATGGCCGGCCCCTGAAAGGCTGTTGAGGTTACGATGTTGAGGGTCGAGGTTTGGGTTAATGAAAGACCATGCTCACTGAAGCAATCACACCAGCCTCTCTGTCACAGCACCAATGCCCCAAAGACACGGCGAACAGTGCTGTGCGGTGCATGTGGCGCAGTCGTCATTGCATCCGAGTGACCTCACGCAAGAGGCGCTAGCCGCTCTTGGCTGCTTGCATCGAGGAGACCGCACTGCTGATAGGCTAGGACCTGGGCACAGAGCGGGACCTAAACAGGTGGAGGTACCTGCCGTGGGAGCTAGCACCGTTATCAGTCGTGCAACGAGCACGGCACGGCCTGGCGACCTCCTCCACCTCGACCGCTCCAACAACAGACGAAACGACGACATCCCCTGCCGCTGCCTGCACCGAGACGACTGGTGCCTATAACGAACGCTACGACACGAGTACGACATCACGTACTTGCGCCGTATACCATTATCGATTGAAGGGCAGCTAGAGGAGCTGCTTCGCCCTGACCTCTTTCCAGAAGCTCGGGAGATTAGCCATACAAGATGTCGACGAGAAAGAAGGTCCTCCTCAAGGTAGGACACCCGTGCTACGACTCGAGGCCTTCCCACGACTGACATGTGTTTCCCCCAGGTCATCATCCTTGGCGACAGCGGTGTCGGCAAGACGAGTCTGATGAACCAATATGTGCGTTCCATCCGATCCCGACCATCTCGATGCGGGAGAATCGCGGGCTGATGCAGAGTGCGGGCAATAGGTCAACAAGAAGTTCAGCGCGAGCTACAAGGCGACCATCGGCGCCGACTTCCTGACGAGGGAGGTCCTCGTCGACGACCGACAGGTGACGATGCAGCTCTGGGACACCGCCGGCCAGGAGCGCTTCCAGTCTCTGGGCGTTGCGTTCTACCGCGGCGCCGACTGCTGCGTGCTCGTGTACGACGTCAACAACTCCAAGAGCTTCGACGCTCTCGACAGCTGGAGGGACGAGTTCCTGATTCAGGCCTCGCCACGGGATCCCGACAACTTCCCCTTTGTAAGTGGACCTCCGGATTGGAACAAGGCTGTCGGAATACTAACTCTGTATAGGTCGTTCTTGGTAACAAGATCGATGTTGAGGAGAGCAAGCGTGTGGTAAGTTGACTCTCTGGAAAGGATCATGATGCGGACGTATGCTCACCGTCATAGATCTCGACCAAGCGTGCCATGACCTTCTGCCAGTCCAAGGGCGGAATCCCTTACTTTGAGACCAGCGCGAAGGAAGCTGTCAATGTTGAGCAGGCCTTCGAGGGTAAGTCCATCCCGACAGCTATGTATTCTTGTGCTGACAGATGCGGCAGTGATCGCACGTAATGCGCTCGCCCAGGAGGAGTCGGAGGAGTTCAGCGGAGACTTCCAGGACCCCATCAACATCCACATTGGGGACGACCGCGATGGCTGCGCTTGTTAAGAGGCCGAGCCGGAGATCTTGCCGGCAGGCGATGCGGTTGGCACGGCACAACACGGCACAGTACGGCATGGCACGGCACGGCATGGCAACAATGGTTCTTCACTTGGCTTGGGGTACACATTCTAGCACAGACAGTCTCGGGTCGCCGGCATACTATTATACCTTAGGCTTGATGTAGCATATTCTGGCACTGGGTTCTTTTGGGTGTTTTGCGGGGTTTTCGAATATCAACACTGATTCTATGGCTCGGTGAAGCGCACATATTGCCTGCTAGGTGTGCTGTTTGAGACGGTTGAAGCACGGAGGGCATACCATAATTGAGAGTGCAGCATGTGTAGTATCGCGAATATCAAGGCACAATTCGGACTTGGTTAAAGATGTGCTAGCGGAGCTACCTGTTGAATCCAGGCGTATGAGCTATCTCGTGTTGCTTCTCCTCTTCAGATCATGAGCACGTGGACGGTGCCTGAATGCCCGCTGCCTACGCCGGTGTCGTCATGCGACCTGGGCGGGCGGGGTGCATTCGCCAACACTGCAATGGATGGATGGCTGAGGTGCACTGCAATAGGCACGCCGTAAGCGACTGTTTCAGTGGATGTTTGGGCCGCCTGGACCCCTAGACCGGGCGACGAATCCAGCGCACCCCACTGGGCGGTCCTCGCCGGTGACACAAGGCTGCGACCCTTGTGGCTTCGCCTCAGCGTAGGTACCCTCCCCCGCCATTGGCCGAGCGCTGGAACGTCTGGCAAAGGCGCCATATCTCGACCGTACGCACCCAGACAACGTGTCGCGCCGGGAGCGACGCTGCTGACCTGAGTCCTTCTCCATTCCTCGCCCATTCCTTCCGAACGAGTTCGATCCCGGTGCCCACGAGGCCTTCAAATTCCCCAACACCCACGTCAGCAGCGGAGTCCACGCGCGTCCTTACCCAGTACATCTGCCTTTACGATCCGACTTCCCGAGCGTCCGTCGATGTGACGGCACCTTTCTGCCGGTCCGCGAACACACATGCGCCAAGTCGGCCACGATAGCCTTCTTCCTGAATGAATACCTTGGCTCAACCGATTTCCTGTAAAAGGCTCCCTTCCTCGCCGAGGATCGACGGTGGTTCCAGCGACCGTCAACCACCATAGCGTTTGCGACAATGACTCAGAACGAAGCAACCCTGAGTGCCAGCGACGGGCGTGCGGGGAGGGTATCGCTGTCGGACAGCATCAGCTCTCTGGGTGCTCCCATGAGGATCAACACGAGACCCGATACAAGCCCTATGGGCTGGCGCGCGAGGATGGGACTCGGTGGTGTCGCGAGGCGGACGTTGGGGATCGCATGTCTGCTCCTGACGGTGTTCCTGTGGACCATGTCCAACTTCCTCGCATCTGTAAGTTACCCTCTCTACCAGACGGTCTGCGGCTCGAAACTGACATCTCGCAGTACATCTTCTCCGACTCAACATTCGACAAACCCTTCTTTGTCGTCTACCTCAACACCTCGGTCTTCGCCATCAACCTCCTCCCGATGCTGATCCGCTTCATCCGGCGGCATGGCCTCTCCGGCCTCCGCCAAGAAGCCGCCCAGGCATGGAACGAACACAAGCTCAGCAAGACAGCCCTCGAGTCCCCCTCGGCCGAAGACGCCGAACGCCTCCTCGTCGACGACGAGGCGAGCGTCCCGGGCTACGACGGCGGGCCGCTGAAGCGAAGCCCCTCCTCCACCGAGCGGCTATCGCTGCGCGAGACGGCCTTCCTGAGCTTCGAGTTCTGCATGCTCTGGTTCATCGCCAACTACTTCGCCTCGGCGTGCCTGCAGTACACCAGCGTCGCGAGCGTGACGATCCTGACGTCCACGAGCAGTGTGTGGACGCTCCTGTTCTGCGCCGCCCTCCGGCTGGAGACCTTCTCCGTGCGCAAGCTCGTCGGCGTGCTGGCGTCGCTCGCGGGCGTGGTGCTCATCTCGACGATCGACCTGTCCGGGTCGAGCGACGAGAACAGGGGGTCCTTCCCGCACAAGACGACCGGGCAGATCGCGCTCGGCGATGGCATGGCGTTCCTGAGCGCCATCATCTACGGCGTGTACGTCACGGTCATGAAGCGGAGGGTGGGCAACGAGGAGAGGGTGGACATGCAGCTGTTCTTTGGGCTCGTGGGCCTGTTCAACTTGCTGATGTTATGGCCGGTGTTTTTCGTCCTGCATTGGACGGGCATCGAGACTGTGAGTTGTGTGCGAAACCTGGTTGACTGCATTCAGCGCTGACCTTTCTTTTAGTTCGAGATGCCGCCTACGGCTGAGGTCTGGGTGATCATCCTGGTCAACTCTCTCTCGTCGTTCATCAGCGATATCTCGTGGGCGTACGCCATGCTGCTGACGACGCCGGTGTTGGTGACGGTCGGCTTATCGCTGACGATCCCATTGTCACTCGTCGGCGAGATGATCCAGTACGCTCAGTACTCGACCTGGGTGTACTGGGTGGGAGCGGCGATCGTGTTCATGTCTTTCGTGTTTGTCAATCACGAGAGCAAGGAGGAAGGCGACACGCCGGAAGGAGACCGGACGACAAATGTTTAGAGAATGATGCTATGGCGGGCAAGGCGTTTATGGGTATGACATGATGAGACTCCAAAGCGGCGTTTGGTTTTCAATATGGGCTTCTCGCGATACCTACAAACCTAGAGTATAGAGAGCGACTTTTGCTTGACCGAGGGGCTCGGTCCTGATCAGCAATCTCGCTGGAGTATACGATACTTTGCTTTAAGGACGGACCCGTTCGACTGCGACTTCGTACTTGTGGCTTGCATACACTGTCGCCCCGATTCGGTGTGCCAAGCGATTACACCGCCCGCTCAGCCTGCCCTGAATGCCTTGCGGTGACTCAACACAGCCTGATGTTGATGGAAAGCAACCGAATTGGCATAGCCGCCCTCGGCTGCATAATGGGCTTGCGGCTGACTTATATGGCATCACGAGGCCCTCCGTGGGGTGACGAGGCTCGCGCAATTGACGACTCACTCAACTCTTTCTCGCTGTCCTGACGCGAGCAATGCGGTCATCAGCCTCGGACAACATACTCACTTGAAGCCTATGATACCGAATCAGACAATGTCAACGACGAAGAGCACAATGACGGAGCCGGCGTCTTTGCCCGGCCAAGTGCACGCGCCCAAGCCTGATCGGACCATTATGATAGACCACCGCGGCAGGGAGCGCGAAATCGTCGAATTGCCTTCTTCTTCTTCTTCTCAGGTGAAACCGAGGAAACCCAGGAAGGCTTCAACTAGTCCTGGACCGAAACTCCGCCGCCGGCCGAGCAGCAATGTGAGCTCTGTGGCTGTGGCCGGCGACTATTATCACCCGCAACCTCCCCCGGTTCTTCCGGCGCGGATGCCGGTGATCCAAGCTGTTGACTTCAGACTCGCGAATCAAAAGCGGTTGCAGGCGGGGAGAGCTGTGAGTGAAGTTCTTTTGATCTCCGTCGGAATCCCAGGGCCCCGGCTGACTGTGGTGCGAAAGATCCCCCGAGAGGAGGATGTCACGAGCTATGCTCCCTATGTGACAGTCGACGACAAGAGCATCAAGGACGCGCTCCATGAGATAGCACATCTATGTGAATTCCTCGACCGCCGCTGCGCAGCTCACTTCCCAAACATCATCGACGATCAAGATCGCCGCGGTATTGAGGCTCACCGGCAACTCAAAGACATCCGGCTCGGCATTGCGAGACGGCAGAATATCCGAAGCCCACAGCCACAGCAGTATCAGTTCCAGGGAGAAGATTCGTTCATACCCACCGGCCATGACCCGGATGTGTATCTGGGGTACCTAGGCCACTTCTGTGAGACGTATCTCATGTGGAGAACGCATCCGGGTCGGGTTGCCCCGTTTTACGATCAACCACCTTGTTTTACTATCCCCCACGGATCGGACGTGGATATGATACAATATCTCCAAGATGCCTTCGAGGCGCCATACTGGGACTTCATCATCTATGAAGTTGGCAAGTGGCACGCCAGGTACTTGGACTCCCGTGGTGAGGCTGCACTTCGGACCATGTTCAGCGTCAAGCTCGAGCTCAAAGCGGCCTTGGCCACCGTCAAGAAGGCCATCCAGGAGATGCCGAACGGAGGCACCGCTTTGACGCCCCTCATTCGAGGTATCGAGAGGCGGGTCGAAGTGCTGGACAGCATCAGACACGACCGGATGAGAAATCTCGCAAGTCTGGAGAAATCCATTCTTGCACCTGCTCCTCAGCCACAGGAAGTTCGTGTGACCCGTGACACGGCAGTCTCGGAAGTACCAACAGTCGACGAAAGGCTGGAGTACCTGCTGGCTCGCATCAATAGTCCCACGCGAATGGTCATCCACCTCAATGCTGTGTTCATTTTCATCCTGCTCGCCCTGGCTCCGGGCTACGTGGGCTTCGCCATCGCGTTCAAGAGCGGCAACAAGGGGAGCACGGAGGATGCGGATTTCTGGTTCCTGCTGCAGAGCAACATCATGTGGACGCTCGGCAGTCTGATGCTTATCGTGCCACTGATGAGGGGGACGTGGTTTTCCATGGCGTACTGGTCCATGTGGGGGTTTCTGCTCGTAGGATTCGGGTGTGCTGTTGGGTCGGTGGCTCTTTACACCGAGGCGCACACGGGCTGGAGTAACCTGCTGGCGTTTTTCGGGTCGATATCCTCTGTAGCTGCTGTGCTGGTGACGACGCAGCTTGTGCAGGAGACGGGGCGGAGGAGAGAGAGAGAAAAGCCCAAGGCGGAGTGAGGTAGATGTGGTCTTCTGTATATAGCTTCTTTCATTAGCATCTTTCCTACGTGGTACGAATCTCATGACTCGGATGGGCAATGGCGACCGAGTTGTTGGAACATCTGCCCCAGACCTCCAGATTGGTCTGGGCAGAAAGTTAGTGTTGAGGCAGGCGGGATCGACAGGGCCGTGCTTGCCGTTACTTTAGGCCTTCGTCCGCTATGGAGCCAGCTTCAGGGCTTCAGGGCCTTGCTCCTCTCTGTGGCTTGGGGGGTCCGATGGACAGCAGAATTCTCGATCCTGACGATCCCTGTCCCTCCCCAGTCTTACCACCGAGGTGCGGCTGGTGCGCAAAGGGGTCATGGGTATCTATTGGGGCACCATGGGATTCACGATACTGCATTTGGGAAGCCCTGCATCGCTCCTTGCGACTCAACATTCGGAAGGATGCCAGCATGTGGGATAGCCGACCACGAGATGCAGCCCCAAACCAAGAGACCCGGAAAAAGATCAGATGGCATTCACGAGAGCCAAGGCAGCCAGTCCACCTGGTTCTCCATGTCGATCATTCGCCCCTCGCCTGCCCACGTCCTCGTTCTTCGTCTTTTCGTCTTCGTCATGGCCTCGTCCATATCGCCACTGTTCCTTTTTCCTTTCTCCTCAACCTCATCTCCGTCCGAGGTAGTGTAGCCCAGTAGCGTCCGAAGACCCCCGGCCACAACCCCCGCGAGTCTAGAACCGATCGCACTTTTTGCTCCTTTCCTTCTTCGGACCACCTCCTCGGTGCTCGGCCATCTGCGTGGATCGAGCCAACGACAGACGGCGGACGACAGACAGACCTTCCCAGTTTCCTGGGTTGCTGGTGGCCTGGCTCTGGCTCGCTAATCACCACCCTGCGCGCTGGCACATCCCATCGTCACTTATCACCTGCCACTGGGCGTTCCTGATCTGATCTGATCTGTTCCTGAGCTGTCACAAGCGCGCATCGCAGCTGCTCACACGACGAGCTAGCCGTCTTTTCATCAGCAGCCTTCCCGGCCAAAACACACCATATGGAAGTAGCTGGTGGGTTATCAACTTGTTGAACTTCCGTCGCTCCTGGCATCATGACAACCTGCGTCTCGTCTGTCGAACCTCATCAGCCTGGTTTCTGCCTCCCGACCTGAAGCGAGCAACTTTGTGCCGACTTGACTTCACGTCCGCAATCGCACCCTTTCTTTTCCTCGTTTCACCTACATACCAACCTACCTCGCCCTTCTTATCGAACATCTACTGGCCTTCCCTTTTGGGGGCCTTTCCAACGTCATGTTGTCCTCAGAGGACGCCGCTACGGGTGGCAATAATTCCCAACGGCCACTATCAGAGTCCATCAACACCGCCACTAGGACCGTTCATACGAAGCTTAACAAGCTCATCATCGCCCGCCTGCCCCTGTGCCTGCCACCTCACGCGCAGGATCCATCCACCTATGCTTCTGGCCTTCTTCACATCGCACCCATCTACATCGCTTTCGAGTCGTGGTGGCATGGCATTGTCAGCGCACCAGCGACCCCTGGCACCGACGCTGACCGAGTTCGCGCCCTCCTATCTAGCATCTACTACCCTGATCTGATGCGCGCCGATCGCCTCCGTGCCGACATTGCTCAGCTCACGGGCTGGTCCCCGGACACTGTCAACGAGAAGCTCGACACCGTCTCCCGCCACGGCAGCCTTGCCGACTTCCTACGTCACATTTCACGTGCTCTCGAGAACCGGCCTCATGTTCTTATTGCTTACGCCTACATTCTGTTCATGGCGCTCTTCGCCGGCGGCCGTTTTATCCGGGCCACACTCGAGTCTGTTGATGCCTCGGCCCCGAGCCCTGGATTCTGGAACCGTCGTCCCGTTCCTGGCGCACCCGGCGACCCCTTACCCCTTGCCTTCTTCCGCTTCGCAAGCCCTGCTGATGGCGAAGAGCTCAAGCGCGACTTTAAGGCAAGTCTCGCCAACATCGAGCCCTTCCTTTCGGCTCATGATCGCCACGACATTGTCCAGGAGGCCATCTGCATCTTTGACAACATGCTCCGCCTCGTCAGCCAGCTGGACGTCTTCTGCGAGACCGATCTAGACGCCGAGCCCTCGCCATTTGGTTCTCGGCTGCGTAACTCCGTGGCTGTCGCCAAAGAGCGCCGCGCTGCCGCTGCCGTTGATCGCGACGGAGGCGCGCCGACTCGAGGCCACTCCCACCGCCAGTGTCCAGCAGGCATGACGGCCGCCCCCGGCGACAAAGAGACGGCCGAGAGCGAGGGCGGTTTTTGCCCCATGCTTGGCAAGTCTGTCCGTTTCGAGCCCAAGCCATCCACGCCGGAGCGTGTCCGGAGGGTCGACAAACTGCGCTCCATGTTCTCGGGCGACGGCCCTGCATCGCGCAGGGAGAGTTTCGCTGTCGAATCTTCCACGCGCACATCGGCCAGGTTGTCCCTGCTGTCGAATGTGTTGCTCGTGACTGCGATAGCAGGCCTCGTGGGTACATTCTACTTTGCCAAGGGAAGCAGCGACGAGAGCAGGTTGTGAAAGATGATAGATGAATCATGTTGCAGGGAGCACGAGGTGTTCCATAAGATGTCATGACGAGCGGCGACTGTAAGGCGTTGAGGTTGCTTTTACGGGGATACCACGGCGTTGCGAGGGAAATATACGATACCCCCCTTTTCCTATTCCAAGGTGTACGACTGCGAGCCTGGGCATTATCATCACAAGCAGCAGCATAGCAAGAGCGAGACCGGCATTCTGCCGCACGGCCTGCGTTACGATAGCATGTACATGACCTGAAGTCTTATTGAAGAAGAAAAAAATACGTTCTCTTTGGTGACTGTGACCCTTGGGTATCCTTACCTATCGCTATGCTAAAAGCCCTCTATCGAGAGAAACCAACGCCAAACTTTACAAGAAACAAGTGATCCTGGTGCTTCCGCATCCAACCCGATTGTACAATACTCGACACACACACACAGAGAGAGAGAGAGATAGTAACGATCAGCACTCCGAGTGGTCGTCGTCATCCTCATCCCAGTCTCCCTCCTCCGTCCTCGCCCAGCCAGCCATCCACCTCTTCCGCCCGAAATCACCACAGGTCCGCAGGTCACGGGCGTCCCGCGGCACGTCCTCGTTCCTGTCTCCAGCCCCGACACAGGCGTCCTCCTGCCAGTGGCGCACCGTGTAGTCGTCCGAGATGGTGACGAGCTTGCCCTCGTTCGACCAGCTCAGGCCCGTGACCTCGCGACGGTGCCCGTCGGCGAGCTGCGTGCCGTTGCGGACGATGGGCAGGCGCGCGCCGCCGCCGGGGCCTTGGGTCTTGGCGCCGGCGTCCCAGTCGTGGTCGCGGGCGTGGCTGTCGCGGTCCCACTTCTCGCGGAGGGCATGCTCGTCGGTGGGGAAGAGGATGGCGCTGTGGGTGGCGCTGCCGACGGCGAGGAGTTCGGAGCCGGAGCCCGTTTGGTGGGGGCGCAGGGCGCAGCGGACGTAGAAGGAGCCGACGTTGAGGGACGGGTGGCGGAAGCCGTAGAGCGGCCCCAGGCCCGTCCTGGAGCTGCCGGGTTTCTGGCGGGGCGGGTTGTGGGAGAGCTCAGGGGCCGGTCCGAGCATGAGGTGGGCCGTTGAGTAGGCGTAGACGGTGCTGTCCTTGCAGACGGCGTACAGGCGGGAGGCGTCAGAGCTGAGGGCCATGGAGGTGAGGCCGTACGGGCGCCATTTGTGGCTGGATGGGGCTGCTGTGATGGCCAGAGGGGTGGCCTCGGGCTTGTGACGAGGGGCGATATAGCGTGTGTCCCAGAGTTTGATGCAGGAGTTCGCTTCCGAGGCGGAGAGAAGGAGGTGCTCCCGTCCGGCAGGCATCCACTGCAGGGCAGTTACTGAAGCGCCCTTGGTGTCGCCCTGTACCGTGCGGGCATGGGCGTAGCCTAGGGTGTTTGTGGGTTTTGCGCTCAGGGGGCGCATGTTGCGGTCTCGGGTGGTGTTGGCGCCGTGCGGTCCAAGAGTGGTGAATGTAGCAGCTGGTGCAGAACTGCAGCGGATGTCCCAGATCTGGACTCTGCCTTCACGATCTGAGGTCGCGAGGATGTCGCCGTTAGCTTGGCCGGGTTGGAACTCGACCCTCCTCATGGACTGGAAGTGGCCGTTCTTGAGCTCCACAGCTACAGACTGGGACATGACGTCGATAATCTTGCCGTTGCAGTCTCCACAGGCGGTTGCCAGCCGGAGGTCGTTGTCGGAGAAGGCGAGATCCATGATGGCATTGTCGTGAGCATGGATGACGACAGCAACCTTGTTAGGCTCCGAGACGTTGGCGGGTACGGAAGTCGTGTCGAAGAGACGGATGAATCCCTCTTCATCACCAACCGCTGTTATAGGGGCACCTGTAAGTGTTAGTTTTGTTGCAACGGGTAGATAAAAGAACCACTGGACGTACTGCGACAACTTGCAAGGCTGAAGGGAATAGTATGCCCTCGAGCGAGGTTGGAAGTGCACGTGTAGACATCAGTATCGCGAGTGAAGAACCTAGCGGTTTCGCTACGTTGATCTGGTCTCAGTCAGCTCATGACCTGGTTCATCTGTCGAGATTCCCTTACCATGCGCCGGGTATTCAATGCGCTCCAGTCCTGGCCTAGGCGTAATGCCCTGCTCCCGAAGGAGGAGCTGCGCACCGAAGCCCCTGTTGCGGAGCTTCATGACAGGCTTTGGCTTGTAGCCCGGGATCATCTACAAAATATTAGTGGTAATTCCATGATCGACGGCAGATGCCACATACCAAATCATCAGAAGCTGTAGCTATCGCCCGTGTAAGGGGCTTCTGAAGTTTGCCGTCGAGGCTTGGCATGGAGCCACCACGGTTCGATTTAAAGTAGTTGATCTGAGGATTTATTAGCTTTTGGTCTGGTGTTATGTTCAGCGGACTCCTTACCAGAGAAGGCTTCGACCGCGTCGCATCTTCAATCTGATCACCAAGAGCCCTCAAGTTACGAGCGTTCAATTCAGATGTGCGTGTGCCCAGTGCCAGCGAAATAGAGGGCGAGGACAGCAGATCAGAAGCTTCGCTTTGCACCGTCGTGTTGGCAGCAGTCGTTCGCTTTCGTTTCCTCGACTCCAAGGTGGGGCTGATGTTGAAAGCGATCGATGCTGATGAGGGTTTCCGGATGGGAGAGGACATATCGGGGGCCTCCATGGTGGAGGCAGGCGATGTGAGGTGGGTGTTGAGGATCGACTCGCTCGACTCGCCGAGGGCCGGTCTGCCATCTTGGGCGTTGGACAGCCTCTCGCTCCTCGGTGTGAAGAACCTCCTGAACTTCCGAGGTGTCAGGTTCGGCTTTCGTCGTTCTCTCCGGGTTCGCTTTCGGGAGGGGTCTTCTTGTAGTGGCGAGGAGGGCGGCATCATGGTGGCGGGCGACGAGGGCATGAGGCCATCACTCGGCGGAGGGCTAGCCATGGCGAGGCCCCTGTTTCGGCTGGACATTTTGAGAGTATGAATTGTCGTCCGACTGCAGGTGGTGATGTTTGAGTGGTGCACTTCAAGGCAGGAAGGAGGAAAGGAGTCGGAGGTGGAGGGGGCAGCCGGCAGGACCTGGTATGCGGAAGCCGTTGCCACGGGCACGGCAGGACTTGTTCGGGAGCCGGATGCAGGTGGAGAAGTGACGGGGTCGGGGAGGCTGCGATCAAGGTCCTTGGAGGATGCAAGTGAGTATATCGATCAAGATGTTGAAAATGGAATGGCCTGTCACCAGGTCAACGGCGGGCGTGCAGAACGGAGTCGGAACGAGAGAGGTGTGGTGTTGAAAGAAGACCAGCAGAAGAAATGACTGACGTCGTCACCAAGAACGCGAGACGCACGGGTGATAGGCCATGCACGCGTTACAGCGCGTCCAGGTCGCGGGGTGGCCCTTTAATTGATCAATTGACGCTAGTTCCCTTAAGAGCTCTGCTCCACTACTTGCATGTGGCTGGGAGCTGGACCGTGCTCAATCCTGCCATCCTCAATTGATCGTCCAAAACGGCACGACTATCGCCACGTGACCAGTCTTATCGCGACGCCAAGAATCAAAATTTCTGAAAATCGAGCCCAGAAAGAACGGCGGGGCGGATCCTCGCGCCCCCAGCAGTATCAGTATCAGTCGCAGTCGCAGACTTGATCTGACCAAGCCAGCCACCGACAAACGACAAGCAACAGGCCACTGCTGCCTCACGAACGTCGAAAATGGCCATTCAGAAGAAGCACGGCAAGGGCCGTCTCGACAAGTGGTACAAGCTTGCCAAGGAGAAGGGCTACCGAGCCAGAGCTGCGTTCAAGTTGATCCAGCTGAACAAGAAGTATGGCTTTTTGGAGAAGAGCAAGGTCTTGATCGATCTTTGCGCTGCGCCAGGAGTAAGTGGTCAAAACGTCACCCGGTCACTCTCTCCTTATCCAAGCTAACGTCTGCAGTCATGGTGTCAAGTCGCCGCCGAGACCATGCCGGTCAACAGTCTGATTGTCGGTGTCGATCTCGCCCCCATCAAGGCCATCCCCAAGTGTATCACCTTCCAGAGCGACATCACCACCGACAAGTGCCGTGCCACGCTCCGACAACACCTCAAGACGTGGAAGGCCGACACGGTCCTCCACGACGGCGCTCCCAACGTCGGTACCGCCTGGAACCAGGACTCGTTCAACCAGGCCGAGCTGGTGCTGCAGTCCATGAAGCTGGCCACCGAGTTCCTCGTCGAGGGCGGCACCTTTGTCACCAAGGTCTTCCGTTCCAAGGACTACAACCCCCTGCTCTGGGTCTTCAACCAGCTCTTCACCAAGGTCGAGGCCACCAAGCCCCCCTCGTCGCGAAACGTCTCCGCCGAGATCTTCGTCGTCTGCAAGGGCTACAAGGCCCCCAAGCGCATCGACCCCCGCTTCCTCGACCCCAAGGCCGTCTTCGCCGAGCTCAAGGACCAGGCCCCCAACAACGAGGCCAAGGTCTACAACCCCGAGATCAAGAAGCGCAAGCGTGACGGTTACGAGGAGGGCGACTACACCCTCTACAAGGAGGCCCCGGCGAGCGAGTTCATCCAGACCGAGGACCCGCTGGCCATCCTGGGTGGCTACAACAAGCTGACCTTCGACCAGCCCAAGAACGGCGACGTCGCCCTGGCGGCCATGAGCAAGCTCCCCGAGACGACCGAGGAGATCAGGCTGTGCTGTAAGGACCTGAAGGTCCTCGGCCGCAGGGACTTCAAGATCCTGCTCAAGTGGCGTCTCAAGGTCCGTGAGATCTTCGGCCTGGCCTCCAAGACGGAGGAGGAGCCGGTGCAGGAGGAGGTCGCCGAGGTCGAGGACATGGACGAGGAGCTCAAGATCCAGGAGGAGCTGCAGGCCATGCGCGACAGGGAGAGCACCAAGAAGAAGCGCGAGCGCCGCAGGGAGAACGAGAAGAAGCAGAAGGAGATTGTCCGCATGCAGATGAACATGATGGCCCCCATGGACATTGGTATGGAGCAGGACGGCCCCATGGGCGCCGACTCCATGTTCAGGCTCAAGGTCGTCGACAAGGTCGGCGCCGCGAACAAGATCGCGCAAGGCAAGATGGCGATCCCCCGCGAGTCGGACCAGAAGGACAGCGGCATCGGCTCTTCCGGCGAGACGGACGACGAGACGGACGAGGAGGAGGACCGCCTCGAGACGGAGCTCGACGGCATGTACCAGCAGTACAAGGAGAAGAAGGCCGAGGCGGACGCCAAGTACCGCGCGAAACGTGCGCGCGAGGAGCACGACGACGAGTTCCAGGGCTTCTCCGGCGACGAGAAGACCGTCAACACGGACGACGAGTTCGACATGGACAGCAGCAGCGACGACGACTCGGACGCCGAGGCCGACGACGGCAAGCCCCTGCTCACGGACCTCGACAACACACCCGAGGAGGAGGGCGCGCTGTCCAGGCGGGCCAAGAGCTTCTTCAACCAGGACATGTTCGAGGGCCTCATCGATGAGGAGGAGCTGGAGGAGGACGTCGCGATGACCGACGCGAAGACGGGCGACGAGGAGATCGACGACGCCGCCATCGACGCCGTCATCGCCGCCGCGAAGGCCAACGCCAAGAAGCAGCCCAAGGCCGACAAGACCAAGACCGAGAAGCCCACCAAGGCCGAGAAGCCCAAGAAGGGCGACAAGGCCGCGGCGGCCGCTGCCACGGCGGTTGACGCCCCTGACTCGGACTCGGACAGCGAGACCGAGGGCCGCGCGCCAGGCCCCTCGAAGGCGGACTGGGAAGTGGACCAGAAGCGGGCCGACGGCACGCTCGACATTGACATCATCACGGCGGAGGCGATGACGCTCGCGCATCAGCTGGCAACGGGCCAGAAGACGACGCACGACCTCGTGGACGACGGTTTCAACCGTCACGCGTTCCGCGACCGCGACGGCCTGCCCGAGTGGTTCATGGACGACGAGGGCCGCCACGACAAGCCGCACAAGCCCATCACCAAGGCGGCCGCCGACGCCATCAAGGAGAAGATGCGCGCGTACAACGCCCGTCCCATCAAGAAGGTCGCCGAGGCCAAGGCACGCAAGAAGTTCAAGGCCGCGCAGCGCTACGAGAAGCTCAAGAAGAAGTCCGACTCGCTCATCAACGAGGAGGGCCTCACCGAGAAGGAGAAGGCGAGCACCATCGCCAAGATGATTGCCAAGGCCGGACAGGTCAAGAGGCGGCCGCAGCCGACGCTTGTCATTGCCAAGGGTGAGTCTCCGTTCCCTGCTGAAGCCGTCACCACGACGATGATGGTGACACGTGTACTAATGCCGCGCAGGTCTCAACCGTGGTGTCAAGGGCCGGCCGAAGGGTGTCAAGGGCAGGTATACCATTGTCGACGCGAGGATGAAGAAGGATCTGAGGGCGCAAAGGAGGCTGTCGAAGAAGAAGAAGCGGTAGACAACTCGCCTTGCGCGGTTGGGGTCATGTTTTACGGTACACTAGATGGGATGTGGCGCTTGTCGTTCCAGAAATACCATAGTCCAATGCATTGTAGGCGTCTAAAGATGTTCATGTCGACAAATAGCATGGCTAAGGGTCCTGATGTGACGCGGTTGAACGGGTCGATTGTACTACTCTTGCGCAGGCAAGGCCATTGCCTGGCGGGACCTAGGTGGTCTGGTAACCAGTTGCGCCCATCGCCCTAGGGGTCCCAGCGCCCCCTGACCTGAAAATAAAATGAAAGCCTGTTGCCTCCCGGTCAAGCAATATCGATATATGGTACATACCTCCCAATGCCAGCCTCTCTTTTCCCATGCCCATCGTACACTCATCGTGTCTAAATCCAGACCCGACACCAGGCCAGTGTCATGATAGACCCACCAAAACGCCTTATCCCGTCGACCAGATCTGCAAATGGTCTCGTCGAAGACAACCCCCAATACTGGGGGCTGGCTCCCGTGCACACACAAAGAGCGTCCTGGCTCACTCGTCATCTTCCACCTTGATGCCTCGTGCTGGCCCGCCGGCTCTTCTAGGTGCACGCGGGCCAATGACCCAATCTTCCATGGCCATCCACTCGGTCCATTCACGGTCAGCAACGGAGAGCCATTCGCTCCAGCTGGCATCCGCAGCCCGGATCTCTTTCTCGGAGGGCTCCTGAAGGGGGCGCAGGAAAGGGGTGTACTGCCCATCGGCCATGTCGTACGAGTCCTTGACGCTCAGCCAAGGGCGGCTTTTCGCTGCGAAGAGGTAATTCCGTCGCTCAGCCTCGTGCAGCCGTCCCACGCCGGCCACCCAGTCATCGCCGAAGAACCCGTGCAGGATGGCAGGATAGTCAAATCCCGTGGCAACAAGACGACGGATGTACGGAATAGGCGACACGGCCGTGTTGGGGAGGGCGGGGCCGGGAGGTGGAAAGCCGCCGAGCGAGTGGGGGAAGCCGGAGGGCCCGGGGCCGCCACGACTGCTGGAAGGAGCCGAGGGATGGTGAGCGGCGGCGGCGGCGGCGGCGGCGGCGGCTGGGGAGGAAGGGGCGGATTTGAAGGACAGCACGGGGTTGGGGTGCTGTTGGTAGGGGAGCTGGATGTTGACGAAGGCAGCCACAGCCTGGACGGGAGGGTCGTACTGGGCGCGGTCGACAAAGTAGCGAACGCAGGATTGGAAATGGCCGTACCAATCGAAGATGTCGAAGTTGGGATCCTGGAGAGAGTGTGAGGGGCCTTTTTCATACGCGTGGCTGGAGGGAGCAGAGGGACGCTGCTGGTGGTGGAGAGAGTGTCCTACCTGGGCGTGGAACGAAGGCCCGGCAGAGGCGCCGCTGGCAAAAGCCATGATGAGGAGGGGAGCGAGGTGTGTCGTTGAGATGTGAGCTGTCGATGGTGGCTTCCTCCTCACAATCAAGCCAGGGGTCCGTGGTGTCTAATAACACGGGATCCGGCAGGCAGGCTTGGTAATGCGAATAGGGCGACGTCGGCTTCTGGGTCGGCGTCGGCGTTGGGTCTGGACGTTGGTGACAGATGTTGGAGGATGAGATGGATACGACGCTGGTGTAAAGTGCGCATGGATGGGGGCATGGATGGGGCGTGGTGGTCCTGTAGAGGGGGGAAGGGTAGGATGGAACTCGGGCAGAAATCAGGCCAGGGCCCAGAGTGGACTTGAGCTACTGTGTACCGTGTGCTGCGTATGGAGACGGCAGCAGCAGGACCAGCAGGAGCAGAGTGGCGGTGAGGAGATATGACAGGAAACCGGGGCTGGACGGCGGACGAGTGACGCTGTATGGGTGGGTGGGTGGACGTGGTGTTTATATCAGTTTCGTGATGGAAGGTGGGAGCCGAAGGGGGGTCACCACTCCGTTGACTTTCTTGTCTCTACCTCTGGCACCTTTGAGGTCAGCCCGAATGAGCCACAGTACGTACTCCGGCGAAAACGGGGAGGGGGGCCCTGTCCGGGGAAAGGAAAATAAAATAAAACGACAAACGGACAAACACCCCAGGGTACCTCGACCAACGCCGGGTGATGTGATGGGATGGGCCAGATGCTAGACTGCGTACCTTACCTGGTACCAGCAAGCAAGTACCTTGGCTACCTGGCTGGGGTAGGGTCGAAATAGAGAAGGGCTGGCAGGACCAGGACCGGAGGGAGAGGGAGAAGGACAAGACGGAGAGGGAAGGAGATGTGCATCGCACGGCGTCCGGTATGGCAGGCCAGCGGGGACTGGGAGGGAGTAGACTGAAGAACAGGGTACCGGGCAGATGACGGACGGTGAATGAAGTACATACCCTACATGGACGGTCATGGCGAAGAACCAGGGTCAGTGTTCATGCAGGTCAGTCCAATGTGAGTGAGTAGGCGCGGATTGCTTGCGTTTGGAACGACACTTGCATGCCTCCACTGACCTGCCGCTGCCGTTGTCTCTGCCTCTACCACTGCCACTCCTACAGCCACTGCCATGCCCGGCGACAAGCGACCGGCGTTTAGCGACTAGGGCCATGCCGGGGCAGGGGGGGGAGGGGAGGAGGGCAGGGCAAGGTGGGTAAGGTATGACCAGCAAGCATTCGCGAAAGACACAGAAGCAGAAGGGAGGGGTGCTGAGGCTAGCACAAGTGGAGGTGGTGGTAGTGTGGTTGTGGTGGTGGTAGCCGTAGCAGTGGTGGTGGTGGCGGCGGCGGCGGCGAGGACGGCGAAACAAAACGAACGAGAGCGAAAAAGGAGACGAATCCCGACGAGTCGCTCGCCCAAGGACCAACAAGAACCGACAAGGACCGACAAGGCCAGACCCGGCCGAGCTGAAGCTCAGCGCGAGATCCACTCCACGGGGTTAAGGAACCCCAAGATCCCTAGGTCACCCCCTCCTCTCAACGCCCGAGAGCTGGCCTGTCTGGCTTTCTGGCTGGCTGGTTGGCGGTCCCGGGTGGAGAGGTTGGAGAGATTGGAGAGATGTGAGAGACAAGTGGTGACCAAAAAGAGAGCTAACGGATTGACGAACAGCGGACGCTTGTCGATGGTGCCGTGGTGCTAAAAAGAGGGCTCGGTGTCCGGCGGGCCCAGCTGTTGATTGTCCCCATCCAGCCCGGTGTGCAACGGCGTAGTGGACGTACATCTTGGTGATTCAAATGTCTCGCCTCTTCGGGGAGGAGGGGGGGTGCTATGGCTGGAGCTGTATTCGTGGCGGCAGCTAGCTGTCGTAGTCGTCTAGCACATGTATCCGGAGCTGCATCTGGATCTGGCGCTGGAGCTGGAGCCGGAGCTGGAGCTGGAACTACAGCCGTCAGGTAGCTGGAGAGGGTGAGGGTGGGGTTGTTGGTAACGGGAGTGGGGGTTTTGGGCGTGTCGGAGGGCGATCAGGTAGACGCATCGAAAAGGAAGCGGGCTGGTGCCATACGATGTGATAGGGTGTCAACGATAGATGAATTCCAGGTTGTTGGGAGACGAAGAGCCGGTGATGGGCCATGGGCGATGGATGGTGGATGGTGGATGGTGGAGGGTATGTGATGAGGCGTACAGGCACAGGGAGGTACAGCGCTGGCACAGACATGCAATGGCACACGCATGCACTGGCAGGCAGGCACAGCTAGGAAAAGCAATGAGGGGCAAGCACCTGAGAGATGGGGGGCCTTGGTTAATCCATCAGGAGGCCCTAGGAAGGGACAGCGCATCCAACCAACCTGGGCAGAGAAGGCAAGACGGGTAAGCGTGCGGGAGAGGGAGCCGGGGCAGTCGCGCCTGCTCCCGCGCCCGCCTGCTCTGCTCTGGGCAGCAGCGCTGGAAGCCTGGGGGGGAGAGGGCAGGGGGCCACTGGGGCAGGCACTACTGGCCCTGTGAGGCCCTCGGTCCACCGGGTCCGAAACAGCATGTCCATTCCATGACAATGGCAGAAGAAAGACTGACGGGAGGGACCCTGGAGATCTCTGAGACAAGGACGTAAATCCGGATGGCTTGACCATCAACTCACTTCAGGCAGCTATGCGTGGCTGCTCTACTTTGCTTTGCTTTGACTTTACTTGCTCGCTTCTTCGCTTGCTTGCTTCCTCGCTGAGCATGGCCCCAGTTCGTCCTCCTCTTTCGTTCACGGACATGCCGTTCATTAGCACCTACACCATTTGCCGTAGGGGATGGGCGCGATGATCTCAGTATGACGGGTCACACAGCCCAGACACGGCCTGTCCGGTGATCCCAAGCCACCTGTGTACGATTCCCAATTCCTCACCCAGAGGCAACGACGGGATGCCTGCGTACCCTGGCGCTCTGGCTGATACCTGGATAACTGGTGAACTGATGAAGTGCTCGGCGGAGCGCAGGCCCTTTCCTGCTCCTCCCAGCTGCCCAGCTGCCCAGCTGCCCAGCATTGCGGGTGCTTGTTGCTTTGCATCCCGGCGCCTCTGAGGAGTGCACCGGTGCAAAAGGTGCAGAAGGTGCCTCCGGGGGACGGGAGGCGCAGCTCGGCTGGCCAGCTTGGCAGGGATGACCCCCCGATCCAGAGCTCCTCCCCTCTTCCCCCCCTCTAGCGCGCCGCCTCCTCTGATGTGCTAGCCGGCTGCCGCTCCCTCACGCGCCCGCGCCCGCGCCCACGCCCTTGCCCATGCCCATGCTCATGCCAACGCCCACGCCCACGCCAACGCCCACGCGAACCCTCCCCTCAAGTGACTACAGCCCCATCCTGTCCCGCTTAGGTACCTCGACATGTTTTTTTAGGCCTCTAGGGTCTCGTGCACATATGGCGCACAGCACGCTCGACCTCCGAACACCCACCAAACCCACCCACCTTCAATCACTTCATCCCATCTTGCACCCAACCTAGATTGCCAAATCGACGGCCAACCTCCGCCTAGCCCAGCCAGCCCAGCCCAGCCGCCTTTGGATCCTCCTCAGCCTGCCCTCGTGGCGTCCATTCCCCGTCACCGCGGCCACGACACTATTTGGAATCCGAGCGTTATGCTGTTTTCTTTTCTTTCCAATCCTGTCCTCTGCGTCCCCCCCCCCCCTCCTGTCACGTCACAACTCAGGTTGATCAAGTTCCCGAGGGAGGGGGGAAACAGGACTCGGGTTCTGGCCATCGCTCAACTCCGAGAAACAATCCGACGTCATCTCCGCTTTCCTGGCGATCTTGGTCACATATCATATTGACCATCAGGCAATCTCGCCGTGGACGCAGCTTGACAGCTGGACGGCCCATGTCCAAATCCGAATCCGATGCCGATTGGATGATCAAAGGCTGCACACAAGAGACATAACTTTTTGTAGAGTCCTCGTAGCCATCCATGCCTTTTAGGCACGATTCGAATACTGGGCTCGACAACGAATCCCGCCCCTCGTCCAACACATGTCTCACTCAGGCACCGCACCGCACAGCAGAACACGACAAGCGGGCCCTTGTCGTTGTTGGTTTGGCCCTGACCAACGTCGTATCGTATCGCCCCTCAGCAGGAGGGGGAACAGAACAGGGCCGTTGGCTGCCGGCCAAGCCAAGCCCGCTGTGCTGGGATATGCTGTCCTTCCCTTCTCCTCAGATCATCACGGCCATCGACAACCAGACTCGTTCTAGATGGGCCTAGCTTCCTCGCGCACACATCTCCCAGCCCGGCCGCCCCGGA
Source organism: Verticillium albo-atrum (assembly GCA_002851705.1). Classification (NCBI taxonomy): domain Eukaryota; kingdom Fungi; phylum Ascomycota; class Sordariomycetes; order Glomerellales; family Plectosphaerellaceae; genus Verticillium; species Verticillium albo-atrum. Next base: position 1,558,322 of record NMXJ01000009.1, read on the forward strand.
GCCCCAAGCATCCAAGCATCCAAGCCACTCACCAGCTGACCTTGGCCGGTCGCGCTTTCGTGGCCCGGTCGCCCGGCGCCAGCTTCCAGCCCGTTCCTGTACACCAATGGTTATGGCCAGTACCCAGATCCTGGACAAGCCACACTCGGCTGCTCAAGACATTGACTGATTGGTATTGACATTGTCTTCCTCGTGCAACACACCATTCTCGTTCAGCACCAATGATCTGTAAGGAGGACGACGATGAATGTTCATCCTTTTTCTCGTTCACGAGCGACTTGGGTGCCCTGAAGCACTGTCGGAGCCTTGCCTCCTCGCCCTCCCATGTCTTCATCCGAACGCCAGGCCAAGGGAGGACGACTTGTCTTCGGTAAGTACGACTTCCGCAAGAGTGTCACTAATCTCAGGTCTCCGGTATGGCAAGATTCCTCGGAGCAGTACGCGGCTTCCATCCTGCCTGCATCCCTCTCAACTTCAGAACATCTTCCGAGGGAGGGAGGGTGGGTGGCTTGACGACCGCTCGACGGCATCTTGCATATCCGATCCGATCAGTTGACACGGTTCTGGGCCTCGCGATTCAGCCATTTCCCTTCTCGCTTGACCATCGAGCATCCTCCATGACCACCAAAGCTGGCAGGTGACACAGATACGATCTAGATGACGAGTCCTAAGTTGCGATGCCCACAGCTGAACCCGTCTTGGCTCAGATCTCCCTGTCCCGAGTCGACTTGTCGCATCGACCCAGTTGACTGGTCATGTGTAACGAGGCGTCCAACCACCTCCACGGTCTCAGTCACCGTGGCGTACATGTTATCGAGTTCGCCTTTCAAGGAGCAACGGCTCTACTACCTCCCTCGGACACGACCTATGATCTTCGGACTCAACTTTACGCGCGGGGATCTCAAGTGATATGTTGCACAAGAGAGTCATCCGTGGCTTGATACATGTAAAGACCCTGCAGATGTGTACCATGTTGGGCTTGACACCGGCCTCGATTTGGAAGGGAACCAAAAGCGTTCCGTCAGTGACCCTCAAGACTCCCGTTTGTCAACCCGGTTTCCGCCGGCTTGATATGATAATCCTCTTTACCGGGGAAGACAGATAGCAAGTGACCTAGATTACAAGCACAAGCGCGCAGGTTTATCAACCCAACGCCACTCGTTGGGCATTCCCTGAAGCTTCTGCAGGCAATGAGACCATTCAAGCTTCGGAATGGTCGCAGTCCGCCATGGTGTCAGTGTCTGGGGGTTTCCCTGGAGACCAACCGGTCAAACACCCAAATCCACGCGCTTCTGGTGTTTGTTCATGTTGGTTTCCGCCGTCCGTCTAACTGTATGAGTCCGACGGCCTCCAGCATGTGATAGGGGGGGATTTCATTCCCATGGTTGCTGTACTACTTTTCCATCGATATCGCCATACGTCGAAATACGTTCGAAGAAGTGCTCTACCGTTATCTTCAGGGTTCTTCCCAGGGTTCCCTCAATTCGCAACGTCACAGATATCCCTGCGCCTTATATTGTTGCTCGATCGTTCTCAACGAGACTGGAAGGTAGGTTTGGTATCTGGGGTCTCAGGCCGCTCCTTGGGTGTCCCAGCTATCCTCATGTAATGGAAGGCCTCGGCTGTGGTAGCTCATCATTGGCCGCCAGCCTAACTCAAGGCCAAAAAGATACCACGGTAACATGGTCCGAGCAGAAGGTGTGGTCGTCAGAAAACGTTCTGCGCTGGGAGTCAGCGTGATGCAGTGCTGGCGCTCGTCGAGCTGCGTCTGCTGACCACATACATACATACATGAATACCCTGGTGCATGCGCCGTGGCAGTCGACCCTCTCCAACCGTTCTGCGCCCGCTCCTTGCAAACGACACGGGGGAGTGCTAAAAGCGGATCATGCCACCGACATGTCGACTGCAGAAGGATCAGATCAGGCTACCTATAACAACATGCGAGGATCTTATTTCAACCAGTTCCCTGGAACCTCGTCGCCATCATTCGCCGACAGCCTGCAGGTTGCATCTCTGTGCTTCACGTTACATTGCAGACACATGCGTACCCTCGGATGACCGACATGGTCCGTTCCGCTCGCCGCTCTCCTTGCCACAATGGCCTCAGCTGGCGGGCAGCAAAGCGTCAGAAACTATGTCTGCCAAGGCAAGGCTAGAGCTCGGCATGTCGAGAAGGGATCACCGGCTGGGATACAGGGTTTTCAAATTACAGAAACCTCTTGCTGTGAGCATCAGGCTCGTGAACGCCGCACAGCACTCCTTCCCTTTCCGTCTCTGCGCACCGCCAGCATTGCAGCATTGCAAGGATCATGGTTGCAAACCGACATGGCCCATTGACGCCCAGAATCTTGCCGTCTGGTCTGGCCAACCTGCACGGCTCCGGGAAGGGGGGGTGTCTGTCACTGGAGTGGTGTGGCAGAGCAGGGCCTTTTCCGATGAGGTTTCTAGCCGTCGGTTGAGGGGGTCTTGCTGCCTTACACCAGCACGGACAAAAGGGGTGGCGGTGACGTGGACTGTAACAGATGATGCGTCGGGAGGGTTGCAACAGCCAGCCAGCCAGTCAGCGGGTGATTTACATTTCTACATGAGGAGGGCGGGCAGCGCCGTGATGTACGAGGTTGCTGCGGGAATCTGTTGAGAGATGGTTTGTACATGTATACAAGTCTAATTGTTGAGGCTTTGCACTTCGGCCCGAACGCGATATCTCCTACAGACGGCTCTTCTGGCTGGGCCTCCATTTGGCGTATGGGTGTTCTTCCTTCCCGGGAATCAGATGGTCGACGGCGCCCGTGTTCAGGAAGCCAGGATGGACCTGGTCCAGGCTCGTCACGCCGCACATTTTCATTGTCGTTTCCAGCTCGTCGCGAAGAACTTTTACCCGTCAGTGTCTGGATATAATACATCCTCTCGAGGAAAGTAGGGGGGTGTGTGCACTCACTGTCAAGATACCGCTCGACACCCTCGGTGCCGTAGTTGAGGGCGTACAGCAAGCCCCTGCCGACGCCGACGGCGCGGGCGCCGAGGCAGAGGGCCTTGAATATGTCGGTGCCGCGGGTGACGCCGCCGTCGACGTAGACCTCCATGCGGTCGAAGACCTCGGGGCAGTTCTTCTGCAGCTCGAGCAGGACGAGGATGGTGGCGGGGGCGGTGTCGAGGCTGCGGCCGCCATGGTTGGAGACGACGATGGCCTCGACGCCGTGCTCCATGGCGCGGACGGCGTCCATCCAGGTCTGCACGCCCTTGAGCACGATGGGCAGGCCGGGGACGGTGCGGCGCAGCCAGGCGAGGTCGTCCCAGCCGACGTTGGCGTCGATGTAGCTGCCCATGATGCGGCCAAGGGCGCCGCCCTTGGCGTCGTTGCGGGCGGCGGCGCCGGAGATAGGGGAGCTGAGGGACTCGTCGGACTGGACGCGCTCGTCGGCCTCGCGCTTTCCGGGCAGCGGAGCGTCGACGGTGAGGAAGAGGGCCTTGACGCCGCGGCCCTGGGCGTCGCGGAGAAGGCGCTCCGAGTTGGCGCGGTTCTTGTCAACGTAGAGCTGGAAGAAGACGGGGACGTCGTAGGGCACGGCGACCTCGTGGTCCGCGTGGGCCGCGAGTATGTCGGCGAGGGGGAAGCTGGCGCTCACTGAGACGGTCTGGGGGATGCCGGTGGCCTTGAGGGCGCGGCCGAGGGCCTTTTCGCCCTCGGGGTGGATGAGCTTGGCCATGGCGGTGGGGGGCGCGAAGAGGGGCAGACGGGCCGGGTGGGAGAGGAGTGTGGTGGCGGTCGAGACGGAGGCGACCTTGCGGAGGACGCGGGGGCGGAGGGTGATGGCGGCGTAGGCCTCGGCGTTGCGGCGCTTGGTGTGGAGGTCTGTGGCGGCGGAGGAGACAAAGGCCCAGGCCTTGGGGGAGAGGGAGGTGGAGGCGACGGTCTCAAAGTCGTGCGCGCTGATGAGGGTAGAAAGGGGTGGTTTGCCCGCCGGCGGCGGCGTCGTCGTCGGGGAGGGCCCGGACGAGCTTGGTGGTGGTGGTGACATTGTGAGGGGCGGGACGGTGCCTCTGAGTTTGGATGTGGTGAGGGTGCTCTCAACGAGGCGGGGTCCGTGGACTTCAGCGTAGGTCTCGGTGGCGTCGCGGCCGGCGTGCTTGAGGATTACGGCGATGCCGCCGGGGTGTTCGCGGATGAAGTCTGTAAAGTCCCAGACGCGGTCGTGAAGAACAATCCAGATGTCGTTGAGGGTGCGGTGGGAGGCGACTTCGGCTCGGGTGAGGGACACAGCGGGCATTACCTACTTTGTCAAGCCGTGGTTTTGAGATGAAGTTGAAGGTGGGATTGATGAACTATGTCTCTATTTAAGAGGCAAAGTGAAGCGGCATCTCGGTAGGATGCTGGCACGATGCTGGCATGATCGGGGGTCGATGTGGAGGAGCAGATCCGGGGGAGGTGGGTTCGGTGGGGGATAAGCGGCAGGGGCGGTCGCTCGGTGAAGCTGAGGCCGAGGCGGCGACGGCTGGGGACGGCTGGCGGGACCCACCGCGGGGTTCTCTGCCTTCAGCGCTACAAGCACCATATACAGGCACCAGATATAGGCACCAGATCCTACACTCACAGCACTGCATCCATGGCCATGGAGGGGCAGTTAAGGGTGGAGGGATGAGGGATCAGAGCTTGGAGCTGATGCTTCAGGAACCACACGTCAGATATCACGCTTCAAGACAATCATCTTCATGCTTTCATCTTCATTCCAAACTACCCCGCCAGCGCCTTCGTGATCAGCGCCGTCGCCCGCTCGCTGAGGTCCATCTTCAACGCCAGCGCCCGCCCCGGCTCGCTCATCTTGGCCCACGTCTTCTGCAGGATACTGATGATCTTGGCCTCGTCAATCTCCTCCTTGCTCTCGAACCCGTCAAACTGGTCGTCCAGGAACACCAGGCACGCCACGTCCTCCAGCACCTGCGTCTCCTCGTCCCCGCTGAGGTTCTCCTTGCGCACCAGCGCCGCAACCCGCGCCACGTCCTCCGCGGCGATGCCCACGTCCGCGCCCGCCAGCAGCTCGGCCACCTGGACCGCTGCCTGCGACTTGAGCTTGGCCCGCCACGTGAGGTACCCCGGCCGGGTCATGGGGAACGTGCTGCGCGGGATCTCCCACCGCCGGAAGTGCTGCGCCCGGCACGCGAGCTGCAGCGTCGGCGGCGCGTTCGGCTGCCGGACCGCGAGCCATTTCGTCATCTGCTGCGCGTAGTGCAGCTCGTACGGGATCGGCGGCGTCGTCGTCGACTGCTTGGGGTCACCCTCGTGCGCCGCGTCGATGAGAGCGAGGCCTTTTTGGAAGTTGGCGGGGAGTGTTGGGAGCGCCATGGTGTTTTCTTGATTCGAGGAGCTGTTTATGGCTTTGCGAGAAGGTCTTTGGCTTGGTGTGCTGGTGGTGGTGGTCTGTTATCTGAGATAGGCAAGGGAGAGATCGTGAACGATATCGGGATCTGATGAAGTTGCTGCCGATGAGTCAGCGTCTCTGCCCAGCGAGTGATTGGTTCATCACTCGCGACCCCCTTTTTATTCAAACGACGAGCTGAGGAGTTGAATAGAGAAGTCGAAGGAGGAGGGGACGGGTGTGAGCCAGACGAGAGTAGCATGGGTCCGGCTGTTGTGGAAGTGCCTGCGACTGCCCTTCGACACTTTGTTTCGACATCTGTCAGTCATGTCCCAAGGGCATACCCCGCCCGCTCAGCACGGCGCTTCGAGGCATGCCGTGAGCACCCCCTGATACCAGACCTCGAAACATCACACCTTGGGCCTCGCTTTCCTAGCTGCCGCGTCCCCTGATGGGCTGACTGTCATACCGGGGCCTGAGCCTGAGAGTTCAGAGGAAAGATTACTGTAACATGATCAGCAGAGTTCCACCACGTTAGTTGAGCGGTTGGTGCCGTTGGTTATGCACGGGGACCACCAACCGCATAATGCGCTGGAGCCGAGCCTTGGCGAACGAGAAGAACCAACATGGTTTAAGAAGCCCTGTCGCCCATAGATCGCGTTGATTCCCACCCGCGTCTGCCTCTTGCGTTCACTTTTGGTCGTCGCCGTGCTCGCCGCTCATGAGACTTTTCACGGCGAACACCCGCTGCGGCGTGTTTCTCCTCCTCGTCTTCCTGCGACGTATCACGGCGCTCCTCATAATCACCAATGAATATTACGACCTGGTTGTGGGCCGGGCTTTTGTGTTGACTTGGGAGAATGCAACCGCGCCGGTAGATCTGATGCTGGGATCGCCTGCGGGGGTGTTAGAGACCATCGCCGGTATGTCCGCCCAGGATTGGTGATGTCCAGTATCGCGCACCAGGTAATTAACAAATAGATACCCAGGCGGACTCGTCGGCTCGTCTTTCGTCTGGGAAGTTCCCGATGACAAGACAGGCGTCAACCTGAACTTTGTCATGCACGACGGCGAGACAGTGGCCCGCTCCCCTTTTTTCATCATCAGAGACGAATGGGTATGTTACTCTGACCTCATGACATGTATAGTGGTGATTGTTTTCTGACGACGTTCCAGATGGTTCCGCCTTCGACATCAGGCTCTACTCCGTCAGCATCCTCCACGTCATCTCCGTCAAGCGAAGGCGGCGCTAGCAGCGGACCCAGCGGAACGACCATCGGCATCGCCGTCGGCGTGAGCTTGGGCGTCGTTGGGATACTTGGGCTCCTCGCTGGATATTATTTCTACCGAAAATCGAAACGTAACAAGTCACCAGCTGTGCAAGAGACTGACGATACTGGAACCCCGATGCACCCTGAGCTTGACGGGTGGCATCCCGGTGCCGGGGTGAGAACGTCGGAGCTTGGAGGCACTCCGGTATCCGAATTGCCTTTGGCATATGGAGCACACGATATGGGTGGGGAGAAGGGGTTTCGCCAGCCGGCAGAGCTGAGCTGAGCTGAGCGCAGATGTACAGAGATGGAAATGGAACATTCGGATCCTTGGAGAGTTTTCCGGAAGTTTTAAGGGGGGTGCTGGGCAGCCCTGCAGAGATATGGCACATATGGTTTCCAGCGCGGTTTCCTGCATACATGGAATGTTCGAGGAGCCACAGGTAGGAGTCGAAAGCTGCCGAAGACGGCAGCTTGCATCTGTACGAAGTCACCATGATGGTGGCAGTCGTTGCCTTGTTGACGCTGCACACCGCCTCCGCATCCCTCGGGTAGCCTGCCGGCTGCTTTTCGAGAGTTGCGGTTGCCATATTGTAGCATGTTGGAGCAGTCCGCAAGCTTTCTCTGTCAACTGCCATGGTGGTTGTGTTTTTCTGCACTGTTCGGGTCTCAGGGTTAGACCAGTCGAAATTCCCAGGAAGGCAGTTCAATCGGACAACAGCACTCTTTCAACAATCAACCAAGAGCCCAGAGCTCAACCATGCTGCCCATTGACCTCTGTCCACGGCGGCATCTAGTCCCCCTTAAATCCCACGGCAGGATAACTTTCATTCTGCTACAATGAGTATTTGCACAACAGTTCAACTATAAGCCTCTAAACCTAACGAACCCTTTGGTGAAGTCAATGTGATACCCGACACTGAATATTCCACTATCAGACCTCTTGTTACACAACAAAACTTGCACGTGCCTTTGTCCTTATCTAGGCAGGCACCTGTTCGCGTCTGATCTTGCAACAAGCTGCTATATATCGCGTCGCGTCACATGATCAACAAAGCAGTGCTGGACGAATAAATAAATATACTCTCCTTATAGCCCAGAAGGCAGGAGCCCCAGCTGCCCAGGTTAGTCTTCTGCACTCCGTCCGGAGACCATTCTTTCCACCAAGCCAAACCGGCAGGTAACCTACGCGACTGCCCTGCTCGCATCATCACGATCACCAAGAAGTGATCAGGTGTCACAGTCAACTCGATATCAAAGCTACTCATTCGCCTTGAAACCCAACAGCGACCCTACCAGTACGTCCTATATCCCATATATTCTGCCGGTTCCCTATGTGTCCAGGCGGTTACCTACCATCTGCTTGGCCGGCAGGATCGCAACTAACCCCTTCAGATCACCAACATGGGCAAGTCCAAGCGCAGCAAGCCCACCGGCAACGATGCCCCGAAGGTGGACAGGGACGAGGAAGTTCGCATCTCTACCGCGAACCTCGTTCTCGGTCTGAGACCCTTCGTCCCCCGGCACAAGAAGAAGTCTCACAAGCACGAGCATAAGCGCGTTGCTGAGATGACCGCTCCTGCCGCGGAACCCAGCTCCTCGGACGAGAGCACTAGAGAGTCCAGCACCACGAATGATACCTCAGAGAAGGCAAGCGATGAACAGCCCGCCGCATCTAAGGAAGCCACCGGTGGCGAGACTTCCACTGTAGAGGCTCAGTCCGAGTCAGAGTCCACGGACGACACTGGCGGTGCTGAGTCGTCGAGCGCCCCCAAATCGAGCGATGCCGAGCCCGGCACCCATGAGCAGGCGTCTGAAGCTGCCAGTAACGGCAAGAGCGAGAAGAGTGAGAAGAGTGTGAGTTTCGCCGACGGAGAAAGCCAGACGGATGAGTCCGTACAGATCTCTTCTCCCCGGGATGACAGCACCACCCTGTCCAAGGATGTGTCCGTTGAGGAGACAACCGCCGGTACTCAAGCAGGCACCCAAGCAGGCAAGTGGACTGAGTCGGAGGATGCCATGATCGTTGGCATGAAAGAGGACAATGCAAGCTGGGCCGTCATCGGCAACGCCATTGGACGGGGCAAGAACGAGGTGAAGAAGCGGTACCACGAGATCAAAGTCGTCAAGGCCAACGCTGCCGCTGTGCAGGACGGTGAGAAGGATGCCACGAAGAAAGCAGAGAAGTCGGAGGAAGCAGAGAGTACCAACGACACAAGGGAAGACGGTAACAGACACAACAAGAAGAAGAGCAACAACGACAAGTTCACTTCAAAGAACAGCTGCAAGAAGAAAGCCTCGAAGAAAACCAAGTCACCACCCAAGCCCGCCCACTCCACGGCATCGACCTCCCTCTCCGCAATGGAGGCAGCTCTCCTCGCCTCCCCCGCCTCATCTACCACCGACGACGAGCCGGGCGGCTACGATGCAGACGACTACGACCCCTATGCCCCTGGACCACACACCGATCCCATCGCCCACGAGCGCGAGCGCCGCCGTCAAGACCGCTTCATGCAGCGCCACCTCTGGGCCGCTCTGTATCCGCGCCGCACCGCCGCCGAAGACTTTGCCGGCCAGGGCTTCTCGCGCCGCGACCGCCGCCTGCTCGCTGAGCTCGAGGACCGCCGCCTCGGCAACCGCTGGCTCGAGATGCAGGCCAACTTCTTCAACGCCACTGGCCGCATGCTCCCGCTGCACCTCATCAAGGCCAAGCTCGAGGGCCAGAGCCCCACCGACGAACAACAGATGCTGCCCCGCGTCGCCCGCTTCCAGCAGATGGTCGCCAAATGGAACAGCAGCGTGGCCGACAGCGAGGAGCTGCTCGATCCGGCTTCGGTGGGAGAGGCCCCCATGGACGCGATGAAGTGAATATTCTTCTTGAGCAACGGGGCTTTTCGAGTGTTTTCTGCGCTGGACTCTTCTGAGGGTTACTCTATCGCTCTAGGTTTGCATGGGCGTTCTTGCTTAGCCGCTCTGGTTTCATGACCACTAATAATGATGATTTGGCTTCGGAAAAGGGCACGAGTTGAGGGAGGACTCTGGGCACGATGCAGACTAGACGACCTGAACACGCGACATGATCGTTTTAAAACCCTTGTTTACTCCCAGTATCAAAACCGGCTATGTGTGATCCAATGCTCCTGTCCATGCAAATCCATCAACAACCTGTCTCGTATCGTATCTTCACCGATGTCGCGACCTTCTAGGCGGGTACTTGTCAGGAAACCACATGTTGCACTCGTCGCAGGCTTCGCCAAGTTGGATGGTCTGCCAGATCTGGCGATGATTGCATGGCTTCTGAATGAGGCTGGCGGGATGACAGAAGCGGGCGAAGGTGAAGGTCAGGTGCTTGCAAACGAACGCGTGGGCATAGTACTGGCACATGATGTCGTTCTCGTCCTGCCGAGCACAAGAGGCGAGGTCTGGTGTGTTCCGCTTGTAGACGGCGTCGTGCTGACCGCAAAGAAGGTGTCTTCTCCGATTTGGCTTCGTCTCTCGAAGACCGGGTGATGATGGGGGTGATTGCTGAATGGAGGTGGGCTAACTCGTCTTCAAAGATGGTTTCTCGAACACTGAATAGTACGAATTGGGGGTTTTCCGTGTTGGTATCGAAGCTGCAATGAATGCTTCCAAGCGGAGGACCGGCAATGGCAAGTAAAGTAGCAAAATGATGAGCGGCCACGGCTGCGGTCCATGTATTTCCACAATGGCGATGAGCTGAGTGAGATTTGCACAAGGAACGGTTGTACGAGATCCTGGCGGTGCGAGATATCATCCCGTCAAGAACATCAGAACGTCAGAAGCTGCCATCACTTATATTAGCAGGCAGGCAAGATGAGCAAACGGCGAGAATGTGTAGAAATGGAGTATGTGAAGGCATCGGGCATCAAGGCTTCATCGAGAATGGCAGAAAGACGAGTTGTTTGGCAAGCTGTAGGCAGCCTCGTACCCAGGCATCAAGCCGAAAGCTATGCAGAGGTTCGAATCCAATAAAGGACAGTATCTGTCGAGTGGTCGCCATCTGGAGCTGTTGTTGAGGTCGCACAACGCCGTTTCAAGTCGTGTTTGCTCATGTCTCGTGGGAGCAAACGGGCATGGCCAGACAGGGCTGCAGACAGCTTTTGGGATATGCTTCGCTTGAAGTAGCTGCCCTATTAAGCAGAAACGGAGCTGAGACATCAGGCAGAAGACCGGTGAACCGACAGCTGGTTCTGCAAGCCCAAAGTGCTGGCAGCCTCGCTGTCACTGTAGCTGACAAGATGTAGTTGTACAAGTTGCTGGCAAAACACTGGTCGTCGTCGAACAAATAGGAAGGTGACCCCGACGTTGGGGATCCGAGCTGGTCACACTGGACATCCAGGCGACGTCGTGGAGGCCTCGGGACCGGGACACGTTGAGTAAGGCTGCAGACTCGGAAGGAGGATCGAGGTAGTCGATGACAGCCACGGCAGTCGTGCGTCGGCCGTGACAGTACCGCCACGTCTGAGACAAGCAGCAGCATCAGGGCAGCGGCACGCATGGCAACCCGAGACCTGCGTCCGGGTAGAGTTTGGATGTTGTGTTCGGTCCCGTCGTGTCGTCGGAGGGAATTGGGCGGCGCTGGGGCTGTCGTCTGGCCTGGCCTGGCCGGGTCTCGCAGACGCGTGGGAGAGGGGCACGGTTGCATAGCGCAGAGCGCATGGCGCATGGCTGTCGTGCGGACTGCATTTGCCTTTGCGTTTGCCTTTGCGTTTGCCTTGCATGCCGTGGCCCCCAATGGCTCCGAGGTAAGTGAGATCAGGTAGTCTCGTCCCATCATCTGGGGGTGGCGGAAGAGTCCCCCTCACCGCCAGTTTGTGTTGGCCAGTCCAGCTGTTCCCACATTATCCACGTTACTACGTCAGGCCTGGCAGACAGAAGCCATCAAGGCAGCGGCTTGATCGGGGTGATGGCCGCATATGTGGCGGCCAAGTGCCGGACGAGTGCAAGGCGAGGCGAGGTGAGGTGAGGTGAGCAGAGTTGGGCTGACGCCTTGAGACCGAGAGTACATGATCGGGTCGGCCGCGATGGCCTTTGGGCAACATCAGCTGGTCAGGCAGCGTGGCTGGGAGGCCATTTTATGAGATGATTCCAAGACGGGCAGAGCATGCCTTAGAGGCCAATTGGCTGGCTGAAGCTGAAGATGAGGCGCTTCCATCGTGCCCAGGAGACTCGGATGCGCTGGCAGGCTCGGAGGACGACCAATTGTGGCCGGTGATGTCGAGGTGAGGTGAAGGTTATGGTCGCGATGGCCGTGTCAGGTTGGGGTGGAGTTAGATGGAGCTTGCACTGTACATCGAACAATGTACACTACCCACTACCCAACTCGGCTGGAGGAAGGGTCCTTCGTTCTTGGTTCTTGCCTGTCGGGTGGAAAAAAGAGGTGGCTGGGGAAGGCGACACCCAGTGGGAGTGGAGTCGGCCAGGCCGGGGGCTCTCACCTCACCCCAGCCAGTAGCGCGTCACTTTCGTGCGGCCAGTCGCGACAGTGAGAGGAAGGGGAGAGAGCAAGTGAGGATGAGAGGAAAGAGCTACTTGGGTGTTACCTGCTGATTCTGGGACCAAGGGCAGGAACAGCCCCTGTAGAAGGTAGTTCGAGGTTGCCACCCTCTGAGCCTCGCCCCCGGGAAACAATGCATTCATCGGCGTACATGTATACACCACCACGCCTTGGTTAAGCCCCTGGTCCTGGGCCCTTCCTACAGTGTACGATCAGTAGGTCCATATGGATGTTTCAAGACACAAGACCAAGACATACAAGCTGCGAGACACGAGAAGGACGTCGCACGGATTTGCCGTTGAACGACGCCGGCCGAGGACGAGGGTCAGCCCGGTGCCACTCTGTACTTCCACTCCCACCCGAGGCGCCGTTCTCACGGAGCAGCATCTGCCCAGCCGTCAGACCGTCGCCAATCTTTGTCTTGTCTTGCGTTTCTTTGGTCTGCCGCGAGACGTCCCAATTGATGACGGTAGGCCATGGGACTATCGACCGTCTCAAGTGAACAGAAGCAACGCAAGACCTCTCGGCACAGCAGGGTCTGTCTCAGTGGGCGCGAGAGCCGGGACATGGCGCAGGTACCAGACATCATCTGCCTCGCGAATGGCACCCACAGCAACAGCAATGCGACGGCGACGGCATCGGCAACAACAGCTTCCTATCCTACCTCGCCCGTTGGCCCGTCAGAGCGTCAGAGGGCAAGACAGGACAAGACAAGCATCGCTCGACAATGACGCTGGCTCCCACTGCCAATTGACACCCAACGAGTCCCTCCCGTCTCGGTACACCTTCAGTCAGCCGGCTGTCCTTCAATCTCCTTTCACGGCACAAGAGGATATCCACAAAGCTAGACCCAGGCCAGCATCAGGATGGCACCCCCTTGGCCTTGGATGGTTCGCTCCATCAGCAGTCATTCAGCACGGTCAAACGACCACAGGCCAGAGCCACCCCTGGACCCGGACCAGGTCCCTGACCCCGGCCGATGCTTCATTTTAGCGCGTCGTTCGTTCGGCCGGCCATTCAGCCTGGCTGATTGCCGACCATCTCCTCGTCCACGTCCTCGTCTTCGTGCGCGAAGACTCTCGCGAGCGAAACAAGAAAGACCCTCATCGTTCTCCGAGACGGCATCCCCCCAGCCATCTCATCCCACCCCCCCTCTGGCCAGCTCGCGCATCCTAGCGCCAGTCGTTACTCGTCCTGAACCTCCCTCTCGGTTCACCGAAGACGTCGCTGACGCCGCCGCCGGCGTCGACGCCAACGCTCATTCGACGCGCGCGGGTGCGAGCTTGTTGATTTGCGGACGACCTCGACGTGGAACCCAACGGCCAGCTCATCGTGCAGCGCAGCTCCGCATCGCCAGCCCATCATCTCCCTCGACCTCTGCGCTCGCCGCGCCCTCCACATCTGGGCTTTGCCTCCCTGCCTCCTCCTTGTCGTGGTACCACAGGACCACGCCTGCTTCTTCCTACCCTTCCGTCATCGCCAGAAAGGACGGACAGGACGGGTCGTCGGGCTTCTGTTGACGGGCAGGACCAGGCGTCTCCGACCACCAAGCCAAGGCCCACACTCGTTCATGCACAGTATCTCCACGCCCTGTTGCTGCTGCTACTGCTGATACGTACCCTGCGTCCGTCTCTGCATCTTGACCTGCACGTCTCCTTTAGCATACATATACCTACAGACTACAGCTACTTTAATCTTCCTACGTCTGGCACTGCTTTGCTGCTGCTTCTGCCGCGCTTTTCTGAGCTGCCTTTCTTCTCTCATTCATCCCCGGCCACCTCGTCCCCAGTCAGCCCTACCCTGTCCACTTCTTCGCGGAGATGGCCTATAGGTAGTCGAAGGACGACAGCACCACCACCACCACCACAGCACCACCTTCAAAGCAGAAGCGAACCCTCCTCGTCTCGTCTCGTTTCGTCTCCTCCCCCAGGCTCACCATCGGATCGCCTTCCCCACTGCCTTGGCCTGGCGACTATCAACTGCCAACCTCCGAGCCACGGCCTCATCCTGGACCGGGCCTCCCAGCGTCCTCGCCCCTCACCGCCTCAACCTTGCTTCGGCTGCCTCTGCCCACACTCGTTTGGCCATCCCCAGGGATTGCCCCCGTAATCCGCCAAATCTTCTACCACCAGACCGTGGATCTCCCGTTTATAAAGGCGACTTTGGTAGCGATTCCCCGGCCACACGACGCGTCGCCATGCTCTCTGCGAACCAACGTCAATCCGCCGCATTCACCTCTCAGTCGGAACTTCGCACCTACATCGCCTAGCCCTTTCACTGCCGTTCGTCATTCGCCAATCGCCATACACAGACGGCCGTCGCGACAAAGCAGTGCTGCAGTGTTGTTTTCGGTGCCCGTGTCGCTTTTTGCCTTGGGTCTACTGCACTGGCCAGCCTGCCCAACCGACCTTGCCCTACTTCGGCCGCCAGTCTGATGCACATTGGTCCGTCGTCCTCCAATGACCACGGCCCTCTCTGTCTCAACCCACCACCGACCAGTCAGACAACAAGTGCACTGTAGTGTACTGTTCTGACAACTGGAGCACCGGGAGATCCTGTCTCAACCTAAGCAGGATTGTGAGAGAAAGCACCTTGGCAGCCTCGTCGTCCGCACCTCAACTCACCTGTCACGCCTGCTCTCATGCATTCTGCCTGTCACGACCAGCTTCGTTCTCACCCTGCGCCTCTATTGCCAGCACCTTTTTCAGCGCAATCGCCCCGGTATCACTCGTTATATCCGGTCAGCACACTTGCAACGGAAATCACACCCAACTCCTTTGGTGTACGAAGACAACCGGAACGAGCCTCCGATATTATCCCATTCTCCACAGAACAGTTTAGAGGTCGGCCTTACTCACCCTGACATCAACTGCTGGCCCACGACGCCTACTCCCCGCCGGGCTGCGTGTATCGTGTCCAGTACGAATTAGCAGCATCCCAACGTGACTTGGCCACAGCACTATCCTGATGGCGTCGTCTCTGGTTGACCAGAAATTCCTCGGCCGGTTGGCGAGGACCGTCGAAGCAGACAACCCTCTGCTCTCGTCCATGCTCCTCAAGCTCCTCGGGCTGTCACTTAGTCTTGCTGAACAGCTGGTCACCGCCAAGAAGCAGCGGCGTCCAGATCCCGCCCGGAGTCCGAAGTCTCTCGAGCTCATACTTCACATCATATGGCTCTCTCGGGAAGGACTGGTTATGCTGCAGCAATATGTCATTCCCATGGTCGGCAACCACACCGAACTCAAAGTGCTCGCATACAAGCTGCAAGCATCTTTCTACTACATATTCGTCTTGTTCCACAACAACCCACCAGTATCAACGATAGGCATCTCGACGCCTGACCCTGCGACCAGCACGTCATTGCCAGGACCGACACCCCCCAGATCTGACAAGGGGAAGGGCCTCGCGATGGAGAGTGACTGGAACACATCGCAAAACTCCATACAGCCCACGCATCCGCTAGAAGGCGGCCCTGTCCACCCTCCGCCGGGCTTTGCTCCGAAACAGGACGCCGCCGACCTTCCCGCTCGATTTCTCAAGGAGCCAAAGGACTTCCTCCCGGAAGCCCATCAGTATTTCCAGCAGGCTATCGGCCTCGCAGACACGTATCTCTGGGGATCCCACTCCTTGCGCCTCTCCGTCAAGACCGAGTATGCTGCGTTCCTTTGGGACTGCTTACACGACGGCGAAGGTAGCCGCAAAGTGGCCAAAGATGCGATAGCTGAAGTTTATGAAGCTTCTGAAGGCATGGACGATGATATGTTCACCGACGCCTGCGAATTGGTCACTGTTCTGGGAAGAATGATGAAGCGAGGGCTGGGGTCGAATAACATGGGTTCCAGCAACACCCTGAGGAGAGACGTGGCCAGCCCCGCCCCGCCAGCTCAGACGCAACCTCCCGCAGCTGTGCCGCTACCAGGAATGGAGAATCCCATTTGAAGGGGCGCAACGCGATCTATCAATGTAAGGTGTGGTCGGATGCTCCTCCCTGACGACACCTCTGTTTGGACATGGTACGCCCGGACCAAACATCTTTGGGTCTGCCACAAAGCGACCTATCTCGACTGTATATCATCTATCCCAGTACGAAACTATCGACTTTAATACCAACAACACCCGAACTCAGCAACAGGGACTCGATCCCCAGCATTATAGGGCGCACATGGGGTCATTGATATAGCTGCATAGCGAGCCTCGCTTTCATTTGGTTTGGTGGGAATTTGTAACTATATGTATATCGGACATATCTACGCCGTGGAGGCTGTATTTTGTTATTTCGCTACCTGAATCTGTCTGGCCTTCGTGTCTCGTGCGGTGATGGGCGTGCCACTTTCGGAGAATGGCCTCCAGGTTTTCCCTGGGCGTACGATGTCTGATGATTTTTCTTGGATACCACGCAACTGTTGATGTCACAATAAGCGAACCGGCCGCCCATATCGTCCTTCGTGTATCTTGCCGCTGACGAAGCAGTTCCACTTCATACGACTCCTTGGATCAAATGTCGTTGTGGAGTGCCTGGATGCATCCCATGAATCGAATAGGGCTACAGCTCTAGGAGACCCTTGTTGCCATGGTTGGACCTTGCGAGGACACAGGTACCTACAGCAAAACGTAGGACAAGGCTCACGCGTACATGCTCCAAGAGCAACACACCATTAGCCAGACAAACATCGCCTAGACGGCCATCGAGCCTAGGTGACGTGTCCTCGGCAGTGAGATGGGCAACAAGTCTTAGGTTCAAGCAATCACGGCATACCAAGAAGCAGCAGGGAAGCAACGCGGGTTGAAGAAAAAGAAGAATGATATATGGTATCTCGAAGTAAATCGTTCCAACGCCTGTAAGCCGCCGAGCTCTTTATGAGCGCCTCCAGTGATGAGTATATACTATATAATGGCATAAGAAGGACCGCAACGCCCCCAGATTCCGGGCCCAAGCCCTCCGGCATAAACGTCTATGACTATCGTGAAAACCCCCCCACAGACGACTCACTGGTTCTTGTCCCACGCAGTAGCCCTGGCCCTGGCTCCTGCGGGCCCCGGCTTGCGTCGTCGACTGCCAATGTTCAGCAGATCCTGGCTCCTGCCGGTGACACGGCCATCCTCAAAATGTTCGTGCCCGACGGTGATCAACTTGAGTATGGTGCCAAAGCCGACGACAACAGAAGTCGTGCCGACCTTGACCATTGGCCCGAGCTCTGAGATGATGAGACAGCCACCGTCGTCATCGTCTGAGTGTAATGGCCTCGTCTCATAGACGTCGTGACGGCCCGAGTGCGAGGCAACCCAGACTTCCCACTTGTCCGCGTTGAAGCCTGGCACGTCATCCCGCCGGAAGCTGTAGAGACGTTGGCGCAGGCCCTGGCGTGTCGGCGACGGATCAGGGCTGTAGCGGGCAGGAGCGGGCCGGTCTTGACGCACGCCGACGATAAACCCGCCTGGCAGAGCCTCCCATATCCCCGGGTTATTGATTTGCCTCTCCGACATCCTGGTATCGGACCACTTGCAGCAGCTCCGACTGGCTGGGGCGCCCGAATCGCGGAAGCAGATGGTATCGCCGTCTTCCTTGGGCGCGTAGGTCTGGATGATGCAGTCACCTGTATCAGCATTGTTGTACGCGAGGCTGAAGGAGATGAGGCCGACAGATCCGCATTGCGGTTTCCTTCGAGCTGAGTGAAAAGCTCGCAGGGTGCGGGCTTTCATGGGACCGGTCTCAAAGATGTGGAGAAGACGATGCGACTTGCCGTCGACAAGGTCGACTGAGTGATGCCGAGCTATGAGAAAACAGTCCAGTCCCGGGAGGGGTACCACCTGGAAGGCATCGCGGTCCTCAAGAGAGTGTATGTCGAGGCTGACAGAAGCCCAGCTCTTAGCTTGCTGGGTTGCCACATGTATGCAGCCTCGCCTAGAGGCTGTCAAGACGGAAAGGTTAGGTTCAGGTCCATGAGAAGCGATGGCTGCAGAGAGTTAGCGAGTGGATGACTGCTCGGAGCATCAATACGTACGCGTTTGGGCAAGAGGCTCCACAGAGACCAGAGGGCTCTTGCATATGGCAAAGTCGTTGGGCGTCTCAGTAGGAGGCGCGAGTTGCGTCATGACGCCGTTGCGGCGAACCACGAACAAAGGGGGGCTTGAATTGGCTGCAGCGGGGCCAAAGAAGAATGCCTGGTGCTTTTGCCCATGAAGGTCAACAGGCAGCGAAGGGCCCCATCGTTTCTCTGACAGATTCCAAAGATGTGTCTTGGAAGGTGACAGTAGGGCCAGCCAGCAGCATTTATCGTCGATGGCCATGGACAGTACCGGGAAGAGATCGTTGGGAGGGCTAGAGATGTCGGCCAAGGCGTAGTTCCCCAGCCCGGCCCGAACGTCCCAAACCCGAATTGCGCGATCCAGCCCGACAGATACAATATGGCCGTCGACAGAGGCACTCATCAGAACGACATCTAGCGTGTGCCCTTGTGATAGTGATGTGATTGACATGAGCGGTTCGTCATCAGAGTCATGGCCAGACTTGAATTCCGAGTCTTCCTCCCACAGAAGGTAGTTCATGAACAACCTGACAGCTGCCAGGATGAACACGACAGTCACCATAAAGCGGAACAGGTGATGATCGATGAAGTCATACAATGCGGGAAGAAGCGGGCGTTCCGGGATGCGAGGTGTTCGATCAGCGCCCTTGAGCACAAAGACAAGGGGGTCATAGACCTGAGCGATGTAGCTGTGCGCCCACGGCTTGATGACACTGATGACCTCACGGGCTGTTTCGTGGTCTTGGAGCCGAAGCCACGAGGTGGGACTTCTCGCCTGGTGAATGTCCACCAGTAAGGATTCCTTCTGTTGAGTCAGGTTCGCGTTGGCGTCCGACAGATGGAAGAGGCCGCCGAGTGCGCGGAGGATTGTTTGGTTTTCGAAGAAATGCCATTGAGCAACCAACACAAAGCCGACCATGATGATGGTTCCAGCGATGCGTGTGGACATGGCGATCCTTCCCTGGAGCAGCGCGTCGGTCCAACTCATGCGTGCGGCAGACTCGCTCGGACGCCTGGTTATCCTCGATGATGCTTTGTCCAGCGCCTCACTCAACTCCGTGCGCCTCACATCTACACCGAGTACCGAGAGGAAGAACGTCGACAGGTAGAAGAAGTCGAAAATGATGGCGACGGCAGCAAACGTGCAGAATGCGGAGACACCAGGAGAAACAACCTTGGAAAGCGCCCAGAGAATGAGTACGTTCTGCGTGGTGCTTGCCAGAGCGACGGGGGCCGTGTCACCAAAGGCATGACCGATACGACTGCTGGTGCTCTGTTCGGAGGGCGTGGCAATGACGGCGTTGATGAGCCGGAAGACGTTTTCGAGACTCATGGAGAGCACGACAACAGGGTATGCTGCTTGGGGAATCCTGGAGAGATCGATCTTAAAGATGGCGCAGACTGTGAAGCTCGAGAAGATAGATAGGATGATCTGTGTCATGACGGTCACCACGAGACCGATCTTGGACTTGACGGCCCTGAGCTTGGACATGCTGACGAGGAAGTAGAGCAATGATAAACCATAGGCGAGGGCCAGGATAATGGTGTCCTGTGCGGACATGGGCTGGAACTGGAACTCATAGAGCTGATTTGACATGCTGCTGCCGTCGGCGGGGTATGCAGTCCATTTGTCTGCCATCTGGGCAGCGAGAGATGCAGCCCTTCGCTCCCACTGACGACCCACGGGTGAGTCGCGCAAATGAATGAGGGTGATCACGAGGGCGTCTGCGGCAAGAAGTCGTCGGTCCTCGAAATGTTTGCCGCTGAAAACGATGGAGTGCCTGAGAGTGGTGTTGACGGATGTGGGCTGCGTCTTGCGTTGGTTCACAGTAGAAATGATGTCCATATCAGAGCTGATTCTTTCAGGTGAGCCGTACCAGTACTGCAACGGCGAGTGGAAGAACCAGGACTGATTGGTTAGGCCATTGATGACATGGAAAGCGTCGCGGTCGTCGGGTGTCAGGTTCATGTCCATGGTCGGATCCTGTACCAGCATGGTGGGCTGATCCGGGCGACGGGGATCGAAGTTCTCCGTCGGGCCGAGAAGCTCGTCCTGCAGTTGGAGTGCGCCGAGGAGAACATTGCGGTCGAGGGCCTCCATGTAGCTCCCGTGAACCCAGATGGAGCGCATCACGACATCGGGTTCTACGGAGGCCTTCTCGAGGGGCTGTGCCAGGGTCCAGACATGATGCGGCAGGTTGGAGGCACCGTTGGTGAAGTCGGTGGTGTAGAGGAAGGGGAATGGGTATATCAGGATGGCGGCGACGGCGGACGAGATGAGCAAGGTGGTGATCACATGGCGAGTCGCGTAGGCGCCGTATCGCGCAAAGGCTCGGCGCAGAGGGTGAGAGGGTGGGAGGACGGGAGCTTCGGTAGTTCTAATGTCGTCACTCGAGTCAGCGAGGAGCTCTTCTCTCTTCTCTCTTCACAAGATTGTAGGGGCGGTGGGATGACGTGCCCTCGAAAGGGATAGAGTAGATACCAAATCATCTGCGGCGAGACTTGCGATAGCAAGTTTAGCAGGTTAATGGGTAAATCGGAGGGGCAGGCGCAGCCTTAATGTCGTGTGTCGTCGTCCATGGAGCAGGACGCGCGAAGACGTTGTTGGGCGTCGGAGTAGGCGATGTGAGGGTGGACCGGACCAAGTCAATGGCGGGTAGCTTGGTCGACGGAGGCTTCCATGGGGGATGGTATTGTTGGTTCGTGAGTCCGTCGGGGTGGAGTCGAGATGGACGGGTTCGGCTCGGGGTGGTCGAAGGATGCAGCTGGCAGCGGGCGGGAGGGCCTTTTTTTACGGCGCCTTGCGTAATGCAGAGACAGATAGCGCGGTGTAGTCTGAGACAAGGAGGGGAGAGGTCGGGATGGCGAAGGCGTTGGCAATGGTGATGGGTGGGCGGTCGAAGTCAAACGAAGGGCGATGATAGGACGACAGTCAATCGGGCGCAGGCGATGTCTGTTGTTTCGTGAGCTGGATTCGCAGGAAGTAGACTCGGCGGGAAGATGGGGAGGGGGGGCGTGTGTGTGTGTGTCTGCGAGTGAGTGTGTGAGGTGGGCCGGCCGGCGGGTTCGAATCGTCCAAAAGGGGGGGATGTGAAGATGTTGAAGCTAGAGTCAAAAGACGGGATATGGTGGTGGTGGAACCTTGGCAGCTTGTCCCCCCGAGGCCACATCCCAGGTGGTGTGGTTTGCGGTTCGTACCCAAGTCCAAGTCGCCTGATTGCAGGACTCTCAGTGGTCGCATCAGTGGGATCATCGCCCGGGGGAGGGCCTGATGGGGGGTGGGCTTCGGGCGGGGGTCCAGAACCGCCTGAGCGTCGACGGGGTCGCTTGGCCCTCCCAACCTGGGACCTTGGACTGGATCTACTTGGATCTGCGCTGCCTCAGCTTCCGACCTGCCAAGCGCCGATTGATCACCCATCTGATGCATCTCTGGCGAGCTGATGTGGTCCCTGGCAAGCTGGGAGATGGCGAGATGGCAGGTTGGGATGGGCCGGCTGGCTCGTGACGTGTTGCTTTACTCAATGAAACATCTCGAGACACTGTCTCGCAGGTAGCTTTGGAGCTAGCCTCTCTCCCCCCCTCCATCCTCCTCCCTGCCCTTCGTCGCGATGCGATGGATGTGGCGGAGGCATTGGGAGGCCTGAAGATGGCATTGGGTCGAGTCGGCGGCGTCATGCAGCTGTCCTGTTTCTGCCACAGGAGGCGTTTCGTTTCTTTCCTTCACTTGAAGTGTTGTCGTCGTGGCCAAGCCGCGGAGTCAAGTCGGTTGAGCCTTCGGCAACGGAAGACCACCGTAGAGCATAAACCAATCGAAGCCCTGCCCTCCTTGCTGGCTGGGTGATCGTGGCTTGGCCGTCCTCTGCGCCAGGGAATTCAGCATGGCGGCAGACGCTCTCTCGGGGTCGTTCCTTGTCCGGGTCGCGGAGTTGTCGGCTTGTCGTCTCGTTCAGGGTTGTCCTTTGAAGAAATCGAGCGGTCCAGATTCCATGTGGTGCTTGATCGAGTGCGACAGGGCAGAGGCGAAGGCAAAGACGAAGGTGCGGGCGATGAGGGGGTGAGAAACCACCCAGCCCAACCGTGAGGCTCGTCTGTCCGGTCGAATCGACGCCTAGTCGAGCGACTCTGAGGGGGAGGGACGGCTTGGTTATATGTCCCCCCGACCGACCATGACAGGGCTCCCGAGCCAAACAATCCCACGACCATGTAATCAAGATTGCCACGTTTCGATCTGCGCCAAATCCGAATGTCCGTACGGTCGTATGCCCCGTCAGCGGTAAGAAGCAGGCTGCCGCATGGTCCAGGCCCCCTTCTCGTCGAAATAGCATCCCTTCACCATCATCATAATCAGCTGAGCCGGCTCTGAAGTCAGGCCATTCCCACAGGCGGCCATGGCCTGATTGGTGGGTCGCCGTGCCGCAAGGACCCCAACACGCCAGATCCTGTCGTCTGTGAAAGCTAATGCGGACGCGTGCAGCCAGGGGATGTCATCGGAACGTGCATTGTTGGATCGTTTGGTGCTGGGGTTCCATTTGTTTCGGCTGTTTGTATGTCTACCGATGCAGGGTCCAGACGCTGGATGGGATGGGGATGGGGATGGGGATAGGTCGGCACGGCAGGCAAGCCGGGCACATCACAAGTCTGGAGTTGGGCGAGCATCGTAGGGTCGTATCGTGCTGACGACAAGCCACAGTATCGGATGGGGCCGTGGCTTGATCAACCCCACACCACAACCGCAGGCACCCTCCATCAGTGCATCAGCGCATCAGGCAGGCGAAGTCTTCAGCAGCCTCACTTCACCTTCGTCGGATCAACACGCCCTTTCACATTTCATATGCTGCCACCATGGACACAGCACCGGACGACCCCATAGCTGATCTCATCACAACTTACAACGAGTTGAACAGCAACCGCATCGAAGAGCTCACCGATGAGCCTAGCCCCCTCGAGTTTATGAGATATGTCGCCCGCAACACCCCCTTCGTCGTCCGCAACGCCGCAACCTCCTGGGAGGCCTTCAAGAGATGGGATAAAGAGTTTCTCAACAACACTCTAGACGGCCAGTCCGTTAACGTTGCCGTCACCCCCCACGGGTACTTCCTCTCTTCACCCGTTCGTCTACGACACCATCTGACCCCTCCAGCAACGCCGATGCGCCTACGCCACTACCTGATGGCCGCCTCTCACTCTCTAAACCCCACGAGGAGCCCCAGCCCTTCAGTGCTTTCCTCGACACCATCATCACTCAAACGGCCGAGGACCTCTCATCCCCCGATCCCACCCCCGCCTCCGCCGAAGTCCTCTACGCCCAGACGCAAAATTCAAACCTCCACACCGAGTACGCCCCCCTCTTTCATCTCGACCACCTCCCCCGCTCCCTCCCTTTCGCCCGCATCGCCCTCGACCAGCCCAACCCCGACGCCCTCAACCTCTGGATCGGCAACGCCCGCGCCACCACCGCCCTCCACAAAGACAACTACGAGAACCTCTACGTTCAGCTCCGCGGCCGCAAGCGCTTCGCCCTCCTCCCGCCCCACTGCCACCCCTGCGTCAACGAACAGCCGCTCCGCTCCGCGACCTACCGCCGCTCCGGCCCCGGCGCCGACGAGTCGGCCCTCGTCCTTGAGCCCGATGACGGCGCCGACGACGTCCCCTTCGCGACCTGGGATCCGGACCGCCCGGAGGTCAACGCCACGCCCTACTCGCACCTTGCGCGGCCCGTCATCGTCGTGCTCGAGCCTGGCGACATGCTCTACCTCCCAGCCATGTGGTACCACAAGGTCTCGCAGTTCTGCACCCCGGAGGACGAGGGCTTCGTCCTGGCCGTCAACTATTGGTACGACATGGAATTTAGCGGGCCTCTCTACCCCCTGAGCTCCTTCGTCCGCAACTCAGCCCTGCGAGCGCAGGCAGAAGCGCAGCAACGGCAGACGACGGCCTGAGAGTCTTTGAGCCGTTCACTACCTGCCTTCAGTCGACAGTAGCCAGGGACAACGAGCACATACATGCATGACACGGCGCACACGAAAGCAGTGCAGAAGTTAAGTCATCCTGACACAGGGTATTCACATCTCATCCCTCCGCCGCAACTGGCCCATTGCCCACCGCGGTACTACATCCTCCGGCCCTCTTCGGCCGCGCATCCCCCCCGTCTCAAGCATGCGTCTTGAGACCGTCCCCTCTATATGTACACTGGTGACGATCAATGCCGCCCCTATTATCAAAACAGGCATCTTTATGCCATCATCGAGAAGAAGAAGAAAACGTGGCGGTTGGGTGCGGTGCCCCTCGATCCATGTGAGAACAGCCCCTCACCCAGGACATCTCTCGCCTGCGTTTCTTGAACCCAAAACGCCCAATGCCAGCCAGCCCCCTGGCGCATCAAATCATTGTACACCGCTTTTTTTCGTTCCCATGTTTCGGTCCTTCCTCCTCGGGTCCCTGCCTATATAAAGCAGACGGACGAGGCAAAGAAAAAACGCATCCAGAAGACTACGAGTCGCCCAAGGCCTGTAGCATGCTGGGATCTGAAAGCACAACTG
Source organism: Verticillium albo-atrum (assembly GCA_002851705.1). Lineage (NCBI taxonomy): Eukaryota > Fungi > Ascomycota > Sordariomycetes > Glomerellales > Plectosphaerellaceae > Verticillium > Verticillium albo-atrum. The sequence goes on from NMXJ01000009.1 coordinate 1,583,033, forward strand.
CCCACCCAATGCGCAATGAATCACGATGTCGCAAAAAACCACCATTAGTTGAGGAAGCCCTTGCACAAAGCCGTCCCGCAAAGACAAGGGATGCGATCCAGACTGCCAATCTCTCGCTCGAACTTGTAGTCGTAGGTCAACTCCTCGCCTGTCAAACTGTTAGCATGATGAAACTCCAGACAACTAGCGGCGGTGTAAACTCACTCCGAGCAATATCGCGAAGCGCATAGATGACAATACGCTTGCTGCCATCCACTTTGATGATCTTGGCGGTACAGTTCGGCATGCAGCTGTGGTTGATGAAGCGGGCGATGCCACCCTTCTTGGTCGCGTCGATGACCGTGTTCTCGTCGATACGGAACAGGTAACTGCTGCCCATGCCTTGCTTGAGGTATCGCACCTCGCGAATCTCCGAAATCTGCTGGCGGACTTGCTCGCCAACGTACTCGATGATCATGTCGTCTTTGTTGATGTTCTCCTCTGTATAGAGACCCCAGTTGTGGATCGCAGAACGAGCAAACTTGACAGGCTTCTTTCGCTTCTTGAGCTGGTTGAACTTGAACACGTCGGGATCGCCCGACGTCTTCATTTCGTCCTGCAGCGCCGTGACGTGCCTGCGGTTGTTGGCACGGTTGGCTCGCGAATTGCCCTTTGTCGGGGCAGGGGCAGGGGCAGGAGGGGCTGCAGCCTTGCCGTCCTTCTGCACTCGGGCCTCTCTCGCCTCTCTGGCCTTCTGGACCTTGATGTGGTGAGGGAGATACTTGGACTTTTCTGAGTTGAGGATCTTCTTGATCGGCTCCGTCCTGGCGCAACCAGTAGGATTGGGAACGTAGTAACCTTCGATTCCGACCGGCTTTTCCGCCGTCCGATCCAGGTTGTTGAGCTCGCGCACGCGGTTTCGTCGCCACAGCCACAAGAGAGGATCGTCGAGATCGGCAGTGGGGAACCTCTTTTGCAGCTTCGCAAAGTCGGGAAGGTCAGCGGTGGAAAATTCAACGTCCTGAAGGGGTCCGAGGCTGGCGCGTGAATCCTGGGCAAGTTGGAATGCCTTCGTAGGCGTGTAGGTGAACTTGGTGAGATCCGTAGGCACAGCAGCTGGTTGATAGACCTCTTCCTCTTCGACCGGCTCTGGCTTCTCGAGAGCAGCATCTGCGGGTACCGCACTGTCCTCGGGAGCCTCGGAGCCTTCGATGTCGGACTGCTGCTTCTTGAGAGCCTCGCGCTCCTCGAACAGCTGTTTCTTGGACTTCCTCTTCGACTTTGTCTTCTTGGATAGAATCTTGCCAGCCAGTAGACTGGGTGTTGCTGAGCGAGATAGGCTCTCGTCCTTGTCGCCCACAAGGTCACCTTCAGGAGTAGCGACTTCCGAGATGGGTTGAACGGGCAGCTCTGGCACGATGTTGTCAAGATCAACACCAAAAAGTTCTTCATCAGACTTCTTCTTCTGGCGCTTGAGGGCTGTCTGCGCCTCAAGCTCAAGCTTCCTCTTCTTTGTGGGGAGGGTTCCGACAGCGAAGCTTGCTTCGGTCATCGAATCCTCCTCTGCCGCACCCCAGGAGCCGAGCTCGTCCTTGGAGGCTTCATCGTCCTCGTCATCCGTACTCATGCGGCTACGAGGACGAGACTCAGGCTCTTCGGTTTCCCGGGCCACAGACCTCCTACCTTCATCATCAGATTCAACATCACTGTCGTAACTTTTGAGTCGGTGATGAAGGGACCGGAACGCGTTGCGGGCCTGCGGAGGCCGTTTACGAGCAAACGGATCTGTGAAGCCGTAGTTTCGTTGCTGTGCTTGTCCTGGGTTCTTGATTTTTCGGATCCTAGGTAGAGCCGAGATTTCAAGGCGACCCGTGCGCTTCTCGATGGGATCAGCGCCCGAATTCGGCGTACCGACCCGAGGACTATCATTTCCAGCTCTAACCTTGCGGGATGGTGCGGATTCGATGGGATCCTCGAGATTGAGCTGTCGCCGTCTGGCCGTATGATTTTTCGGGTCGAGAAACGCGGTGAGCGCGGGGGCCGCTACTCGCGTGCGAATGTGCTTGATCAGGTGTTCGGCAAGCTCATGAGCGATCACTTCACGAGCTGCCTGAACGGGATCAAAGTTCTTGGCCCTCTGCCGCTTCTCCTCCTCCAGGTCATTCTTTTCCTCCTGGCGTCTCCGATCGGTATCTTCCCTGCTTCGCACCTCTTGTTTTCGCTTTCTATCGGGGCTCGGGGTTCGTCGATGTGATGTATGGGCCGCAGGCTCGGTCTTATCGTCCATCAGCGGGGGGAGACATAGTGTCATGTAAAACTCGTAGTTGAAGAACTCTGTGCGGTGGACGTTCCTGAAGCAGCGCTCTGCCTCCGATCTGCCCAGTGACGTGCTTGGAAAGACGATGTAGTAACCCGTTCGGTCCACACGAATGTCGTCGAATGTATGCGCCTTGAGCCTCTTCTTCATGTGCGGAACAGTCGTGTGCATGACAGGAACCTTGGCGCAAGGAACGAAGATGTAGGGTTCGCCTGCTAGTTGTGGCGCGATCGGCTTGTCTTCCACCATAATATGTTGCTTGGGCGGTGGGATCGGTCTGCCAGGGCCTGTGGGCACTGGTGTCGCAGTCTGTCTGTGAGCCGCAGGCCCTCGAGGGGCCATCGGGGGAGGCCCAGGTATCGGCTCTGAAGTGGCTGTTTTGGGTCCTGCTGGCGGGGGTCGAGACGCAGAAGGATTGGATGTCGCTTTGTCCCTGTTGACCGTTTCCTCAAGCATGCGACCACTTTTCTTGCCGTTCGGATCGTATTCAACCCGGATCGTGTTGGCCTCGATTCGTTGACCGTTCATGGTTCTGACGGCGCGGCGTGCTGCATCAATGCCCTTGATGACCATCGGCCTCGACCGACTTGGCTGCGAGTCTTTGTACTTGAACGTTGCGAACCCCAGATAGCTTCCCGTCTCGGGATGCATCTTGTTGCTGTTTTCGGCAATGTCGCCGAATGTCGCAAAGGCCTGCGAGACCTTCAGAAAGTTGATAAGAGGATTGAAGCCCATCACAACGATCTGCGTCGGGGGCCCTGGACCAACGGAAGTCTTGGGCTCGAACGGGTACGGCTTCAGGTTATACGCGGCGGGTCTGAGGCGAGACTTATGGTGACGGAAGTCGGTATTCATGTAGTTCAGACGACCGCCCATTGCGAGGCGGGGGTCTGAAGGGGGGGCGTCATCGTCATCCTACTCTCATCTCATTAGCCTCAATCTCTTCAAACGATGACGCCCCCCCTTCGAGGTGGGTTTTGTATTGTATAAGTGAACGTACCATTCCAAACTCTTTAAATGTAGGCTTGGCCGCCCTCATCTTATCCTTCGAAAGTGTCTTGTCGAGTAACGGGTCATATGTGCATTTGACACCCTTTCGCGATCGACCAGGGTCACGCGCTGGGACGCGATCAGTTGCAGGAGATGGGTCTGCAGAGCGATTCGGCCGATGGGACGAGCTCTGATGAGCTGCGGATGAAATATGACGGTCGGAGGTCTTGGGATTATTGGACGTGATCGGCTTCGGATGGCTTGTGTGACCAGGGATTGAGGGCGACTCAATTGAAGTGAGCGGGGTGACGGTAGTTGTAGCTGTGATCTGAGACGACCCGTTGGTAACGGGCTGCCGCGTTGTTGAGCTGAAGATGGATGACCCGGAGCTTGCGTGGGAGCTGGCGGAGCCAACAGTGTTCAGGTTGTCGCCCAGAGGAGACCCGTGATCATCTGCCTGTTGATGCGCCCCGTTGACCAGGGCTCGGTCGGTAGGTGCGGCTTGGCCATTGAGGCCATCGGCAGAAGCGACACCGGCGACATGTTGCGGAGCAAGCAAAGAGCCAGTTGTCTCCTGGGTTCTGAGCCTCGCCTTTTCGCGCTCGGTCGCCTTCTCCCTGGCCGCCCGCGGGGCAGTTGGGAAGAACTGCGCGAAACCCGCGCTGGACTGGCGAGTCATCGTAAAGGATTGCTGCTTCTACCTCCTCGCCCAGCCTCCGAGCATCCTAGCTCTCAGATTGTACTCGTAGTAGGGCACCATGCGTAGATATGGGAGGAAATCGGGAAGTTGCGCGTGGTTGGGGGAGGTTCACGCGACCGGACAAGGGACGCCCAGAAAAGCCGGCAGGAGGAGTAATGTATCGGTGTTGTTTGTCGCGTAAAGGCAAATGAGGGTTTGATGGAAAGGAAAGGGCTTTGGGTCTTCGTCGCTTGACCCGTGGTGCGCGGATGAATTGAATCGGCGACGCGAGTGAGTGTCAAAAGGCGAAGCCAAAGGAGTGTTGTCCAAAGTCTTTCAGGGATGGCCACGGAGCAAGGAATGGCGAAGCGCCGACCACCCACCTCAGGCTCAGTGCTGAAGTGGAGGCTGAGAGCGATACCTGGTTGGCCGGTACCTTCCAGACGTCATTTGCAGCAGTGGTACGCCAGTGTTAGGTCTTCAGTGCATCTCACAGGTAAGCCAGGCGCACGTGACCAACCAGGAACTTAATTGGGCCCCACTAGCTGTCGCGCATTTTCGCGTCTCACCTGCAACCTCGCGTTTCGAGGTGGTTGGGCAACTGATGTACTTCTCCCCATACCACCGCCAGGGTTTAGTCAGATGGGAGGTGGACAGCAGCATTCGTTGGATCCAGGTCCAATGGTTCCCCTTTTCTTCGCTGATCTACCTCATCGTCAGTCTACACATTCGAGCCTATTGAGCGAGTGCCTTATTTTAGATTGACTGCAGTCTTTCTCCTTTCTCCTTTTGCCCTGAGGAAACAGGATGCATGAAGACTCATCAGATGAGAGGATCCGGAGTGGACTGCACGGGTAGGGGCCCATGTCCACCAGTCTGTATGTAACGCCCAGCGAGCAGCAGTGTGCATCGCCATGTGATATGTGTTCACGGTCTTAGAACTGTAGACGAATCAATCTGGGCATATCTCATTCATTCATTAAGACCTAAGGAAATCTCCTGCTATTCATACATTCTGTGACCCCAGTCCACACAGCTTCTCATTTCAACAATGGACGTCGACCAAAGGCCCCGACGAATCCACTGCGTGTACAAGCTGAAAGATTACCAGATGATAATAGGGGATTTAAGCACGTCAAACAGTCTAAGCCTCCATCTTCAACTCGAACTCTTCTTCGTCGTCGTCGAATTGGGGAGTCCCTCCAATGACATCTCCCTCATCCTCAGGCTCGAAGATGGAGAGGAATTGGAGACGCTGAAGAGATTGTTCCTCTTCGTTGCTGCCTTGCTTCAAAGGCGCAGGATCGCGTCGCACAGTCAAGCTTGAAGCAGAAGTGGGAGGCTTCGGCTTCGCAGCGTCGGTGGCAGGCGCCGACGTTTGGACTCGGCCGCTCATCAGCGATGAAGCTGAACGCCCTTTAGTGTAACCAAGAGTGCTCCTGGAGGCGGCTTCTCCGACAGCGCTTTCAGCTGGTACTGACTTGGAAGGCGCCGTGGGTACCTTAGCAGTCCTCTTGCCTGGCAACAACGAGGACAAGGGCCTTCGGGCTGGCACCTCGGTGACCTTCTTCGCCCTCACTGTCGAGCCGGTTGTCATGGATAGAGCAGAGGCAGCCCTGCGTGAGTTGACAGTAGCAGGGTACTTGGCGGTTGGCTTCGCAGCCATCTTTGTAGGGTTGGCGACCGGTGCTGTCTTTCTCTGAAGGAGTTTCTTTGTTTCCGGAACATCCGAGACGGACCAGTCCATGGCGTCGATGTCCCGGAGAATCTCCTCGTCGTTGTCTTTGAGGGCTTTCTGCATCCTCTCTTCGTGCTTGCGGTCTTCGAGGCGCATGCCATCCTCACCAAGAGGGTTGTAGAAATGGTTGAAGTATCCCTTGAACATGTTCTCTTTCTTGAGACCATCGAAGTTCAGTCCACCATCGGGGAAAACATCCGATTCGTAGGGCAAGTCTTTGGCCCGCGGCGGGGCATGCTCAATTTCATGTTCGTCTCCACCCAAATCAATGTGCACGGCAACCTTGAGAGGGTCGACAGCCGGTCCCTTATTCTTCGGCTTCTTGACCGTGGTTGGTTTGGCGTCGGTTTTCTCGAACTCCTTGACGATATTCTTCACGCCCAAAGCCTGTCCAGTCTTCGCTTTCGCGTTGGTTGTTTTGTTGCCTAGGGGAGCTCGAGCTTGAGTGCCTGCGTAGGAAAGTCAGCTTCCGATCACACGACGCATTATGGGTGAAGCAATGCAACATACCTGAAGGTGTCACAAGTCTCTGGCGAGTGGGCTGATTGATGGTGCCCTTTGTCTTTCCAAGCACGGTTCTTCCACCGATAGCATTCTCGTCATGGTGTCCCGAAGGCGTCTTCGGGTACCGAGCTCCAGGCGTCTTAGGAGCTAGATGCCCCTTCCCCTGGGCCTGGCGGATTGTCTGGGCTGCATTGACAGCATTCTCGTCGCGAATGGCGAGCATTTTGTCGAGCCTTGCGGCGCAGTAAGCGCTATTTGTCGTTTATGGGGTAGAGTCCTGGAGGATAATCGGGGTTGAGAAATCGACGTCGGGAGTTTGATGATGAATGATGCGTTGTCGACGGGAAAGGAGGCGAGGAATTGGTTGGGCCTGTTTGGGAATGGTTGTCAGGACAACCTGGGCCCTGAGCCAGAGGCAGCGAGGCCCCGTGGTGCGCGCCCAGCCAAGCCCACAGAGCTCAAGCCACCCCGCCTGATCATCCCCACCATTCCCTGCCTAGACCTGGTGCACGGCCACATTGTCAGAAGACTGGCTGACTGCGCTCACAGTACCGGGGCCATTTGCACATAGAGGGGGTGCTTCGTTATTTCCTCCCGCTGCCCCTTCACCACCTCAACCAATCTCGCCATCCAACAACCTACGAACCTCCTTCTACGACCCAACCCTCGCAGCAAAAGCTCTACCACTGATTTCATCGCCGCCCTACGTTCCTCGCAAGCCGACACCATGGACCGCATCAAGGAGGTATGCTTCCCGCTATCTTTGGGGATGCCCCACCAGGACTTGCTGTCCTGGAGGGGTAAAACCCCCTATGCCGCGATGCGGTGCTGACCTCTCTTTCCACGATAGAAAATGAACCAGCTCCGCCTGGAGGCCGACGAAGCGTCCGCCAAGGTCGAAGAGCTCCAGACCAAGGTCAAGGCTCTCGAGCAGGAGAACCTGTCCAAGGAGCAGGAGATCACCTCGCTGCAGCACAAGAACGGCCTCCTCGAGTCCGAAGTTGAGAAGCTTGAGGGCAGCGTTAAGGACCACAAGAAGGCGGCCGATGAGAGCACTAGCACTGGCACCCAGAACGAGACTCTCCAGCGAAGGCTCCAGCTCCTCGAAGAGGAGGCCGAGGATGCCGACAAGACTCTCCGCGAGGCCAACGAGAAGTGCGTCCCAACAGAACCCACGGAGGCATCAAGAACATCATGTGCTAACTTGATAATAATAGGCTTCGTCAGACCGATGTCAAGGCCGGCCACTTTGAGCGCAAGGTGCAGGCCCTCGAGGTCGAGCGTGACCAGTGGGAGTCCAAGTACGAGGAGATGGCGAAGAAGCACACCACACTCCAGAAGGAGCTTGAGGAGCTCCAGCTCGAGATTGGCAACATTTGATTCGAGTGTTTGGGAGCCGACATGATCGCTGCGCGCATGGTCGTTTATGATAGAGTCCGCGGCGGACGCTGCGGAGGGCATGGATTCCACGTCCTTCGATATCTTCCGGGAGTGGCAATAGTGGACAGCTGAATTGTCGTTTTTTCAAATCCGCAGTAGCATGCCACGTCGTCAAAATGAGTCTCGTCATCTCTGCCACAGTATCACAGGACACTCCAGCAGAACTGAGGCGTGAGGCAACCAGGGGGTATTTAGCGATTCTGCAAGGCAACTCGGGCGGTCAGGCACCAACTGCTGCCTGTATCGTAGCTCATTACAACGTTCATGGCTAGCCTATTCCTTGCCTTTGTACTTTGCCCTCTTCTTTGCCTTTTGTTTCCTCTCCGTGATGCGACGATCGAATTTCTGCTCGTATCGGAACTTTGGCTTCTTCTTCGGCCACTCCTTACGCGCCTTGGCGTCCTTCTTTTCCTCTGCGCCTTTCTTCTCAGGGTCCTCCTCTCCATCCTTCTTTTCGTCTTCCGAGTCGTCGCCGTCGTGTAGTTTCTCGAAGCCGTCCCTTGTTACGGCAATGGCTTCGACCTTGACCGTTGTGTACCGATCCTCGTCGATGTACTCGTCTTCAAAGTCCAGGACTGCGGGTTTCTCCTCTTCGATACCGTCCCAATCTTCGAAATCTTCTCCATTGATTTCTTGGTCGTCACCGGAGTCTGCCGCTTGCGCTTCGCGCAGCAACTTGTTGACTGTTTGGACATGGTCCTCGACTTCGCGCTTACGGTCGTCCCTGACCTGTACCATATGGTATCAGCAAACATGCATGAAGATTCTGCATTTGGGTGAACTGTACCTGTTTCCTCAATTCAATCTTCTCTTCTCGCTCCTTCTTGGCCGACTGCTCTTGCGCAAACTTGATGCGCTGCTGCTTTCGCTTGTGGAACCCCGTCAAGTAATCCTCACGCTGGTCAAAGTCAAAGTTGACCTCCTCGACGGCAGAAGTCGCCTTTCTCTTCTTTGGCGGCGGCAGGGTGCTCTTCTTGACTCTCGGTTGGGCGAACATGGCGGGCGGTTGTGGTGGTGTCGTCTGTTCGAGCCTTCATCTGCGACTTGCTGCTGGAAATTTTTGGGACGATTTACACCTGGAGGGCGGCAGACTACCGCTGAGCGGACCCACTACGCCGGATCGCCCCGCGCTGAAGGCTTCGCTATTGGGGCACCACTCGTACGCTAGAGCCAGTTGCCTGGGCCTTGCTTGACGCCTGCAGGCGCTGGTTTTGCAGAGTTCATTCAGCCTGGCCAAGAGAGTGAGTGGCCTTGATGCGCTAAGCTCCAAGGAAAGCATCTTGACATAGCGACCAAGTCGCCCCGAGACAACATAAATGAACTTGGTCCGTCTGTTAATGAGATGCATCTTCCGTTCTGCTTCATGATGGATCTTTCGCGAGTTCAATGTATTAATACATAAAGCTGTTGTCATGATTTTGATGTACTGCTCGTCTTTCGTGAGCCAAAAAGCACGTTTCACACGTGATTTGGCAGCTGGAGATGCACATAGGCAGCTCACTCTGACGTTTACCTGCATGCATCTGCCTTCGAGCTTGGACAGGCACCGTCATTCAGCCAGCGACTTCATCACCACAAGGCCAACTGAAGAGCATCAACTGGCCAACCCGAACATCACCAGTCATGCGCCCATCATACTCAGCCGGCCTTCTGGCCCTCGCCACCTCGGCCAACGCCTTTGCCGACTCCTCGCCCTTCGTCCTCCTCTCCACGGCAAAGTACGTCGCGCCCCAGGTCGCGAGCTTCGCCCAGCTGTACTAACCTCCCGCAGATTCGCGCAAGCCCCCGAAGCTGCCCAGCTGCAGACCGGCTCACAGGTTCTGAGCGCTGTCCAGACCATCCTCGACTCCTGCCCGACCGAGAACTACCACATCATCTCCCAGCCGAACGCCAACGCAGCCGACATTCGCGGCGAGCACTGCAAGGTCGCGAGCGTCTGCAACGCCATCTCGAACGACAAGGTCAACGGTAGATACAGCGTCGCGGAGGTTCTCGGCGAGGTTGATGCCTCCACTGTGACCGAGTACATCCGATCTGCCTGCTCGAAGCAGGGCCAGACCCCGAAGATCTGGGATACTCCTCTCCCTGCCCTCTCCTCGAGCGGCCGCGACAGCCAGCTTGCAGACAACGGTACGCAGCATCGCAGCGCAGTGGCTGAACAATTGCTGATTCGTGGCTAGATCATCTCATCAGCATCACGCTGAACGAGATCCTGGAGTTCGACTCCTACACTGTTATCTACCTCACGAGCCCCTCCGAGCAGACGACCTATGAGGCCGACTTCAACGAACCCCTCCACGAGGACCTGAAGAGGCTCCGCGCTCGTGTCGCTCCCAGCCCTCGTGCCGACAACAACACTGCGTGGGAGAAGCTGCCGCTTTTCGAGAAGTACCAATTCTTCACCCCTGGTAGGTGGCAATCCAGTTCCGCATGATCGTGGCAAAGATATTAACAGTCGTAGGCATCTTCCACGCCATCATCATCGCCATCCTTCTGCTGTCCATCCTCGGCGTCGGCCTGCGCGCCCTCGGCAGCCTCGAGGTCTCGTACGGCGCCTTTGACAAGGAGAACGGACCTGCCGCGCACAAGAAGCAAAACTAAGCAGCTGGCGGAGGTGGTGGGAGGTCTTGGATCCTCCAGGACATGTAATCTATAAGACACGGACATGGGAGTTTATGGGTGGTCTTCATGAGGCATTATCAGGAGGAGGAGGGCAGATGCCCCGCGCGGAACTGTTCGCTGTAGAGAAACCATTGAGTGTATGAATCGTCTGAACTGAGAGCTGGTAACCTGATGCCCAACTGTGCCCTGTCGCGACGTGAACGCCCTGAACGCCATCACAACCGCCCGCCCGCGCCCCTCTGCCTGCATTCTTTCTTTTTGGTGGGGATCTCATCTCTCATTAAATATCCGTAGCCGCGGGTCATTTAGACCAGGTGGCTCGGGAGAAGGAAGTTGGCGATACCCTCGCGAATGGCGTACTCGTGCCCGCAGCTGCCGCACACCAGCTTACCCTCCAGGATCTGCGTCTCCATGAGGAGGTGATGCAAGTCCTTCAGCGTCTTCTCGTCGCTCTGCAGGGCCTCGGCCGTGGGCGCCTCGGCAGGCAGTTCAGGGAATCCGAGCTGGATCGTGTTAGACTCTGCAGGTCACACACAGGGCGGGGAGGCAAAGCAGTCATGAGAATAGACGATGGGGCAGGTGTTTATTCTCATTGTGCTCATTTGCCGTGTTTTCACTCACCTCGGTCGCGTTCGTGCGGAGCGCAGCCCAGTCCAGGCGGGGCAGCACGTTGAGCAGCATCTGCTCGTTCAGCTCAATGTCGTCTTGCACGAGCTCGGCATCCTTGGGGTGCAGCGGGTACGAGTCGGTGGAGGACTTGCACGTCTTGACGGCACAGGTCAGGAAGTTGAGGCTGAGGATCTTCATTTTTGCTTTGGATTTGTTTTCTTGGCGGAATGATCGCTGTTGGTTGGCACGCTTCAGGTTGAGGTTGTGGTTTGGAGGGAAATTTTCACCCAAGTGAGGTTCGTGACCCCACACTTGGTGATAAGAGCCAACTGGAGGAGGGGCAGCGGCCCAAACATCAGGATCATCAACTACAGCCGACAACGGTGTCATTAATTTTCACAAGCATCCTCAAAATCTTCGTATCAATAGTACTTTATCGATTGACTTTTATATTGACCTTCACTTCCGACTATGTACTCTGGCCATCTAAGCCAGGGACTTCTCGTGGGAGGGAGTGACCTTCTTGCTTCCGCGGAAGTAGACGGCGACAACAGCGAGAACGACGACGAAGAGCATGCCCTTGTAGAGGAAAGACCAGCCCTCAACCTCGCCGCCAACCAGCACAGGCTTGTCCTCGTTGGATTGGCCCGAGGCGAACTCAGCACCACCGTAAAGATCTGCAACAGACACCCCAAGCATCAGCACACCGACACGAGGAACAGAGCGGAGCGAATAGAGGGAATGTTAAGTTGACAGGAGCACGAAGAACGGTGGGTTACAGTACGTGATGTGTTCAGAGTTCCACGTGGATACCTTCGGGGGGCACCTCCAGCTCGCCGCTCTTGGCGATCTTGACCGTCTTGGTGGGGCGGTCGCCGGGCTGGGTGGGAGCGTTCTCGATCTTCTCGATGATTTCGTAGCCCTCGAGGACCTCGCCGAAGACGACGTGGCGGCCATCGAGCCAACTGAGGTTTAATTAGCGCCTGGCTTTGTTTGTGCGTTATGGGGAACGTGTTGGGGAAGCTTACGAGGTCAGGACAGTGGTGATGAAGAACTGCGAGCCGTTGGTGTCAGGGCCGGCGTTGGCCATGGACAGAAGACCCTTCTTGGTGTGCTTGAGCTTGAAGTTCTCATCGGGGAACTTCTCGCCGTAGATGGACTTGCCACCGGTGCCGTCGCCCTTGGTGAAGTCGCCGCCCTGGATCATGAACTGCTTGATGACGCGGTGGAAGGTAGATCCCTCGTAGCCGAAGCCCTTCTCGCCAGTGGCAAGAGCGCGGAAGTTGTCAGCGGTCTTGGGGACGGTCTTGCCGTAAAGGCCGAAGACAACGCGGCCGAGGGCCTCGTCACCGTGGGTGATGTCGAAGTAGACCTTGTGGGTGATCTTGGGGCCCTTGGTAGCCTCAGCCGTCTGGGCGAAGAGGACCATGCTGACTCCGAGGAGCACAGCGGCCGAGAGGACGATTCGTCGGAGGTTGAACATGGTTGTAGATGCGGCGTATGGGTACTGCCAGATCAATTGGTTGGTGTCTTGAGGAGGAGATGCAGAAAGGAAACTTACCAGTGTGTGCAGCTGGGGATGGTTGTTAAATGCCACCTCGTTGCTGGCCCCGGAAGCTACCACGTTTCAACTGGCCCCCCTCACGGATGGCGACGAAGGGACCACTACAGCTCGGACCCCTGCAAACATTCATCGGCGCCCGCCACCATCCAAGAGGGTACGTACTTCGTAGTTCCGCCGCTTTTAGAATGGCGCCCAACTCGTTTATCGCCTTGCTGGTTGCCAGGCATGTCAATCCACCATCGTTGAGTTTCACTCATACGCTGCTGGAACCATACTCGTTATTGGGGGCCAACGGATCAATTATCATCAGATCAATGTTCCTTAGATAGAATCGGCGTGGACAATGTGGGATGGAAAGAGGCGCGGGGGCCCGGAAAGAAGGCATGTGGGTCCTGTAGGCGATTCCGGCTGTTCGCCGATGCTACGAACACCTTGACTTGGAGCGACTGGGGGCATTGCCGGTGAAATCTCTAATTCTTCAGATGTTAAGTGGCTGAATATTCTGAGGCAAGGTGATTTTTCTTGTATTTCTCAAGACCGTATCCTCACGTAAGGTCGTGAGTAGGTCGTGAATGAAACTTGTGTTGTCCGCTGCCAGAGCTCAAGTTGATCACTTGAAGAAAGCGGCGAGTGTGCTAACCAGATTTGTGGCACGGAGCATCAAGCTTAGTAAGAATGGACCGGAACGCATCAGTCCCTCGACTGAAGGTGTGGCAGAAGGTGCGATTACGGGTGTGCGGGGCCAGGGGCTGTTGCTGCAGTACGGGCCGGTCAGCGCGTTTGCTCCGAAGAGCCCGTGCTGGGTAGCGCCACACCCCCGTGGCTCAGCCGTCAATTTTGGAATCTGCCGTCGAACTCGACATTCGACCTGACGTTCGAGTCTGGACATTTGTCGCGACAGCATTTTGAATGCGAATTGTTGGCCCCGCCCCGAGGCAGACAAGATGGTCAGTCCTACAGTGGCTCATGCTTGTATGCTTTTGACTAACACCTTGCAGGTTTTCATTCTAGGCGTCAACTTCTCCGAGCAGAAGCTCGTGAAGGTACGATGGCCACGCCCTCCAACCACCCGTTCAGCAACGAAACGACCTTCCCGATGACTGACACCTCGTTCACAGAAAGCACTCGAGTCCTTCTATGCCCTCGGGCCCAGCGTATCCCAACGAATTCTCGCCAAATACTCCATCCACCCGTTCGCCAAGGTCGGCTCCCTCGCGCCCAGGACCGTCACCTCATTAACAGCCGAGCTGTCATCGATGACGATCGAGAACGACGCGAAGAAGGTTCTGCGCGAGAACATCCAGCGACTGAAGGACATGGGCAGCTACAGGGGTAGGCGGCACGCCATGAACCTGCCGGCGAGAGGCCAACGGACGAGGACACAGATCGAGACTGCGAAGAAGCTCAACAGGGTGGACAGGAAGCGATGATCGGGCTTGGCTATGTCGGAGGACAGATGGCGCAGAAGACGGCCGACGAATTAGCCGTGCGTGTAACCTCTCGCTGTATTCTGATAGAGTACTGGGGATATTGCGTTCCCGGTACATGTACAACAACTACGGTTCCAAACAAATGCAGACACCAATGTCAGGCTTGACCAATTCGTGCTATCTCTGGACCGCCGGTATACCATTGGGAACTAGGAGCCGTGAGCCACGACAAGAGCCAGGGGCATTAAGATGAGGCTTTCTTTGTGAAGCAACCAAGTGACGACATCGAATAGCCGCCCATCACGTTTATCCTGCTATCTATAAATACATGGGATTACCGTCTATCCCAGGCGGCCTTAGCCTGCATCTTCAGCTCCTCAGCAGCCATTCCTTCAACCATCAGACTGGGCAGATCATCCTCCATGACCGGCTCACCAGCGGCCTGCAACTTCAAGGCCACGGCATCAACATCCTTCCAGACACGCAGCAGGTTGCCACCAACAATCTTGGAGACATCCTCGTCGCTAATCCCCTGCTTCAGCAGCTCAGCAACCAGCACGGGATACTTTGACACGTCATCCAAGCCAGTGGGCGTGCTAGGGATACCGTCAAAGTCGGACCCGAGACCGACATGGTCGAAGCCGATCAAGTTGCCAATGTGAAGGATGTGCTTCACGACCTGGTCCAGGTTCGCGTTCTCTGGGACGGAGTCAGGGAGGCCGTTCTCATGACCCGCGTCAACGCAGGAGATGAAATCCGGGCTAAAGTTGACCATGACCAGGGAGTTCCGCTCCTTCACCAGCTGCAGGACGTGGTCCTTGACGTTGCGCGGATGGGGGCAGATGCTGTACGCAGAGCTGTGTGAGAAGATGATGGGGGCCTTGCTGCCGTCCCAGTCCTTCTTTCCGCCGAGGACATCGACCATTGTGTCCTCGCTGACGTGGGCCAGGTCGACGAACATGCCGAGGCGGTTCATCTCGTTGATGAGACGGCGGCCGAGGGGGCTCACGCCGTTCCAGTGCGGCTCGGCCTTGCGGAGAGGGTTCTCCAGAATGGCGGCGTCGGCGAACTTGTTGTGGCAGTTGTGCGTGAGCGTAGAGTAGCGCACGCCGAGGTCGTGGTACCTGCGCAGGTTGGCGACCGAGTTACCGATCTGATGCAGGCCCTCAACGCCAAGCGGCGAGATGAGTTGGCCGTTCTTGAACGACTTCAGGGCATCGCTGCTGTTGACCATGGGAGAGAAGACTTCGGGGTATGCGTTCTTAATCCTGGTCATAAGGTCGATTTGCTGCAGAGTCATCTGAACGCCTGTTGACGGTCAGCGGTGATCTTGATGAGCTTGTCAGCGAACTTACTCGCGGCGTAGTTCTCGTCAGAAAAGTCACTGCCATCGGCGGGACAGGGAGTGAAGACACTCCAGAAGGCGCCGCCATTGAGACCCTCCTTCAGGCGGGGCAGATCGACGTGAGCATACATGCCTCCGTTCTCGAAGGGCTCGGTAAAGTTCTTGTCATAGATGTGGTTGTTGTACAAGAATCGAACGAGGATAGGAAGATCATTATGGCCATCTGTGCCGTCTTGTAAGCAATACGCATAGGATGGTAATTTGAGGTATCCTACCAATCAACGGAGTCTCTTTCAAGATCTTTCGGGCTCGGTCTTCGAAGGTCTGCGGCCCTCGGCGAGTCGGCTGACACCAGATTGCCAGCGGCCTCAAGAGAAACCCGCTCAGGAGGAGGAAGATGACAATGCTGGCGACCAGCCGCTTGGCGGAGAGGGACCTGGCCCGAGGATGGACGGCAGGCTCATCATCTCCAGACTCCTTTGGGTAATGGCTTTCAACGGAGCCCAGCATGGATTGGTCCTCG
This sequence comes from Verticillium albo-atrum, assembly GCA_002851705.1. Lineage (NCBI taxonomy): Eukaryota > Fungi > Ascomycota > Sordariomycetes > Glomerellales > Plectosphaerellaceae > Verticillium > Verticillium albo-atrum. The sequence continues at coordinate 1,598,773 of NMXJ01000009.1, forward strand.
ACGTTGTCGACCCGGGAGTATCGATGTTTGCCCATGCTGTGAAATGTTAGTTCAAGCTCGTCATTGTACATGGGCGTTTGATTTGCCGAGTGATGCTGATCTATCTAGACTCCATGTGTTGCCGATCTATCTAGACTCCATGTGTTGCCGTCTACCAATTGCGCGGCAACCCATACAGGTCGACCGGGAGCCCGAGGACCCCGTGAAAGGTTTCAGGATCAGCGTGTTCAAGGGATTGATTGCGCTTACATGGACGGAGAGTAATGGGGGTTGTGGGAAGGAGGTAATCACACTAGCAGATATGTCTTCAAATGAATCTCATTTCGAGGCAAGGCCAACAAAGAACTAAGGATCAGGAAATATTGGATCAAGAGGAAACCATGTCGTTCAATGGAACGAGCAGATCCATGGCGAGGTTCGAGGTGGGTAGGGCGTGATTGTTGCAAGCGTCATTAGTCATCTGCGGTCCGAAGGTGGATGTTGGAGCATTTGATTAGGTATTTCGAGCCTGGACGGAACCTGAGGGTACTTGCAGAACTGCACGTATTCCAATCGCCATATTTCAATCGCCTCGCCAAAACAAAACCATGACAGACGATGGAATGTATCCCGCAAGTAGGCGCAACCAACGAGACCATCAAAACATAAAGCATGAAGCTTCTCCGGCGTCGTCATGCTGGAGGTGGTTGTGAAATGACCATGCGGCTTCAAATTGTGGAGGTTCGAGCAAGTTCGGACGAGAGCGATGCAGAGACAGCTGGCGGCAGCTGGGTCCCGCAACGCATCGGGGCGCCTGGCGGCCTCTCAGGGGGATTCGGATCCACCCATGTAGGGGCGCTCAGGGACATCAGCAGGGACCCCTCGCCGAAACAGCCCTGGAAGCTTTCCCCGTGCTGACGCTTCAGCAGCCAACTTGATGGAATCGGCCTATGGGAGCCGGCGAGCAGGCACCCAAGCGCCTGCAGCTGCGCTGTCAACCCAGGTCAGGGTCCACATCAGGCCGCATGCCTTGCGACACGAGACGACGGCTACCGGGTACGGTACCTAGAGCGAGGTACCTATCGAGTGATACCTACAGCACCCTATCCGTTGAGCGCTGAGGTACCTGTGAGAGGGCCCAGCGGGAGCCCTGCGCCCGCCCAACGCCAGCCTGCGCCAGCGATTCGAGAGGGGATTCGAAATTCCATGTGGACTGTGTACATGGATGGCGTCCCATGCTTCCATTGGGCTGGGCAGCTGACGACGAACCTCCAATCCTGCACGTCGACCCCTGACCAGACCCAGACGGGCCCTGGAATAGCACCAGCACCAGCACCAGCAGAAGGAGGAAGCAGCAACCCGCTGGGGCCAACACGACTCAGCCTGCAGTAGTTCTGGTTCTTCATGTCCGGTCCAGGGCAAGCAAGCCTTTGCAGACCACCAAAGCGAACACCTGCGCCTTCGTCACCCTTTCTTTCCTTGACGGTGACCACGACAGGACCACGATCATCCCCATCTTCATTCTTCCCCACGACGATACGAAGTGTAACACCATTTGCGACGCCAATCGACGATCTTTGCCCGGCGCATACGTAACTTGACGCCTCCCCCCGACACGATACCCGCGAACCAAGGCGAAACGAAACATCTCCCCTGGCCCCTTGCATCTTATCCTACACTGCTACACCTTACCACCAAAAGCCCGATCGTCCTTCCGTTACCGTTTGGGATCAAGACATCCAGCCCACTTCTTTGTTGAATCTCTCTCTGCCTCGGGCCCTCCTCTTTCTTTCCCTTGCACCCTTTGTTTCTGTTGGTCTGCCTGATTTTGTCGCATCGCGACCGTTGCCCTTGACGTCATACCTCTACTTGGCTTTCGACCCTTCACCATGCCGGGCTTCGCAGAGTCCTTCTGGTCGACCGACTATGCCGCAGGTAAGCTTGCCGCCCCGTGCGCATCATCGTGCATCGTGCATCGTGCATTGCGCTGCTCGTCGCTTCCTCTGCTTTCGACCGTCGCTGACGCCTCGTCCCCAAAGGCCTCGGGGTCCTGTTTGGCAAGCTGCAGCAGGGCGTCCTCGAGAATCGTCAGATCCTGACCATTGCCCGCATGCGAGCCGAAGCCGAAGACCTCTACGGAACGCGACTGAGCGACATTGCGCCAGCGGCCGATCGAGTCCAAGGTGGCTTCGCCCGGGATGACGGCGCCACCGTTCGCAAGGTACATACAAATTTCAAGATGGCTGCTGGTCGACGCCAAGGACTTTACTGACGTGTTCTGCTGCTGCCAGGCCTACGATGGCGTTCGCATCGAGATGGAGGACGCCGCACGAAGCCACAAGAAGATCGCCCAGAGCATTCGTGACCTCGTCGTCAACCCCTTCTCCCGCTGGTGCGACTCCCACGAATCCCGCATCCAAGACTCCCAAGACGAGCTGCAGACGCGCATCAAGGCGCACGACCGTCAGGCTGAGCTGGCCAAGAAGCTGAGGAGCAACTACTTCAACAAGTGCCGCCTCGTCGAAGACATCGAGGAGGAGAACAAGCTGGCCTTCCAAGACCCCGAGACAAGCCCCAGTGCCGTCACCGCCAGCAACATCCCCGAGATCAAGGTGTCCGAGAACAAGGAGCCCGAGATCCCCGAGGACGACGACGAGCCCATCGAAATTGGCGATGAGGTCTACCAGCCCGAACAGATCAAGAAGATCATTGCTCATATGCTGAACACGATCCCGCTTGGCGAGCATAAGGTGCCGATCATGGGCACCTACCAGAACACGTCACCCGGCACCGATATTGTCGAATACCTGCAGCGCAATATGGGCACCAGCAGCATCAGCTACGCCGAGAGGATCGGCCAGGACCTGATCTCCAACGGTTTCCTCCGCCTGATTGGCAACGTCGGCAACAGCTTCGCGAACAGCTCCAAGATGATGTACCAGTGGAAGCCCAAGGCTTTCCAGATGGCTGGCGTGCCCGAGAACAAGAAGACCCTGGGCAGGACCTTCTCCATGCCCGGCTCCGACGGCGGCTCCGACTCCCCCGTCGTCGGCACCGTCAGCGAGTACCTTGCCAACTGGAACGTCCTCAACAACGCGCACCCCAACGAGACGCCCGCCGACCGCCTGCGCCGCGAGGCCCGCGAGGCCGACGACAAGTACAAGGCGGCAGTGCGCAAGCTTGATGAGCTGCGATGCGACCTGGAGGAGAACATCTTCCTTCACCTGCGGTTCCTCGAGCGCTGCGAGCTGGACAGGCTCAAGGCCGTCAAGACTGTCGTGCTGGACTTCTCGGGCACCATCAGCAACGTCATCCCCACGCTGCAGTCCGCCGTCGACAACATGATGCTGTTCCAGGAGACCGTTCAGCCTGCCAGTGATCTGCGGTATCTCTTGGAGAACTACCGCACTGGTGGCTTCCACCCCAAGGTCGTCGTGTACGAAAACTACTACAATAAGGTTGATGAGCAGACCTTCGGCGTGGACCTTGAGGCGCGGGCCAAGGCGGATAAGAAGCGCGTGCCTATCGTTGTCACCACGCTTCTCACCTATCTCGACAATCAGTATCCCGAGCTGGAGGGTGACAAGGCTAGGCGGGATGTCTGGCTGGTGGATGTACCCCTGACGCACACCCACAAGCTGCGGTCCAGGGTGAACGATGGCAAGCCTCTTTCTCCAGAGGTGCTTAGCGAGTTTGACATTCCTACGGTCGCCAGTCTGCTGAAGCTGTACCTCCTCGAGCTCCCAGGTCAGTCTGCCGCCATAATTGTTCATTGACTTGTACTGACTCTTTCTTCAGATTCCCTAGTTTCCGCCCACATGTATGAGATCATCCGCCAGGTTTACACAGCCCAGTCAGCACAGTCTGGTGAACAGTCCGACGCTTCAAGGATATCCATTCTCCAGCAGACCCTCGCTCAACTTCGACTGACCAACATTGCTACCCTCGACGCCTGCATGAACCACTTTACCCGCCTGATCGACCTCACGTCCGCCGACGAGGAGTACGTCAACACTCTCGCCACGACGCTCGCCCCCTGTATCCTCCGCCCGCGTACCGAAACGTCCCTAACGATGGAGGAGAAGCACGCCTACCGCCTCATCCGCGATCTCTTCCAGTACAAGGATCCCATCTTCACCGAGCTCAAGCGCATGTCAGCCGCCGGAAACTCCCTTAACGCAGGAGGCGGCAGCATCGGTGCCGGCGGCGCTGGCAACCGCCCTCGCGCCATTAGCACTGACGAGAGCAACCGCCGCGCCAACATGGAAGAGCGGAACAGACTCCTGCTCGAGAAGGCCTCGGGTGGTCGCAGCCGCGCCACCTCGCCCGCTCCCGGTCCCCGCACCGGCCATCGCCGCGACCGCTCCGTCGGCGGCCCGGAAACCCGCTTCCCCATCCAGACGAGCCCGACGTCGGCCACGGACCGCCACCGCCAGAGCCTCGGCAGCATCGCCAGTGCCACAGCCGGCAGCTCCGCAGCCGTGGCAGCTGCCACCAAGCGTGCCTCCCTCGAGGTCCCCGAGCCCAACGGCGACGCGCCCCCTGCCACCCCTGAGCAGACGCGCGGCCGCACCCAGGAGCGCCAGTCCATGCCGGCCAACGGTGCACCCACCGGCGCCGTCGAGTCGATGCTCTCCAAGATTGAGGGCCTCAGCGACTCCCCCATCGAGAAGCGTAACAGCCTCGGCCGCAGCGGAGCGCGCTTTGCGGGCGGTCGTCGCGTCACAGCGTCGTCAGGCGCGGGCAACTCAGAGGTTATCGCCCCGCGGGGGGTGACATTGGAGGACAAGCCGATGGATAACTGAGTGGGGGGACATTCATGACACGCACTAGAACGGACGGGAATACCTCAGCTTTTGGGAACGTACACGCACATAGAAGAGGAGAGAGAGGGGGGGGGGGCGACGAGAAGGAGAGGGAGATGAATGGAAGGAGGAAGGAGTGTAACTTGTACGCTGTAGTGTTCCGCTCTAGCCACGCACGAAGACGAGTGATACGACTGGGGTCCTGCCGGTGTCGGTCGGCAGGCCTGGGGTTAGGCGTCTTTTTGTCTGATTCTATCTTTACTTTCATCTTTACTCCTGTGCTGTGATGCTTCGATGTGGGGTGATGATCGCGCGCTTTCATGTCACATGCAGTTGGTTGTTCGTGTTGCTTGAATCGTTTATTTCATGACTGGCCTACGTCCGTAGGATGCTTCTTCTAGGTAGGTCAAATATATCATCATCCACCCTACGCCCCCTCGGTCTCGGCCCCAACCCCGGCCGCGGTCCCAGGTTCGTCCGCCGCGGGGACGGGTGCCTTCTTCTTCTTTTTTTTCTTCGTCACCACGACGGCGGGCTCCCCGTCTCCGACCATGGCCGTCGCCGCGTCCCCGCCCTCGGCCCCCGTGACCTCGATCGCCGGCGCCTCGCCCTCGACGGGCTTCTTCTTCTTCTTCTTCTTGACCACCGCGGCGCCGTCCGCACCGGCAGCGGCGCTGCTCTTCTTCTTGACCTTGCGCTTGACCACGGTCCCCTCGGCGTCGACGCCCTGGGCAACGGAGATGCGCTCGTTGGCGCGCTGCATCTCGAGCCGCAGCCTCTCGACCTCCTTCATGGCCTGCGCCATCTCGGCCTCCTCGCGCTGCTGCCTCTCGTAGTCGTAGGGGTTCGACGCCGCGGCGCCCGAGCCCGAGGCGTCGCCGTCGCCCTCGAGGTTGAAGGTGCCAATGTGCGACGAGTCGACGTGCAGCAGGCCCTGGCGGAGCTTCTTGGCGCGGCTGCGAGTGAAGCTGTCCGAGTTGTTCTCGGACTCGTACGCGCGCGGCGTCGAGAGGCCGCTGCCGCCGCCGGCCCCGGCGAGGGTCTCGTCGGCGGCGATGACGACGCGTTGGCGGACGCGGGGCGCGGGCGCGGGACGGTGTGCAGGGGCCGCTGAGGGGGCGGACGTGCCGAGCTTGTCGAGGTCGAGCTGCATGATGGGGATCGAGTCGATGTCGAGGTCCGGCCCGTTCTCCTTCTGGAGGATGTTGTGGATGGGCGTCGACACGCGCGAGGCGTTGCCGGAGCCGCCGATGTAGAAGGGGTCGTCGCGGTTGCGGTCCTGGCGCTCGGCTTTGCGGCGGGCAATGATGTCAGCGTCGAGGTACGTGTCTTCTGTTGGCTGCTGGTACGAGGAGACGCTGTCTTCGGGCGCGACGTCTGCGATCCGGTTGATGGCCGGCTCGGACGAGGAGACACTGTTTGGGGCGGGGCGATGGTGGTAGTAGGCCTCGAACTCGTCTGCCTCCTCTGTGCTTGCGGGGAGGAAGTCGGCTTCCGCCAGCAGGGCGTTGAGGTTCGAGTGGATGGGCTCGTCTAGGTCCAGACCTTCGGGCATGGGGACGTTCCTCTGCGCCCCATGAGCGACCGAGTTCAGCTCCCAGCCTTGGAAGAGCGAGGGAATGGCTTGCGTCAAGAGAAGGGGAGGGTCCTGCTCGGCCTCATCCGTCGAAATCGCATGACCTGACGCTGCCTCGGCCGTCAGCTTGAGCAGTTCGATGAACTCCACAGCTCTCTCTTGCACTTCGAGGCTCGGGTGCAGGGCGAGGGGTTCGAAAACGTGGATGACGCGGGCCATGAGGAGCGTTATCCTGGACTTCCACTCTGGCGTCCAGAGCTGGCGGTCATTGCTCGCAATGAAGGCGAAGACCTTGGCAACGGCCTGGAGGCAGGTGATGAGGATCTCGGGAATGTTGGTTCGGGGGATGGTTTGTAGTAATGTTGATAGGGTATCGTCTGTGGAGGAGAGCATGATAGGGTACTCTCCAATCAGCCAAGCGATTGACTTGATCGATGCGGACGAGATAAAGTGACCTGGTGGCGTGTCGGCGTTGAGCTGTGTAAGGATCAAGTCCGCGGCGATGGTGACGGATCTCCTCATCGCAATGACCTTGACGGCAACATTCCGCAGCTCATCGCCAATCTTCTCGGAAATGTCGCCAGCCGTCGAGCTTCCGTAGGACGAAGCAGACTCCAGTTCCGTGCCCACAGGTCGCGGCGCGGGAGCCATGCGGACGAGCTGGGTCAGAACATCGATGTACCAGTCAAAGTCCACCAAGCTGCTGTAGTTGTTCTGCGCACACATCTCGATGATTCTTCCGATCACGTCGATGCGGTAGTCGTCCGGCAGCGGCGGGGCTTGGTCCTTCTCCTTTGCCTTGGGGTTGATGACCTCGGTCTCCTCTTCCGAGTCTGGCGCTGAGTCGGGTCCGAGGGGCGCACCTGCATTCTGTCTGTTCTTTGGCGGCGTCGAAGACCTGAGTTGCTTCATGAGGCGGCTGACGATAGACACCAGGTTGTCGCCGCTGACCATGCCCTTGACGAGGTCAAGAGCCTTGATGCGGATAGTGATATCGGGGCTATCGATACATTCGAGGATGACGTCTTCTTGTTGGGCGACGAGGAAGGGATGCGTTAGGACAATCTTGTTGAACGCCAGAAGCGCGACATATTTGACTAGCAAGGTCAGCTGCGTATTCCTTCTCATGACCGGGATACGTACGGTTGGGATCGCCATCCACCATGATCATCCCCCTGAGCTTGTTCACACAGAGGGTGGCGATCTCCTCGCTGCCGTCGTCTGCGCTGCCCAAGATGCCGCCCTGAATGATGCCGTTAATGCACTCATACAGCAGCGACATGGCGGGCGTCGTGCGGATAAGATCGGTCAGGGGTGGCAGCAGCTTGCGCACAAGCCTAGGCTCGAGGGGAGTGAGAGTCGCAAACTACAAGGTCAGCTTGTTTTCTCGGCATTCAGAGGCCGAACCACCTACCAGCTTGATCAACTTGATGGCCATCCAATTGTTGCCTCCCTCCACGAGCAGCTCGAACAGCCTTGGCGCCAGGGGCAGGAAATCGTGCGGTCTCCTCCAGCCCAGTTCGCAGACGACATTGACGATGGCGGCCGTGACGCTCGGGTCCTCGTCCTTGTTCATCAGGCGCTCCTTGATCTTGGGCCATGCCGCCCTCAGGGTCTCGGGGTAGACAAGGGCTAGACGGTACAGGGTCACAATGACCTTCTTCCGGATATTGGGGTGTGAGTGGCTCAGGCGCGGGAGGAGGTCGGAGAGGGTCGAGAGGGCTAGGGAGGGCGTGATGATGTGCGGCAGGGTGGCCATGGGCAGGGTGATGGTCGTCGCGTGGGGGGAAGCCAGGTCCTGCGATCCGGTCAGTAACTGTCCAGACGTGAAGCATCTTTCTAGGCGGGCAGGTCTACCTTCTTCAGGAGGTTCGTTGCCAGCATCAGCACCTCTGTATCCGGGCGGAAGCTCTGGACGGCGGCCAGGTACCCGACACGCTTCTGGTGGTATTTCGGCGAGGACATGACCTCGAGGACGTGAAACGAGGCCCACGACATGTCATGGCCGACCATTTCGAGGTACACGAGCTTCATAAGGGCCGTGGCCTTGAGGTCTGCAGCTTGGTGTCAGCGCTCCCGTGACCTCGGCCAGGGAGTTGGTGGGAGTAGGACTCACCCATGTCCTGGCTCCGCACCTCGGCGCGACATTCTTTCAGGCTGTTCTGGATGTACTCGCGCTCGTTGCCCTTGTGGTTTCGCAAGCCTCGGATGAGGTCGTATAGGGATTTTTCGAACCTGGGTTGGGGGGTCAGTCGGGGAGGCTTCGCTGCAACGACTGCGCGGGACATTGGGGCAGACCGTACATGGTGCCAGCGGGCGAGCCCACGCGGGGCCAAGAAGGGAGGGAAAAGGATCGTCAGGGGAGGCGTCGGTCTAGGTCATGGGAGAGGGTGTCGTCGGAGGGGACAGGGACATGTTGGAGCTTTCTTTCGCGACCGAAGCTTGGAGGACCCGGTGCGTGTGTTGGTGAACCTTGGGCACTTGGGGGGGGGGGCGCTGTGGTGGAAGTCGGTGGAGAGCTGTCAGTCGGTGCAGTGAGTGCCATGCGTGGATCCCCCACCATGACGAACACTGAGCACAGGCACCGAAACGGAGCGTTGGGAACGGTGCACGTAGTGATAATACCAGTTACTTGCACTGTGCGGCACATGGCCGGCCCGAGCCGGTCTTCGTCGAATTCCCAAGTCCGGTGACAGCATCATCGACAAACCCAACACCCACCCGCCATCTGGCATCCCACAACCGTCCCCAACGGCGTGCTGCGATACCGTTTGACGGGCAATGGCTCAGAAGCCTTGACCTTCCAGTCACTACCCCGCCCGCCCTCCATCGCCTCCGACATCCGAACCTCAACCTCCGGCGCATCCCCTCCGTCGCATCTCCATCGAATCCCTCCCACCGACATCCTCAGCCAGCGCCCATCATGTCACGCTCTGCCCTCCGCCTCATGGGCCCCCTCACGCGACCCCTCCCCTCGCATCTCGCAAGGCCAACAACCGTCCGACCCTTCTTCTCCCTCCCCAACATCCCCTCCCCCCCGCAAACCCTCACCGCGACCCGCACCCTCCCCTACCCGACCAAAGCCCTCTACGCCCTCGTCGCCGACATAGACGCCTACTCGACTTTCGTCCCCTACTGCTCCGCCTCCAACGTCACCGCCCGCTCCCCCGAGCCCCCCAATACCCCGACCCGCGCCGACCTCCGCGTCGGCTGGGGCGGCTTCGAGGAGACCTTCACGAGCCGCCTGCGCTGCGTCCCCGACCGCTCCGTCGAGGCCGTCAGCGGCGCCGACCTGGACGCCGGCGGCAGGGTCTCCTCTTCCTCCTCGGAGCCTGGCGGTGCCGTGTTCACCTCCCTCGTCACCCGTTGGGACCTGCGTCCCCTGCGCGAGGGCGCCGACGACGCTGCCACCCAGGTCGACCTCGTCATTCGCTTCCAGTTCGCGAACCCCCTCTACTCGGCCGTCAGCGCCGCCGTCTCCGATAAGGTCGCCGGCGTCATGATCGAGGCTTTTGAGAAGCGGGCGAGACGAATCCTGGGGCAGCCCAAGGCGTGAGAGGCTGAAGCGGGAGACGGATGAACAGGCGGGCGAACACGGAGGAAGGATTCCGATGTACACCACACCACTGTTCTACCACCTACAACGATACACTACGAAGATTCAACTCAGATCCCAAGAGATATATACACCACAAGAGACGATAGACCACACGGGCGGAAAGAACAATGTATAAACAACAATAGACAGACCAATGTATTTTACCAGACATGATCAAACATCCCCCATCTAGAGACCCACCCAGACGAGGACCAGACAGGCTGAAAGATGCCAAATCACCCATTGCACATATACCGTTTCCCTCCCCTCTGTGTACACGTGGGGATCCCCCGGCGCGCCCTGAAATAACTAGCTCCATGGTGTGCTGTCGGACTTGTCCGGCAAATAAGCAAAGGGCGCCTCTTCCTCCATGTTCCCCCCCCTTTCCCTTTCCTTCTCTCCCCCGGCAAACAGCATACTCCGACGTCGAGGCGTTATAAACATAAAGACATTCTCCGTTGGCATGCATTCCAAGCAATCGCCGAAATGCAGAACAAAAAAAACATGGTTTGAAGCGCAAACGCAGCAAGGTATCATAGATGGCAAATAGCGCCCATGGCAGACAAAACGAGATCTCAACCACTGCCGCCGGACCTGAGCGAGACGGGATGGCCTGATCGTGTGTTACAGACCCAAAATTGCGCGACATTTACTTCCTCGATGACCTGGTCGATATCAGCACGTTGCTTTTTTCATCCGAATCACCACACTGAAGAGGGATACTCACTTCTTCTTCGGCTTTCCGGCAACCCAGCTGGCGAAACCGGAGCTGGCGCTCTTGGTGGACTTCCTCTTCGGCGGCTCTGCAGTCACCACATCAACACCAGCCGGTGCCCCGCGACCAGGCCGCTCCCCCTGCCGATGCATGTGGTGAGGAGGCACCGGCACGTGGTGGCCACCGCCCCCTGGCCTGGCACCTGGGGGTACCATGCCAGGCATGTGCGGCTGGCGGTGTCCATCCCGCGCCGCGGCCATCGCGGCCATCTGTGCCTGATGCAGGCGAGCGCGCAGCTCCGGAGGCATGTCCCGCCCTCCATTTCGCATTTGCGCGCCAGGGAAACCTCCAGGCATGCCGTGGCGCTGTGCGTGCATCTGCGCAGACTTGCTTTCTGGCCACATGCGCATCTCGATCGTCCAGTCCGGCTCAAGCACCTTATCCCAGACTTGAGGCAGGATAATCTCGCCATTGGGTCCGATCAGATCGTAGTGACCGTCCTGCACCTGCTGCCCGATAACATCGACGTGCTGGAAGGCTTGCTTGATAAGTTCTTGCATATCCTGCGAGCTCGGTTAGTCAAGGTCTCTAAAGTCATAGGGTGGGACTCAACGTACGTCCCACTTGGCACACAAGTGGAAAGGGAAGCTGAACTTCCTTCCAACAGCATCCTTGAACTTGATGGGCGCCTTGTCTTTGCTCTTCTTGGCATCCTCTTCGAACTTGGCCTTGGCTTCCTCCGTGACCTTCTTCTTCATGGCCTCCTCTTCCTTCTTCTTCTCAGCGGCATCCGCAGCGGCCTTCTCGGCTGCCTTGGCTTCGGCATCGAGCTTGGCTCGAGCGTCCGCCTCGGCTTTCGCCTTGGTCTCTTCCTCCCACTTCTTCTTCGCTTCAGCCTCATCGGCAGCTTTCTTGTCTGCGGCGGCCTTGGCCTCGGCCTCGGCCTTGAGCTGAGCCTCAAACTTTGCTCGCGCTGCCGCCTCAGCTGCGGCACGAGCCTCTTCCTCCCTCTTCTTCTGCTCGGCAGCAGCCTTCATCTCTGCCTCGTACTTCTCCTTCGCCTCTCGCTGGATACGTGCCATGGTTTCGGCGTGGAGCTTGGCCTGCTCGGCTTCGTGTTTTCGCTCAGCTTCCATCTTCTCGCGTGCTGCTCGTTCCGCTTCGGCCTTGGCAATCTCAAACTGTTTCTTGGCTTCCTCGTGGGCCTTCCTGCGCTCCTCCTCGCGCATCTTCAGCTGATCTTCGGCATCTCTTCGAATCTTCGCCTCAAATTCACGCCTCCGTTCCTCCTCCTCTTTCTTTGCCTGCAGGGCTTGGAAAGCTTTGAGTTGCTCCTGCATCTTCTCCTTCTCCGGATCAGGCTTTGGCGGCTCAGCCGCTGCCGGAGTCTTTGGGCGGGGAGCTGGTGCCTCTGTTGCCGGAGGTGGGGGGGGCGAGTACATGTATTGCTGCATGTGATGCGGGGTCTGGTGCTGGTAACCTCCGTGTCCGCCGAAGTAGCCGCCGCCATGCTGCTGGTAGGGCATCATCTCATGATAGGGGTTCCTAGGCTCGCCTCCGAAGTAACTCTGACCGCTGCCGTTTGACATGGGAGAGAAAGGGTTCTGCTGGTAATTGCCGTACGGGACCATGCTCTGCTGAGGTCCACCGTAGGGGCTCGGCATGTATCCGCCAACATGGCTCTGGGGGTAGCCGCTAGGAGGTGCTGGTGGTTGATGTCCTCCACGGCCGCCATAGTACGGGTTGTGGCCACCCGGTGGAGGGTAGTGGGCGCCGCGGGCGCCGAAGCCCGGCGGCCCGTAATCCTCGGAGGAATCCAGACTGTCGGGGGGTCCAGGCCGATAAGGGACCTGGGCTGAGTGGCGGTGGGGTAGTACGTGACGCCGCGGGGCAGCGTGGTGAGAGCGTGAACGTGATCGGGATCGAGATCGGGGGTGGTAGGGTCTGGCGCTGGCTGATGCGGAGTCGTCAGGGTCAATCTCGCCGTTGAATTCTTCGCCCCAGTCGCCGGAGGAGCTATATTCTTGGCTCTGGCGAGAGGAGGAATCTTCTCCTTCGCTGAATGAATTTGATCGGGACGTATCGGGTCCTTGATCGATTGTGATGGTGGTTTGCCGTCGTCTTCGGGATGGTTAGCGAAGAGTTCCTACAGCCGTGATTTCGTTGCCTGTCGAGACTTACGACATTGGGGCTGGACTCTTGGAGGATACCCTTTACCGCCGACAGTCGAGAGAAAGCCGGAGTAAAGGTATGTGAAGTGTGTGGTGGTGAGGTTCTTGTCGCAAGCGGCGCAAGCTGAGTTTGACGAGAGCGTTGTAGCGTTGCGGATTTGAAACAGCCAGGGGACAAGTCGGCAGATAGGGCTTGAGGAGTGTCGATTCAAGTCGTCCTCGTCGTTATTTAGTGTTGTTGTTGGTCTTGCTGCTGCTTTTGCAGTTGCAGTTGTTGTCGTCGTCGGCTGCGGGGCGGTGTTTAGTCGCAGCGAGATGTGAGGGGTTGCTGAAATAAACGTCGTGTGCGAGGGCGCGGCGCAACAGAAGTAGGATGAATCGCGGGATGCGGTGGTACAAATCGGTGCCGGGGGGTTCCCTGCTTTGTGGTGCCGGTTTCGAGCGACGGGCGTGGTTGGGCGCGAAGACCTGGGGCAACCCGGTGCTGGACGTGCGGTGAGGGAAGGGAAAAAATGTGGATATGGAGGCTTAGAAGGCACAGCTCCAGGCGGGATGATGCGGGTCTTTGCTGTACGGTAAGCGCGATGAATGTAGCAAGGCGAGGAACCGGTCCAAATGGCAGTTTTCGGTGGTCGGGTGAGGAGGCGGTGACGATGTGCACCTGGGGAGACTAGGGTGAGGCGAGTAAGGAGGGGAAAGTAGGGAGGAGGGTGTTGAGGCGCTCGCTGGAGGTTCGAGTAGTCCCCTTGAGACGAAGAGACAAAAACTGGCCGTGGGCTGCCTAATAGTCAAATATCGTCAGTGCGAGTGTCCATGTGAATCATGCCAGGTTCGATTGGGAGGTGGTGGCGGTCAAATAGTGCAGACTCCATTCCATTGCGTTGCGATGCAGGCGCCCGGCGTCAAGCCAAGCGGGACTTGTGGGTGATGGGTTGACGGACATCTTGGAGCCAGAGAGAGTGCCCCTCAGCTGCGGCCGACCCCCTGTTGCCGTAGCGTTCCGTTGCCCCTCTGCCCCTCCAGCTTGGCCTCCTCTCCCTGGGCGCCTGTCAACCGTCCAGGCTTTTGCGTGCCCACTTGGGTCCAGATTCGCCAGGGCTGATCAGCATGCTGGGCATCCGCGCATGCCCATGGCCCATGGCCCGTGACAGGGAGCCGGCATTTGGTGTGCTGCAGTACAGGTACGCAACAAGCAATAGAAACATGGGAGAAACAGAAGCAAATCATGAAGCACGTACCAGGTATAGTGTCGTAGGGATGGGATTGGCGATGATTAGGTTTCCCTAGGTTCTCCACGTTTCTTTGTCGAAGGGGTGATTTTGCGTTGCGGGACGGCCCCGTCCTTGCCCTTGTCGTGGAGACCGAGGAAGCGCTTCCCTTCGTTCGCAAACGGCGGCCGTTGAACCAAGGTTCCAACGGTAGAATGGGGCGGGAGAGAGGGGGGGGACTGTCGATCCAAAACGAGCCGAACCGCGGAGGGCCCAGTTCGGTGTTGAGGTCGTCCGTCGACTTGCCTTGCCTTGCCTTGCCAGATGCAAGAGACAAGGCGAGAAAGGGGCGGATGTCGTTGTCTTAAGGCGGTTTGGGGGCTGCGCAGGTCTCAGGGAGGGAGGATGACCTAGGGCGGCGCAGCTTGCTTTTGGGGCGGATCGCCTGCAGCTGGGAGCTCAGGTGGTGAGAGTGTTGGTGTTGGTGGTGTGGGTGTGGGCGAGCACGAGGGCGAGGGTGAGGGGAAAGACTGGTAGAATGGGTGGAATGGGTGCTGGTCGAGGGGCGACGACGGGGAAAGTGTTGATTATGCAGACCGAAGAGGTAAGCCCAGGTAAGGTACACTCCAAGGCAAGAAGGAGGATGTGGTGGTCGTCGTTGCCGTTGCCGGGGTGGCAGAGGAGGACGGGTGCTACTGCGATTGGGGAACGAGCCCGGCAGCGCGGAAAGGGTAGGGGGAGGGGGGGGGGAGAGTCCCAAGGTGAGATGAGGTGAAGGGAGGTAAGGTGAGTTGGAAGGGGGGGTAGAGGAGGGGTTGAGACAACGGCTTCCGTATGCAAAATAATGGAAATGTCCTGCAGCAAGCGGCACGCAACCTGTTGGCTGATGGTGCCGGAGTCGACTTTGTTCCTTTGAGGTCTGGATCCTCTTTCCTTATACCGACGTCAGGAAGGGGAAAGGCTGCAGGTGTGCTGCCTGGTGAGCGGGCCTGGTGATGCAGTAGACAGAGGGGCCGTCCAAGTTCCTGAAGTGGCCAATGGTGATGATGGTTTGCTCTCGTCGGCCGGAGCTGGTTCAAGTCGGCAATATTCGGTGGTTCGATGGTTTCCTTCTCTGTGCGTGCTGATACCACATGGTTTTCCGGATCACGTCCGATTGTTCAAGTCCAGGTCAGAATCCAGCGAGAAAGCCTGGAGATCCGATAGTAGCGAGCCCTGTCCTGTCCTGTGTCCTGTGGGGGGAAAGTATCACGAAGGAACACGCCGGTTCCGAGTCGTTGGTTTTGGGAAGTGGGCACGCCGCTTCACTGGCGATGCTGGGTCTAGACTGCTGCGGCTCGTTGCAGCTTTCAACATGAAATGGTATACCAAGGTTGCAAATGGAAGTGATTACGACGCTTGACGCAAGCCTCAACCGGCAGCGTCCTGGCTTTTATACACAAGACGCGATGCTTCACCGACTCCTTGGACACCGCCGCCGTAGCGCCTCCCGTCCCGAAATATCTCACTCAAATCCAATGAGATCCAAAAACCCACGAGAAAAAACTCGAATTCAAACATTTCAGGGGTCAGCGAAGACAGCGCAGCGCAGTAGTAGTGAGTTGGCTGCGAGTTGTACTCGAAGGTTGACTCATTGCCAGCGCATTCGGCGGGCCTCTCAACCATTTCGCTGACCGAACAGTCTAGAAAGTCAGCAAGCCCACCAGGACACACAGATCACCAGCCTCATTGGACCATAAACAGGCTTCCCTGGCAAAATCCAAGGGAATTGGCTGACGGCGGCATTGGCCTGGCCATCCCTGAACTGTCGCGGTGAAACCCAATCGGGGGTCCTGATGCCTGCCTGATGCATCCATTTCTGCCCAATTCGCATCCTCTTCTTGGTGTGTACACACCAATGACGGTCCTTGCCATTACCATCGCTGCCGCCCGTCCTCCACCGCCTCGGTCCCTCCCGCTACTCTGCCTCTGGCTGCACCGGATTTGGCGCCGTAATGATGCCCCGCTGGGACATCTCTCGATCCAACGACGCCTTGGTGATGCCGAGCCACGACGTAGGGCAGCCCAATGAAGTACATTCACCCAATAGACTCGGCATCCGATATCCGGGTATCACAGTTGCACGAATGCTGGTCATCCAAACATTCCGATGCTGGCGCATTATGTATGTAGGTAAATCTCCTAACCAGTCGCTTCGTACGGAGACACACCTATGCCTTGTAACATGCTCTGGCTCGCCATGTCGTTCACTTCTCGCCATTGGTTATGATACTGGCGACCACCCTCCCTCCCCTCCTACCCCCGCTTCGACTCCCATTGCATCACCGCACAACCTCCGCCGACTCCTTGCCCAAGAGCTCCCGGGCCGCCGCAACCTCGGATTCGCTGTATCCTTGCCATGACGCCTCGCCTGCATCTTTCCGGCGCACAATCTCTGCCAACTTGCTTGTTGCCAGTTCTCTCAGCTTCTGAATCGTGGCCGCATCGGGAGGGGACCAGTCGTCGGCATCAGGCTGTTTCGGTGACTTTGATTCCTCCTTCAAAAACTTGTCGGTAACCTTCACGATCCGTTAGACACAGCCCATGGACATGCAAGGGGGGGATCGGGCAACATACCAGCTTCAGGCCGTAGTAGCCCCGCAGATAATCGTCGCAAAGTTCGATACTCCTCGAGAATCTCTTAAGCGACTCCGTCAACCTCCTCAGTTGAGGACCATCTGATGCTGTCGCCGCCATGTAGAGCACCTCTCCCAAGCGAGCATGGATCTGAGCAACATTAGCACTGAAAAGTACCCCGCAGTAACACCAACGACAGAGACAACTCACATTCCAGGCGTTCGGGGATAGCAGCAGAACCTCCTCAAGGGCAAAGATGGACTGCGAGTACAGTCCCTGGGAGAGGTAGATATCGGCGAGTTCCGACCAGGCCTCGGCGTCGGTGGGTGAGTAGTCGAGCAGCTTGTTGAGCGCATCGATCGCCTCGGTCGTTTTGCCCAAGGATCTCAAGAGAGCAACCTTACGCTTCGCCACGGGCTGGAGGTGTACTGTTAGTATTACATCCACGCCCTGCGTGACGTGCCACTCACAATGTTCGTGTTGTCCGGTCCCAATATCGTGTCGTACTCCATAAGCAACTGCACGAGCTCGCCCTGGTTGTCTGCTGTCGCCTCCTTGACGAGACCCCGGAACGCCATGACGCGCTCGTTGTCAGCGCCGAATCGAATGTCTAGCCTCTCCAGGCACTGGTGTGCCGACTCTGTGTCTCCAGTGCGGCAACATGCGAGGATCAGGTTCTCGTAGACGACCCAAAGCTCAGGGGTTTCGGCAGCCGTGAAGAGAGCGAGGAGTGGGTTCGAAGCGAAGGCCTTGGGGTTGTTCTTGAGGATCGCCGGGGCTTGCTGGGCGAGATGCAGCGCATCCGCTGGCGAGAGGTGGCCTTGCGGCCGGGTCAGAACCGGTGCCATGACGTCGATTATTCGAGTTTTCGATTAGAACTTGATGGACTGGAATGCGCTCGGTCGTCTGTCGTCAGTTTGAGGGAGGATGCGAAAGCAGGCTGGCATATGGAAGCTGTCCTGTAGCTTCAATCAGATGCTCACAGGCTAGGAGGTGGGTTGGACTGGACCAACTCTCCACCAAGATGTATCCGCTTTGAACGCACTTCTGATTGGCTAGAATAGCGGTTGCGGACTTTCCTCTCGCCGGTGACAGGTCCCACCTTTGCGCCCGGGCCACTTCTCATGGTGGTCAAAATTGCTGGCTAAAAATTTCACCTCTCAAGACTTCTTCCACCTTTCCAACCCAGCTTCGAGACGTCGCGACAGGGCCACCTGCGCAGGATCAGCTGCGCTTCTCACCAGTCCCGGTGATTGAGGCCACGACTGCAGCCATGGTGTCTTCGTTGACTCCCGCATCTGGCCCCTCGGCTGACGAGCAAGGCCTCGTCGAGAAGACGGCTGCCCTTGGTCTCGCCCAACCCGAGGTGGAGGGCAAGGGCCAGGAGTCTCTGCCCGCTCACAGATCTCACGACCCGGAGAACAACCTGAAGCGGAGCGATCCCTTCCAGTTCGGCAGTCGCCTCCTCAACGAGGGGGACGACGTGTACGAATTCAACGCGTGGGACCATGTCGAGACTGACGATGCATACAAGGAGTATTCTGAACAGCAGTTCGAGATGCAACGTCAGTCTCCCGTCTCTGACTTTGACAAAAGTGAGTCTTTTACATTTTCCTTCACTCAACCACCTTCACTCCCCCGAGGTTTCATGATGATCCCACCAATTACGCATAGTTCACCTGAATCTTTGTGATGAGACTGCTTATGTTATAGTCTTTCGCTCCCATCTGATTTTTCAAACCTCTTGACCGTTTCTTCGTCGAGCTGCTCTGTCTTGGACCTGAACTAACCAGACAACAGATCGGTTCAATACCAACCCAGCCCGCATGTGGGATCTGTTCTACAAGAACAACACGGCCAACTTTTTCAAGAACCGCAAGTGGCTGCAGCAAGAGTTCCCCATCCTCGGTGAAGTGACCAAGGAGGACGCGGGCCCTGCTGTGATCCTGGAGATTGGTGCCGGTGCCGGCAACACGGCTTTCCCCGTTCTGGCCACGAACAAGAACCCTGACCTGAAGGTTCATGCGTGCGACTATTCCAAGAAGGCCGTCGAGGTCATGAGAGGCCATGAGGAGTACGACACGAAGTACATGCAGGCCGATGTGTGGGATGTGACAAGCGACGAACTTCCCCCGGGCCTGGGCGAGGAGTCCGTTGATGTTGCTGTCCTGGTTTTCATCTTTTCCGCGTTGAATCCCAACCAGTGGCAGAAGGCCGTCGAGAACGTCCATCGCCTGTTGAAGCCTGGTGGCCAGGTCTGCTTCCGAGACTATGGAAGAGGTGATCTTGCCCAGGTCAGGTTCAAGAAGGGTCGTTATCTCGACGAGAACTTTTACGTGCGGGGTGATGGTACACGAGTGTACTTCTTCGAGCTGGACGAGCTGAAGACCATCTGGAAGGGCGTCGTGGCGAGTGAGGGTGAGACTGGCAGCTCGAAAGAGCTGTTCGAGATTGAGGATCTCGGTGTTGACCGACGGATGCTCGTCAACCGGGCCCGCAAGTTGAGGATGTATCGCTGCTGGATGCAGGGCAAGTTCAAGAAGAAATGAGCTGCTACTCAATACAAATCTGTTAAATTACTTGACTATCGATGCTGTGAAAATGCTGTAAGGTGCCTAGTACAACAAAAGCTCTCTCAGCTGCTTCCTCTGGTCCAAGTCAAAGCCAATGATGTCAAGGTACTCGTCAAGCCCGCCATACTTGGTCGAAAGATGTTCAGCGATGGCTGTGATCATCCGAGGGTCGGTGCTCCCCCAGTTCTTGGTCAGGCCAATCTCTCGAATCTCCTTCAGTCGTTCGTCCTTGTCCGCACCCAACGCAGCATCGGTGAGGGCATAGTCGTGCTCGATGGCCGCAACGGGGATATTCAGCATCATGAGGACGAGCGCAATGATCAGACCTGTCCTGTCCTTGCCTTGTGTGCAATGGACGAGCGATGGAAGTCCCTCGGGCCCTAGGAAAGATTGCAGAACCTGTGACGTGTCAGCAAGAAGCAACCGTTGGTGACATTTCGTGACCAGATCAATTACCGCGACGGTCTCTCCTTGACAGTAGTCCATGGTGTCGAGCCCCAATCCGACGAGACCTCGAACTTGCAGGACTTCCCGGCCCATGATGGCCATGGCCTGGATACGGTATCCGAGGACATGATAAAAAATGAGTTGACTTTATCAAATATCGGTGGTCAGCCTCAAACACCATGATTCATCATGTTTAGGGGCTGACACTCACAAGAGGTTCCACCATGACAGTTGCCATGCAAGATGCCTTTCCAGTCCCTTGCCAGCCAGACTGATGTTGGTGTACCGCAGGCCCGGGATCTTTACTGGTTCCGCCGCGGCATCGTTCGTCTGCGCAATGGCGGGTGTCTCTGACTGAGGTTGGGGCTGGCGTTTCTGCATCTGCTTAAGGTGTTCGGTCCTAGTGGTGTTTAGCTATGTGTGCCATTGAGATGCTAGGCGCCACGGAAACGAACTTGGTGCGCAGATCTACAACAGTCTTAATACCGAGGTCATCCCTTAGACGAGCTCTATCCTCGCGAGAAGCCTCATCTGGTTGGTGTCAGAGACGTGGGACAGAGGGGGATGGGTATCATTGGCATCGCGTACCAGGCCGGGCAGAGCGGAACAACAGTCCTTCTCTGACTCGCCTGAGGTAGGACGGTCAGTATTGTGCTGCATTGTGTTTGATGTTCAGATGGTACCTCTCGCCTAGGAACGTGTTGACGGTCTTGCCCACATCGCGCAGGTTCAAGATGGAGGTGACGGATTCAGCGGGATCCATGGTTGCGAATAATCACGTTGTTTCGGTCAATACGAGCAGAATCTCATGTTCCGCGAATAACTTCGGAAGCTTCCTTTACAGCCTGACTTGGCTTCAGGCTGACTAGCCATGTAAGCTTGTCACGCCGTCCGCAGGGCCCCTGCAAATCTCTGCCACAGCCGCGCGTTGGCGAGCGACCTTGCCCCTGTCCGTAACCCTCTGGGCGTTCGTTCGCTGGCTCGCCCGGCCGCGGGCAAGCCGAACGAAACCCTGCACTGCGTCGAGAGCACAGACGGCGGACCCTGAGCCTGAGGTGTCGGTCAGCGAGGAATTGCAAGTTGAAGTGGGTCGGGCGGCTGATGTCATGAGCTCTTCGGCCGTGGGCGTTCCGTTTCGGGTGGGTGCCGAGGCGGTGCGATTTACAGGGTCCTGGGTGAGTGATGGTGGTGTGGTGTGCAAGTGCGACAGCGACGAGAGACGAACCGATCTGGACCAGGCTGTTGGTCTGGTCCGCCAAGGTAGATCACAATCTTGCCGTCCGGTCATGGACTATCATCTTTGCCGTTTAGATGTTAGGGGGAATAGATAGAGGGTCAAGGTTTGGAGGAGTGTTGTTGTGAAGCTTCAAATCGATCCCAGAACTTCTCTACAGAGAGAGCTTCAGGCCAGCAAGGATGGCCTCCCGAAGAGGAAGTACGAGACGCTGTCCTACGATCTGGCGACTCCTCTACGTGTACATGGATGAAGGTCTCACACCCCTCTCTGGCACACGTACATCCCTTTTGAGACGTGCTCTCCTGAAGTGGCACAGCACGCTGCGGGGTTGCGCCTGCCTGCCTGCCCAAGGGACCAGAGGGAGATAGATGCCAGCGGGAGGTTCCTGCCCCCCAATCGCCCCAAAAGCGCAGCAAGTGCCCCCCAACACCCGCTAACACGGCGCTAAGCACAGCTCTCCCAGCAGCGGCGTCGCAGAGTGACGTCATGGTCATGTCTCGCAAGAGCGTCCCAGACAAACCAGGAGCCATAGCCAGGAGCAACCAGGCCCCGATTGCCCAGGCTTGCCAGACTAACAATGCGCCGTGACACTCGGTCGAGCCATGCCATCACCACTGTCCACTGCCCACCGCACCTGTGCGCAACCCATGAACGCAACCGATCTAGTCTCGTCATGCTCCTCGAACCAGCTGCCCACGATATAACCTAGCCTCTGTCCTGATTCCTCCTCGGGGAAGGCCAAGTTGCGAGACCGCTCCCAAAATATCCCACCGCCTTCATTGCTGCCATTTTCGCGATACGAACATCTTTCAGCAGGGGGTTCCCGCACGCAGCTCAGCTCCTCTCTACTCCCAACCTAATTCCAGAACACCGCGTAACCCATCTTACGACTCCGACACCTATTCGTCGACCTTTGTCGGCTGCCTGGCTGACATCCGGAAGAAAGCTTGTTTGGGGATCTCGGCGTATGCACTTCGCCCACTCTCACGCCCCAACATGTCCCGGTCCACCGTGCAGGATGCCAGCATGGCTGAGACACAGTACCAAGTTGTGACCCCAGGTACGTAATCTGCGTTTGTATGGCTTGGAATCAACGCTTGGAGGCGGCATTCGGGTGCCGGAAGGTGGGAGGTGGGAGGTGGAGGCGGGGAGGGGATCATGGCCCGAAGCCTCCGCACATACACCCATCAGTACACCTGATATACAGACGAACGGGACCCTGCAGCTGCACAGAAGATCCCGCCTTCATCTCAATCACACCTTATTTGACAGGAAACCCTCTAACATCTTGACCTCACAGCCGCTCTTGCTGGAAGCATTAAGTACGCCAAACCACAAGATCTCCCCAGCTTTCCCTCTCACGGGTTGCGACAAGACGGCGCAGCAGCTGGTGCAGCAGCATCATTAGGTTGGGCAAACCAGAAGCCCATTAATCCCTGGCGACCCGACAAGTCGTCCTCAGCTTCCGCCGCTGCCGTTCTCGCTAAGGACTATAAGATGGCACCTCAGTGGGAACCCAACGCAAGCTCTGCGGGCGCCAAAGCCGCCCTCCTTGCGACGCAGGGCGCTGGCAAGGCGCAGGCTTCACCCAACACGGCGCGACCCTCGTCAACCGCGGGATGGGGCAACTCGGCCGCAGCCCAGGCCACGCAAGCCGCGCTCAAACAGCAACGACATTCAGCAGCGCTCCAGTCAGCACCTTCTACTCAATCGTCCCATGGAAACTCGGCTGCAGCCCAAGCGGCTGCCGCCATGAAGAAGCACGCAGCCAGCGACTCCATCGCATCATCTCAGGCCGGCTTTGGCAGCTCTGCCGCAACGCAAGCGTTTAGGACGAGCCAGTCCCTTCGACAACCGCCCACGACGCCCAAATCCAAGGAAGCCAGCAGCAATGAACGGAACGGTCTCGGCTCGCTGTCAGCTGCGCAAAGCGCCATGCCGGGCAGGCGGCGACCGCGATCGGCCTCTACTCCCATCAAGGACAGCGATGCTCTCGAGGCCAGGGCTGCAGCCAATGCCCTCAGCGCGGCTGCCGCTGCCCATGGTCCGACGGTGCGCCCTCAATCATCCATTGGGGCAGGTGGCGCATCTGCCGTAGCCTCCATGCCGCGCAGCATGTTCACATCAAACCCGACGTTCAACAAGACAGAGGATGAGAAGA
Organism: Verticillium albo-atrum; assembly: GCA_002851705.1. Lineage (NCBI taxonomy): Eukaryota > Fungi > Ascomycota > Sordariomycetes > Glomerellales > Plectosphaerellaceae > Verticillium > Verticillium albo-atrum. Next base: position 1,621,859 of record NMXJ01000009.1, read on the forward strand.
GGGCTGATCTCCTCCATGCATCAGCCGTGGCTATGGCCAAGAAAATGTACAGCCACCAAGAGAAGATGGCCACTCAGACCAGAAACAACCAAGCGACAGGGTCTGATGCCGCGAGCGTGGATGACCAGCCCAAGCCATACGTCAACCTCCAGGAGGCTGCATACAAGATGGCTCAAGAGAGGCTCGCCAAGCTCGAGGCCGAGCACGGTCGAAGCCGCGAGTACCAAGAGTACTACGGGAACAGCGGTACCACACCCGGTCGCCGCAACACTCTGCAGCGACGATTCACCCTGAAGCCTAAGCTTCGCAGGCGCTCTTCGAGCGAGGGTGAAGGCGATGATCGTCAGCAATCGGAGCGTATTCGGCAACAGATGTCTATCTTCTCGACGAACCTGTCCAAGGTTGACGAGCAGAAGCGATCTAAGGATCGTGAGATGTTGCTCGCCACTGCGCAGAGGAACGTGAAGGCACGCCTGCAAGGAATGGACGACAAGGTCTTCGCCGATACGGGCAAGTCCCGGCCACCCAAGAAGCTTAACGAGTGGGAGCTGAAGGCCCATGAGGCGGCTCAGCAAATGCACACTTCGCGAAACAAGAATCACGGCAAGGTTGACATGGGTGGCGGTATGTTTATGAGTCCCGAGGACGTCGACGCCATTGCTATGAAGAAGGTCCAGCCTGTGCTTGACGAGATCAACGAGAAGGCGGCAGTTGAGCGCGAGAGGCAGGAGGTGATCCGACTGGAGGCCGAAGCGAAGAAGAAGGACGAGGAGAAGAGCAGGGAGCGCGACCGAGAGATCAAGGCTATCAACAAGCAAATTCGAGGTAAGCATCAGGATACTCCGATTGTAACCAGAAACATGTACTGACGATGCCCAGACGACGAGAAGCGAGAGGTCAAAGAGCGCCGGCAGCATGAGAAGGCCGAGCAGAAGGCTCAAAAGGACGCCGAGCACGCCATCAAGAACGAGGAGAAACGTCAGGCCAAGGAAGAGAGGCGGAAGTCCAAACTCGCGCAGAAGCAGGCTGAAAACCCAGGGGCCGTCCACGATGCCGCCGACGACACAGACAGCGACGAGAACGAGGCCATGACGAATGTGCACCCGCAGCCCATCATCGACACGGATACTGCGAAGCACTCAGACGAGGCACGCAGTCCCAGAGAAGCTGGATCTCCCACGCACAAGGTGAAGACGTGGCTCAAGTCGCGCTTCTCGCGGCCCCGCGGCAAGTCGTCGGCTGGTGCCGAGGATCAGTCGAAGGGGTTTGTCGGCGGTGCGGCTCTACACAGGGGACTGAACGACAGCACTACGAGCCTCGACAACCGCGCCAACAGCATGCGGGATGTCGCGCTCGCTGGCAAGGGACGTGGGCGGTCTGAGACGGCAACGACGCGGGACTCAGAGCCTGTGAGCACAGTGAGTACTGATGACGACGGCTTCAGGGACGCGCGGGATGATTTGGAGCGAACTATCACGCCGCCGGTGAGGATTCGGGACCCTAATGAGGAGGCGAACGGCAGTCCGACGCGGGACTCGAAGTTCCGAGAGGTCTTGTAATCTGAATATCAGGGCATGGTCACGGCGGGGGTGGAGCGATTCTGGGTGTTTGGCGGTGTTTTGGGTACACGCTGGAAACTGACTGGATGACAAGACGGGTTTGGGGTCGTGTTAGGCGCGGATGGAATGTAACTAATAGTCTGTACGAGACATCGATTGCAAGTATTCCCTTTGATCACGATCGACGCTCGCGCCGTGGTAGTTGCCGTTCTGGGCTCGTCGAAGCTTGAGTGCTAGGCGTTTTAGCGTCGGGTAGCGCGACCGCTAGGCCGGCTGCGGGAACCTGAACATCGTCACTGGGACGATCTAGCAAAAAATCATGGAAGTCATGATAGCGCGGCTTTGACATCATCGCCCGGGACGGGCGGCAAGCAGCGTGGTGTGATGGGATGAGATGAGGAGGGGGAGAGAGGGAAGGATGAAGCACAACATGAGGATTTGATAGTATCTTTGTATCTTTTCAAAATTGATATTGTACATTGAACATTATGTGTCTACATGAAATTCATAGCAGGGTATCCTGCAGGTATCATAATAAACCCGATGGATTGCCAAGCCAAATGCGCCCAAACGCCAATCATGCCCGCTCTACCCGTCAATGCAAAAAAAAACAGTCAAGAACCCCTATACAGCACAAAACCTATGGTGTATCATGCGATGCTCAAGGCTCAGAAATTGCTGCTCAGGCCCTGCTGCCTCGCCTGCGGCATGAAGCGCGGGTAGTCCTGGCCGGGGACGACGGGGCGGCCGTCGGCTTGCTCCATCTCGCTGGGCTCGGCGGGGGGGCTCGCGCTGCCGGAGGCGGAGCCGCCGGGCTTGTGGAAGCGCCGGGCGTGGTTCTTGGTGCGGACGGCGGGCCAGAGGTCCATGATGAAGGAGAAGACGTAGAAGGAGAAGACGAAGGCGACGACCCACTCGAGGATGGCGGCGGGGTCGGAGTTGCCGGTGCGCATGGAGACGGCAAAGGCGATGGCGATGGCGGCCTCGACGATGATGAAGGTGAGCTTGATCCAGAAGGAGATGCGCAGGACGCGGTGCTCGCGGTACTTGATGCCGAGGCGCTGGTACTCCCAGCAGATGAAGACGGCGGAGAGGAGGTAGCCGATGATGAAGAGGGCGAGGAAGATGCGGTGGAGCTGGGGGTGGCGGGCGGTGTCGAAGACGGCGAGGCAGATGAGGCCGACGGTGCCGACGAGGGCGAAGACGATGGTGAGGCCCTTGAGGATCTTCTCGCCGATGCTCATGTTGGGCACGAGGCGGCCGCGGTAGCGGAGCCAGAGGTCGGCGACGAAGGAGAGGTCGAGGAAGACGACGGTGACGGCGCAGCCGGCGATGAAGAGGGGCTTGAGGGTGGAGGCGCCGACGTCGCTGATGTAGGCGATGGTCTGGGAGTCGGCCATGGAGCTGTAGCGGCGGCGGTCGGTGCTGACGATCCAGTAGAGGAGCATGGAGAGGAGCATGCCGAGCCACACGATGCCGGAGATGAGGGGCAGGACCTGGGGTTGTCAGTCGAGGTTCGGGATCGCGGTCAGTGGTGAGTTGGGGGAGAGAGACGTACCCAGAAGGAGAAGAACTTCATGATGGCGGTGGTGTGTGTGTGTGTTGGTGTTGTATTATTGTGTATTGTTGTTATCGAGGGGCAGTGAGTAGGGAGAGAGACTCGAAGGAATCGTGCCCTTGGCGGGTGTTTTGGGAGGTTGAGGAAAGCGATACTTCAAAAAGATCAAAACACCATGCAAGTCAAGACAATGGACCCTGGGGTCGGGCAGGGTAGTAAAAGAAGAATTCCGTCGCTGCCTCTAAAGGCCTTGCTTGGCCTTGGCCTTGGCCCTGACCCTGGAGCCACCCATGGGGCAAGGATGTAAAGTCCGGACGGGATGTTGCTGGGCCCGTCGCATGCCCGCAAGCCCCGATCGGCAGATCTCGTTCGCGGCGGTGTTCGGACCATGGATCACACCAATACTCGGAAGCAGGCCTCAGACATAGGCAGCAAGAGCGCTATCACACGAGACTCGATGACTCGGGGGACAGGGAAGGGGAAGGGTTCGCTTGCTCAGCCAGGGGCCGCGACCGTGACGGAGGGTGTATGACGTAGGCCTTGGGGCGGCGCGGTGATTGCAGCGCGCTTGGCCGGCGCACAGCACTGAAGAGTGGGTCACAGAGCCCTGCAGGCACTGAAGAGTGGGTAGCAGCCTAACAGGGCACTACAAGCACTGCAGGCTTTGCAAGCTGCTTACCCAGCGGCTTTGGCTTTACTCCCAACTGTTAACCCCGCGATTCCTCCGGATCGGGCCTTGCGAAAGCGAGACGGGTCCTTGGTGCCTCCCGATCCTCTGTCTGCTGATCGATCTCCTGATCATTGTGCTCTGTACGTGTACTGGCTGTGGACTGCTTCCCCTGGTGATGCTCAATTGGGTTGGAAAGCCATGGAAAGCCACCCCAGCCCAGAGACGCCCAAAGAAGGGGCATCAACAACGCCTTCAAGCCCGTCCCGTCGTCTGAAGAATTCCTGCCGTGCCCATGGATGTCACGGCACATTGCGTCATGAAACCTTATTGCTTCATCGGGCCCCGTTGCCCAGCTCGACGGCGGTGCACAGCCTGTGTCTGGGCCTCTGATTACTCGTACCTAGCTCAGGTAAGATGAATCCGCGTACCAGAGGCGTCGCGCTAGCCGCTGAGCCACCATGTGCGCTGGCGCTGTCGTTGGCCCTGGCTGGTGTCGTTCGCCCTGGCCCTGACACTCCCCTGGGCCCCGGCACTGTCGTGGCACTGCCAGCAGGTTCGAGGCAGAACCGTGTCTTGGCCAATTGGAGACCAGGACCAGTGACCAGAATCTGACCAATCAATAACCCCTCCGTCACAAGGCTGAATTCGACCCTTTCCTTCCCTCGCCTCGTCTTCTGGAGCTCCGAGCTCCAAGCTCCAAGCTCAAGGTTCCTCCTACCTAGGGTAGAGCAGATATCGACAACCTGCCATCTTCCAGCCCGCGGCAGCCAGCACGACGGCCATGTCCGCCTCACCCCTCGTGCTGCGGCCAACAGAGCCCCCGAAATCCACGTCCGCCGTCTCGTCACCCCTCAAAAATGCGTCTTCCAACCAGGCCTCCGCGAGCGCCACCCCCCAGCCTACCGGCGGCGGCGACGACAAGCCCGCGAAGCCCATCTCGCTGCCCCCCACCCTCGACCTCGCCGAGCAGATGAACGAGGAGGAGAAGCGGAAATACGTCAAGGGCAAGAAGCTCGGTGAGGGTACCTACGCCATCGTCTTCCTCGGCCGCCTGCGCTCCGACCCGGCCTCCCTCGTCGCCATCAAGAAGATCAAGATCCAGAAGGAATACCGCGAGGGCATGGCCCCCGACGCCGTCCGCGAGCTCAAGCACCTCCAGGAGCTCCACCACCCCAACATCATCTCCCTCCTCTCCGTCTTCTCCTCCAAGGACCAGAACCTCAACCTCGTCCTCGAGTACCTGCCCCTCGGCGACCTCGAGATGCTCATCAAGGACACCGACAACGTCCGCTACGGCGCCGCCGACATCAAGGCCTGGATGGGCATGCTCTGCCGCGCCGTCTGGTTCTGCCACGAGAACTTTGTCCTCCACCGCGACATCAAGCCCAACAACCTGCTCATCGCCGCCGACGGCGACGTCAAGCTCGCCGATTTCGGTCTCGCCCGCTCCTTCGCCGACCCCCTCCAGCTCATGTCCAACCAGGTCATCACCCGCTGGTACCGGCCCCCCGAGCTCCTCTTCGGCGCCAAGCACTACTCCGGCGCCGTCGACGTCTGGTCCGTCGGCTGCGTCTTCGCCGAGCTCATCATCCGCCACCCCTTCATGCCCTCCGACACCGAGGTCCAGCAGATCGCCGTCATCTGCAACGCCGTCGGCACCCCCACCGAGGAGAACTGGCCCGGCGTCTCCAAGCTCCCCGCCTACACCGTCCCCGACGGCGACCCCGAGCCCCCGCGCGGCCGCGACTACTTCATGTCCTTCTTCTCCTCCGCCGGCCCCGACGGCGTCGACCTCCTCATGAAGTCCCTCACCCTCGACCCCTCCAAGCGCATCTCCGCCCGCGACATGCTCCGCCACCCCTGGTGGCACGCCCAGCCCAAGCCCACCCGCAAGGAGAACCTGCCCCGCAAGGACTCGGGCGGCGAGGAGCAGATGGGCGCCGACCTCAAGCGTCGCCCCGGCATCATCGACGAGGACCGCGGGAGCAAGGTCGCGAGGAAGCTCGACTTCGGCAAGATGTAGAGGCCCCTGCAGGACTTTTCCGGGGTTGTCTACACGCTTTTTTCATATAATGGTTCGTACTGGGATCATCACGCGGCGTTTTGGGAGTCTTGGCCATGCAGGAGGGGAAAAGGGGCATTTTACACAGACACACGCGAAGGGATATAGATGGTCATCAAGGGGTGGCCACTGGCTACATATCATCAATTCAAGATGGTTTTTTTCTCATTATTTTTCATGACACAAAAGTCTCTCCCTCTCTCTATCTTGGTGTTCTCGCTTCGCGCTTTATGCTTCATGATTCGTGCCTCATGCTCCATGCCTCATGCTACGTAACCTCACATCAGCAGACACTCCATCCCGTACATGGCCCGCTCCACCTTGGTCTTGACCTGGTACCAGTCGGCCCGCCGCTGCGCGTACTCGTACACCTCCTCCGCGCGGAAGATGCCCCCGAACCGGTCGCCGTCGGCGATGATGGTCGCCATCTCCTTGGCGTGCTGCGGCTCGATGAGGTAGATCTGGCTCAGCTCGCGCAGCGCCTTGAAGTACGCCAGCAGGTCCTGGTTGCGCAGCGTGCGGATGTACTCAAAGTACAGGTTCATGTCGGCGATGAGCTTGATGGCGCCGGCCGTGCTGACGCGCTGCCGCTTGAGGTGCTTGCACACGGCCGTGAAGAGGCGCAGCCCGACCTCGCCGTTGAACACGTCGAGCATCGACTTCTCCGTGCTGCCGACGAGCATGCGCGTGTGCGCCGACACGAGCTCGACGATGCGCTGGGCCGTTGCCGTCGGGCCCGGGTCTGCGAGGATGCCCGCGCCGTTGCCCTCGAGCTGTGGGTTGTAGTCCGTCGGCAGCTGCGTCGAGCCGTTGAGGAACTCGACCTCGTCCATGAGCACATCGATGCCCTTGTTAAGGCCCGCGGCAACGCTCTCGTCGAGCATCTGCTCCCATTTCCGCTTGGCGAGTCCTGCTGGGTCGAGAAAGTCGTTCTTGTCCGCGATTTTGGGGCCGGCGAGCTGTTGTTCGTAGAACACGTCGATCATCTGCGAGATGAGGTCACCGACGTTGACCAGCTCGATGAATTGCACGAGCGGTGCCACACCAGACTGGTCGTGGTGGCTGACTTCTCGTGGGTTGTAGTGAGAGAGATGGCCGACGGCTTTCTCGAAGCCGACCTGCACGTGTCTTGTCCCGAGAATCCGAAGAAGGACAACGAAGATAGTTTCACACTGTTCGCGCGCCTCTTCGCCGTACTGGCCTTTGAGACGAATGAACTGAGCTGCCCGGCCTAAGCTCGTCTGTGCTGCATGGACAAGGTTCAGAGCGACCTCGATGCTGAACAGCGACTTGATACCTTCGAGTCGAGACGCCATCAGCGCGGCTTTGGCCGCCAGCTCATCCGTGGGTGCCTTCTCGGGGAGGGGGCTGCGTCTTCCGTCCACACTCCCCCTGACACCTGGAGTTTCCGGCCGAGAGAGTTGCGGAGTGGCCAGGCCCGAACCGTTGGCTGGAGTCGCTGTTGCCGGCTTGGCTGAGCTACCAAAAGGGGCTTGGAAGCTGGGAAGGACGCTGACGGGCATCATGACGACCTTCTTGAACGAGCTCAAAAAGTCTGTCTTGTCGACTTGCCGGTTGATGTTCGACATGTAGAATGACTCGACCGAAGCATCCTGCTCCGATAATCTCTTCTCCCACGTGCCGACCTCGGACTCGGCGTGTTTTGTGAAGAAGTCCAGCTCCTCTTGCAGGTAGAGATCGACGTGCGGCTCAAACACCCTGATGGTCATTTCCCTCGCCTTCGTCTCTATCGTCTCTTTTGATGCGTTTGGTGGTGTGAGAGACCTAAAGAACAGCATCGTCTGCTCGAATATCCCCGACACTGCCTTCAGGTACGCGGCAAGGCTTCGCTGATGAGCCGCGTCGAACAGTGAGGTCGCGTACTCCAACACAATGTCGTCTCGGACCTTCTCAACAAGCTCCCAGAACGAGTGCTCCGCCTCCGGGAAGATGCGCTCCATGATGGATGTCTGCTCGTTGACCTTTTTCAACAGCAACTCGAAGAACGCCTGCGAAGGCTCGAGGCTGACGTCGTCGGCACCTGCCCGGTTCAAGCATTCCACCGAGTTGGCCGAAATAATTTCGTCGTCGTTGAAGATGGGGTGTTTCTGGATGAAGAGGTCGATGCTCGCTGTGCCGCCGTTGAGCGTGTGAAGGACGTGAGCGTAGCGCCTCATCCTCCCGTCTACGTCCCAGAACTCGTAGCCTTGCTCAAACTCGCGCAACACAGCGCCTTCGAAGATATCCGTCATAGTGAGCAACTTCTGTTCCCGTTCGCTCCACCCTTGTGCCCAGTCGCTCTTCGCAAAGGTCTGGAGGTTGGACAGCATCTGCGCCTGCTGCTCGGGATCCCGAAAGACCTGGAAGACCACAGGGTCCGTATGGCTCCTCGCCTTCGCCAGATCGTGGTAAAACGGACCCAGAGCGCCGTAGATCTTGCCGTATTCCTGCCTCGCATGCCCCCTTATGCTTCTTGAATTCTTGATCACGTCGAGCAGCGCTTGGGGGTCCTTGAATGGGTCGCTCGACTGTGTGGGTGCCAGCGACATCTTCTCGAATCCGTCCAGCTCATTGAGACGCTTCTGTCGATCCTCCTCCACCGACGCGTCGAATATTGTCATGTCTCCCACTGGTCTCGAGGTCGCATGATTCGCTCCAGCCCCAGGTTGACTGGCTGCGGCCTTTGCCTGCTCGGCAGCCTCGCGCCTACGTCGCATGGCGTCTTCGAATCGCTGCCTGGCCTCGAGTTCGTCCCAGCACCCCATACTCTTCAATCGCGCCACCCATCTTGTGTCATCGTATACCATCTCCTGCATCCGCCAGGAACACTGCGCCACGCGCATCAGATCGGAAACGGGTAGGTAGTCGAGGATAGCGACGAGGATCTCTGCTCCTGTCAGTACGAATCGTGATACATCGGGAGACGTGCTGCATACCCGCCGGGAGGGTCGGCTTTGAGCCCAGCATCTCCGTCGCCTTCAAGGCGCTGAGGATGCTAGTCCGCTGAAGGGGACCCCCCCTGCCCTTGGCTTTCTGCATTGCGTTTGGAGGTGGCCGGCAGCTCGTTGTGATGTCGTCAGGCAGTAAAAGGATTGAAAAAAAAACAGCACTCCGCTAACTATGCCATGTCCGGAGCTTCAAGTTTGTTCAGGAATTGGGTCCTTTGGATTGGTGCAGTTGATGGTGTTTGAACGAAGGTCAGCATGCAGAGTGCCTCATACCGCCCAGGTCGAGATCGATACGAACTGGACGCCAGCCCAGAACGTCACATCCATGGTTGTTAGCTTAGCTGCCAGCGGGGTCCTGCAGGGGTGGCCCCGCGCCGGATGGTTCCACCTGGCGCCGACGTCAGTAAAATCCCCCTGAGCCCCTGAAATGATCCAAACCATCAATTGAGGAGAACCAGCTTCTTGCCTGCGAGGGATATTTCAATCAGATTGAATACAGTCCAGGGCGTATTGAAATTCGTTCCATCTCAAGGTGCAAGTCGTAGCGTAACAAAACAATTGGGTATCTTCGCATCTAATCAAAAGCTCGTCCCATAATCTACTCCACGTCCTCCACCATGCGCCGCTCTTCAGCCGCTTCGGCAGCGAGGAAACCCATGACCGCGGGGTTTTCACTTCGCCCATCTCTCGCTTCCGTATTTGCCATTCTTGCAACGTGTCCAAAGAGGCACTCCCAGAGGTCTTCCTTGTCGACTGCCTCGCCAGCGCTCCGGTCTTTGCTCATCAACTTCGATAGACTTGCTTGTTCCATCTCCAAAGTGTTGGCAGCTTCCAGGGTCGGTTCCAGCACATCAGGCGTGGACTCTTTGGACTTGCCCTTGGATGCGGAGGTCAAATGCTGCAGTCGCCGCTGTACAGACAGGTTGTAGATCGATTCTTCCACGGTTCCTTCGATGAGGTACAACCAAACGGTCGTCTCGTGTTGTTGACCAATCCGGTCCACGCGAGCAATGGCCTGCAGCTCTATGGCCGTATTCAACAACGGCTCGCACAAGAAGACGTGGCTAGCGTTGACCAGATTTAGCCCGCTGGACTGGGCTCGACCATGAAGAAGAAAGCATTCGACCCCAGCGTCTTCCTTAAAGCTCTGCACTCCGTTGGGCTTATCGATCGACGCGTAGCCGATGCGGGATTTGGAGAGCGCGGCGCCTATCACCTCCAGAAAATCCCGATACCTGTGGTGTGGTTAGTCATGATCAGAATGTGGAGATTGTAAGTTTCTTACTGGGAGAATACGATCGACTTCGCCCCTGGATCGGACTCTCGTAGCCAAAGCAGGTGTCTGACGATCGAGTCCACCTTGGTTGTGAACGACGGGCCTTCCAAGTCGATGTTGTTGATCTGCGCCAACTTGTCTGCGCCAAACTCCGAGTAAATAGCAGATTTGTTCCGAGCTGTGCTGCGCTTCTTTCCTGGAGATAGTGTGGGAACATCCTCGGCATGGAGCGTCAGTTCCCTTGGTTTAAGGGTGATGGTGTGGAGGTCGGTAATTTTCAGCTTCCTCTTGCACATCGGGCAGTTGTGGTGTGCTTTAAACCAGAGCATGATACACTCTTTGCAAAATTGATGGCCACAAACGGTAAGGACACCGATCGTGAAATCCGTCTGGCAGATGATACATATCTTGGGCTCGTTTGCTTTGGAAACTCCTCCGTCTCGGAGACTGACGACTATAGCGGCAACCGAATTAGCGTGCGAGAATTGTAGAAGGGGCCAGATGGGAAGAAGGGAAGGGTTTTCATGATAGCGGGCAGAGAGGACTTACGATATCGATGCTTCGCTTCAGCAGACGTCAGCTTCCGATGGGCTGCCTCTGCAGCATTGACCCATTTCGCAATGATATCTGGCGTCTTCGGGCCCTCGTAGACATCGACACTGTCCGAGATGGCTTGCAACTGACGGTAGTAGTCGAGACGAAGGTTCATGGCGTTGGTGAATTCGTCGCATTCGCGTTCTAGGCGTTGAGCTGCTTTCGTTTGAGCCTGTATTTGAGCTTGAATGTCCTTGATCTGTCGATTTACCACCTCGTGCTCCACATTTGCTCGACTTTCCTTTCCTGGTTCTGGCTGAGGAAGCCTAGCAGCAAGAGCACGAAGTTCGCCAATGGCTCCACGAAGACAACCATGTCTCTCTAGCGATGGCTTGACTTTCGTTCTGAGACTCAGGAGTTCGAGAAGTGTCTCGGGAGCAGGACCCTCTCCTCGGATGGCCATTGACTTTGTTGTCTGAGTTTCGTGCTTGACAAGCATGTTCTCAAGACCCGAGATCGCGTCCTGTCTGTCCGCTATGATAGCTCGGAGAACCTGAACGTGAACCATCAATTGTTCTTGCGTCGCTGTTGAGTTGACGAATTCATCACCAGTCACCTCCGTCTCGTTTTCTTCGTCGATGAGAGGTTGTAGAAGGAGACGGATGATTGATTCCCTCCATTCGTCAATCAGATTCGCCTGTACGTTCAAGATACCATAGAGCTCCTCAACCTTCTCAACGACCGTGGCACTTTCCAATCCCTTTACTGGATTAGGAATGAACTCAGGAACTGTGACAAAATTTTGGCCAGCAGCGTCATCTTCCAGCTTTGCCATGAGTTTGGTGGCCTTTCTATGGTTCTGTATGTGGTTGTCAGCATTATCCTCACTAGCTGAAAATCCACCTAACGTTACCTCTGAGAGTATTTCTCGTCGAATGGACTTGGCCATCTCGTAGCCTTCCTCCTCCGACTTTTGCAAAGCAGCGAATTCGGCAGAGTCGGGCTCCGTGAAATCAACATTAGACTTGATCTGAAAACGGGCGTTTGCACAGAAGAAGACTGCTCGGTGCTGTACTTCCAACGCCGATCGAAGCCGCATGAGAGACTCGCCAACTTGAGGGCTGGTCTGATACCTAGGACCGTAAGCTTTGAACAAATTCAAGAGTGAAACCCACGTACTTGTCTACTTCGTCGTCTGAATCTTCGTCGGCCTCATTGTCAGCGTTAGGATTAGACTGGTTGTCTAGTCCCACCCGCTTCGCGCTGTCGATGGTTGCCCGAAGCTCCTCGCGGCATTTTCTGATTAATTCGTCGACCTGGCTCCTGGTTTCCTCCCATATGGACAATGCCTCTTTTACTAGAGGGCCGTTTTCAAGCAACTGGCCATGGTTGAGCCTGGCATTGAAGTACGCTCGCTGCTCTGTTCGGATAGAACCATCGCTCTGCTCTATCATCGCAGTCAAAACTTCATCAACAGTTCGGAGGGGACCAGCCTTGTGGCCCAGCGCACGGCGATTTTGAATCCCGACTTCTGGATGCAGTGCTGCCTGTCTCAGTCGGTTGAGATATGTCCTCATGAGTTCCTCGTATGCTTTGGGTTCCCAGCCATCCACTAGAGGAGTCCCGTCAAGGTCAACACCGCAGGCCTCAGCCATCTCAGTAAAGATTGACTGGTAATGTTGTTCTTCAACAGCAGTGAATGGCATTGTGATGACGTATCGCTTTTGCGCCGGAAGTTCAAGCTCATCTCTCACGAGCTTTTTGGTATGCCGGATCGCGATGTCGCCGAAGAGACCGTGGAAGATGGGTTTGTGGTGTTTGGTCAAGGCTTCCCATACTTGGGGTGAAGAGCAGTACGGCTCGAAGCGCAGGAAGAGCAGAAGGCCCAGCAAGTCCTTCACGTCATTCTTGACCGGCGTACCCGTGACTCCCCAAGCATTGACTCGGTGCAAGACCCGGGCCACCAAGGCGGCCGCGCTGACACCAGTCTCGATCATTTGCGCTTCATCGAGACACACTCTCCACCATGAGATTTGGGTGAGAGGTGACTTGGGCCGTTCATACTCTCTTTCGCGCCGTCTCGACCTCTCTGGAGGTTTCGTCGCGTAGTGAATCTCGGCGGAAAGGGTCTTGTAGGTGGTGACGATTACATCGTGGGCCGCCATATTTCGAACAACCTCGTCCTCATCCTGATCCCGAAACTGACCGCGACCAGCATAATAACTAACAAGAAGATGCGGCGCATGGCGTTCAAGCTCAGCCATCCACTGCTGTCTCAAGGACTCCGGGCAAACAATCAACGTTGCGCCGCTTTTCAGAAGACTATCACCGTTCAAGGCAATATAGGGGTCCTCGTCTGCAATTCGCCGTGTGTGAAGCAGAATCAGTCCAATGATTTCAAGGGTTTTGCCGAGACCCATCTCTTCTGAGAGGATACCACCTTTGACGGGTGTCTCAACCGATGCGAAAGCTGCAGTTCTAGTGGTAATCGCATGGTATAATCGGCTGAGGTACCATGGGGTGTCATTGCGCCTCGAAATTTCGACAAAGCTGCGGGCGATGCCTGGAGTTGGATTCTCATCTACGTGCTGCAAGCATGGGGCTGATCCATCAGTAGGGCGTGTCCAACTCATGCCTTCACGATGTAAAAGCCATCGAAGGGTCCTTTGCTGGTATGGGTAGAGGGATGCATTCAACCCTGGCACCTCGAACGATAACGCCTCGCCGTCATCTGCTGGTGGGACGAATGCAACGTCGTAGAAGTCCAGAGGTGTCCAAGTTGATTGTGTTGAATCGGTTGCCTCCACTGCCTCATCGAAAAAAGTTGACAAGACCAATTGACTCAAATCTCGCTGACGTTTAGTGCGTAGATTGAAGGGAGACAAGGTAGCGTTCCAGTACAGCCGGATATTGAACGTAATTTGTATGTTTTTGCCCTGACCCTCCATCTGCAGATCGACAGATGTCCAGATCGCACCCTCTGCCGTCCTCGATTCTCTGCCTTGAACGTTGATGCATGTTTTCAAAGCTTCGTCGACAGAGTCAGGGCGTAGCACAAGGGCTACTCGGGCGGGGGTGCCTCTGGACGGCACTGACAGGTCCAACTGGTTCGGGCTCCATTGGCTGCTCCCATATGACAGCCGCAGGTGATCACCAATGTCGTTTCGCACTGCCGGCTCGGGCAATTGAAGGATGTCGGCGTATCGGCGAGAGAATTTTAGTGTTTGTTCTGTGATCAAGTATGCCAGAGGAATTTCATGGGCGAGCTTGGTTCTTTTCGCAGACGGTTCGGGGGTGGCATCGGTGTCGTTGGACCCTGGAAGGGCTAGCAAGGCGTCGACTATGGCGGTAGGTAGTTCATCTGCAGGGTACAACTCAGCAGCTGGCAATTTAAATTGGGAGAGGTTTGGCTAAATTACCATTGAGGCCGACGCTGGGATATACTTTCGGGCGCCTCGCTGTTGGCTTTGAGCGCGGCATCGTGGTGTCGCAAAGGCGTTTGCGCGGGAAGCCGTGGACTAGTGACGCGCATGAACGCAAGGCATGATGGGAATGGGGTTTTTTGGTTTGCGCCTGGTTTGTTCTGATTCCGTGTAGACGAAGAAGACGAGGAGAACAGAACAGAGAAATGCGACTCGGGCCTAGAGGATGATTCTAGTGGAAGGCAGCTGCGAGGCCGTTGGTTGCCTTCTCTTATCGATAACCTCTTTCCGATGCCTCTCGAGGGGCAGCAGCAGCGGATAGTTGGGGGAGTGGCGTCATTGGGTGGATCTCTCACCGAGCTTACCTAAACTACCGGTGCGCGAACCAAACGCGCTGTCGTGTGATCCGTGCTCCTGAAGCCGGAAAGCGGGTTCACTCAGTCCCGACCATGCTTATGTAATTCAACTTTTCAATCCGATCTGCAAATTCCCTGAGATGGATGTAGGATGAAGCTGTCTCTGGCCTGACAGGTATCACGACATTCATTCCGCACGGCTCCCTCGACTGCCACCTCGCTACAAACTCTCAGAAAACCGGCTCGAAAGAACGATTGGCGTCTCAAGTGAGCTGGTGCGCTCCATGCGGTTCGTCTGCCAGCACTCAACCATCCCAACAACGCAAATCTGACCATTGTACGCGACATCAGATTTACAATGAAGGCTCCTCAGCTTCGCATCCCGACCTTGAGCTCGATTGCTCCCCGAGTCTCCACAGCCAGCACCTGCCAACTACGATGGGCCTCTAAACGAGCGACGCCGGCGATCCCCCAGCCCGTCCCTCTCGTCCCCGATGTCCCGACTCTCCTGAAGGTCCTCGGCCGCGGCCTCAGCCAGTACGCCGACAAGTTCCCGTCCTGGAACACCCTCTTCACTTCCGATTCCATGCAGATGAAGGAGCTGGGCATCGAGCCCCCACGCACACGCCGCTACCTGCTCGGTTGGCTGGAGCGGTACCGACAGGGCGCCCTCGGCCCTGGCGGCGACTTCAAGCACGTCGAGAACGGAGAAGCGTACCTCCAGGTCGCCACTACGGAATCGCAGGACAGCAAATGGGTTGTTAACGTGCCCGCCGGTCAGAAGGCGGATGGCAATGTACTGGGCCCGAACGAGCGCGTTCGGGGATACCTGGTGCGCGGTGCCGGTGCGATTACCGGTCCATATGCGCTACCGTTGAAGGCGGGCGAGGGCGCGAGGGTGCAGGTTGTCGAGGGCATGTGGGAGCACAAGCAGGGTATCAAGGTTGATGGTGGTGAGAGGAGGAGGACCGAGGTCCGTTACAAGAAGCGCATTGCTCAGCGCAAGGCGGAGATTGAGGCCAGCCGAAGGGGCTGAGAGGTCTTGTCCTCGTGGGGAGACAGATTGTACCATAACCTTGTCACCATGTAAATTATTAGACGGAGCCCATCAGCGTGCCTCCATCGTCAATTCAAACATTTCCAGAACAGCCAAGATCAGCTCTAGGAAATCATGGCGGTTCTTCAGACACAAGGTGTCAAGGGCGGGAAACAACGAGTCAAGGGCCATCGGTGTACTCCGCCATGAATTGAAAACCACTCTGATGGATCACACTTCCATTTCAGCTCGTCGGTCAGAGTAACCTTGGGTACATCAGTCAGGTCGGAGGGGCTTCTCGGCGACCAAGGTATGGTAAGCTAGCCCGCAGAGCAAGTAGCTGGGGCTTTGGATCGCCGAACAACAAGGGTGAGGGGATGATATCCGTGAGAACGATGACCATGATGCAAGTTGCGTTACCCAGGCTATGGAAAACACGGTTCTGGAGCTGAACTCAGAAGGATCAGAAACCCTTCGGGCATTGAAACGTGTGGCATTTCACATGCCACGTCAGACGCTCTCGGATCATAAGCCCAACAAACCCAATTTTCTTTTTCCATGCTTCATGTTTTCTAGTGGACACGGACTTGGCCGTTCGTGGGGAAATGAGCAGGTTCTTCACACCCCTACGCAAGCCAGCACCACGACGCCCGCACGCTTTGGATGATCCGTCAATACCAAATCGACCAGTAACGGACAGAGTCTGCCTGGATTCGAATCCCATGATGCTCGTGACTGGCACTAGTGAGGGATGGCCGATGCACGAAACGTAAGAGCTGAGTTTCTCGTGGACGTGGTCGGCCCATGGATGTGATACTTGAGAGGCCTTGATTTGGGAACCGGCAGTCGAAGCCGTTGATGGCCACCACCACCGCAACCCTCCCCACCCCCTTGGCAAGGCCTAGAACGACGCCTGGCGGCCGACCGCCTCGCTTCGCACTTGACAAACATCAGCTCCTGCACTCCGGCAGTTCCGAGATCAGACTTCCGGCAGGGAGTCATGTCAATGGGTTCCCAGTCTGGACACACCATCAAGATGTCACGGAAAGTCGAGGTATACCACAGGTCCATACTCTCAGGATGAAAGGCTGAGGTGCTGCGCCGTATGACCAAACTGGGGGCCGGAAGCGCAAGACGCGGGCCTCGGCAGGCGAGTCGGGGGAACATTCGACTTTGCTTACGGGGGATGGCCTGGGCAGCGAGCGGAACCGGGTACTGGCAAGCACAGCGTTGGAAATGAAAGGGGGACGGATACAGAATGAAACGTGGGTGGGGAATTGCGTGTTTATGGCAGCCTGGCCCTCTGGACCTACGTGTTCTGTGTAACCTTCAAGTGGTGGTGAGGTGGAGGACCGGCATTGGTGACAGTTCGGGTCCGGGTTGAGCGCCCCAGGGTGGGGCCGGCACGGACTGTCTCTCTTGAGCCTCTCCACGCAATGACGGGGATATTTCATCCTACCAGAGCAGCATCAAAACCTCCATCGTCGGGCCTTTCTCTGGTAACGGGCCGATTGTCTAGTACTCTAAAGCTTAAATCAACGACGAGAAGGCGATGAGTACGGCCTCTCAACGCCACGAGCGTTGGTGATGGGTATCCGTCAGCGTGACTAAGGCCCGTGGGCATGGTAGGGACCTGAAGGCTGAGCACTGGTGCCAGGGGCACAGTCGCGTGGTGGCTTACCGTTATCCTGCAGCCAGCTGTGGCAGTGGCTGCAGCGGGAACCAACTGTTGTGAACCGCAGGCCACGCTCGTGGACAAACGTGGTAGGGATAGGTCTCCGGCTGTTCATTGGCCACGAGACACGAGAGTGCGTGAGTTATGTGATGAACAAACCTCGCTTGCTTGCTTGGGGGCTGGCAAGGCGTAAACAGCATCAGCATCTACCCTGTCGAGCATTGGTTGAACGCCCGCTGGTCACCTCGTAGACACACCCCCCTACCTTCACAAGTGACGTCGTTGCGTTGTTCCTGTGCCAAGTCGAAGGGACTTGCCCCTTTCACATAATGTCTCTCTGTGACGTGTGGTTCGACGACGAAACTCTGATGGTGGCACCCGATCATGGCACACAGGGGGGTGGCCATGGGGACTTGGAGAGCTTGGCTTCGGGTGTGAACCACTCAGGACTGAGCAGACACGAGACAAGGGCGGGATCGCCGAAAGAAGACGGATGGATGCCTGGATGGTTTCTGGGAATGGTCGTGGAAATGCCAGGCCGGGCGGGCGGGAAGGGCGTGACAGCCTACTTTCCACCAAAGTCATGTTTGTGAGCAAGAAGGTCACGCTCAGCTCCCAGATGGGTGGACGTTCGTCCCATCCACCACCGGCGATGGTGGAAGGGGGGGGGGACCCCACTTTCCCGAGAACCTACAGAGGTGGGACCCGATGATCAGCCGGTGGTCCGCAAGATCCAATCATAAGGTTCCGTCGATAAGCTTCAGGTAAGGTACCTTCAAAGCAGGCATCCTGGCAATCCACACTTGCCAAGGCAGATTTCTAGTTTAACCTAACTTCACCTAAAGAACCTACCCTTGTCTGGATAGCGACGGGCGAACACCGACAAGTGAATGAACAATTTGGTGGTTAACAGCAGGCAGACAACTGTTTGCGCTGTGGGTAGGGTAGGGTAGGGAGGGGATGATGCTGAGATGGGGCTGTGGAAGCTGCATGCAATGGGGATAAGCAAGCCTTACCCAGCGCCAGGCTGCCAATGTTTCCCAGCTCAGTCGACGAGACGGATCGATTGCAGCTGCAGGGCTGAGGCACCAATCCCAGCACTGCCGCTCAGTTTGCATGGCCCTCATCGATTCAGCCTGGGACTAACCTTGACATGATCTAGTCTCCAGGCTTGTCACTGATCATGCCCATGACATCTCCGGCATTGGACACACCGCTTCGTCTTGCTGCAAACAGCTTGTTCTTCTTGGATAGCTAGGCCGAGGTCCCTTGACCTCGCTTCGGCCGGGCCCTTTCTTGGTCTCAACCCCCGCGGTGCGATACTTTCAGTTTAGATCCGCATATCTCCCTGTCGAACGAGTTACCATATCGTCATGGCCCTTCGCTAACGGCGCGTACTCTGCAACTGCGTACTCGGACGAGTGACGAGACACAGTCTGCCGCTGCCAACATCCAAGCGACTTAGCTGCGACAGCCCTCAAGCCAGCTGGGACACGTTGGAAACGGCCCCCAATACCCCCAGTGGGGCAATGCCCCGTCACACTTGGCGCTGCGTACGTTGAAGGTCAGATTATCTGCTATTTGGAGTCTCTGCATCCCGGCAAGGCTCTTCTCGCCAGAGAGTAGGCAGATCATACGTCGACACCACACAAGTCATTCCTGAGCTGTCGGTGTTGACCAATCAACGGCACCATCAAGTCACAACTCGGCCGAGAGACCTCGATGTGCCCACACATTACCGATCCCCTACACGGCCAACCCGTAATGTTGGCACCTCGTCTTAGTTCAAGCCCAGCCGCAGCATCCTGCATCTTGGTGTGGCTGCCGAATCCGGTCCAATAGTACGCTGATGGCTTCGGGAGAGGCTGAAAGACACGCTTCGACACTCCATGCTCGTCATGCTTTCGACGCTGGGTGCTCGCTCTTCCTTGTGCACTCAGGAAGCGGTTCGAGCAATGCCACTATGAGAGGTCTTAATGAGGATCGACACAATGGATATTCGCGCTTAGGGCTGACGATGGATGCAGGCCCAAGCTCTAATTCACTGCACAATTGGGCCTGATGGCGAGGCGCTTTGATTGGACTCCCAAGCCACAGCCCAAGCCCATTCATTCAACGGTACGCGGCAAGATGTCCCGGCTGTGAAAACGGTGTATCCTGGTGACGAGTCAAAGACTAATCAACTCCGGCCCGAGACGAGGAGACGCAGGCCACTGGCGTACAACATTCCCGTCTTCCCAGAAGACATCACGACTCGGTGATCAGAAATTCGACAACTCGGCCAAAAGACTCAATCATGGCTCGCTTCCATTTGTCATGGGTTTCGCACGCTGGTTTTCGGTGTCCCAATTGATGCATTAATAACCGATCGCGGTGGGCACGACTGCAGGTTAGCCCACCCCCCGGTTCCCCGGGTCTCAAGGCTGAGCCCACCCCCGGCGCCCTTCCAGTGCTGCAAGCCGGGTTTGTGTCAAACACCCCCTTTGAGTGGGTAAGACTCTGTTACCATCAGGCCATGGCCCCGGCCAAGACATCTGCCCTACCAACCTGAGGTGGAACAGGGGCTGTGAGAGCGGCCGGCAGACCGTCCGGGACCTGGTGATAGCCCTACAGGTTGTCGTTTACCGCATCCGGCCCATCGTATCTCGTATACCTGGACTTCTCCTGAATATCGACACCACATGGAAACCCCTGTTCTCTTAGGTCCATCGTGGGTTTGTCAGCCCAGGAAGACGACGTACACCAAAACAGCTTGAGTGCTAGGGGGCTTGCCGCAGCCACAACCACCTCCTTCTCGTGGGAAAATCGCTCCCCACTTCCACCTTCCCCACGACCCGGATTTGGCACAGACATACCGACTCGACTACTCCTGCTAAGCCTTGACAAGCGACATGTCGGACTACCTTGGCCATTTCAAAGCAGTCTTCCAGATGTCTAGGCCGGGGTTCATCCCGTCACTCCACCCTCCCCCCCTCTTCCCGTTTCCTCGAGGCGGCATCCCGCTGGTACCGCCGGGGCGCGTGCTTTACACGCCCCCTCCCCTTCAGCCTTGAATCCCTGGACTGTGCTGCAGATGTTTCTTCGCCTGAGTCCTTACACCGTCGTCTACTGGGTCCCGACCCTCTTCACTTCCATGACATGCCAATATTTGACCCACACGCAGATCGCCCGGCCTGGCATGGTGTGTGTGATATCCCCTGGTTCAAGAGGGATGCCACCATGCACACAACTGCATCAACACCCTCGTCACCAAATTCTGCTCGACATCTGCAGGCTTCGTTTTCCGAAGTCTGCCCTACGTCCCCGTCGAGGCTTTCTAGAACCATTTGCCGACGGAACTGCTCTCGCAGGTATGTCTGCTCGCCCTTATCCGAGCTGTCAACCTCAGCTAATGGGGTCCAAAGTCCTGGTCTATATAAGTCAGGCTTTGAATCGTGAAGCACGGTCTCCTGTGTTATCGAATCTCCAACCCAGAGCCAGCGGATCTTTTCTATCAGTCCCTCATACCTTAGCTCTTCTCCTTTTCTAGATTTACTAGACGAAGACACTGCGTCAGAGTCTTCTGTTTCTCCTGAGCCTTCACGACCAACCTCGACACCACAGCAACCATGTCTTCCAGATCTCACAAGCAGTCGGAATCGAGCTCGAGCTCGAAGAGGCATGGGCATTCCAAATCCAAGTCTAAATCCACCAAGACAGACGACTGGACGGATGTGACAGATCCAGAAGAGCGGAGGCGGATTCAGAACCGCATCGCACAGAGGAAATTCAGTAAGACACCCGGTTCTTCTCCCCTAGCCCACGCAAAGACTGACCGTGACCACAGGAGAGAAAGCCAGGGAGAACAAGGAGATCGCGGACCGAGACTACGAGAACGAGATCAACGCGCATCTTGCCTACGACACGCCCGACCCCGAGAGCATCAACGACGAGGAGGGCCCTCTGTGGGGCGGCCCCAGCTTCCGTCACATCGTGTCCAGAGGCCGTGAACACGAGAGTCGCCGCGGCAGTCGACGCGGGCAGCAGCCCCCCTCAAACGATCCCCGGACGCTGAGCCCGTACGGCAGCGGCGCAGCGGCGTACGCGGGGGGAGGCTATCACCAAGCGGCGAGCTACGGCGGCGGCAGCAACAGCGGCGAGGAGGTGCTCTACCCTGAGGAGTCGCCGTACTACTACGACTACGACTACGAGAACCAGCGCAGAGAGCAGCAGGGCCAGTCGCAGAGGCGGCAGAACAGTTAGTACGCCCGTCGTAACGTTACCCTCTCCCCTCGTCCCCCTCGAATTCCTGGCGCGGGCGTGGCGGCCAACTACAGCGGGTTGCTAACAATAGCTCTACATCACAGGTGGACAGAGTCCAGCGTATTACGGCCAGGGCTACCCAGACAACAGTGTCTCGGTGCAGACCTATTCCTATGGATCGTCGTCCCCGGGCAGCAGCAGCATCTCATCTCGCGGGTATGGAGCGTATGGGCAGAGCCTATTTTAAGACATGTCGGTGTGAAAGGGACAGGCGCTAGCGGCGGGGTGTTGAAGGGCGTGCTTGGTTGGAGAGAGAGGGGGTTTTCTTTTTTTCCCCAGTACTCTTGTTGACGGATGACGGGGTTTAGCGAATGGGCATGAAATGACCGCTGTACTGTACAATCTTCACTTTTTCTGGTCTCCAAATTTCCCTCTTTAATTAGAACTCTCCTATGAGCGAAAGACACGAGTGGTCCCGGTTGGGTGGAAACGGGTGCGGCAGACAGGGCAACCCAACGGCGAGGCACATGTAACCTACCTACTCCCCTTCCGGAGACCAGGGACCCTTCCATAGGACGTATGGTGTACGATCACTGGCGTTTGATTAGCTAGAAAGCGAAATCCATTCATTCGACGATCCAGATACTGAGTTCTCTCACCATCCCGTCCGTTCCTCTCGCCCCCATCCCATGCTGGCCTCCTCATTGGCAGTAGGCAACAAGCCGGCGTCACCCCGTGATAGGCTGCTCTATTAACGTCGATCCTATTGTTGTCCCACCTTCTTACTCCAAAATGGCCGTCGACGTCAAACCATCAGCAGCCACAACAGAGTCCATTCGGTCTAGAATCTCCTCTAGGCAGACACGCTGGTTTCCCCCCGATAATTGTCCCGCCGGCGCCCAGACATGGTCCGCAGGCCGCAAACGGCAAAGGGGGGGGTGTATGTGGTGGCACTGACCAATGGGATCGATTAGTGATCTCAACGGCGATCGGTGCAACTTCACGCGCGTCGCTATGGTCGATGTCGTTTCCACGCCGAAGGGGGGGGCGGAGGGTGGAAGGGAACCTTTCAGCTCGAGCCCCGGGCGGATGCGGTGCGGTGCGGGCGTATCTGTGTCTCCCGCCGGGCACATGTCTTGTCTGCCTGGAGCCCAGCGGCGCGCCGGCGCATGCAGTGCAGATGGAAAGGGGGGAGGGGGGGGGAGCCACGGGATCCAACCCCCCCCTCTCTTCCTGTCCCCCAAGGCGCAGCAGAGCACCACCTGTTCAGCCCGGCATACCAGGGTGTCGAACCCGACGAATGCGAAATTGGGGGCGGTGGTCTTCGCTGGGTGGGAGTTGGCCCACGCTACTGCAAGCTCGCTAAGTGCGAGGCGATTCTTGGGAGGGGGAGGACCGAAAGTACTGGTGGGATTCACGGGGGTACATCGTGGGCCTGGTAGGCGGGCGTTTTAGGCGGCATAACTTGGAAGAATAACGACTGATGATGGCGAGGCTTGCCGGGGATCGGGGGACAACCTCGATGAGGTAGGCCTTGACGAGGAGCCAGGGGCTTGGCCCCCCCCGTGACGAAAGAGCAGGGCGAAGCAGGAAACCGGCAGATCCAAGATGAAGGTGTCGTGAGGCCCCCCACCTTGAGGTTCTGGATGAGTGAAGATGTATCGATATGCCCTACGAAGGAAAAGCTGCCCTGGGGCACAGACGGGATGGGGTTGCAGCTGGGGCGTGACAGCTGGAAGAAGGGTGTCACATGCAGCTGAGACCTGAGGCCAGGCGCTGAAAGCCGCTGTGGATTACCTGCATAGGCCCTGTGGCGTGGGACAGCATTCGGAGAGCCTGCCGAGGGCTGCCTGCCGTGGAGAGGAAGGAGTTGGGGTTGGTTCCACCTGCCACAGGGCGCCTGAGCCAAGGACCGTGGACCCCGCAGGCCCCCAGCCCCGCAGTGCCTTCCCCCATCCCGCGCTGATCAGTACCGATTGATCCTCTGCGCCACACCGCCCGGCAGTTTCCCAAATATTTTTTTCTCACCCCTCTACACCGAGCTGTCGACCGCCAGCCGAGACCAGCCATTCGAGAAACACCCCAAATCCACCCATTCGATCTTCTTCACCTACAGACGATCACAATGGTTGATGCTGCCCCCACCGTTGATCTCGCCCGGGCCAAGGCCGAGGCCGACCAGAAGGGTAAGTCAAACTTCATGCGCCATCGCCGCCTCAGATGTTCCGGATCGCAACTTCGATGCAACGCCCACACCGCACCCGAATCACTGGCTGACAGATTGCAGAGCGCAAGCTCCAGCGTAAGGAGGAGATCCGCCGCGCCGCCAATGCCAAGAAGGCTCTCAAGGCCCAAGCCAAGAAGGAGCGCAAGGCCAACGCCCAGAGCGCCAGCAAGTGGACCGATGAGCGCAAGGAGCAGGACAAGGCCAAGAAGGTCATCACCCGGCCCCTGAAGGAGGAGAAGCGCCGCAAGCGCATGCTCCAGAAGGCCGACAGCTTCGAGGCTCAGGGCAAGAAGATGATTCACCAGGCCCAGGTCCTGCGCGCCCGCTACGAGATCCTGACCGAGAAGAAGCAGGTATGTGCAACTGGTCGGTGCCGTGAGACTCAATGCGCCTGCTGACACTTTTCTTCTTTCAGAAGCTGGAAGCCGAGAAGACCAAGGAGGAAGCCGACAAGACCAAGGAGATTGCCGACCTCGCCGATAAGGGCGAATTCATCTCTGTCGACGACGGCCCCGCCGATGTGGCCATGGGCGGTGTGGATGCCGCTGACTCGTCCTCCGATTCCTCCTCCGACAGCGACTCTTCCTCCGACTCCTCCGACTCTGATTCGTCCGCCGATGAGGATGGTGGCGCGCCCGTCGACGCCGTTATGGCGTCCGCCAACTCGCAGCTTCGCGCCGAGAGCGAGGGTCTGAGTGGCCCCACCAAGGAGGCCACGAAGGCCGAACTCGAGGCTGAGGCTGAGCCCACGACGAAGAAGTCCAAGAAGCAGAAGAAGGAGAAGAAGGCCAAGGTGGCGGACTCGGATGACGAGGAGGAGGCCCCGGTCGAGGAGAAGAAGAAGGAGAAGAAGAAGAGCAAGAAGGTTGTCGAGGTTGTCGAGGAGCCCGTCAAGGCCAAGAAGGAGAAGAAGTCCAAGAAGGCCAGGGCCGCCACCCCTGAGTCCTCATCCTCGTCCTCGTCCTCTTCCTCGTCCGATTCGGACTCTGACTCGGACTCGGAGGAGGAGGTCCCCGTTTCGAAGAAGGACAAGAAGCAGAAGCGCAAGCGTGAAGTCGAGGACGACGAGCCCGTCAGCACGAGCAAGAAGGACAAAATGAAGAAGTCCAAGAAGGCCGCCGAGGAGACAGCGCCGGAGGCCGAGGCCGATGCGGGCGAGCAGTGGAACGTGAGTGGCCTGGACGGAGGTTCCGAGCGCCAGAAGAAGTTCCTGAAGCTCCTCGGCGGAGGCAAGGGTGGTGCTGCCGCCGCGCAGTCCCACGGCGGTCGGCCCAAGTCGGACATCAGCCAGGTCAACCAGGACCTGGAGAAGCAGTTCAACACGGGCATGCACATGAAGTTCGACGTCGGCGGCGGCCCGCGCCGTGGCCTCGGCGCTTAAGGCCTGCCTTTCCTTCTGCACCCGATACTCCATTTCGCTCTTCGTTTGCATTATCAGCCACGGCGTTTTAAGGACATCAAAAGGGATTGTACACCAAAAAAGGGAGGGGTTTTCCATAGTTCACCCTTCGTCGCATTAGTAGGGACATGGTACAATAAATTGACGTCTCTGTGATCAAAATTCATAAAATTGTTGCTGCTGCGAAGTAATGTTGCGCCGGTGTGCTCCTGATCCCGGATACGTGGTATCTATAGACCGATCGGAGCCAGGTTCGTGTGGCCTCCGTTGCGGATTCGGTTCGGTCCTTGCTGGCTGGCGGCCGGGGGGGTTCTCCCTCCCTCCTTTCCTCTCCTCATTGCCCGCCGCCCAGCCCTCCCTTCCTGCTCCACGTTCGTTCTACTGCTTTTTGCGGCCGGAGCTCTCTCCTGAGCCCCGGCCGGTGTCGTTCCTCACGCGCTCATCGTCGTCGTTGGCGGTTCATCTCCTAAAAGCCGAGCATACGGGAGACGGGGTCGAAGACGAGGCCGCCGACCAGGATGAAGGCGAGGAGAGCTGCAAGGCGGAATCTCAGTCAGGAACATGTCGGATAAGGGGTTCGAAAAGGGGGAGGAAGGGGAAAACGTACCGAGCCAGATGGGAGAGATGGGGGACTTGGGCGTCTCCTTGACGCGGACCTTCATCTGGTCCTCAGACTTGCCCATGCGGGCTTCGTTGCCTTTCGCAAACTTGGCGTTCGCGCGGCGCTGGGTCGGTGTTTGGGCCTTTTTGCCGGAGGATGGTGTTAGCGGGCTGCACTGCAGATCGTCACGGTGGGGGATTGGAGGTGCAATGAAGCTTTTCGAGAAAGCCAAACACGACATGAGCCTGGGGGGAGAACGCACCATTGTGGAATGTGAGGTTGTGGTTTAGGGGTGGGAAATCGAGTTTCGAGAAGTTGTCGATAGCGCTGGGTGCGGTTTGACTCGGAAAGTTCGCAAGCTGCTTTCTGGCCTTAAGTACCTTGGTGACGGCGCGGTGATGGCAAGCGGCAGGAGGCGTTGGGCCAATTCGTCGACGTGGTGGCAGAAGGGAGTCGAATGTCGTTGAAGGGGACAGGTGGTTGAGGGTCGGAGATTCGTAAAGAACAGCGTGATCGTTTTGCCAGAGCAATGGTTGGGAAATTCGACAGGGCTGATGGGGGGGAGCTCGAGCTCGGGAGGACATGTGTTCGTGTCCGGCCGCCCCGTCAGTCCCTCGAACGTGCTTTCGGGTCGACCGCGCGCTGATTGGGCACCCGAGGCGCGGGTCTACCGCGACGTCCCCACTCGCCGACGGGAAATGCACGGAATGCGGGGAGACGTGCACCGCCACAGGCTCACAGGGTCCTTGGGTCGCTTACAGGCGTGACAGTGTACCTGATAAGAGCTCGAGCCACCGAAGACAACCCGTCTTGCGCATTTTCGGCTTTGCGCGGCCATGGAGACCGAGAAGCATGACGACAGACGCAGACGACCACAAACGTGATACCAACCAGCATCGGAATTGAAGATTGATCAGTCTATCACACGACCGACGAACATCACACGACGACAGAATGTGGACGAGACCGATGACGACCAAGGCGAGGACGCGCCTCCCCCAGACGCTGCTGCGTCCGACGACGAGATCCTACGCGACAGCCAAGAAGCCGCCTTCCGCAGTGGTATGTGACCCTGCCACGGCAGTGCCAACCTCAATTGGCTAACATGCATTGTCCAGGCCAACTTCTACAGGTCCTTCACTCGACCGACGCTCAAGGTCCTCCTCATGGCGACGCTGACGTACCAAACCGCCTACCTTGCATGGACTAAACTCGAGTTGGACGAAATCAAGGCCGAGCGCGCACAGGAGGTTGAGACCCTCGAGTCACAGTTGGATGAGCTGCAAAAACAACAGCAGATCGAGAAGAAATGATGGGACTGCGTGCGGAATCACGGCAAAATGCGGATGGCTCTTACGGGCACCCCGGCGTCACATATGGCAGCGAACACCATTATCACATGACAGTGGAGGCATGTTGCATACGAGGGCAGTGCGATGCAAAACACCCCAGGAGAGATCAAGGCCATGCTGTGCCCTTTCCGATGGGGCTAGGCGACTTGACCTGCGAGAATGGTGGATAGATGGACAGGCCTGGTGCAGGTGTGCAGTGGAAGATGAACAACGACGTCTTTGTACGATATATGAACGAATATACCACTTGCTCGACTTTGAGGGTCCCTATGAATCCCGAATAACAAGCCCAGCATCGAAAAACACTCCTAAGAGCTGGTGCAGCGCGACAGGCAGAGCCCTTTAGGGGCACACATTGATGGGAACCCGGCGTTGAAAAGAAATTCGCCTCCGTTGTCGAGGCCATCACATGTCCTTCACGCGGTATTCAAGCATGATTATAAAGGGGATGCTGCGGAGCCCGGGCATCGTAGTGCGCCTAATTGTACTACCAAAACCATGCAGGTATAAGTGAGTTTCGCCCCGAAAAGGCAACCCCTGAAGCAATTGTGTATCCCAAGACGCCGGTGCCATGCATAGACCAACAAACTTTCCTCTCTCTCGCCCCTCTGCTTCATTAAGTAGATCATCGTCTCATTCCAATTAAAGACTCCGGCGCCAGAGCGTCCATCTCAAGCCGATGTCAGGCCGAAAGCAACAGACACCAGCACCGACAACAAAAACCAGGACACCGCGAGCGCCGACGATCCCGATGGGTTGTGCACCGAGCCAGGATAGTTGCACGTCAACCCGTCGCCCCGAATCTGGTAGCTCGAGTTGAAAACGTCCTGCTTCGGGCGAGGGCACTTGAACCCGAGCGATGAGGGACAGTTTCGGACAAGGTCGTAGCAGAGATCTTCACAGGGCAAGATCTCGCGATACGGGCCCGGCGCCACCTCTGTGTCAATTCGATCGTTTCGCGACTTCTGGTGCGTCAAACCAGGGAACAGCGCAGCAACGTCTTCAGCGATTCGAGTGCCGTTGGGGAAGGTCTGGTTCAGGTTTCGAACGAAGGAGAACTCGTTGGTACTTGAGATGTCCTCACAACGCGGGATCGTTATGGAGCATAACCATTTCTTGTAGGCCACCTCGCAGTCCCTGCACGTGCGGGCGAGCGAGTATTGCTGGTGAGAAGGAGCTTCGCAGGCAACCTGCGCAAGTTGCTTCTCGAAGTAGCCGTACATTTTTCTCGCGTAGTCGTCGTAGAACTGGGCCAGCTCTGCGATATCGAACCGTCCGTCGTTTGCAGGGACAGCGTATTCCGTCTCGTTGCAGAAGGTCAGATCAGTGATGATTTTACAGTTGTCGCCTGTTTCTCGTTAGCAAGACATCCTTCGTAGCTGATATCTAATGAAGGAAAACGTACCTGACTTGGTCTCGAACTGTGTGCTCTGGAAGACCTGGCCTCCGCCACCAGCACGATTTGGTGTCTGACGCTTCAGGCTTTCTGAACCCGTCCAGGCGAGGAAGCCATTGTATGAAGAGCTCGCATTCAACCCGTTAAAGTGAAATTGCTGCTTCGGAAGTCCTCCTGGTCCTCGCGTAGTCATGACTGTCGTGGCTTTGTCGCCGAAATGTCCGCCCGTCTTGGCCGACATCTGAGCGTAGTTGGACAGACCGCACATAGAATGACGTACGCCCCTTGTGCGCCATCCATCTTCGTTCTCAACAAACATGACATATTGCGGCCCTTCTTCCATGATCTTCTGGATTTGCACCTCGTCGGTGCTGTCTGTCATATTCGGCGTGATAAGCAGAGCAGCGCTCGAGTCGCTATCCACCCAAAGGAGTCCGCCGGCATCATTGTCCCAAGTATGATAGTAGCTGTCGGTAGAGACAGCCACATCAAAGTTCCACTCGCCGTCAAACATGGCCCCGTTGCTTGTCGGAGCTGAGATGCCGAAGAAGACATCACCAGTGGCATTGACGCTGAACATTACAGCTCCCTCATCAAAGGCCCTGTATGTTTGGTTGACCATTGGAACATCAGCTCCTGGTAGTTGGTTATCAACTGCTGTTGACACAAACAAGCTGATCTGGGGAGGGTCCATGGACGTGTTGTTCCCGATCCGCTGCGGCTGGATGCAGGTCGTAGCGGAGATGTAAACCGTCCTAGGACGCTGTTGCCGACGGCGGAGGCCTGACTCCTCGTCTGTGTCTCGATCTTCTTCTTCTGACGACGACGCATCATCTTCTGCGGCGCGGGGTCCATAGGCTAACGTCTCGTTTCCAGATTCCCGCGCACGGAGAGCGCTCCTTGCCTTCGCACTCTGATCTGGCCAGATCCGGGCGGCTTCAAAAACAAACTGCTGTGTAGTCCCTGGACTGACGTTTCGGTTCTCTCTGACATTATTCAAGAGTCCTGTCACCCCGGGGGGCGCCCTCCCAATGATGCTGCGATCGAAGGCGGCGAAGTCGGGCTCGTATGTAAGGTCGATGCCATCGGCGTCCTTCAATGGCCCGTCCAAGTTGCCATCCACCAAGTCTCGCTCGTCGAAAAGAAAGCCCGGTACATCGCCAAGCTGTACCGCTTGGGCAACGCTCGGCGATAGAAGCAGGACGTACAGCAGTAGCAGCATCATGGAGGCGCCCAGTGATGCAACGAGACGCGATTGTAGAGGTGTGAGTTGCATCGCCGGGTCATGCCCTCCAGGGGCGAATGCGATATGATTTTCTTGCTCTTTTCGTCTTCGAAGAACAGCTCGAGAAGCGTCGTTGTGTCGTGAAATCGCTGCTTCGAATGGTTCGCGGATTGCGGGACGCTGTTATCAGCAATGGGGGGTTCGGGCGCGTTCGACTAGGCGCATGCCAAAGTGGTGCAATAGCTGGCGACAGATGAGCAGCGCAAATAGTTCGACGGATTGCTTTGCGTCTATATCGATTGTTGCGCTCCTGAGATCGAGGATCAGGGGTCGCGAGGGTCGGATGTCGAGGCCAGAGTTTCATGTTCTATTCCCAAACAGCTGAAATGCGACTCCGTTCGTTGCGGTGTTGCGTTGCGTACGCAGCTCCCAGGGGGTTGCTGACTATGTGGCGCAGCAGGTCCTTTCAGCCACACCTATCATTCACGGCATGCTCGGAGCAAACATTCACCCAGCTGCAAGATTATGTGCCTAAAAGCTCTCCCTTGGGGGTAGCCCTGATGAACAGCTGAACGGCTACTTACCATTCTGCTTTGTTGGGATATCGAGGTGGAATGAACGCAGCGTTCCAGTCGTAGTCTGGACCTTCGGCTAGATGTCCGGAACCCGCACGGCGCGCCTTCGGCTCGTCCCGTAGTTATCCATCGGCACAGCAGCTTGGGTACAAGCCCGCACTTGATACACAACATAGGCGTCTCTCTCACGTGCATGCGCTGTGGATCGCAAATAGATGGTTTGAAGAATCCTGTGGCTTTGATAGCGCCCGAAACCCTACAGTACAATATATGGTGTAATCGAGACTCCTGCCCTGCATTGTCCATCTCGTGTCCTGGGCCGCAGCGGCCAAAGTCATCACCATGTCTCCGTTATCGCGTGACCCCCGTCCCATTCGTGACGCCTCGTGGTATCGTTGTTCGATCACATATCATGAGAGAACCATTCCGCCTGGCGCAGTGAGCTGCTGAAATCTAGGAAAGGAGGAGTGCCGTTGTGGCGCGACGTTGGTACCCAATATAGGGATGTGCGCATGGCTTTCTGCACTCGTGATGCTTAGTCGGACTTGTCAAGACCCTGAGCCTTGGCGCGAAGGCCAGAGGCAGTCGAGCTGCTGCCTCCAGTGAAGTGCTTGGAGAGCATGGGCGACAAGAAGGAGTGGAAGATGATCTCGGCGCCGCTGTATTTTGGTCAGTATCGAGCAAGGATAATCACAGGGGTTGCAGGACATACCGGAAGACGGGGAGAGAGAGCCACAGAAGGAAGGCAAACTTGAAAACAAAGTAGAAAGGGAACCAGTAGATGACGTTCACAAGGCTCTCAATGACGCTATGGGTAGGAGCTGGTCAGCGAACAGGTATCATGTCAAGCTCGAATAGTGACTTACGTGAAGAAGGAGAAGACAACCCAGTACTATGTTTCGCCAGTGTTAGCATATCAGTTCGGGGAGCGCGAGATGCGGGGTTGCGGAGCTTACGGTCAACCACTGAGTATCATCATCAGTGTTGCGCGTGAAGAGCGCATTGATCGAGTAGTAGCACGGGATGACGAAGCCGGCAAAGTTGGTGAGGAGCTGTCCTCCGAGGTTGAAGATGATGAAAAAGAAATATAGGGCGCCGAATCCGATGACACCGTACGCCTTGGGGACGTTGGTGGTCTTCTCGAGGTTGTTCAGGATAGGGTACTTCGAGAGCTGTAGGATGGCGATGTTAGATCTCTTGTAAAATGCGAATGGGAAATAGGGGCATGGGAGGCCGTCTTACCTCGCTGTCGAGCTGGCCGAGATAGTTCTGAACGCGGTCTTGGGCGGACATTTTGTCGTTTGATGGTATCTTTGGAGGATTTGTGGGCTGGGAAAAGGGTTAGAGCGTTGTTTCATGGACAGTCGAGATAAGACTCTGGAGAATGGATTTACTGACTGTTCAGGTTCAGAAGTAACAGAACCCTGGTCTAGAGAGTCTGATGAAGGGGGATACGATGATTTGTCGGATGGTGGGGATGTTTTGGGGAGTGCAGGAGGTGATGCAGGATGGCTTGCGGACTCGAAGACGGGGAATTTAGCAGGTGATAGTGACGACTGACGAGGAAGGGAGAGGGCCGGATGACGACGTGTTCAGCTGGAAGGTGAAATGGGGGCCCAAGCTTGCTGGTTGCGTCAAGCTTCGGGGAGGGGAAGCAGAGGCGGGGCAGCGCCTGGCGATCTCGGGTACTTCGGCAGCGGGCCAATCACCGCGGAGGCAAAGGGTACTATCGATAGTGTACAGCCAGCCACCCGATCTCTGGCCCAGCCCCCCCTTGTGAGCCTGTGAGGGGGCTGTCTGCTTGCTTGTTGCTGGATCCCCAAGCTCCGATAAGATAGGCACCTTGTAAACAGCGGCACCCAGGGACCTCCTGCATATCTCCAGATTTGCAAATGTCGTACATTAGATGAGGCCTTGGCTTTCCAAACTTTCTCAGGAGACCATAACATCCGGGACTGGACGCCGCGGAGGGTGAGGAATGGGCCGAAGGAAGCGTGAGCGAGACAAGGTTGCGCTACCAGCAGGCTGTTCCAGCGGGATACAACAAAGGCCAGCAGCACCTTACAGTGTAGCGGACAGCCTCGAAGATCAAAACTACACAACAAGCTTAGATGAACGCCAACAACATTGACAGGATGAGCTTGGTGACGCTCTTTAAAATTAGCGGGTGGAGTTTAAGATTCCAGCGTGCCTTTGCTGTCTGCATGTACGAGGCGATGTCCAGTAAGGTCGTTAGCTCATCACGTGTGTCCCAGCCACACAAGATTGTGACCCCACAGAACGCCCGTTCGGCCAATCGAAGCACGGACTTGGTTACCGAGCAACAACAACAACTCGACGCCCACGCCAAAACATCGCTTTTCCTCTTCACCAAACCTTCTCACCAGGTCAGCATCGTCGGCAAGAGCGCGCAGCGCACCATACACCAACAAAAGGTATCGCCTGCACCGGAGCTTTTTGGTCTTTAGCTTCCATCTCCGCACCTGAACGTCTTGCCCGCCGCCCAACCCATCTGCTCGATTGACAGTTGTTGTGCCGCGTGTTATTGTCGCATCAATAGCTTCATCACAAGTCGGTGATTTTGGCGACCATGGATCAAGGTACGGCAGATGCCTTCTCGGCCCGCCTGAGACGCGCGCTGGCGATTGTAGAGCATAATTACTGACCGTCACGCCCCTAGGTGTGATTGCCCAGGCTCACATGAAGAAGAGACCGCAGTCTCGCGGATCGACCGCCTCTGCCACCACACAACCCGGCCTCGACCACCAAGGACTTGCGGACGCACAAGATCTCTACTCCGCCCAGTGGGTAAACAACGATCAGAGGCATCCAAAACCACTCGCGCCAGCCCCCCGTATCTCCAACGACGGCATGATGATGCAGGCCGCATCACACATGCAGGATATTCGCGACTACTCCATGTCGCAGGGAGCTCATGCTCCTGTCAACCATGCCATGTCATTTCACCGACAGTCGATGTCCCAGCCCATGGACAGCATGATGAACAACAGCTTCACAGAAGACAGTCAGATGCTTGATCGCGATGACAATGAGGAGGGCGATTCGCTCGCAAGTGCCCTTGGTATGGCCAAGTCCACGGCGGCAAAGTCAAGCGCGAACAACGAACTTGAAATGCGCCACCTCTTCGGCGCCAACAGACACCGGAAGTTGCAAGAGGTTGCTCAAGAGCTTCATGGAAACGAGAGGGGACCCAACTCGGAACGCACGAGACAGGTTTTCGCCATGTTGTGGATCAACACGGTCTGTTCCAAGGGCAAGGGATCCGTTCCTCGAGGCCGAGTCTACGCCAACTACGCCTCCCGATGCGCGACGGAAAGAATCACAGTACTCAACCCGGCGAGTTTTGGCAAGCTCGTCCGTGTGTTGTTTCCGGGCTTGAAGACCAGACGTCTCGGAGTCCGCGGCGAGTCCAAGTACCACTATGTCAACTTCGCCCTTGTCGACGACCAGCCAGATATTCGCGAGCCGGAAGCCCCACTCCCTCTTGCTCCTGCAGCTACAAGTTTCTCCCGCAGTAACAGCGTCGCTCCCAGCAAGCCAACTACCGCGTTGTTCGCCAAGGACAGTCAGGCGCCATCCGACACCCAGCCTCGTGCGAGGAGTCCTGCAACATTAACGTCTGGCCACACTCGCTCCCACAGCTTTTACAGCATGCCCAACATCACTTCCGCAGACCAGCTTCACACCACTACGAGCAAGACATCATTAGAACTCAGCTTCCCCTCTGAGCTAGAGGAAGCCATGTTCAACCAGTCTGAGGCTATTGCGTTGCCTCGCATCGAACCTTTCCTCCCGCAAGGAACAGACCCCGATGCCGCGAAGAGCCTCTCAGCATTGTATCGCTCACATTGCACTTCGCTCGTGGAGTGTGTGCGGTATTGCAAGGAGAAGACATTCTTCCACCTCTACACCTCATTCCAGGGTACTCTTACGATGCCTGTTCAGAAGCTCTTGGGCAACGCCAATGTTGCTCCATGGATTGAAGAGTGTGACTTCATTCTGTACCAGCGAATGATGCAGATCGTTTCAGGTCTCACCCTCCAGGTCGTTCCGAAGCCTGTCCTCGACACCCTACGCAGCATCTCTACTCGTTTGGTACCTCACATCCGAGAGGCTTTCCAAGGACAACCACTTCACGTCATCCGCGCTAAAGAGGCACCGGCAACCGTTTTCGCGGCGCTGCTTGATCGCGCGCTCAAAGTGAACTTGACTGCTCACGCTGCGGCCAACATGCTTTCCAACCCCGCCAACCGAGACCAGATGTACCTCGACTGGATCACCATGGTCCCTGTCAGGAAGGTGGCCGAGTCCATCCCGACACGTGGAATGGACGATTTTGTGAATCTTGTTGTTTCCGAAATCAGAGACCTGCTTGACCCGCAGAATGTCCCTTGGGAAGTTGAGTGTCTGACCGTCTACGGTGATCTTGCTTCGCGAAAGGGACGACAGCTCAACGAAAACGCCGGAGAGTCCAGCGGGCAGAACGTACTTGAGCGATGGGTCAACTTCTTGAAGTCTCTTACTACCCGCTTCCCCTACGCACGCCATGCCGACATTGTCTACGGTGTCCAACGCATCGGCACCGCCGTCATGCGCGACCTGACCATGGCTCAAGGCAAGAGCTTTGGGTCATGGTGGGTGACCAAGTGCTGGATTGACGAGATGATTTCATTCTTGGCGGAACAAGGCGGCTTCATGAAGCTGAAAACAACGCGAGTGGCTGAGGAGACACCAGCCGCCCCGGTACCCAGCATTGAGGCGCGAGGTCAAAGTTCCCGCCAAAGTGGTGGCAGTGAGGAGTTCAACTTCTCCAATCTGTCCTCAGCTCAACCAGACCGGGCGCCATTCCCATCCACGCACAGCACGTCGCAGGCGGAATCGGCGGGCCTCGGCGGAGGGTGCAATCCTGATGACAGCGGGATCGGTATCCGGACACCTGACGAAGAGTTCCCGATGGACAAGTACACCTTCTCACAAAACGAGGTCGACCAGGCCCTGCTGTCAGGGCAAGGCATTGAGCAATGACGAACGCTGGTGTGGTAACGACTGGACGAATGTATGAATGAGGGGGGGGCCACACTTGTCACTTTCTGGGGCCCCCACGGGGACTGGCGGGTGAGCCAGGGATCAGGAAGTCAGCATTGCTGAGCCAGGGTGGCGTCGACGGGGTTGGTGGTTTGATTTCTGGGTTTGGCTTTGAGCTGAAAGGGCTGAAGGGGCGTTCACTGGGTTTGGTGGCGATTTGATGCTTTGTTGACTCGTGTACCCGACGATTGAGGACATGATGTTTGAGATAGTATGCGGTTTGAGGATGATTCGGCTTTGGGAGTTCCAGCTGAAGGTGTGTCTGAATAATGGAAAGCCAGCGTCGCATCAGCTGTTATCACGAACATTCAACCAGTCCAGTTGACGGGATCGATTGGTGATGAGAATGACATGAAGTCAAAGTCCCCCCACTGAATGCATGACTCGACCCACTTCTTTGAGGTGAGGTACATCAAAACATGTCAGGCCCTCTGCTTTCTCTGCATTGAATAACGTCGGAAGCAGACTGAGGGGGTTGATTCTGAGAAGGGGCGCATGACAAGTGACAGAGAAGAAGCACTGGGAATGAAATGCCACATGAGAACGTATTCAAACGGTGCCGTTTTGGCCAGATTATGCCCGTCTCCAGTTGTTTGGGACCTGACACAGGTACATGAGAAGCAGGTTCCGAGAACGGCAGACCCGCCGATCTTCCGCGACAGCTGAAAACGTGGGACGGAGTCACACTCGGGCGCTGTCATTGGGGGCAATGGATGCTGGAGAAATTTTTATTAGTGCTCCCAGACTCCAGAGTCCGGTCTACCGGCGTCCGGCTTCATCCAACCGCCTACCAGCCGAGCCATTAGCAGCCTCTACACCCTGCCAGCCCGCCGATTTCGTCCTCCACAGTTCATGTCCAACCTTGCTACCACCTAACGACTCACACGACATCTTCACTTGTTCGTCCCCCCCTCCACCATCGAAAGCCACTGGTCCGGTGCTTTCTGGACAAGACTCTACGTACAACAGACGCACCCCGGAGCCTGCGACTCTCGCCTCTCCGACTTCTCACCCACCGTAGCCCTTGTTCCATGGCGCACTGCTAGGCACGACATTCACGCCTGTCTCACTCATTGCTTCTTGCTGCACCACCGCCATGGGCGGCCAATTGACGGGCAACTCCTCCGACCATGGATGGGTTGTACAAAAGTTCGGCGGCACCAGTGTCGGCAAGTTTCCAGAAAAGGTTCGTCTCTGCTGTCCACGCCTCTCATCCCTCACCTCTCACCAAGCTCAAACCACAAACCTCTCATACTCATACTGACATCAATTTGCAGATCGCTCAGGACATAGTGAGGTGAGTCGCCTGCCACTAACCACATGCGCCCACGCGTGAGAGTTCAATTGACTCACCAATCCCCCCAGGGCGAGTCTATCCGAACACAGAGTCGTCGTCGTCTGCTCTGCCAGGAGTACAGGCAAGAAGGCTGAGGGTACCACGAGTCGGTGAGTCACTTTTTTGCTGCTCCACGCAACCCCGGAGCATGATCTTCGGAACTGACTATCTCGACCAGCCTGCTCGGCATTTATAACAAGCTCAAGGGCATTGCCGCTGCGACCAACGACGAGGATGTGCAGAATGTGCTCATGGAGGAGGCTAAGAGCCTCATCAGCGACATCAGCAGCGAACATGTCCTTGCCGTACACAACTTCATCCACAACGAAGATCTCCAGAATTCTCTGTCTCAGCAGATCAAGGACGAGTGCCAAGAGCTGACGGAGTACATCGTCGCCGCGAGACGCTTCAACCTTGAGGTGAACGCCAGATCCAAAGACCGAGTTATCAGCTTCGGCGAGAAACTCAGCTGCCGCTTCATGGCTGTCCTGCTCCAGGACCAAGGAGTGGCCTCTGAATACGTTGATCTGAGCGACGTTTTCCACTATGACGCCACCGCCCGTCTGGATGTGAGCTTCTACCAAGAAGCCACTGCGCTTCTGAGGAAGAAGATTCTCGCGTGCGAGGACAGGGTTCCCGTTGTCACTGGCTTCTTTGGCAATGTGCCTGGCAGTCTGATCGACGGTGACATTGGCCGCGGCTACACGGATCTCTGCGCCGCCCTTTGCGCTGTTGGCATGAGGGCGGATGAGCTACAGGTCTGGAAGGAGGTTGACGGTATCTTCACCGCCGATCCGACAAAGGTTCCCACCGCACGACTGCTGCCCTCCATCACGCCGTCCGAGGCGGCTGAGCTGACGTTCTACGGTTCCGAGGTCATCCACCACCTGACCATGGACCAGGTCATCCATGCCAACCCCCCGATACCGATCCGCATCAAGAACGTCAAGAACCCCACCGGCGTCGGCACGATCGTCGTTCCCGACCCGGTCCTCGCGGCCGGTCATCAGATCCAGCGCCATCCCTGGTCAGACCCCGCGCGCCTCAAGAAGCCCAAGAGGCCCACGGCGGTCACCATTAAGGACAAGATCTCCGTCATCAACGTCCACTCGAACAAGCGCTCCATCTCGCATGGCTTTTTCGCCAGGGTCTTCTCCATCCTGGACAACCACCAAGTCTCTGTCGATCTCATCTCCACCAGTGAAGTACACGTTTCCATGGCCATCCATGTCGGCAACTCGGAGCCGGGCCAATTCGACAAGGCAAGGCTGGAGTTGGAGGAGTGCGGCGATGTCAGTATTTTGCACGACATGGCCATTCTCAGTCTCGTGGGTGCCGAGATGAAGAACATGGTTGGTATCGCTGGCCGGATGTTCTCGACGCTGGGTGAGCACCAGGTCAACCTGGAGATGATTTCGCAAGGTATGTTTGAAAATTTCCGTCCGGACATGCGTTGCATGTGGCTAATCGTCGAACAGGCGCGAGCGAGATCAACATCTCGTGTGTCATCGGTGCGCGGGACGCGACCCGGGCAATGAACATTCTTCACACCAATCTGTTTACTTTCCTCGAGTAGAGGGGGACTGGTTTGGGCGTATTCCTTGGTTAACACTGTTTCCATACCCGTATATCATGAGCATCTGGATGCAAAGCAAACTCAGGTTGGATATTGGCGCTCGATAGACATCATTCATCGCATGAACAAAATTGAACAGTCTTACAAAATCTCGTCGAGGGGTCCTTTTTGGGGGGCCATCAAGTCTCGTGTTGTCCCGATGTGATGTGTCTGGCTCCTCAGTCGGGGGCATTCACAAGTGCCTGTAAGGTTAGTTGGCCATGCGTCACCGTGGAATAATGCTTTACTGCATGGACAGTTGGCCTCGATAGCCGCAGTTGGACCTAAAATTCGCGAAACCCTCTTTCCTTGACGTCCTGCCTACCTCGTTTACGTTTGTTTGCCCTCTTGCGCTGAACACATTAAAAAAGCAAACCTTCCTCAATCAAACAGCAAAACCCAACAGGTCCTCTTGCTGCGCAATCATCTCTCACGAATACCAACGGATATCATACTCTTTCTTAGAAAATATTACCCTCCTCTATCATCTACCTTGTCTTTCTCTGCCACCCCATCCCGATTTCACAAGCCAGTCTCACTCATATATCAACGCCTCTTCTTACCTACCAGTGCCTGTGGGCGACCAGCAGCTCAGCCAACAAGGTAGGCAGGTACCAAGGTACCCGGGACCCCTGCCTTAGAGATCCACCCCATCGGTCTTTCCTTGGACAGTAGCTCGTTCTGATTGGCAGGCGCATCGCACCCTGGGAGTTGCACGATGCCACGCTCGTCACGTGTGATTGGCTCAGAGCTCAAGACCAGCAACAGCCGACCCCGAAGCTCTGGCACGACCGCGACCAAACCCCCCATCAACATACAGACCGAAGCACAACGCCAGAGGCCCGACACCCACTCCGACGACCACCCGACTCACACGGTTCCGTCGCAGCACCTCGGCCACAGCGATGAACCGAGCGCACACGACCAAGGAAACAGTTCGCCTCCCGGCTCGCCGTCAATGACCAGCCGTTTGGAGGAGCATCGCGTCGAATCGGACTTGGTAGATGAAGCAGACCACGAACAAGAACAGGAAGACAGCCAAGATTCTGGAGAAGGGGGCTTCTGGCCAATCATTGGTATCGTGAAAGAGAAGAGGAAGAACAAGAAGATCTCCTACCTCGTGCGCTGGGCATCTCATCCCAGAACAGGCAAGGAGTATCCTCTAGAGTGGGTAAGTTGAGAGCGCATCCGGGCTCCTGCGATGCATTATACTAACAACAAGACAGGTCTCTGCCCATGCCGTAACTGAGGCGGCCATAGACGAGTGGAAAACCCTAAAGGCAGAGGAACAGCACCAGAGGACACAGGCGCGGAAGACGAAGAAGAGTACCCCGAGGGCTTCTGTGTCCATATCCGCATCCGCCTCGCCACAGTCTGTTGATAGCAGTCAACCGGTTCTCCCAGCACACCGTCGCAAGCGGCGACGTATCTTCGACCGCCCTGCCCAGGCATCTTCGCCCGCTGATTCCCTATCCAGTCTCGCAGCCGACGACCTGCGCGCATCGAAGCGTCGAAGACTCAGCGCCGACTTATCTTCCGTTTTCTCAGAGGAAGTCAACACAGACGAGGCCTCGGAAATATTCAACGCAGCCGGCAGAAGCATCTGCGTGGAGCTACCAAGCAAGGCTACTATCGACACCTCTCTATATCACAGCGTTCCCGACTCCTCCCAACACACATCGACTTCGCACTCGCAGTCAGTGTCCGCCCTTGAGGATCTTGACGCCCAGATTATTCTTGGTCTCGAGTTACAAAGCCAGGACACGATACCAGACTCGCAGGACTGGCTTGACGACACTCAGAACGCCTCGCAGATAATCGCAAGGCCCATTGACCCCACCGTCGAGGTACCTGACTCCCAAAAGGACTCGAGCCTAGAGCAATCACTTGGTCTCTACCACTCTGCCGGAAGTTCTGCGGATAGTGTACCGCAGACACAAAGTGATCCAGTCCAAGCAGAAGATCTATCTGTGCAGTCTCAGGAGCCGGAGATCCCTTCCCGACAACCAGACATTGGAGATCCTCAGCGACCTGGAAACGATCAGAGTGACTCGCTGAACGAACCCGTGGTTGAAGAATCTACCAACGTCCGCAAATCCTCACCCCATTGCCAACCCTTGAATCCATCTTCGCCGAGGTTTTTCACGCAACCCGATTTCGAATTCGACGTTGAGTCGATTGCGAGCTCTGCACTAGAATCCCAGGAAATCGTGCCTGAGTCAAGCAACGCACCTGTACGTCCGGCTCAGACTCAGGGACAGACCGAATTCATCAACGCGCATACTTTGGATAGTGTTGAAATACCCCAGAGCCAGGATTATCCTCATACCGAGCAAGCAGCCCAGGTGGATCCGGCACAGTCTGGCATTGCGCATAGCCAAGTTTCCTACGACAGCAGCTCGCTTGATAACATCGTGCCAGACACGGTATCCCGAAAGTCAGGTCGACACCTCACAAACCCCTTCGCCAGCCCGAAACCCAATTCGGTAGTGCCCCTGCCTGCTGCGTCCGCGAATCCCAAAAACCTTCAGGCCCGCTTCCAAACCACCCATCCGGTCACAATGAGCGGAACCGTGCCGGATGAAGAGGACCCAGTGGCGTTGCTTATCGAGGCCGCGTCTGGACAACATAAGCCCGAATCTTCTGCAGCCGTATCCGAATTTCCTGATGTCGACGATCTCTTTGATTTCATGGCTTCTTCAAATCGATCCAAAGACCAGCCAGGAAGTCCTATCCACGACGTGGCAATATCAGGAGAGCTACGAGGGACCTCCCCCGGGGCCGGTGGTGCTTTACTTGCGGCACCGGAGCCCATCACACTCCCTTTGATGCCAGTAGTGGATGAACTGCAGCATCCTCACGAACCAAGTCTCGAGCTGGCAACTTCGACCGAAATGTCCGGTGCCCTTCTTCAACCCGAATCCGGACCGGAACTCTTCCCGGCTACTATTTCCCCCTCCCAGATCAGTCGAACGATAGAGCCCGAAAGTCTTATGCAGCCCCCAATGGAGGCATCGACACTATCCATTGAGGATGCCGACCCGAATGTCGGAGCTCATACGCTTTCCTCCCCAAAGACAGGGCCTGAAACCGTCTCCTCGCCGTCATCGGAGTCGGCGATCGCGGGTCAATTCATGGTGACCCTGCCGCTTCCCGCGAACATGAAGGACGTCTATCTGAACACAATTCTCCGCTACCGACGCGAAATCGAGACCTTCAACAACCAGCAGAGCAACGAAGGCACTCCACCGGACGCGCAATTGTCGGCGCAAATTGATCAGTTGTTCAGTGATCTATTCGATATCTGCGATCATCCAGCATCGCT
Organism: Verticillium albo-atrum; assembly: GCA_002851705.1. Taxonomy (NCBI): domain Eukaryota; kingdom Fungi; phylum Ascomycota; class Sordariomycetes; order Glomerellales; family Plectosphaerellaceae; genus Verticillium; species Verticillium albo-atrum. The sequence continues at coordinate 1,663,354 of NMXJ01000009.1, forward strand.
CGGTGATGAGGAAGTTCGTCAACTCAACCCCACAGACCTTCAAAAACATGCAATGGGAACGAACAGCAAGTTCTACTTCGTCGGTCGGCTCCTCGAACGCCTTTCATCTTCGGACAAGAAGGTTCTTGTTGTAGCTCGAAGCCAGAAGCTCCTTGGATACCTCCAGGCCATCATCGGCACAATACAGCCAACCGACAGTGAGGACTCAGAGCTCGTCATCCAGCTAGCCCATGTTGATCAGACTGTGGATATTCTCGACTTTGACGTTGTCATTGGATACGACTCTGCCTACCCAGCGTCAACTGTGGCCCAGCAAGTGGAGGATGCGGAGCCGAACAAGAGGCCTGTTGTGATCAGTCTGGTTGTTACTTACTCGATTGAGCACTTTGAAATGGTCATACCGACAGACTTTGGCGAGCTTGACCGGAAGAATGCACTCCTGATCTCAATTTTCCAGAGCAGGGCCCCTCTATCAAACTACGGGGACCAGGATGTTGAGAAGGTGGTCGCAGAGTTTGCGGAACATTTGCTGGAGCCCGACCTGGTCTTTGAGTGGGAGCCGGAGACCATCCCCAGCGATCTTCTGGACTTCTACGACAATGCCCAACGAACTCAGACACAAGCCCAATCCCAATTCGAGGCCCGCCAAATTTCTGCCTTGAAACGGAAGCACGATGGACCCCCTGAAGGGTCGGCCAAACGCTTGCGGCGCTCACAGTCTGTTGCGCAGACCCCCGCAGAACTCGAGACAACAGTCCGGGAACTAATGGACCCCGACCCATCCAAGGTGCAAGTCGTGCTGTCCCGGGCTGAATGGAGTGCTCTCACCGATAAGGTACGTTTTGCAAAGACTATCGCCACGCCACGAATCGCAGTATGCTTATTGACTTTTTCTAGAATGCTGAACTCGAGGCGCAACTGAAAGACAAAGTTGAACTTGAGACAATCACGCGCAAGCAGATTGTACGCATGTCCAAGCAGATCAAGAGTCACGAGTCTACGGCCAACATGATTCACAAGCAGCACATGGGTGCCCTCAGCGAGCGCGCAGGTTTCGAGAGGGAACGCAATGAAGCTGTTGAGAAGGAACAAGCAGCCCAGGCGCGCATCGCAGAGCGGGATGCTACGATAGCTGAGCTGCAAGCGAGGCTTGCGCAGGCAGCTTCCCAAGACACTGTGCTCGCCGGTCTGGGCGAGAAGAACAAAGAGCTCGCCAGTGCACGCGATGAGATCCGGCTCCTCGAAAAGAAACTTAAGAGCAAGGAGAGCGACTTCGACTTCGCGAGAGGCCAGTATCAGGACGAGCGACAGCATGTTAATGACACGCTACAAGAGAACAAGGAGCTCAAAGAGCAGGTTTCCCAGCTCAAGCTGCAGTTCTCGGAGAGCTTGGTCAAGATCCAGCAAATCAACGCAACCAACAGTCAGAAGGATCTACAGCGGCTGGTGACTGAGGCACAGACGATCACCAGAGATCGCGAGCGAGAGCTGGAGCGTGCTCGCGAAGAGCTCAGGTCACTGAAGAATGGACGACGCGAGACGCGTGGAACGAGCGTTCCCCGCAGCCCGCGCATGGGCGTTATGACGCCTCGCAACGGCCGTGGCGGACTGAGCACCTTGGGTGCATCGGCAGGTGGTGCGCCGGGTAGCAGAGGCACGTCGCCGACGCATGTGGTCGAGACGCCCGCGCCTCCCCCAGCCACACCCTTCTTCGGGGTGCCATCAGCAGCGAACGGGCGGTTCAATCACCTGCGGGACATGATGTGAGAGTGAGGAAGCGCCACGCTGTGTGCCAGGACGCGATGGGACACCCACGGAGAGAGGAAACGTGCCATGATTGTGTGTCTTTTGGAGAGACTGTCGGTCTCATTCGTATTATGATACCATACGAGAGACTATGGACAGGGTCTCTTTTTCTCCTTTGTCTTTTCGGGTATACATTGTTCAGGCGGGAGATGCATGTCAGCTTTGCTAGCTGGTTAGATGATTTGAGGCGTCATAGGAAGGCCTCACAATGAGTTTTTAAATATTACAGCGATCCATCCTAAGATTGAAGATTTCATGCTTCTGTTGGAGCTTTCAATGTGTGTCTCGAGTCGGCTTCGTGGTCATCTACTCACATGGAGATGTTTGAGAGGACACCATAACCAGCATGACAAGGTCATCATCCGAACTGAGCGTGCCCACCTGACGGACGGACAGATGCCTGACGACGGATGCCGTGGCATCATGTTTCCGCAGCGGGATCCAGGACGAGAAGGTCAGCCGGGCGACAAAATCACGATTGCTGTCGCGCTAGAAGCAGCATTGAGCATCCTCGGGTACCAAAATAACTCCACGTTCTTTTCTATCAGCTAAAGGTTCACAACAACACGCAGGCAAGCCCGAATTGGCGTGTTTCTGGTCTTAGCCTCTAGTAGTAGAATATACAAAGCCGTCCCTCGACTTCTCTCCCCCCCGACGGCTGACCATCACCAGGTTTGACACTCTCTTCCATCCGTACAATCCTCTGCTCTCTCTCCCTCCCCGTTTCGCTTCCGCCGACCAGCATCCAGCGACGAAAGGTTGAAGGGAGGATGTGTGTGTGAGAGAGAGAGAGAGAGGATGCTCCCCTGACCGCAAAGGCACACAGCGCGCGTGCGCGCCGCGGCACTTACTGCTGCTGCTCGGGGTAGATGTCCTCCTTGAGGGTGAGGCCGAGCTCTTCCCTCAGAGGCTTGAGCTCGGCGAGGTACTGCTCGTACTGGCCCTTGTTCTCGACCTTGGCCTTGACGCCCTCGAAGACGCGGACGGCGGTGGCGAAGTCGTTGACGCGGCGGGCCGCCTTTAACGCGGCGGCGACGACTGTGGGAGAGGGGACGAGATCGTAGGCGAAGGCGTTGTTGAGGTTGCGCTGTGGGTTGGGGGGGAGTACGGGTTAGTTCATGTTCGGGGTTTGTTTTCGGTGATCAGACCACTTTTCTCCTCCTCCCCCGGGTGACCGGGTGAGGTGTCTGTGGTGTTGGGTGGAGGGAGCGTACCTGGAGCTCGAAAACGTCGTTGACAGAGTCGAATTCCTTCTCAAACCTGCGAGGGCAAATGCGTTAGCGGATGTCCGATGCAATTGATGGCGTTGGGCGATGGCGGGAGCTCGGCGGCCAATTGGGGCGGGTTGTCGCGATGTCGGGGGGGGGGGGAGAGGTGGTTCGTTTTGGTCGAGGGAGAAAAACGCTCCTTTGCCGAGCGAACACCCCGAATCGACACCCAGCCCGGACGACAACGTCTCTCGTTCAATTGACCGTCGAGCTGACGACGGAAATGGCGCGTACCTGGCAGAGAACTCCTCAAAGGTCTCCTCCTGGTGCTCGGAGCGCATGGCGGGAGCGGTGCTGAAGTGGGAGGCGGAGCCGGCAGCCATGGGGAGGAGGACGGCAGCGCGGGCGGCGAGGGGGGCGGAGCGGACGACGGGGTTGGCGTTGAAGAAGCCGCGGCGGGCGGCGACGCGAAGGAGGGCGGCAGACATGGCGACGGTGGGTGGTGATGGTCGTCGTGGATTAGGGTGGTGGTGGTGTTGTGAAGTGGTGATGGTGGATTGAGGTTGTTCCGGTTTTTTTGCGTTCAGGTAAGGTTCCACGATGCCGGGCTCAGGCAGAGTCAGCTTTCGGCTGGATCGAATGATGTCGGTTCCAATTGTGTTTGGGTGCAGGGGGGAAAGCATTGGATTCTGCGGCCTTTTGATTGGATGACTAATCTACGCTTGCCCGGATCAGGGAGCTGAGCCCCAGACCGTGCGAATTGAAACAGGGAGAGATGAGCTCTCTGGGTGCTTTCAGGGGGTGTTAGGGGGCCAGCAGACAGTGCGGTTGGGACGGAGCGAGCGTCCTCAGGCTGCCGTGTGGACAGCTGGTCATCTTTGGTTGCTCGAGCAGGTGTTGGTCGGAGCGTCTGATGCACACGACTGGCCCCCCGATTCCCCCCTGGACATGGTTCATGGTCATCCTCACTGGACCGCTGGGATGACCACTGAACTGGACCACTGAACGGACTGGGAATCAGCCCGTCGGCCAACCCCACGCCCGCCAGACGCCCCCGACTTCCGCGACGTGGGCAGGGCCCGGCACATGTACGCCGCGCCTCATCACTACACTGCACGCTACACGCTGCACACTACAGTAGCACACCTTGGTTGGACCTTGGGCCTTAGTAAGTCGAGTGCTTCGTGGCTCACGGAGGTCGGGCCTTTAGATTGTTGGGATCCAATCCAAACCAATCCGGTCCACGGTCCCAGTCATGTCCACGACACGGGGCACCTGTCAACTTTTGGTCGACCGGGCCTCTCGGGATCGTCGATCCTCCAATTGATGGGCTTCTCTGCTCGGCCACCCGCACGAAAAGGTATCTGTACTTGGACTGGTCACTGGGGGGCATGCTCTGCGTTCTCGACCTCTCTTGACCTCTCTCGACCTCCAGACCGAGGCTTCTCCTAGCGAGCTCCTCTGTGCCCCGTATCTTCGCCCGCTGACGTCGTCCCTTGTGGCCCTGTGGCCGCACATGAACACGGAGATTGCAGCAACCCTGGCAGGCCGCCAGGTACCGAGTACTTTCAGCACTGCTTTTGCTGCCGACCACCGAGGTGGCAGGTCACGTGCTGTAAATGAGCCCCTTGGCACCGCCCCAGACGAGCCACTGTGATGGAGCGACATGATTGGCCAGACACGCCGATTCAGCTCGTCACATGCAGAAGCACAGCTCATTTCCTGCGAAGGCCAGGCAAGCACCGCGTCCATGGTGCAAGTACCAGGTACTACCAGGTACCTGCCACGGTCTTGGGCCGACTTGGCCGCCTGCCGCTGCCGCGACTCGACAATGGGCGCTGAGCCATTGGTTGGCGTTGGGATTGGCTTTCTGGAAAAATCCCGTACACGTCCCCTTTTCGATCTCCAGATGCCTTTTTCTCTCCACGATCCCTTCCCATCTCATCCATCTTGACTTCTTCCTTCTCTCCCCCCCTTTTCCCTCCGTATCGACTCCTCCCCTTTGGTTTCGTTGCGGACACCTTTTGTCTTCCTTCTCGTCACTCCTTAGGTTCGCCTTTTCTTTCTGCGCATCAGCCTCCGGCTCCTGCGCATCTGGTTCGTGATACGCGTCTTCTCGCGCGGCCCCCCCTCCGACCCAAGATCACCACCACCACCACCACACATCCCATCCATCGATTCGGCTCCCGCGCCTTTTCGTCCATCCATCTCTCACAATGGCCACCGTCACTCCCACCACCTTCTACGAGCAGCTCCCGCTCCCCACCATCGACCGCCCCTTCGGCATCGAGCTATGGCCCATCTTCGATAAGGCTTGGACCGCCGTCGTGGGATATCCCACCAGCGAGTTCCGCTTCGCCCAGGGCGAGACGCCCATGTCCACCCTCAAGGAGACCCTGATCTTCATCGTCATCTACTACACCATCATCTTTGGCGGCCGCGAGTGGATGCGCAACCGCGAGCCCTACAAGCTCAAGACGCTCTTCCTGATCCACAACTTCTACCTGACTGCCATCTCCGGCATACTCCTGGTCCTCTTCGTTGAGCAGCTCCTGCCCACCCTCGTTCGTGGCGGCGTCTTCCACGCCATCTGCCACAAGGAGGGCGGCTGGACCCAGCCCCTCGTCGTTCTCTACTACGTATGTGTCCTCTCGTCACTCTGCGCTCGCTCGGCAGGCAGACCAGCCTTGCAAGCCTCGTCACGCGACAACACCACTGACACCCATCTCCCAGTTGAACTACCTCACCAAGTACCTCGAGCTCCTCGACACCTGCTTCCTCTTCCTCAAGAAGAAGCCCCTGAGTACGTGCAAACCCACCCCCCTGAACCCCTCCCCCTTTTTTTCTCGTGCTTCATGTGAGACAAAAAGAAAATCCGTCGCTAACCGGCATGCAGCCTTCCTCCACTGCTACCACCACGGCGCGACCGCCTTCCTGTGCTACACTCAGCTCATTGGCTCCACCGCCGTCTCCTGGGTCCCCATCGTCCTCAACCTCACCGTCCACGTCGTCATGTACTGGTACTACTTCCAGAGCGCTCGTGGCGTCCGCATCTGGTGGAAGGAGTGGGTCACCCGTCTCCAGATCATCCAGTTCGTCATCGACCTTGGTACGTACAGATCCATCTTGAGCAAGCAGAGCGCACAAAGGACTAACAGACAAATCCAGGCTTCGTCTACTTTGCCTCGTACACCTACTTCACCTCGACCTACTTCCCCTGGATGCCCAACTCTGGCAAGTGCGCCGGCGAGGAGTTCGCTGCCTTCGCTGGCATGGGCACTCTCAGCTCGTACCTCGTCCTGTTCATCTCCTTCTACGCTGCCACCTACAAGAAGGACGGCAAGAAGACCACCACCCGCAAGTCGCTGCGCCGCATGTCCCAGGCTCCTCTGCCCGACCCCCACAACATCGGCTCGCCCAGCAAGGCCATCAACGGCTCTGCCTCGACCACCGGCGCCAAGGCCAACGGCGGCACCCCCCGCTCGCGCAAGGCTTAAGCGCATCGCTTCGATACTCGACTCTCGCGAGGCGTAAACACGTGGGGAGATTGCATTCTGAGTGACGATGGCTTCGACCGATCATGGATATGAACTCTGATGTCGGCCATCTTCACTTGGTTCGCGAGACATCCAGGCGCAGCGCCCTTGGGCTGCCCACCCACGGCTTGTCATTTTCCAATGGCTCGGGATAAAATGGTGTATAGGGGACGGGTTGGCTCTTGTCGAGTAAAAAACAAAAGAGCACGTGTATGGTCCTGACGACTCGGGCGGCTGACGACCTTTGTATGTGTTTGTGTACCTCAGGCGAACAGGGGCAAGGGGGGATCTTTGGGTTGGCAGGCAGGCAGGCAGGCAACAATACACGCCACGGAGAGGGCGTGGAGGGAGACCCCTTGGGCGGGCAGCGGGCCTGGTCTTTTTTCTGGGAGGCCTGCGCCTGCGAGGGATCGCCTTTTGGTAAAGCCTTGTAATAACCTTTGTCTTTGTCTTGTGTGGCGATGGCTCCAGCGGGTGACGCCGTATATGATAGTAATCCATGTTTCTGTGTTTCTCGAATCTGGCCTGGTCACCCTTGACGTTTGTGGTGTTTTGTTGCGTCTCCGGGGGGACGGTTTGATGATGTTACATCGTGTGTGGAGGCTCCCAGCTGTCAACCCCCACGCCTGTCTGTGGCAGTCTATCATGTAACGGTACCTTTTGGCGATGTCACCAGTTTGAGGACATGGTTTGAGGGGTCATCACTGACTGGTACACTTGTTGCTCTTCAGAGATGCATCACTACTTGCATACATTGTACGACTCGACAATCGGCTGTTTAGATATGTATGGACTTTGCTGTTTCGATGGACGTTCCAGTTACATTTTGGCTACCATGTCCTTCTTGCAACGGAACGAGGTGGTTGTATGGGGTGGCATACAAAGAGGGCATGCCACCGACAAGGGATCTGGGACTTGGTGTCAGTCTCAGGCGTTATCGTAGGCTGCCGTTGTTCGCCTCCGAAAAACGCCCATTGACTTGACGTGAACTAAACTGTCTGGATATATTTCGTGGTATTTCAGGAGAGTCATCTTGCCTGGGGACCGTTCTGGGTTGAACGGGCTTGAACTCTTCAGAAAAGGCTTTGAAGGGCTAGCTTCGGCTTGAAGATGATGGGAAGGAATCACTTGCGTGGTCTTCGGACCGTAGTATTCTCGCGGCCCAGTGAGTAAGGTGCTGTGATGTTCCTACAGCTATACAGGCAGGCCAAGACAGTGTATGCCATTCCGTGCAAATCAACGTCTGCAGTACAGGTCGTCTGACGTGAGTTGTTCGATGTTGCAGAGTCTAATGTTCCCCTTGGACACGGAACATGTGAAGCAGGCTGCTGCTCTTAACACATGGGGGCTTCCGTGGGTGTGTTTGATGTGAGAAGCAAATGTGCGGTGTCGAGACGCAAGTGTACGGCGTTCATCATGTCAGCTCTGGTAAAGTATTAGTGGCATACTACCTTCCTGACAGGCGACCAAGACATCCTTCAGTGGATGAACATGAAGTCGGATATCACACGCGGTCGTCGAGTGGCTGCGTTAACGGCCATATACCTTGACATGGGAAGACGCCGTCTCGAGTGCTTGAACGAGCGCCAGCATATTCAGGTCTACACGGTTTTCCTTGATTCCGAGAAGTTCCAGATGACCACGAAGAAGTTTCCTGTATGTCATTACAGCATGATCGTAGGTCAGCTACGCGGATTGTCATGACCACACGGTGATTCTGGGTGGTGATGTTTGGCGGTGGGGTCAGAACGGCTAACGCTCAATCTATGTCTGGAATCCGCCGATCTGTCTACTGAATCTCCGTTACACATAATTATGAGCATTGTTTTCTAATGTTGCCAGTCTCGATGCTCTTCCCCCCCCCCCCCCCCCCCCCCCCCCCCCCCCNAGCACATACGACCATACCTACTGGAGAACTCGGGATCCCGTCCGCTCTCCCATAGATAAACCAGTAAGGGCCGGATCAGTAGTTGGGTGGGTGACCACCAGCGAATACCTGGTGTTGTATGTTTTTGGCGTTTCCACCTTTTTTTGCTGGTGGGGGACGTCCTGGTAGGAGTGTCGGTGGCTCTCGAAAGAGAACTGAAGTAGCAGGATGTTCGCCCAAGGAGACTGTATTGAAATATTAGACTTGCAATGGAAAGAGTCACGGTGCTTTATTCTGGGTCCGAGATGGTGCGCGCGGGAGCAGACGTGGAATTCGTGCGATATCAATATACGTTCAGTGTTGGTTTTCACTGCATAGATGTCCCAGATGTAACATGACTCAACCCATAAGCCCAGTGTCCTATGCAGTTCCCTCTTGATGTCTAGGGTTTCTATCTCCAACAGTTGGACCATGTCGATACTGAGGTTTCTTCCACCGACATGCAGGTCATTGACGTAGTAAAGTGGCACTGCCTTCTGCCTTCTCACAATGTTACGCTCGCATATGATGTACGCACCAATATGTCACTTGGATGCTGTTTGGTAAGTACAGTATGATGCGGGTTCTCCTGACATGTGAACATCCTGATGTGTGAACGCCTTGATATGCGGCGACTGCAAAACATAGTTGCTCTCGTCCGCCCCCTATGATGAGGGGTCAATCATGTCCTGTGCCGCATCTTGACACAGCCGCCATGGTATTTCTGTCACCAAAAACGCTCCATGTTAGCAATGATCTCAAGTAGAGGGCTTCCTCGATGCTGCTGGTCGGGCCTGTCGTCTGTGGCGCCTCTCGACCGAAGGCATCGCCCCAAGTCGGCACAGACAGCCATCTCGGCCACAGCCAACTCAGCCGTGCTCGCACATAGTAAGCAGCAAGCTCTATCGACCAGCCATCGAGCACTTGCCCTCCACTGCTGTGTCGGTGATCCCCACGATGCTCTATGAAAGTCTCCGGAGTCCGACCTGCCGCACGCCCGGCAAGGCCGACGAGACGGCAAGCACGGCTCAATGGCAAGTCCAGCTGAGCGCCTCCCCCGCGCCGAATATCATCTCGACCGTCCTAGCCGCCAAGCCATACCCAAAAGTCGCCGCAGCTGACAGCCGCCCGTCAAGAGCGGATAGCGTCAAATTCCCAATAAGCAGCCAGCATGATCAAAGCTGGACGTCCTGTCCTTCCCCAGGAAACTGGATTAGTCTGCCCATCCTCCCCGCGCGTCTCCAAAATAGGAACAAAGAACAAAGAAAGCCATGCTGCCGCGTGTCATGACCCCCATCAGCCCTCTGCAAGACATCTGCGTTCCAGCCCGCCACCGGCCCAACCCAAAACCCAACCCCAACCCCCGCCCGACCACCCTCCCCGTTCCGGATCCGGCGGCCCAGACCTGGACCTGGACCTGGACGCCCTCGAGGAAGCCCCCAATGGCCCTGACCCGAACGCCCTCCCAGGTCCCGACCACCTGGATTTCCCCCTCCCGCCGCGGGTAGCCCATTCCCCATCCGCTGATGATCGGCCGCGGCGCTCGCCGCCCGGCGGCCTTGAGGGGGCTGGACCGTAAGACACACGCCGAATAGAGTTTTCCGCGGGCCCCTCGACGCCCAGCGCGCTTTTCCTTTGTCCCTGCCTCTGCGTCTCTGTCTGATTCCTGCGCCGACCGGGCAGCTGGGCCTGCCCCTGCCTGAGCAAACGGGTTTGCAGCGCAGCGTGGAGAGCCGCATCTGGGCAAGACGGAAGAGCGAGCTGTGGACTTTAGGCTGGAACTCGAGTCGGCAGCCCGGGGACCTGGGATTTTGGGCTGTTCTGTGCGGTCTGGGGAGGTCCAGGCTGGCGGGAAGGGCGGGTTGGCGTGCACAGTGAGCACAGTTGGCGCGAGGGGCTGGGGATGTATCTTTTTTTCCTTTGGGCATTGGGAGGTGATTTTGGCTGGGCGGAGGTTGGGATGGAGATGTCTGTCGGATGGCGCGTGGACGGGTAATCGGCCTGGAGGTTGGTGTTGACGGATGCGGATGGGGGAGGCGAGGGCGATGATGATGTTCGTTGAGACGATGGCGGGGTGTGGAGGTTGGGGGTTGCGTGGAATGCTGGTTAGGTCAGCTGTGTTGATGACGAGGAGATGGCTGAGTGTATCAGATGCCCGTTGCGCACTGCATCTGTTTGCATGCTCATGTGTTTGCGGCTTGGTGGTTTGGGATGCCGGGGAATGCGGCGTGGTGGGCTCCGCAGCCGGGGCCGCTGTCGGAGCGGAGGTCGGGGCTCCGTGATATACAGCCGGGTGATCGGCGGTGAGGGCGGCATGCGGCCTAAGGCACGAGGATATCCCTCAAGGGTGGCTCACCATGGAGAGGCCACTTGGCTTCCATCGCACGTCGAACGCACGCGATTTGAGTGATGTCGCCCTTGACCTTGTCGTCTGACTGTCGCGAATAGCTTCAATCTCTGAAGGGCCTTGCCCGTCTGACGCAGGGGCCACCGCAACGAGCGTAGCCCACACGGCAACACTATGATGAGATGCACGATGAAATTGGCGACGACAAGGCTCAAACAGCGAAGATCAAGCCTCACAGATGGGATACTGTGCAGTCAAGTACCGGAGCAAAGATGAAGATCGCCCCCTCGCTGCACGACATCTATCGAGGAGGTCAGCCAGCGGTCCGGAATAGGGGCACCAGGACAAAAGGAGCCTCTCCCACCGAACGGGCAGCAAGCCCACGGCAGCACGGCACCTGTTCTCTCCGAGCGACGGGCTGCATCAATCCTCCGATGGCCAAGGCTCAAATGACCGACACGGGACGTGATCGACTCATCAGAGTCGGACACACTCTGCAGGTTCGACAACGCGCAGCTCAACCAACAGTGGACAAAACCTTAGTCAAGGGACGGCCGCCCAACACCACACACGTGCTCTGGTGGTGCAATCTCCCCATCCTTCCAGAAGCCCACGCCGTCGCTCAATGCGAAACGACCTTCCCCCTGGAGAAGAAACGCGCAGACGGACACAAACGCCCAATGTCCGCTTCGTATCGCTCCCCCACACTCAGGGGGTTGACGAGGAGAGAGGGGCCCAACACTGTCCAGGGTAGGCCCCTGAACCCGTACCGCGCCAGGGGCCCCCCCCCAAGAAGCTAAGAGCTCCTCCACCGACGACCTTCATTTCGGCACGCAGATCGATTTTCGTTTGCGACTCCGGCCGAGAGAGACGGGGGGTGGGCTGCACTGTCGGAGATGCGACTTGGACGGGTGCTCGCAAGCGGATACGCTGGGTGCTGGCCATCATGGCGTGAGCAGGTACTGCTGCAGACTGGGTGTTGACAGGTCACACCGCTGGTCCTCACCGAGAGTGCCCCTTTTTCGCCTCTCACTGGAATGACAGAATGACAGAATGGCCCCCGTCCGTCACGTCCCGCCATGTGTTGCTCGCGGCTCTCGGACGCAAGAAGGCAGACCATTGCCCGTTCGCACGGGCTCTTCCTCCCAATAACCCCCGTTGGCGGCGTGTTGTGTGGATATGACATGGAGCCGTCTATTTTTTCTTCTCCTACTCACCGTTCTGCCCGTTCTCGTAAGATCACGGATGCCTGGTTCTAATCAGGGTCTTATGAAAGACCGACTATGATCTCCCGGCTCGGGCAGGGGCCGCCAGAAGGCCATGGTGGGAGATGGGTTATGGGTCACGTACTGGGTTTTGTCGTGGGGACCCTCAAGTCACTGAGCACAGTGGAAAGCGGCAAACACGAAGCGATATGACCAACGCCTTGTCCTTTCGCCAAAGTGGATGTCATGGGATTGTGCTTTCAGGACGCTAGACAGACAGTTCGATGGAACGAATGAGCATTGTACATACAGTAGTGTAAGATGGACGGTAGCAAAGCCGATCCGATCAGAACCCGCTGCACGCAACGCACAGCCAGCATCTGACAGCACCACCATCACCACCACCCTCCAACGGTTTCATACACGGCCCTTCCCCAAACCCAGCACGGCCATACCATCGCCTCTTATGCCATAGGCTCTATGCATAACCCCAGTGACCCTCTTGCCAGCCCCCAGTATCAGTTCCCGCCCGGCGACAGTCGGCGCTGCTGGACCTCCCTGCGTCCGGCGTTGCAACGGAAAGCCTGCGACGTGCTTCTCCCCGATGCAAGACAAGACACGGGAGAGCGGACAAACGCCGCCAGCCTCCTCTCCTCTGCTCTCCCCTCCTCGCGGGAATGCAGTCAGGAAAAGAACCGGTCAAACGCAGCCAGCCCTCCAAGACATCTCGCCTGCAAAAAGTGCGCCAACCGTCCGTCGCCTGGGGGAACGCCCCGATTGACGAGATGAGGAGGGCCAACTCGGCTGTCAGCCCGGTGTAACCTTGGTGGTTTGGCCTTGGCTTCCCACCCCCCGTTCGTAAATGTCAATGTCACCTCGTAGGACACCCCAAGGCCGGTTCGGGTTGCGTGTGCGTGTGCGGCGGCGGTGCATCGCATGGTCAGCCGCCCCCCCGCCCGGGCCACGTTCCTGCGTCAGTGTCGTGCTGCTGTCATGCTGCTGCTGCATCCCATCCATCCATCTATCCATTGGGGTCCGACTCGAAATAGTTGTGCCAGTGTAACCCAGGGGCCAGAGGGACGGCCAATTCCCGTCCCGACGGGCTCATCGTGACATCCATCGTGGACCGTCGCACAAGGAAGCACTTCACATGGAACGAACGGTATAGATGCACAAGACAGGATTCAGATGGCGTGTGCAGAGTGTGTGGAAAAAAGAACGTGAGTGGTATCATTGTGAGCGAATGTCTCTCGACCTCTCGGCCTAACGCCGCGGATTGGCGCGTTGCCAGGAGACCTGTCTCCGGGTGGCTATCCCACCCCGGTTGCATCTGCATTCCCACCGCCCATCCGAGTCAACGGCGCTGGTGACCCAAGACAAAAAGAACAAAAGGATTGTGTGTATCCGCGGGCGCCGTTCCCGTGATGAGCCCATCACCCTCGTCTGCCCTGTACCCCGGGATCAGACTGTAAAACGCCGGTAAATCAGTCTTCCCTGTCCTGTCCCGTACAGAGAACGCCGTGCCCGATATCGTGACCAAATGCAAATATCCGATTAAGTATGTAGTAGTGGTGGTGGTTGTGGTGTCGTCTTCGTTGTGCCTCGTGCCGAAGCGCCGACTAGGCCTTGATGCTCTTTCTCCTGTGGAAGCTGCTGAGTATCCTGTTCTTGCCTGTTGATGACACAGGCGAGGAGGCCGCGGGCGATGCCGGTGACATGAGAGCCGAGTCGCGTGTGTTCCTCTTGGCCGCCTTCATAATGTCGTTGTAGCTGACGGGGCCGGCGGGGGCAGGCTGCACCTTGGGTTGCTCGGGCTCGATGGGCAGAGATGCTGTCGAGGCGGAGACGAGGTGGTCCCGGAGAGCGGGCTTGCTTCGCTTGCGCACGATGCTGAGGCCTCTCTTGAGAATGGCTGTCGGCGTGCGAGGGGTGGGAGGGAGCTCCGAGTCCCGCTCCTCATCGAGCGTCTGCTCGTACGTCTTGCCAGCGTAGGGGTCGATGCTGAGGAAGGAAGGTTTCGGCTTGGTGAGCATGTTGGTGAACATGCTGCTGGACCTGGGAGGGTGCGACGGGTTGAAGGAGAGGCCGGTGGACGAGGACGAGATGGAAAGGCGGCGCAGCGAGGGCTCGGTGGCCGAGGTGCCAATGCTGCTCTGCGGCCTGCCCTGGGAGGAGGTGGGCGAGGTGGAGCGGCGAGTGGCAGGCAGGTCAATGATGGAGGGCTTGCCGATGAAGACAACCGACACAATCTTGGCCGTGTCCTCGTGGCTCTTTCTCCTGACGGGAGAGCCAGCCGACTCCTCGCTGTCCGACTCGAAGTCGTAATCGGAGAACTCGTCAAACTCGTCGGCAGACGAAGAGGCGTCTTCCTCGGAAGAGAGGTAGACGTCTTGTGGTGTGGCGCGGGAGAGGGTAGTGGCCTGTTCGTCGGCGGCGAGCTTCAGAGTGAAGGCGTCGAGGAGGCGGGAGGATCGCAGGTTGCTCCTCGGGGGGAGGGCGGGCGCGGCGTCAGGCTTGAGGCACTCCTGAGCCTTGAGGGACTCGGAGGCCATGATGTCGTCGGCGTCGTAGTATTCGTCGAGCATGTTGTCTTCGTAGTTGATGTCGTTATCGTTTGTGTGGGAAGGTCGAGGCCCGTCGGAGGGGGCAGAAGTCTCGTTATTTGAGGGCTTCTTGTTCTGGCTGTGGAGTTCGTCTTCGGCGTGGGTTGTGGAATGCGTGGACTCCCTAGAAGGGATGGTGTGGTCGACCAGAGACATTGTGATGCGAGGGCACTAGTACCTTTGGCTCTGTATGCTCCCAACTCCCTCGGCAAGGAGACTGGAGGGAAAGTGCTGGCTGCTAGAGTGTATCCTGAGACGGGAAGGTCTCACTCGAGTATGAGGTCACGGAAAGGAAACGGGCTGATCGACAGCCAACTGGTGGGTTGAGTGGAAGAGGTGGTGCCAGCCGGGATGTGGAATGGGAAAGAGGATGGTATCGAGAAGATGGAATGGTACGTGAGGGAAGAGATGGATCAGAGTAGGATCGTGATCTCTTGCGAAGGGGGCTGGCGAGATGTTTTATTCTGGTTGGACTTGACATGGGACTGGGGGGAAGCATGGAAGGTGCAGCCCCCCTTGGTTATGTACGGGTTGGCGACATTTTGGGTTCTGTGCTGGGCAAGCGTGGGCAGGCATGGTGGGCAGGCCACCGACGGGGGGGAAAGGACGATGGGAGGATGGACGATTGTGCCAAGGGGATGGATGCACGCATGATGGAGGGGGGGACCCCGGCAGAGCGTCTGCACAAACGGGCGGACCCACTGTGGAGGGGTCCATGAGGTACCTCCAGCACAGTGTTCCTTTTCGCGTTCGTACGGAAGGACCAGGGGGCTGGTCTCTCTCTCCGAGCACGCTACTATCGAGCTAACTTCACAGCCTTGGCTGGCCCTGCCGCCGCCGCCAGACCTGTCCCGTGGCGGTGTCTGCCCTGACCTGCCCTGACCTGCCCTGTCCCGCCTGCCCTGTCGTGCCTGCTCTGCCCTGCAGCCCGATAGAGGGGATAGAGAGAGCAATAGAGGTCTGTTTCATCTAAGAAACAGGCAATCCTTCCCCCCTAGCACTTCGATAGATAGAGTGGAATGGAAGAAGGGAGCTCCTTGCGCGTTGCAGCGCGTTCGCCATCCCTCGATCACGCCAAAGATTGAATGCTCGTCAAATAGATTGGACGCGCTGTGGGGTTCTCGGTCGGGATGAGCGCGTTTGGAGAGAGAAAGATGGAGATGAGCAGCCGATGAGATGATGGTCAAGGCGAGGTCACGGCCGCTGCTTGCTACGAGCTACCTGGCTGCTACTTTGGTATGCTGCTGTCAAACGAGATCCGAGGGAGGGGCAGGGCGCGTGATGGAGCGGAGAGCAGCACAGAGACTTTCCATGGCCCCGGGTACTGGCCGACGCACGCTCGATCAATCGTACGCTCCCGGTGAAGGCACATTCATTCCTCGCGGCATTTGACTTCTGGAGGACATGATCGAAAATGGTGATCATGACGCCGAACAGCTCCAGGCAGCCCCAAGAGAGATGGCTGGGGATGATCCCAAGCCACAGCCAGTTCATCAGACGGCCAAAAACGGTTAGCGCAGGGGAAGCCATTGGCTGCACTCGTCGAGACCCCACGGTGGTGGTGGTGGTGCTACTGCTACTGCTGGTGGTGGCTGCTCCTGCTCTGCCTCAGAGCTGGAAGCAGCCACGCTGAGGGCAGCCACTGGCAGGACCGGTCGCTCCTCACCTGCCTCCCCGCCACATGCACCCACCTGCAAGTGCACTGCACTGCACTCACCCACAGTCACAGCAACAGTCCAATCCGCCTCAGCATCAGAGACATCGTGACTCGAGTCAAGCCCACCGCATCTCCCACCCCAAGTGACGCGACGAGATCCTCATCGTCATTTCCAGGGAGATTTCGCGCACCGTGATCAGACTCAGACCACAATCAAAGTCGCGAACCCGTGGCCTGTCCACGTCCGTCCACCGCCGCCGTCGCCCGCCGCGTGCGCCCACGAGGCCCGCCTAATCTCGGTGGCCGACGGATCCCTCCATCGCCCGCTCGCCCTCTCGCCCTCTCACCTTACTTACCTCACCTGCCGATAGAGAGATCATCTGGTCACGTAGAGCGACCGGATTGCGATCTGCGGAGCTTCCCCTGCCCTTCCTCCGACAAACGATAACCCTCAAACAGATTGACAGACGCTCTCGTACCCCGGCCGCAATATCGAGCGAATGCGCATCATGCCACGCCATACTGTATGGCTTGCAGCTGGCGGTGCCCCTCTCTCCTCTGCCTCTCTACCGAGCCAGCAGCTGTGGCACGGACAGGAAGCGATCCGGAGAGCGAGGACACACACGAAGTAGGCTTCTGAAGCACGAGACGCATCGTGGTGCTGGCGTCCCCTTGATTTCCAGCGTCTGTGCCGCCTGGTACCTGCCTGCACCGTGCAGCGCCTGCACAGACCGAAGGGAGCTCTTGCGCACTCTCACTGGTGCGTCCAAGCCAGAGGCGACTGCATCGTCGACTCGACGCGCTCTCCGCCCACCACACCATCTTCTCGGCCGACCTTCGCTGCTGCACGAATCACAGCCCGATCAGGGCATGTCGCTGCCCTCCCCTCCCCCTCCATTCTCCGTTGACCGCCAGTCGAGGTCGGTTGTCTCCTGGATCGTCGCCCTGCCACGGCTCTCGATCGAAACCGGCTCCCTCAGCAATCCTTCGCTCGAGGCCACTTCTCGAAGCCCTTTGGCTCCCCTTTTCCTGTCACGCCCAAGACCCGTCGAAATAACCTCGCAGGTGCCCCAATTGACCTGACCCTGGTGCCAGTGTTCCCCCCACCCCTTCTTCTGAGAATTCGAGTTTCGCCTTCAGGCCTGTCGGCTGCCAGCGCCGGGGGTCGAATGTGAAGGGTCAAGGGGTGCGCAGACCACTCTCACCGACATGAAACAGCGTCGTCTTGGGGGCCCCCAGTCGACATCTCTTGGCCCTTGTCGACCACACTTTGACGTTCGTCTGATCTTCTCTGACAGATGCTGTTCAGCATGACCAGGCCCACGGCCCTTACGGGTGCCCTGGCCGGCTTGACAAAACACTCTTGAGATCCGGACCGCTTCACAAGCGAAGATGTTTTGTTTCGATAAGACGGGACGAAAAAGGCGCGCTTGCCACGGCAGCACGGCAGGAATGACAATCCCAGGGGAGAGCCCTGGGTAGATCGGCTTCGTTCTCGGCGCTGTGCCGAGCGCTGGAAGCGCTGGCCGGAGCTCGTGTTGAAATCGAGTACGGGGCCTGCTGCTGCTTGGTGGTGTGCTTGTCAGTCGTGGGGTCTGTCTGTCGGGTCGCGCGCACCGTGCTGGGGGTCCGCTGGCCGTGGGCAGCGAAGAGCCACATGCTTACCCTGGCACAGTGCGTGGGGTGCCCAGGCCCCCCCCAAGACTGCAGCTGCAAGCTCAGGGTTGAGGATAGCCTCACCTGCATCTGCAGCCCCCTCTCATCAGAGAGAAAATTTCAACAACGTCCCGCAGGTCCCCCTTCTCCTTCGTAATCGGACCTGCGATGGTTCTCACGGACGACAGACAGCGCATTCGGCCACTCGCCCGACGGCCGCAGAAGCAGGGTGCTCCACCTGAAAACATGCTGCAAGCGCATGATGCTGCATCGCCAGATCATAATCACTTCCACTCGGGCGGGCCATTGGTGGGCACTTGGCACTTGAGCAGGGCGAGTCTGCTCCTAGTTGGCACCTTCTTGCGCTTGCCCGCCTCGTCTGTTCCTCAGTGTCCACCTCGGTGCAGTAACGAGCGGATGGGGCTCGCTAACATCGAACGTCATGAGCGATGCGGCAGCCACCCGAGCACAGGCCATCCATCCATCCATCGCCCATCTCACCTCACCCACTTGGACGCGGAGACGATGGACAGTGGAGGGTTGAGGGTGGAGGATGGAGGGTGGAGGCTTGCTGTCAGCCACCCGACACACCTCTCCAGCCTCTCTCGGAGCCCCCAGCTTCCAGCTCGCCAGCCACCAGCCACACAGCAGCCGGACACGAGCTTGTGGTCCAACTACTCAGATCCCGCTAGTCCCGTCACAGCCTAGACGCTGTCGGTTTTGGCCGTTGAATTTCTATATTTGGACTCGACTCTGCTATCACGAGAAAGAGAATGGATTGCGACGAGTCAAGAATCGAATGCTTCGCTCAGCCTGGCGTCGACCCAAATGCATCTGTCCGTATGATCACGACGGCTCCACGGGGCCGCCGCTGACCGCTCTGCTGGGCGTGGCTCGTCGGCCGTGGGTCGACATGCGGTACAATACTCGAAACGCGTACACTGTACTGTGCGTCGGGTCTCCTTCGCCCCTAGGGCACCGCTGGAATGTATAGGATTCTTCAACAACCTCACGTCAGGCTCGTCGGGCTCGTCAGGCGGCCCTGCCCCGGCTCTTCTCGCGCCCAGATTTCCTTCCTTGCATTGACACCGCATTTTCCGCCAACAAGTCTTCACTTGCACGGGCTCCAAACCCACGCCTGCGATCTACGGTTGTACCGTTCGGCTATCCCTGCCAGCGTCACCGGCTCGCAGGCCTGCCAGTTTCAGAATGTCGCGAGACCTCGCCTCCCGTCACTGATGTGCATGCCATCTGCTTGATCGACAACCGGCTCCCGATCACCGCGTCACGCAGGGTTCTGGTCGGAAACACGACCGCTGCGCGGCCCGTCTGATCTTGCTTGCGTACTCTCCCCACCAAGAACCTTGGAGGACATCATCATGCCTCCCCCCCGTCTCATCCTGCCCTGGCGCCTCGCCGAGTTCACCCCATCATCTTAGTTGCCGCCTGCTATCGGCTGATGCAGTGCATCCATTTCGTCGGAGGCCTACCTGTTGCACGGTGTGTTGCAGGCGCGACGGCGCGAGAGTGGCCGCGGGCTGAGCGGCCTGTTGGGCGCATAGAGGGGACTCAGTGTGGCAGCCTTTCGCTTTTCAGCCCCCGGACCCCAAAACGTGCATGTGGTCAATTGTCTTGGGAAGAAAAATGACCACCGCACAGATCCTGACTGTGTGCTCAGTAAGTTGGGTGTCGGCTTGCCCCGACTCTGTCAGCCCCGGAGTCCCATCCTCCCGGTGTTGGCACCCGGGAGCAGGGTCCTGGCTCCTTGGGCGGTCCTCCTTCCCCGAAGCCCGCTGCCCGCACAGCCGCAGCTGACGGGGCGGAGCCACCCAGATGCCATGACGGCAGGGGATTGGCCAGCTTTTCGAGGGAATTGGGGGTTGGATCCTGTAGGCTTGCTGGCTTGTGGCTCAGTTGCCCATCTTGCTAAATTCGGTGCTGGACATGAGTATGGCGGATCATCAGTCGGGGAGGTTGTGGGTTTGAGCTGCGTTGCGCTTACACAGTGGAAAGCCTCGCGAGACAACGGTCAGCGTGGGACTTCGGCGCAACCGAGGGAACGCTGACTTGGGGTCGGTGCACTGCATCCATCCGAGCTGGACACGTTGCGCATGTCTTCTACTTCGTGACTGTGTAATGGATGCCCTTCTGGTCAGGCTCGGTTGGGGTGGCGTCGGTTGCGTGGTGTTGCAACAGGGCGCGATCCTGCCGGAGCTAGCATGCATGTCATGATCAAAGGACATGGGGGCTGAACGGCAGGGCTACATTGTCATTCAATTTGTAGCCAGCCTATACTGTGCTGTGCTCTCCTAAGAAAATGGGGAGCTTCATCCATGGCAGACGGGTGAGGCGGCCGCTGGGACGGAGTATGCCCGCAAGGTCTCGGCGGAGCAGTATAATGGCTCTCAGCAGGCTCGACTCAGCAAGGACGACTGCCATTGAGTCACGCAAAGATCTATTCCTAGTAGATCTTTGCAGTAATTTGAGTGCTTATGCCGTACCTCACTCTCGACAGTGGGAACACAGTACGGTCGGTATATGTAACTGCTGGATGTATAGGCCTAGGGCCCCCATCTAGGCAACTGTGCCTGCGTCTGTGTGATTAGAGTTGGCCCCCATGAGGACGTAGAACGCCTTGCGAGGTAATCAATCCCCCAATGGACATATATAGCGAGCTTTACAAGTGTGCAAAAATATCAGACGGACTTTGTATTTTGCCTCCTGTGGGCTGATTATCAGGCCACTGAATTGCTGACAAGGCAGCCAAGCACGCTGATGCCACGGCCACAGATTGGATCAATCAATGCCCAACCTTCAGCCAGATCAGACGATTGTATATTCATCTGATATCTGATTCTTGTTGATTATGTCCGGTGTGCCTGGATTGAACCCGCCCGGGCCACACTTTACCCTACGCAACTCACTGATATTAAACGCTCGGCGATGTTTGACATAGAGCTGTGCCACGAACCCACGATTACCGGATCCAGTAACTCTCAGCGCGCTGTCCGATGCACCTCCAAACCCTACCGACTAAATCGGCATCGCCCTGATCACATTTGAGCACCTCACATCTGTCCTCACGCCCCAGTGGGAAGCCCACAGAACGACGAACCCCAAGCACCCCCCGGCCCCGCCCGCGCCGAAGACCCCACCCGGGCGGCCGGCGCGCGCCCGTCGCGGTGGGGCCATGACATCACAAAGGACCCTGACTGAGTGTGGATCCCCCAAAAACCCACCCCCACAGCACCAAACGTGCTTCTGCCCACAAACCAACGGTGACATCGGACGTCGTCGTGCCCCTCTTCCCTCCAACCCCCCCGAAAACCTGCCTGCCTCGTCGTCCAAGGCCTGGCAGCCACGCCATCAAGACGTCAAGCCACCGCTGCGGCGCTGGGGTTTATTCGAACCTGCAGCTTCCAGGCTTTTCTGGCCGTTCCAGACCTGCACGAGCGAATATTTGATGGGTCTAGGTCGGCGTCTGCGTGACGGGTTTGCTTGGGAGGGTTTAGGGTCATGCCCGTGTGTTGTGCAAGGTCGTGCTTGTGGTTGTGGTTGCGGTTGCGTTCGCCTGCATCGTGACGTCGTGCATGGTCCTACATCACCTCACCACCCTCGGTTCTGCTCGGGACTCGACTGGAAGGGCGACCGTCAATCCCATCCCCATCGCTGTTGCGTTTCTACGGCTGCTGAATGTCTTGAGGATTTAATCATGAAGTGTTCTAAATTTGAAGTGAAGGAAAACAAAGATCTACCGAGTAAGGCGAATTCCCATCCTTCGCTGAAACATAAAAGCGCAGCAAATCCTCGCCGCCGCCATCCTCCGCCGATCGAGCCGTCCTTCTCCCCAAGTCCAGTGGCCCCGCGGCCGAACCACCCGCCGTCGAGGTGTCGTAATCTGCAGGGTCCAGACTGGGATCCCGCTCCCCGAGGAACCGGCTTTTGCGTCACTCACCACCCACCCACCCCGTCCTCTCCACCCCTCAGAGCCCATGAAGTCACACAGTATGCTGCGAGAATGGGCATGTACCTGCGATGGATTGTCCCACACGCATGCCATGCACTACCCTTGACGAGGTGGTGGGTTCAGGCGTGGCCTTGATCTTCGTGGGAATACCTTGCTTGCCGATGATGCAGAGAATGGAGGTATGATGGACGCCTAGGAAGAAAGAGGAGGTTGTTATCGGGAGGATGGCGTGGCGGCGTGGAATTATTCCTACGGCACTGGGCGAATAGAGAGCTCAGCTGTCGGCACGGGATAGCGCAGGCCCACGATGTCTTGGATGGTAAGGGTTCGATGTTCAGACTATTTCAGGTACGCCCCAGGCACTGAATCTGACGTGTTGATCGATTCGCCACGGCGAGAGCCTAAGGAGAACGTGGCCGGGCGCTATTTCAACGCCGTCTTTTATCCTATACATGGGAGGATCGTCGACATTTGCCTTTTTCATGTGTTCCTTCCGTGGCGAAAGCCATCATGAACTGTTGATCATAGACTTGAGCATCACGAACCTCTTCGATTTCCATCCTTCGCGCTTGGCAGGTGAGCGAAAGCTGCTTGGTGCGTCGAGGGAGTATCACTCATCTCTAGTATCAAGCCCCGAGGCTACAGTCAAGCCAGTCTCTGGCCAGCACCCGACCACGTTTCCGAACCGTTGGATTCCATTGCAGGGTACGGCATTGGATGCGACCTCTCAGTTCTTTGAGCTCTGGGAAACAGCCATACTGCACCTCGCAAGAACGAGGGCGAGGCGAGAGACTTTGTCGTTGGGACTGATCGCGTCGACGTTTTCAACACAGCCAGACGCCTCCGTCTCAGAAGCGAACGTTCACACCATAGAAATTCTACGAAAACTCACATTGGAAAGCTTCTATTCGTGTTATATAGGACGTTTTGCAGAATTCACCTTGTTGCGCTAGTCAAATGAAGCCCCGAGGTTGCCTAGTCCCTGATGGTCATCAATCCTAGAGCATATCCGCCGTGTAGAGCAGATACAACGACAAGTATATGACACCGAAGCAAGCCTTCCGCACGAAGGGGAAAGAAAGCAGAATGGCAAACAGCCCTCGGATCACGACCAGACCCGTCCCGCGGCGAAGACGATGTCAAAGCCAAGTCCAACATGAGCCAGATACCAGTCAACCTCTTTCCTCAGATGCTCTACTGGGCCTGCTGTAAACATACGCGCTCGGTCGAATACATCTGTCTAGATCTCGAGCTATGCCTCGAGAACTGCCTAGCTGGACAGACCGCGTTGCTGTGCGGTCAAACCTTAACACTCACATCGCTATACCACGCGCAACATATTCTCTGGTCGAAGTGTGTCATCACTTCGCTACGGAAATGGCCCAGGCCGGATATTTCATCCAGGACCAGTATTTTATGCGCAAGAACGCGCGATCACGTAGAGCCTCCCCTGTTCTGATCCGGCCCTGCCAAACAAGCTTGACCGGCCATCTGCCGACGTCCTCACTCTGAAACCTCGCAACCTCAGACAGACTTCACCAGCCGGACCGTTCATCGAATCAATTCGTCATTACGCCGCTTCAACGGGGGTATACTATCGTACAGAAGGAACAATCTCCCCAAAAGTAGAAGTCAAAGACCAGAAAATCAACGAGCCGGTGGCCCTGGCCCCGCAGTATCCCTCGCGGCTGCTTCAGGCACATTCCATCATGCCCATTAACCCCCTGGGTGAAAGTCGTGTTGCGGCCTCATGCTGAGGCCCCAGAACCTTTTACCTCGCCGTGCTATCCCTCGTCCGCCCCAAACCCATTATTCATGCTGTATCATCCCCTCACCGCCACATATCTCGATCACCCCTTTTCTCTCCAGCGCTGCTCACCGGCCGTGGCCACAGATCCCCGCCGGCCTGCAATCCGCCAGGCATAGGCGGCGTGTCCTGCGGCAGCGCCGTGAAACCGCCAATCCCGTTCCCGACCATGACACTCCGCCTCGCACCGGCGGTGTTCCACCCATTGCCGAGCATGTCGGCGCCGAGTCCGTACGAGCTGATGGGCCTCTCACTCTGCAATGCTCCAGGAACCATGCTATAGCGCGAGGGTGCGGGGCCGAGCTGCGCGGTAGGCGAGACCTTGACGAAGGACCAGTTCATGGCCTCATCCTTCTTGGCGAACACCTCGAGGGTGTGCGTCAGTGAACCGGTACCAGCGAAAGGGTTGTTGGAGCTGAAACGGTTCGAGGACGGCGCGCCGGAGGGGGCAAAGGGGCGCATCGGGGGCTGGAGCCCGCCGTTGGAGCCGGTATGGTTGGGGGCGAGGAAGTTGCCGCGTGGGGACTTGGAGAGACCGGAGCCAGAGGAGGATGGGCGGCCGTTCTGGGCGAATGAGGCGCGAGGAGGAGGGGGCGGGAGACCAGAGAGCTGATCGGCGAACTCGGCATCGAGCACATAAACGGCGCGGAGGTTTGTGAGGCCGTTGGCGAGGATGGAGGAGGCAAGGTAGGTGTAGTACGTTTGAGTGATGCCGGAGTAGGGGCTTGCCTGCGGGTCACTGCTGATCTCGTATCGCAAAGTCTCCAATGACCTCGAGGACAGTCTCTGTGTCTGCGGGCCGCTCTTGAAGGGAGCGCCCACCCTGCACTGGACGACGAGAGACTTGAGGGAGGTCGCAACCGAGACGACTTCATGAAGATCTGGAACTTCGACACCCGTCTTGTTGAGGACGAGTACACCGAGAGCAGCGCGTGTCTCCGGGTAGCTCAGGTAGTCCACCAAGCCAGTGGCTGTGACGTTGGGGGTCTTGGTGAGCACGAGCTGCTCCAGTGCCGGGAAGGGTGGAAGCATCTCGTTGTAGGCGAACACGTCGTCGTTGAAGGCCCTGCTCTCGGTCACCTTCAGTGCGTGTAGGTTCTGCAGCGCGGCGAGGACGTGGCGCAGGACGTTGGGGTCCATGTTGATCCTGACGAGCTCAAGGACCTCCAAGTTCCTCCAGATGGTTCCCTGCGACAGCTTGGCCAAGCTGCGCTCTGCCCCGCCGCGGTATGTCATCTTCAGCAGCTTTGGGCACCGTGCCTCGACCTCCAAGCGCAAGGTCGCATACACCGAGTCATCGGAGAAGAGGCCCTCCGGGAGATCGACGTAGAGAAGATTCGGCAACACAGCAATGGTGCGGGCGAGGTCAGCCTGGGCGGCTTCGCGCAGCATGTATGGTGTCTTGAAGTAGCGGACACGAGCGCCGAGTCGGGTTGGGTCTTCGCGGAGGGTGCGGCACAGAAGCTTCAGGCGGGCGCTGGGGGTATCCTCGGGCTCGCCGTTCCGGTCGAACTTGGTGCGGCGCTTGCGCAAGTCGGCGAGGTGTGCCTCGCGGGCGCAGTAATGAACTGGGTCAATTCGGATGCTGTGGTAACTGCGCAGCAAGAGCGGTCAGAAGCGGAGTCTCATGAAGCGGGAACCAACACACGAAAGAGCGGCGAGGAACACGTTTTGACTTACAGAACCGTTCTGGCGGCGGCTCGCCATTGCTTGCTGACCTGAACGCAGTGTGCCAGGTCCCGCAGGTCACAGAGCATGCACCTGTCCTCCAAAGCGCTCTGCTCGCACGTCTCGTAGGTCTCGTCCTGGCTGTGAGGGCACACGGCGATGAATATGCGTTCGAGGACATTGGCGGGGAGGTCGGCGAGCAGACGGGCGGAGAAGCGCGTGGGCGCGTAGAGGTGTGTCCTGTACCTGGCGTCCTGGCCGCCTTCGCCGTTGGGGTAGGACGGGCCCCAGGGAACGCCGACCGCGTCCTTCTTCTTGTCCTTGTTGCGCTTGAAGCTGAAGATACCCATTTTGCGGAAGGGAAGCCTCATGTTTGGGGGAGGAGAGGAGAGGAGGGGGGAAAGGAAGGAAGACGACGATGAAAGTCGGGCTACCTTAGTCCCGGCCTTAGCACCTGGGGTTGGGGTAGGTGATCCGCAGTGTCCAGGGTCGGGCTTCTCAGCTAAAACGGTGGAGGGCCAAAAGGCACGCAGGTGGCCGATTGGGTGGGTTGGGTTGCGTTCTTTGGGCCTAGGATCGTCGGCTGTTTGACCGTAGTGGCGGCCGCGAGCTACAGTCTGAGGCAGGGTGTCTCAGCAGCTCCTTGTACTAAAGGAGGGCTAGGACAGACGCCAGCTGCAACTCTGTATGCGGGCCCCTATTTTCCTTTCTTCGGCGATGTATTGTGTCACCACAAGAGGGAGAACACGCGGCGTCGAGAGGGAGAGGCTGCAAGAGAAGGAGGCGCGTGGGATTGTTTGACCGATGCAGCGATTGGACCGCACGTTGGTCGTCGATCAAGGGATCTCCAGGGGCTGCTGGTTTGGAGGGGTTCTTTTTTGGCCGTGGGAGGAAGGGGTCGGTCAGGCTGTGTATACGAGGACGTGGGTGGACGTGGGTCGCGTCGCGTGCTGGCAGTGATCTCCCACCCAGACAGAGAGCTTTGAGCCCGAGAAGCGCGTATGTTGTACTACCGTGGGACTGGACCCAGGTTCATCGTCAGTGGTGCTTTGAGGATCTGGAACTGGCTGGGAGGTGAAACCAGGTCGAACTATGCCCGGCGTTTTGTTGGTGAATGCTGTCGAATCGCGCAGGGGGTGGAATGCGGACGAGACAATCGAGGCGAGAGAGTGGACGTGAATGGATAGAGGGAGGTGTCCCATATATTAAGTCTGAACACGAAGGGTGGAGGAGAAAGGGTGGAAGGTGGAAGGTGGGAGGTGGAAGTGTAGGATGTGGGAGGATTGTGATGAGGCTGACAGGCCAATCAAAAAAACTGTCCACCACCTACAGGTGAGGTCCAGGTACGGGCAGGTGCAGCTCACTTGGGATCCTTCGTAGGAAGGAAGGCATCAGAACAGCCCGAAAAGAGACGCCATCGTTGACGCCCGCTGGAGTACACTACACTACACGTACACGCCCAGGGCTCGCCACAGCGGGGGGGGGCAGTGACTGGGCGTGTGGGGGAGAGCGCATTCCCCTAGAGCCCCTACAGGCCCTACAGCCCCTACAGTCTCTTCTACCAAGCCTGTCACTTTCCCCCCTCCTGCCCCCTGAGGAAAGTGCGATGGAGTTGCCATCCCATCCCGCATTGAACGCGACTCGCTGACCGATGGGGCTCTACGGGCGATTCTGGTTGGCCCCCTCCCTCCCTATTACGGCCCCCATGCACTCGAACCCCTGACCCCTGAGTTGAGCACGGAGGAAAACATCCTCCCCATTGGCAGCCGCCGCAAACATGGGAAAATGCAAGCCTCTAGCTCGCCCGCCACGTCCTTGGCCCTTCGAGACGAAACAAAACGCCAGCCCGGCTCGTCACGGCACGGCGCAATCGTCATGGCCTTGGCACACCAGTTCCCAATTTAGATGACGATGCAGAGAGTCACAGTGATAGGATTCATCTTGGTGGTTGTGTGAGCGCCTGATGCTCAATCATTATAACCTTTGGTCGTGCCAAAATCAAAATACAGTGACGATGGCCCAGCGAGATGCGACTCTGCCTGATGGCCCACCATTTCTCCTCAAACCCGACTGCTGCCTCCGTCTCAACTTCCTCGCCTGACCTAGCCTCCTGCTTCCTCTACTATGCAAGTTCGCCCCAATCTTGTACACTTCGACAACACAGTCGCCAGATGCAATCGACCGATATCTCTTGTTGCCCGATATCGACATGTTTTTCTTCATGCGCCCCGCGGTGTGACTGTGTCGCCTCCGGGGTCATGCCTCGTGGCTTTCTTGTGTATCAGCCCGCGTCGCACTCCCGGTCTCGCTCTTCTTTCCCGGAGTCTCGGTGTAGAACGCCCGCGCAATCGTCAGCGGACGCTTAGTTGCTGTTGCCAGCACCGTTGCCGTTGGTCGGCTGCAGTGGCACGCCGTCGAGGGGGCTCGGGGGGCCGACGCGCTTCGTGCGGAGCGTCAGGGGGAAAGGGTACTCCTCGGGGTCTTCTTCCTCACTATTGATTGTTAGCATCACTTGTCCCTTCGACATGTCATGTGGGAGGGGGGACCTGAACGTACGGCAATTTCCACGCAACATAGTCCTCCGTGCTCAAGCCTTCGCGGCCCTCCTGCAGGCTGGCGAAGTCGCCAGGCGTCATCATACCGGAACGATCACGAGGAGATCCGGGCACCGAGAAGGGACGCGAGATCTTCTGCTCGACACCAAGGATCGTATCCTCCTCTTCGTCACCCTGGAAGGATCCGGGGTACGCCCGGCGCAGCGCGAGCTGTCGTGCCTTGACGTACTCCATGCCCATCCTCTTCCAGTCCAAGAGGTCGCTGAGGCGCTCGGTACGGTTGCGCTGGTTGATACGCTGGCGACGGCTCTTCTGGCAGAAATCGAACATGTGCGACGTCAAAGCGTTGACCGAGTCGTCGACACCCTTCATGCGCCTGTCGACAATGTAGATACCGTAGTCGCTCGAGTTCTCAATCAGCTCCTCCATGTAGCAGCCAAAGCCCGACAGGTTCGTCGTGATGCTGGGAACACCCATGACCGTGCACTCGGCCGGGGTGTAGCCCCAAGGCTCGTAGTAGGACGCGAAGATGCCCATGTGGGTGCCGCGCACAAACTCATCGTAGTCCATGGGCAGGACGGGGTTGGCCGAGTTGAGGAACTCGGGGTGGAAGACAACCTTGACCCGGTCAGAGGGGTGGTTGAACAGCTGCACCCGACGGATCTGGTTCAGGATCGGGTCTTCGCTATCGTTCAGCATGTTATGGGTGACGATGGGAGGGAGACCATGTCTCTTCATCGCGAACAGGCGCCTGCGCAGGAGAACACGGTCGGCACCAGTGATGAGCTCCTTCTCGTCGGGGAGAGGGTCACCATCGTGCCACTTGAGAGAGCGCTCGAAGATGCGCTTGCCGATGCCCCGCTCGATAATATCAACGGTGTCCCGGAGAGACTTCATCACAGCCTGGCCCTTGAGGGCCTCGACAGTCAGCGATGTCGTCTGCGCAGGCATAATGATGAAGGCCACAACGGTCATCTTGCTGCCGGCACTCTTGAGGCGGTGGTTGAGACGTGCCAGTGACTCAACAAACATGTCGACACCCTTGTTCCTGAACTCGTAACGACCAGCGGTGAAGAAGTAGAGGGTGTTCTCGGGGTCAAAGTCGTAGTGACCGTAGAAATGGCCTCGAACAAACTCGTGGATCTTCTCCTTCGCCTGCTGATGCAGGTTCTGGAACTCGTGCACAGCAGAGAACTTGGTGACGTTGAGACCGTTGGGCAGGACGCCGTCAGGCTTGCGCTTGAGCAAGTGCTCACTCTCGTAGGCAGTGATGTGGGAGACGGTCGTGAAGACATCGCAGGCGTGGGCGGCGGCTCGCTCAATGCAGTACCTGTGGTAGATGCCACGCTTGCCAGCCTCGGCGTCGACGTCGAACCATTGTAGGTTGTTGTAAAAGTCAACGGATCCAGCGCAGAGGTAACGGCCGAGCAGGGTGGCGTGGGTGGTGAAAATGGTGGTCACGTCGATGCGGCGCTTCTTGCACAGGGGCAACGCGACACCGGCCAGCCACTCGTGGAAGTGGGCAATGACAGCCTTCTTCTTCTCGTGGCAGACGAACTGGTACAACCATTAGTCTCTTCACAGCACGGCGGACAGCAGTATTGAACACCCACCTCTCCAAGGAACCACGCCACCAGGTATCCAAACACGATGGCCTCGTTCGTCTCGTCGTCGTTGGGCGGGGAGGGGATGCTGGCGACGTTCCAGAGGTCCGTCTTCCACTCGTCGAGGAACTTGTAGGCCGTCTTGGTGTCGAACAACAGCACTCGGGGGGCGCCCTCGATCAGCCAGCGGCCGTACAAGATGCCAATTCCCCGCTCCTTCATGGAGTTGATTGTGGCGGCCAGCTCAGGAACGGTAGGCTCGAGCTCTTCCACCTCGACAGCGGCCTACGCTCGTTAGCATCCGACCAGAGATTGCTGCGAGTCCAAGTACCATACCGATTGGTGGTTCAGCGGGCCAATTAGGGTGTATCGCTCGCCATACTCGGCGGTCGTGACAGGAGCTTTCGACTTGATCACAGAGTAGATGCCACCAACTGCGGAGACGAGGTTAGCAACATGATTGGGAGCTGTGCGTCTGACCCCCAAGGGTCCGGGAACGTTCGTTGCGTGTTGACTGACCTCGGTGAGCAACTTCGGTTGCGATCTCGAAGAGAAGGTGATCCTTCACCTCGCGGGGTGCACGTTCGTCCTGCGACATGTTTGCTTGTTCGCGCAAGCTGCCTGTGACACTGAGAGTGCGGGTGGATGGTCAGTGGTGTGGCGTGACGCAGCGAGCCAGGATGCGAGAGTAGGGTAAAGAGGGCAGACGCGGGGAGGGAGGGCATTGCAAGGAGAGAGCCATTGGGTCATGGGAGGCGACGGGCTGGACGAGGGACAGCCATTGCAACTCACGACATGTCGTGCTGAACGACGTACCTGTGGCGTGACGAGGTAGTGAGGTGTTCCAGGGAGCAAGAGCTTCGCGAAAGCTCCCGTGATGCTTCAGTGACTTCTGTCGAGAGGGCGTAGCGGGCGTCGAGTGCGACAGTACGGGGTACAAAGTGGGAAGAGGTGGAAGCTGGTGGAGGAAGGAGAGTTGCGGGGGAGAGGGCAGGTTTTAGGCGATGGGAAGATGTCCGCGGCGACCTAGAGACCTAGCTGGAGGGTAAGGTGAGAGGAGGGCCGTCGGTAGCACCTGGGCAGCTGGAGGTGTTGTGGGAGCAACGGCTACAGGCAAGTGGCCGTGGTGGTGTGTGCCTGCCACTGTTACGTCGGTGCAGTCCACCTCATTGTCTGACTATCTGCTCCTGGCTTGACCCAATTCTCGATCCTCCCGATCCAATGGCATCGACCCGGGGGGCCCTTGAGGCGAGGGGGGGGGGGGAGAGGGAGGCGAGCTTGTCGGGCTGCACTAAGCGTGGAACAATCATGGTGGGTATCGTACAGGGGTCTCGAGCCATTTCAGGCCGGGGCCTCGGGGCGCTGAGCAACTACATTCATGGCGGGAACCCACTCCTGGTGGCCGATACTTGGTCGATACCAGTCTGGGCCTCCAGCTTGTCCAGCCTTTCGAGCCTTTTTTCTCGCTTGGTCCGGGGGCCTCGTGTCGACCATCACTGCCCCAACGAGATTCTTCATCGTCCTCTCGGGGCGAGATGCGTCTACGTCCGCCACTTGGAGGCGTCCAAGTCCGATTAATCCCGCGGCAACGCTGATTGCATTACAAAAAAAAGGGTTGAGAAGTAGACAATTCCCTCATTATTGGGATGAAAATCCTTTTTTCCATGAGGGTAGTGAAAACATAAGCCCGGCGCGTCTTCCGGGCAGCTCCTGCAATCTTGCTCCCAATGAGTTGGGAGATGGTGAAAAATTGCGATGGGATGGAAATCCTCAGCGTAGCTGAACCGGTACCTGCAACCCTGCGGAATGGGCAATCTCTCAGCCAGTGGGGGGCCTTTGCGCGGGAGGAGCTTCAGCACAGTCCACCCCTCGCTTGGGTCCGTCGCTTCTCTCCCAGCTCACTTCCTGACGGGGGGACGGGAGGTGGGTGGGTTGTCCATCCCCCTTAGTCAGGATGACGACAATGAATGCGGGGTTGGCCGAGCTAAGGACCTCGCGGCCGCCGCGAACGTGACGAGATATGCAGCGAGCATTCGGACGGTTCTTGATGGCGACCAATCACTCATGTGTCACCGGACCACTAACCTGGGGGTTCTCCGGGGTCTCCAGGCAGCCCAAACGCAGGTAGGGTCTCTTCTACCGGTATTCGGACAGGGACGGAAAGGAAGGAAGGAAAAAGAGAAAGAAAAAAAAAAACACGTTGCGCTGCGCCAGAACGTGGCATGTCGACGTGACCAATGCGAGACCTACCCAACAAGGTTCGAGCTGGCATTTGTGTGACCTGAGCTCGAGAAGGGTGTATCTGGAATGCCCTCTTTGCTTTTTTTGCAGCCTCACTCGTGTCTTGATCCGACGAGTCGGCTGGCGAGACAGGTGAAAGGGATGTGTGAGCACTGGGAGGAAGAGGAATGCCTGAGTCGCAGCCCAAGCCACGCTTTGCTCTGGCTGGCGTCACATTCCCACCCAAGCCACGCCTCAATTGCCAACACCTTCAGGTCTCAACTGTTCAAGAGGCAGGGATGGGGACACTGCATAGCTCAACATATAGTATTTCAATTTCAATTTCCCGGATTTCATCTTGCCAACGATGTTCATCTCGTATGATCGGAGCCTGCAGTAACTCGTAAACTGACTGGGAGGATGGCGCGGTGCTGAGGAAGCCCAGGTAGCTAACAAGTAGCCTTCACCCACGATGCGTCCGCAACGTTTATTTGATGAGTGTGGAGGGCCCACCATCACAGTCTCATTGGGCGCTTTGCTCCTGACTCTTGATTGGCCGTACCACAACCTCCTGACCACTGAGTTTCCAGGCTCTAGCGCATGAAAGGTCACATGACTGTCGCAAGCGCCAGCCTAATTCTGTTGGTCAAGGTTTTCCTCCCCATCAACCCATCCATCCCAACATCACCAACGTCGCCCTCGGCCATTCTATGACCTCCCGCCCCACGCGCACATAATAGTCATCAGTGCACGTAAAACTGCATCAGCAGCAATGACGGTATTATCTCTTTGTTTGTTACGATGGTGTTTGGAGGAGGATTGAAGAGCAGCGACCCGACTAGTCGGCCATAACCAGACCGACCTGACCACGATTACGCCTCACACAAGCTGGACACCTCCGTCCCCCGACCATCAATGGCAGCCCCGCCGCTTGCCTGTATCCCAACGCACGATTGCTGCGGCATCGAATCTTCCGAAATGTTCTCGATGGAATGATCTCTTGAAATTTGCCGATGCTTCTCGCGACTGCGTCGACCTGTTTTCTCACCGCAACTTGGCATCGCCGGAAGATGCGGGTTGAAGTCATCGACACTTGCACCGACCAAGCACAGTCCTCCCTCAGGGATCTTGAACAAGATCAGGCCCTTGGTCGATGCGAGTCTTTGCACTGAATCAGGACTGTCTGGCTCATGAGGCACGTACCGGTTTTGGCTGTGGGCATACTCAGCAATTTGGAGGGAACAGACTCGGGGATCTGGTAGCCATGTGCTGTCCAGGTCTGCCGCCAGGATAGCCCATGCCGTCTACGTCTAGGCCGCTGCTTGTGCTGCGATCTTGATCAAGGCCGACCGGTGTCGTTGTGCGTGTTGTCTGGCCCAAGGCTGCATGCCTCTCGCTATGTTACATCTGCTACTTCGCTGTCGACCGTACATCCCTTGTCCAAGTCCCATTTGGCATTCGAAGATGCGGCCTTGCTGCCGATATCGACCGGCCGAACAGTATGTACGAAGCACGAGGCTAACACCGCTACCAAGCCGTTGGAGCGGCATGATTCTGATGGGCGGCAGCCGGCCCTCCGCATTTCGGCAGCGCCCGGGTACAGCATTGGAGATGCTGGTGAGGTTTCGACCTTGACGGTCTTACCAGGATGCGAGACCACCGCGATCAACACACTGTCAACCTTGACAGCAGCATCCTGTCGCACCAGCCACTCGGTCAACACTGCATGTCGAAATACCGGCAGTGGACAGTATGCATGAGGCGAGGACGAGAGCTTCATTTGCGTGAATCGAGAGCCTGTTCCGCACCCAGGCTGCCACGGGAGGCAAGAGGCAAGAGAAGTTTGTGGGCATTTCACTTGCTCCCACCGATGGAGGCATCTGTAAAGAGTAGGATTGGGGGCTGCAAAGTTAGGCATGGTCGGAAACATCATGCTTGGAGTTGAGCCCGGCAACTACCTAGATAGATCTGATGCGGGCGAGCACAATGACCACCTGTGCTAGGGTTGGGGGGACACACTGAGCTTCAGTGGAGAGAGCCTTAAGTGTGGTATGCAAGTGCGCCACATGTGTCAATCTGCTCTGGAGATCATTACACAGGCTTCAGAGATTGGCAATAGCTGAATCTTCTGGGTCTGTCCGGCTCAGTCCTTCTTTCTGGAGGCAAAGGTCAGAGCTCTTGTTCTGTGGCCAATTCGCTTTGGTTTCGGAGGCATTTCATTCACGTTGCCTGAACGCACCTTCACGACACGGAAATCCCCCCCAACAAACCACTCCCCATACTCCCTTCCTGTCTCGTGGGAAAACCCTGGGGCGCGCCTCGAGACGCACGTGCCCCTTAGTTATACCCCACAACAACGCGCTTGCAGCGTGCCGCGCTTATCGCGTTAGCTATCGGGGAAACGTCGGGTAGGCATCCTCTCAGAAAACTCAAATCGAGTTGGACTGCCGCGATGGAGCCTTCCAATGGTCATCCACGTCGTCCCCGACATGTCGCGATGAGAGACGACCGGAGACACGTCCAAGAGCGCAGAGATCGTGGCAGACCAGGTCAAGGCGCGGCAGTCTCTCGCAGGTCTGCATCGCCTCCCCCTCGTCGGCCCCACGACGACAACGGAAATCCTGATAGTCGCCCACGAGACCCGCACCTCAAGCGCCAGCCTTCCGAGCGGCCGAATCCTCCACCCAACGAATCTCGCGACCGTAGTAGAGATCGACCTCGCCGCCCATCGCCAACCTCCAGTCGTCGCGACGACCGTGAGCACGATCGTTACCGTTCCTCCCGACCCCGAGAACTCATCGATACGCGCCGTGGTGGTAGAGACGAGCCAAGGGGCGCCGCCCGTCGACCACGCAGCCCCAGCCCTCGCCGGCCTCGTGCCAGCCGGCCGTCGCTATCGCCATCATCGAAACACCCAAGAAGCCGAAGTCCCCCGCTCTCGTCCTGGGACAGCAAACGTCCCCGGCGTGACGACAGCCCTCGTCGAGACTCGAGAAACCCGAGGAGTGACTCGGCCGCCCACACGCAGTCACGTCACGCATCGAGACCACTGTCTCGCCGCTCCCCCTCGCACACGCGTGACGATTCTCGCTCCAGAACCAAAGACGGAAAGACATACGAACGACGTCGTAGCAGGTCGCGATCTCCTCCCCGAGGAGAGGCTAGTCAAGCATCCCGCGGTCAATCACGGACACGCAAGCGTTCTCGCTCGCCAGCACAACGTCGACAGAGATCGCCCCGGGCACAAACCTCGCCATCGCATCGAACCCGACGATCCCCTTCATCGCCGCGAGCTGGCTCCAGGCACGGTTCACACCAAGACTCGGACCACCAGCGTCACGCTCGATCCCGTCGTGCATCACGGTCCACGAGCAGGGGTTCAGGCACTAGAGCGAGGCGAGGCGACGAAGCAAGACCTGGCCGCGATCAGTCTCCGGGTGCCAACGGCCACGAGGACAATATGTCTGGACGAGGCGGTCACCGCGGTGGCTTCAACGCTCGCCATCAGGCACACAATGCTTTTTCCGGCAACCATGGGTACAGTGACCCCTACCAGTACTCTCATTCCCCTCATTTCACCCCAAACCCTTACCACAGCTCGCCCAACATGTCGCCTTATGAAAGGGGCGGCTGGAGCGGCTCTCCCCATCAGTATGTCTCATTTAAGCGACAGGAAGTTCTACAGATTGATGGACAGCTGCTAACCGATTAACAGTCAGTATCCCAATCAGTACCCTCAAGGGACGTATTCATCACAAAATGGCCCCCAGAGCCAATACCCACCAAACAATTCCTACTCGCCACCCCCATCTGCCCCCACTGGTCCAATGCAGCAATATGGCAGGGGAGGCAACTTCCGTGGAGGTGGTGCCGGCTTCCGGGGTAACCAGTTTGGTGGTGCCCGTGGAGGTTATCGTGGCAACAGCTTCAAAAGTGCACAGTGGAACGCCTCGCAGTCGAGTGCTCGTGCTTCCTCTGGCCAAGGAGATGATGTCAAGTCTCAAAAGTCTTCCAACTCCACTGTTGCGAGTGTGAAGTCGGACAAAGACGAGGCTGACGACCATCAAAATCCCTTCCGCCCGTCAAAAGACCTGCAGGTCGAAGACACAACCCCTCCAGAGAAACCAGAGGAAAAAGAGATGGCCCCACCCACTCGACCTCCTCCCTCTGGCCCTGCAGCACAGTCTCCAGCGTCATCGGGGTCCTCGAAGTTCAGTTTCGCATTTAAGGCATCTGCAAAACCCACTCCGGCGGCACCAAAGCCAGAAATTTCCCAGAAGTTCAACGCGTTGCCTCCAAAGAGGGAGTCGGCTCAGCAAGCCGACGATCGGGAGCGCGATGACAGAGAACGAGAACGCGAACGCGAACGGGAACGAGAACGAGAGCAAAGGATCCGAGAGGACCGGGAACGGGAGCGTGATCGCGAGCGAGATCGTCGCGACCGGGAGCACCGGGATCGCGACCGTCGCGAGCGGGCTAACCGCGAACGAGATAACCGTGAACGGGATATCCCACGCGGTGCCCCAACAGAGCCAGCATCCGCCAGAGGACGGCACGACTCGAGGCATCAGCAGCAGCCGCCACCACCTGGACCGAAGGCAGCAGCACCCGCTGCTCCCAAGACGCGCATCGTGAAGCAAAAGATGAAGCGTCTGAAGCCACGACAAACCTTGCCTACGGATCTCGTCAACTCGGATTCAGTTTATTTCCGAAAGCCTGGCAATGAGTCGGTGGTTGGTTCCGGCACGTACGGTAAAGTGTTCAAAGGTCTGCACTGCTACACCAAAGATTTGGTTGCCCTCAAACGGATCCGAATGGAGGGCGAAAAGGATGGGTTTCCAGTTACCGCCGTGCGGGAGATCAAGCTCCTCCAATCCCTTCGGCACCCGAACGTTGTTGAGCTGAAAGAGGTCATGGTCGAGAAGAATGATTGCTTCATGGTGTTTGAGTACCTTTCCCATGACTTGACGGGTCTGCTCAACCACCCAACCTTCAAGCTCGATGCTTCCCAAAAGAAGCACCTTGCCAAGCAAATTTTCGAAGGCCTTGATTACCTCCATGTCCGAGGCGTCTTGCATAGAGATCTCAAAGCCGCCAACATTCTAGTCAGCAGCGAGGGAATCCTCAAGATCGCCGACTTTGGGCTTGCTCGCTTCTACGCCAAACGCCATCAGCTCGACTACACGAATCGTGTCATCACCATTTGGTACCGGCCGCCCGAACTCCTTTTGGGAGAGACTCGATATGGTCCTGCTTGCGACATATGGAGCACGGCCTGCATTATGATGGAGATCTTCACGCGCCACGCCACCTTCCCTGGTGATGGTGGCGAGATTAGCCAGCTCGACAAGATTTACAACGTAGTCGGAACACCGAACAAGGCGGAATGGCCTGGCCTGGTCGACATGCCCTGGTTCGAGCTCCTGCGACCGAGTTACCGCAGAGCCAGCTCATTTGCTGCCAAGTACAAGGACAAGCTCACCCCCGCGGCATACGACCTGATATGGTCCATTTTCAAGTACGACCCGGAAAAGCGTCCGACCGCGGCCGAAGCTCTTCAACACGCATACTTCACGACCGAGGAGCCATCTGCTCGTCAAGCTATCGAGTAAGTCCCGCACAGTTATAACCCGCGTGACATTGCATTGCTAACACATTATCAGGCTCGCAAACTTGGACGGTGATTGGCATGAGCTTGAGTCGAAGGCACTCCGCAAGGAGAACGAGCGGAAAGAACGAGAAGCACGACACGCAGCTCGTAGCAAAGAGAGCAGAGACAGCCGACAGAGAGAAAAGGACCGCAAGCGCGAGAACGAAACGCACGACCAGAGGGGTGACGCGAAGAGACTCCACGTGGAGGGCAAACCGCCACAGCCTGTAGATCACACCGCCGCCGCCGCACCGCACAAGGCCTAGCAGGCCAGGAGTTCAAAGGCACCTCAGCTGTCTGCGAGCTGTCGGTGACGACGTTGGACTTGCATTATTTGCAGATCTCCACATGAACGAGGCGCCATGAGCAGCAGTCCACGCACGAGCAAGGGGTGCTCAGCACGTTTTCTTACGGCATGATTTTGTTGAAGTTTCATATTGCATGCACACGGCAAGGCGTTAAGGGTCACAAACTCGGCTGGTTTGGGCCGGCACGAGGGGGCGGACTGGTTGCAGTTACACTTGCATTGCATTTTTGGAGGGGAAACCGGTAGCAGGTCCCTCACAGAGCGTGAGGCTAGCGGGTAGTCAAGTGTTGCGTTCGACTTGGTTGAGCGTGGTACAAGGACGTTGCCACTGGGAAACTGGACATTTCGGCGGCCATTTTTCAGAGATGCGGCTGGCCGATATAACAGACTTTCTCAGGAGGCAAGTCCTGTGGAGGAACGGGAGGATCCGCTGGATGTTGTCCAAGCAGACATGGCAGCAAACTCGTCGCTCAAGGGGGTAGGCATTGCTTACGTGTTTTAATACCCTGTATATCCTGATCACAGGCTGAAGCATTATTGCAGCACTGTTTTCCTACTTTGATTGGCAACAAACTCGTGATTTGATGTTGGTTTCCTACGTACCAGTTCTGGACATTGAACACGTCCTGTGAGGCCTATCCAGTGGTACATGGTGTACATACCCCAGCCGCTATGCATATATTAAGGGCACGTGAAGTGCCCCTCCTTAGGCTCCAGCATTGAGGCCCTCGTTCTCCTCTGGTAATTCGGCTTTCGTTCAACCCTCTGATTTTGGGAAGTGCAAACAAAAAATGTTTCAACTTTCAGAATCGTTTGTTGCCTCCCTTGCGCGGGATCTCAACTCGGTCCAGATCCCCTGCGTCCTTTGGGGTCACTGTCTTCTGGGCGTCCACGGCGTACCAACCATTATCGGTGTAAGCCTACTCGATCGTATCTCACACTCCAGATCCCCAACTGACGTTGCTCAAGTCGATTGACTTTGTCATCCCCGATGATAAATTGCAAGCTGGGGAAAATGTTCTTGCTCAATTGGAAAGCTTGACGACGTGTACGGATCCGGAAACCTGCCCCTCAAGCGCCTCAGATCGTCCCACGCAGCCACCAGCCATACACTTCCACGTCGGCGACGCCTCCGAACTCACCGTCGGTCTGTACCCGCAGTCCGACACGCTTTGGTTCTTGCCACCGCTCGATGACTCCCTCGCCAGCCCGGGGAGCGCCATACTCCCCGAGCATTTCGCCCTTGCGTCCGACCGCGGTGTTCTCCCGCCCAAACGGCTTAGCAGAGGATATGGCGCCTTCCAGCTTAGGCAGGTCGAGGTCATCGTTCCCAGATCCCATGTCTTGCTGGAGGCTTTTCTGCGACTCTACGCGCGTGATTCCAGGAAACGCATGGGCGGCTTTGGGATGGCCATGATTGCATACATGGAACAGTACGTCGACGACGACGGATACTCGGATGCGACTCGGCTTCCAGAGCCGCTCAGGGCATTCTACGCAGAGCTGAGGGAGGGATCGAAGTCTGTTGGCCAATGGACGGATGAACTGAGGGAAGCTCTTGGAATGCCTGACGAGGCCTGGGAAGACGGATATGGTTCGTAGACTGTGGTCAACCGCGCCGTGCAGCACCGGCATCATTCAGTACAATATTTTAAAGGATGATTTCACGTTGCATTCATTACACCCGGTCGCTAAATCTTCTCTACGTGCACGCCGGCCTCGTCGGGAGCCTTCTGCGGCGACGGCCCCTCCTCGACGAACCCCTTCTCCTCCAGCCCGTCCGTCTTGATGTCCTCGCCGAACGCCTCCTGGATGCGCTCGAGGGTGTAGCCCCTCGTCTCGGGATACAGGAACCAAAAGACGACGACCTCGACGACGAGCCAGACGACGTAGACGAGGTAGTACTTCCAGCCCAGGGCGTCCATGCCGATGGGGTTGACGAACTGGTTGAAGAAGAGGGCGGCCTTGTTAGTGAAGACGAGGATGCTGATGCCGGTGGCGCGCATGCGGTAGGGTAAGATCTCGGTGGGGTAGAGGTACAGCAGGGGGTTGAGGCAGATGTTGTAGGCGGCGTAGTAGATGAAGATGAAGCCGAGGGCGGAGCGGCTGGCGGCGGGGGAGGCCGTCTCGTTGTAGACGGCGATGCTGGCGGTGAGGGCGGTAAAGGTGAGCCACATGGCGATACCGCCGCCGATGAACATGGGGCGGCGGCCGATACGTGTCGACAGGGCGGCGGCGAAGAGGGCCGTGGCATAGTTGACGGTGCTGATGGTGCCGTTGAGCATGGTCTGTTCGTGCTGGCCCTTGATGCCAATCTCGGTCAGGATCTTGGTGAGGTAGTAGGAGACGAGGCCCGTGCCGGACCACTGGCCGAAGACGGCGAGGGTGATGAGGATGGCGAGTCGCTTCCTGTTAGCCGGCGTCGAGACGAACATCTTGAGGCCCTGGTTCTTGACGGCTCGCTCGGCCTCGAGCGCCTCGCCCATCTCCCAGTACTCGGCCCGTGCCAAAGGGTCTTCGAAGTCTCCGTTGCCGTGGTTCTTGACGATGATGCGGTAGGCTTCCTCGCCCCTGTCCTTGTAGTAGAGCCACCGGGGCGACTCGTCGAGGAAGAAGACAAAGGCAACCTGCAGCACGGCCGGAGCAGCTTGGAACAGGGTGGGCAAACGCCACGCCCAGGCGTTGGGGATGCGGTAGCTGCCAAAGGTGATCCAGCCGGCGAGGAGAGCCCCAAGATAGAAGCTCGTGTTGTAAAGGGAGCCGAAGAAGACACGATGTCTGGGATGGGCGAGCTCGGAGATGAGAATAGGCGCAGCGGCTAGAGCGAGAGTCTTGTCTGCGTCAGTCACGAGTTCGAGTGAGCAGCTGGGAAGCGTGGATACTGACTATGCCAAAGCCGACGACAATGCGCCCGCCGATGAAGAGGCCGATCGTTGTGCTGGCACACTGGATGATGACACCGATGATCATGATGAAGCTGCCAATGATGATGGAGAGCCTACGACCGAAACGGTCGGAGATGAAGGCCGAGAAGGGGGTAGACAGGATGGCTCCCAGGGGGTATGAGGCACTCGTGATGCCGAGCAACGCGCCAGTCGGGCTGTTGAACTGGGTCTTCCAGGCTTCAACACCCTGGAGGCCGTTGAGGACCGAGCCATCATAGCCGTTGGTGGCACAGACGACGAGGCATGCCGGCGCGAGGAGAGCATAGAGATGGATGACCGAGGAAGATAATTTGAAGAAGGGCGTCGTATCCTGGGCCAAGATGTCTGCAACACTGTACGGCGGACGTACGGTAGGTACTTGGCTAGTCATCTTGACGGGCGTATGGCAGTCGATCCTTGTTGGAGATGGCAGGAGGGGTTCAGAACTGGCGGTCGTCTCCAGGACCTACTCGATGTAGATGCGAGTGATGGTCATGAGTCTCCCGACGACTCGAGGTGCCCACGAGGTCTTCTTTATAGTCGCCTTTGCGTTCAGCCTGTATTGCAGTTCAGGCATGGGCTGGGCTGGACCTGGATATCGAATGATTCGCTAGTCGTGATGCCTGACACCCTGGACCAGAGGGTTGGGTCAAGGTGCAGGCCAGAGAGCTTCGTCCGGGGCCCCAGACGAGCGATTCCCCAGAGTCATGCTACTGGATGCGCGGCGGAGGGACGGACAGACTCCGGTATATGGCTCGAGGATCGGACTGCATCCGTGTGTCCCCGCTCAGAGGATGTCGATATCTAGTCAGCGTGCCATTTCTTAGCAGTTGCGTTAGTTGGAAAAGGACGGGGAGAGGCGGACTGACTCCGCACCACCAACAACTTCCCCGCAAACCCCAGGGGATGGAACCTTGATCACACCACCACTACCACCACCCTCCATCTGCCAGACCCACTAACGTCATGTTCGGTCAACTGCGACTATCAGAACGAGGCGTGTCAAATCTCGCAGCAATCACGCTATGGAGCAAACGGACGAAGCCAGTCCCCGCGGGCCGCCCCAGCGGGGTCTTCTGAAGTCTTGGAGGGGTCATTCCTCCTGTTGTCCCAGGACTTAAAGCCCAGTGACCTCCTCCAGAAAACAGACGTGTCGAGCACGACTTCCAACTCATTCCCTTGTTTACTGCTTGTCTAAGATTTTCAAGGAGCTGCCACGGTTGAGCTGTTCCATTACAGGTCCCCAAGATGACCATCACCAAGCTTCGAGCAGCCAACAGCGACGCCCCCGTTCGGGTCAATGGCGCCAGCAAGCCCGTCAACGGCACACAGAACGCTGCGAAAGTATGGGCGCAAGAAAAGCTCTCCCAGATGACCCTGGAGGAGAAAGTCTCACTTCTAGCCGGCCAAGATCTGTGGCGTACTAACCCCGTGCCTCGGCTGGGCGTCTCAAGGCTCAAGACATCTGATGGGCCCGTTGGTGTGCGCGGCGGCATCTTCCTGGACGGACAGACGGCGGCCTCTCTTCCTTCGGGGTATGTATTCCTTTCGCCATCATTGAGTCAACTGCTGACACGTGTCGCGAAGCGTCTCTCTCGCCGCTACCTGGGATAACAAACTCCTTGAAGAAGTCAGCGAAGTCCTCGTTGCAGAATGTCGGAGCAAAGAAGTCGACGTCCTGTTGGGACCTACCGGTAGCTCTATCCCCCGATGATTAGAACGCAATAGCAGAAGTCTAACTACTTGACCAGTCTGTATTCCCAGAACGCCCTTGGGTGGCAGGAACTTCGAAGCTTATAGCGAAGACCCCTTTCTGACGGGAAAGCTGGCCTCGGCGTACATCAACGCTATCCAAGACGCTGGAATCGCGACGTGCATCAAGCACTACGTTGCCAACGATCAAGAGACCCGTCGCTTCTTCATCGACGAGAAGATCCCCGATCGAGCTCTCCGTGAAATCCACCTCCAGCCCTTCCAGATCGCCGTCCGCGACAGCAATCCCTGGAGCATCATGACGGCGTATAACAAGGTCAACGGCATCTTCTGCTCGGCGCACGAATACCTGATCCAAGATGTGCTACGCAAGGAATGGGGCTGGGACGGCTTGACGATGAGTGACTGGTTTGGAACCAACAGTATCGTTCCTTCGGTGACTGCCGGGTAAGCTTCCTTCCGCCTTCCGTACACTACAAACCTTCGAATTCACGGTGCTAACTCCGACAGCCTGGACCTCGAAATGCCTGGGCCGGTGCGTAGGAGAGGCAAGCATCTCGTCGATGCTCATAGCAAGGGTCTCATCGATGTATCCTTCATCGACGCTTCGGCATCTCGTGTGCTGGAGCTCGTCCACAAGGTTGGCAAAGCTGAGATCCCTGACTGGAAAGAGGGCCCCGAAAAGGCCGTGGACCTGCCAGAACATCGAGCCATTCTACGTCGGGCGGGTGCTGAGGGTATCGTGCTTCTGAAAAACTCGGATAACATCCTGCCGCTGGACAACCTGGGAGACAAAACGATTGCCGTCATCGGCCCCAATGCTACGCGCTCCGTAGCCACGGGCGGCGGAAGTTCCAACCTTTCTCCCCACTATCGCACCACCCCTTACACCTCGATCCAGGCCGAAGTCGCGAGTAAGTTTCCTCACGCCAAGGTTCAGACACACCCAGGCATTATCACGCACCGATATCTCCCCCTCATCGAGCCTGCCATCATGCAAAACCCGAACACCGGGAAGAGCGGATGGACTCTCTCTTTCTGGAGGAACACGAACCACGAGGGAGACTCGTTCCTCACTGAAGACCGTCCCAGCTCTTACCTCATCTGCTACGACGGGCTGCCCCCTGAGCTCACCACGGGCGAGAGGTATTCCTACCGCGGCCGCTCAATCGTCACGCCCAAGACGACGGGCATTCACCAGTTTTCGCTGTCTTCCTGCGGCCCCGGCAAGCTCATCCTCGACGGCAAAGTAATCATCGATATTGAGAGGCACTGGTGGTCCCCTAAGTCACCACTCTTCATGAGCTATGGCTCCCCGGAGCAACGTGTTGATGTTCACATGGAGGCTGGTCGGGCATACGAGCTAGTTCTCGAGTCTGTGAGCCGCGAGCCCAAGCCCTACGACACGGACTATATGGCTATGCTCGAGCGCGAGGAGGTCCAGGACGGGGGACGCATCGGGTTCTTCGAAAACCCTGGTGATCTTGACGCGTTCTTTGCCGAGGCTGTCGAGCTGGCCCGGTCGAGCGACGTCGCTGTCGTCGTTGTCGGCAAGGACCACGAGTGGGAGAGCGAGACGAGCGACATGGTCTCCCTACACCT
The DNA here is from genome assembly GCA_002851705.1 of Verticillium albo-atrum. Taxonomy (NCBI): domain Eukaryota; kingdom Fungi; phylum Ascomycota; class Sordariomycetes; order Glomerellales; family Plectosphaerellaceae; genus Verticillium; species Verticillium albo-atrum. Next base: position 1,707,295 of record NMXJ01000009.1, read on the forward strand.
GCCTGGGCGTTCCGATGAGCTCATCGCCGCCGTGGCGCAGGCGAACCCCAATGTCATTGTGGTCAACCAGACAGGCAGCCCCATTGCCATGCCGTGGGCGGCTGACGTCAGGGGTATTGTGCAGGCTTGGTACCAGGGCCAGGAGCAGGGCAACAGCCTCGCCGATGTGCTCCTAGGAGCGGTGAACCCCAGTGGAAAGCTGCCCGTGACATTCCCGAAGCGCATCGAGGACTCTCCGGCGTTTGATAATTTCCCTGGAGAGAACGACGTGACACACTACGGCGAGGGCATCTACCTCGGCTACCGCTATTACGACCATCGCAAGATTGAGCCGCTGTTCCCTTTCGGCGCCGGTCTCTCGTACACGACGTTTGAGTACTCCAACATTCGGCTGAGCGACAGCATCCTCGCGAGCAACGGCAGTATCGAGGTGGAGGTCGACGTTAGGAACACGGGGTCCAGGGACGGCAAGGACGCCGTGCAGTTCTACGTCACGCAGGCGAATCCGCGCCTAGGACGCCCGCCGCGGGAGCTGAAGGGTTACGACAAGGTCTTCGTCCGTGCTGGAGAGACAGTGACGGCAAAGGCGGTCCTAGATAAAGTCAGTGTTTCTTACTGGGACGATTCCGTCAATGCTTGGGTCATCGAGGGGGGTGCCGAGTTCACGGTTACGGCTGCGAAGGATTCGAGAGACGTGGGCGTGTCTTCTACGTTCAAGTCGTCGCCAAAGACTGTTACTTGGACACGCTAGGTGCTTGTTGAGAAGGAAGCTTTCAAATAGAGTACTCTTATGATTTGTTATATAGTAGACCATATACGGGACTATTTTGCTGTACTTCATAGCGCATGTAATACCGTGACAATGTGTTTCCTCCATAGCAACCAAATAATGGCGTACCTCGTAATCTTCATGACCACCAACAAGTATAGTGAGATCAACCATTCGGCTCCCGGTAGAGAGCGATGCGAAAAGGGGGATGGCGTGTGGGGTAGAAGGACCATCTTGGCTAGGACGATCCGTTCCCCAAGTTTCCCCAGACTTAATCAACGACAACAAATTGACACCCATGTTCGCGATTCAAAATTCACCACAACCCGGTACCTTGACCGCCACTCCAACGCAGTTAACCGTTCGTCATTGAGGAATGGGTTACCATGGAAGAAAATGATATCCAGAGGTCTCGCGCGGGCGGCGCGGCCCGCCGACAGGCACTCAACGTGCGGATCTACCACGCCGCAACTCTGACAATCATTCACTGACAACATCAGGCCTGCGATGCCTGCCGACGGCGCAAAACCAAATGCGACGAAAGCAGACCTACGTGCGGTCGTTGTGGCAGGCTCAACCTGGACTGCGCCTACGTCGATACGGTCGCCTACAAGTATGCCGTGCACCCCCGTCCAAGGACGATTCCATGCCATCCATCTGACACGCCAGCAGGAAGAACCTCTCTGTAGCTGAGCTCGAGACTACTCTGAAGAGCATGGATGAGAGACTCCAGGTACTCACTGAGCTTGTACGACAGGGTCAAGCCAGCGGAGCTAGCCCTCGCGAAAGAAGGGCAGATCTCATGATTGGGGGGCCCGGAACAGCCACGAGCCCCAATGTCCAGCAGCACCAGATGACGATGCCCGGCCTGACGCCGCGGTCAGCGCTCGGAGACGACCTGTACGCCGCGTCCCCGCGCCATCTCGACACGGGTCGTGTGCGAGAGGAGCTGGCGCTCACACAGAAGCACAGCGTGGCGCCCCAGTACCTGCTGACTTGGTCCTGCTCCCCTCTGACGCTGACCGAGACCCAGCTGCAGTACCCGATGGACCTCGAGATCCGGCGGCCGGCGCTTTCGAGGTTCACGGCGCCGCCGCGGGGACTCGTCCGGCACATCGCCGACGCCGACTGGGTCTCACGCCTGTCCGTGGCGCAGATCAACCTCCTGACGGGCTACTACTTTGCGCACTTCCACCCGAGCTGCCTCGTCCTCAGCGAGTCGACCTTTTACAGCGTGCACCTGACGCAGGCGATGCGGAGCACCTTCCTGGACGACGTGCACACCTGCATCGTGCTGCTGGTCTGCGCGCTGGGGTCGTTCGCTGCGTACCACGACGGGCATGACGACTGGGCGCAGGCCGAGGATCAGGATGTCGGGCTCGGCTTCTTCAACCTCGCGCGGGAGAAGTTCTTCCACCATGAGGCCGCCGACTGGTGGAGCGTGCAGTGTCTCTTGCTCATGGGGTGCGTGGACGATTGTTACCCTGAGGGATGTTACATGGAATGGCTGACGTTTATCGCAGCATGTTCTACTCGGCCAAGTTGAGGGTATACGATGCTTGGCATGTGACGCATCGAGCCTGCTGCACTATCCTCATCCTAGCACCGTTGTCAGTATTCACAGTGTCTAGTTTCTCACATGATGGTCACTAATGTACCTCTGGATAGGCAAACTACTCTAGATGCGCATCAATGCCAGCTCTTCTGGATCGCGTATCTGCAAGAAAGGTGCGCCATCTCCAGAACTCTTCTCACAAGAAGGCCAAAAACTGACCAGATTTTGTTTCAGCCAACTGTTGGCCGAGTTCGGCTTTCCATCGAGCGGCCTTGGAAAACTTGCCAACTCGATACCTCTGCCGGTCGTACCCAGCGCAACCACAGATCCACGTCTCGCGCAGTATCAGTTCTTCTTCCTGGCTCTTATCGCCATCCGCAAGTTGTTGAACAGAATTCTTCTGTACCTGTACAGCCGAGGTATTCCCTCTATCCGCATGACGGTCGAGCTTCACTAACACCATCAGACCAACCCGATGACTCCCACGCCGCGGGCTCCCCCTCCGCCGACGCGCCGACCCTCTTCCTCTCCGCCTCCCACTCCATGATCACGGAGCTCGACAGGCAGCTCGAAGAATGGCGCGCATGCCTGCCGGCCAGCCTAAACTTCGCCTCCTACGCGCCGTCCGAAGAACGCGTGCCGCCCGAGCCTCACAGGCCGCGCACGACGGAGGAGAGGCTGCGCGGCTTCCTCATGGCCCGCTACTTCGCCGCCAAGTCCATCATCTACCGCCCCTACATCTACCGCGTCCTGCACACCTGCGCGCCGTCGCACCTCTCAGAGGAGGACAGGGCAGGTGCCCGCACGGCCGTCGGCGCCGCGTTCATGAACTCGGTCTCGAGCGGCCTCCTGCACGAGCCGCTGCCGCTGCTCTTCCATCCCATCAACGTCTGGAGAAGGTGGGCCTCCCCGGTGTTTTGTGTGATGCTACGTACACTTGGCTAATGATGCCAGCTTCTTCGCGCTCGGCGTCCAAGTGGCTTTTGTCGCGAACAGCAGCTCGGCTTCGTTCGCTCTGCCTCAAGACTGGAAGATGGTGGAGCGCATGCGGCAGCGAGGTGCTGCTGCGGGCAGTGCCATGTCGCCGACCGTGGCGCGAGACGACGAGATTCTTCGCATCTTGTCGTAAGCCAGGCACTGAGGCAGCATGGAGTTCAGTATAAGTCCCCTTACAGCCATTGACCCCCCTGATGGCCAGTCTCACAGTACGTACCGGTCCCTCCAGGGAGCTGGTAGTGGGTAAGGTGAGATCCCCAGCGGTACGTAAGCAGGAGCTCCGCCGAGCTAGTCCCCTTTCGTAAACCACACGTCGCGACAACTCGAACCCCTACCATCATCGTGGGGAGCTCACGGTCGACATTTCTACCACCACGCTGGCCCGAATCTTGGGACTCGTGCAAGCCCGTTCCAACCGACTGACCTCCTCCACCGCAAGGAGCACCTCACCACCCCCGAAAGCTTGACCGGCGCACCATCCTCCCCCCCGCGCGCCCCCCGACCGGCCGCCATCATGTTCAACTCGCTCAACCGCATCCAGAATGCCTTTGGCTTCTTCACCACCGTGGCCTTCGTCGTTGCGACCTTCATCGCTCTCTCCGACGTCGTCACCCCGCGCGCCCCCACCGCCGGCGTCATAAAGACCGACTCGCTCCAGGTCGTCAAGGGCCGCCCCCACTACTACAGCAGCAAGAAGGAGGAGTACGCCATCATCAAGTTCTCCCTCGAGGCCGACCTCTCCGACCTCTTCACCTGGAACACGTAGGCCTTCCACCCTGCATCTGTCTTCTCAGCAGTAAAAGGATGCTAACATCCCCCAAGGAAGCAGGTCTTCGTCTACGTGACAGCCGAGTGGCCCGCGGCCGCCGGCCAGAACGCCACGAACCAGGCCGTCATCTGGGACCAGATCATCACGAGCCCCAGCTCCGACCACCTCGCCAACCTCGGCCCCGTCTCCATGCGCAAGCTCAAGGCCAGCGCTGCCGGCAAGAGCGTCGACCCCGCCCGCGGCCGCCTCAAGCTCAAGAACCAGAAGCCCAAGTACCAGATCACCCACCCCACCGGCCGCCTCGCCGAGACGGACAACGTCCTGCTGCGCCTGCACTACAACGTCCAGCCCTGGGTCGGCCTCCTGACGTGGAACCAGGACGTCGACCTCGGTGTGTGGAAGGCCCTGAAGGGTGGCACGAGCAAGTTTTTCAGGCTGCCGGCGATCAAGACGAAGGAGAAGAAATAAGTTAGCACTTGTGCAATAGGAGAAGAAAAAGAAAAATGCTCTGATGATCGAGCGAGGGGCTTTCAATTTCACACAAACATGCATTTCGTTCCAAGTGAGGTGATCCATCAATTGCAAAGGCCACCTATACTACCCGACTGTGTCACAATGCACATCGTTGAGCACCGTCTATACTGTACATCTCTCCAAAGACAAACCTGCACATCCTGCTGGCGTAACCTCGTGAACGTAAACCCGACGTCATCCATCCCCAGCCAAGATTCCATTCGCAATGCAATGCCTTACAGGTAACATCTGCCCATGTACATCAGGCCTCCCGACCGCCAGTTCTGGGAAGTCCAGGCCGGCGCAGCTTCACCTTCGGGGCCTCCAGATCGCTAGTTCTGGGAGGTCCATGTAGGCGCAGCTTCAGTTCCACCTTCAGGGGCCTCAGACCACTAGTTCTGGGGAGGCCCGGTAGGAGCAGCGCCGCCCCGGGGACCTCCACGGCCTCGGCCGCCACGTCCGCCGCGTCCGCGTCCTCTTCCGCGCGCTTCCAGGATCGCCGGAGGGGGCACGTTGCCGTACATCTGCTGCTGCGGCTGTGGAGCAGACTCGTGCTGCACTTGGGCGGGGCCGCCGTTCGCGACAGGTCCGCCACGTCCACGGCCTCGGCCGCGACCACGCGAAGCCTGACCGTCCGCTCCCTGGTGCCCGTTGGGGTGGGGGCGGTAGACCAGAGTGCTGTGGAGCAGGTTGGGGACGTTGCCGCCTTGCTGGCCTCTGCCGCCACCCCTGGGCTGGCCGTGCTGGGACTGGCCGTTGATCGCACCGCGGTAGCTTCCCTTGAGGGGCCCAGGTGCCGAGGCGTCCTTGTACTGCGGGGTGCCATTGGGGTTGTAGGACCCCGTCGTCAGCGAGCTGCTGGCGGGAACACCTCGTCGCTGCGTAGCGGCCTTGGAGCCCGAGACAACCTGCTTGGTCGTCGTGTTGAGGACGGAAGACGAAGCCACGGTCATGCCCCGGAAGGGAGGAGCACGTTCACCCAGTGTGGTACCGCTCATGAAAGTTACGTCCCATACGACATCAAGCAGGATAGCCGTGGCAGTCCGGCCAATGCCGACCACGGTACCCCGGCTTGCGATGGGGACCTTGCCAGTCGCCGCCACGTAGGTGACACGGTCACCAAGAGCAAACTTCTGGTTGCCCATGAGGAGCTCGGCGTCCGTGGGCTTCAGAAGCGCGGAGCGCGGCACGTTATTAAGCTTCTTGGTCGTGGTGTTCTGAGAGATCTGGAAAGCCTGCTCGCCGGCTTCGGCCAGCTTCATGACCGTGATGGAGTCGAGCTGTTCGGCATCAAGGGGAACACGCTCGAACTTGCTAGTCTCTGCGGCCTTCAGCCACTGACCGATCTCCTTGACGCGCTTAGCAGCCACGGCCTGATCCTGCCAGATGTCGGTATCGCTGATGTCGCTCGACTGCGCCTTGGCCTGGATCGCAACGAAGAAATCCGGGAATGCCGCGACGTACTTGGCGAGCAGCTCAATGGCGGCATTGCTGAACTCCCAGCCAGACTGTGTCTTCTGAGAGTAGCCCAGAACCTTCTGTTTCTTGGCATCAAACTTGAGGTTGAGACCCAGGTTGACCCTGAGGCCGCCCACAGTGTTGACCTGGTACGAAGACAGAATCTTGCTGAGAATCAAGGGGTGAAGGCCAAGCATCTTAGCCACGGCGTAGGATGGCGTGTAGCGGTTCTGGCGGTTGATGTCCTGGATAATGGGCTTCGCGTACTCCGGCTCCTTAGCCTGGAGAACAGAGACCACGATCTCTGCCTTGTTGTTCGAGTGGCTCAGGACCTCAAGAGGACGACCGTAGTGGAAGTCGCCTAGGAAGAAGGCGCGAGTGCCGATGGGGTACTCTTCCTCAATGGGAACGGACGCCCTTTCGATGAAACGATCGTCCTGGCTTACAACGTCGTCCACAATTGTCTGGGAGGCGTACACACTCCTCATGCTCGGGTTTTCTGCGTACTCCTTGATAAGGGCACCTTCCTCCGTCTTGATAAGACCCCTGAGCATGTGCACATGCACCAGCGACTCGACATCGCCAATGGTGAATCCCAGTCGCTTGGCGTGCCAGTTCTCAATGTAGTTGGCCTCCCTGGAGAAAGCTTCAATCTCACGAGGACCATGGTTCTTGTGAACGACAGTCTTGCCCGTGTGGTCGAGCTCATAGTCAAAAAGCTCATCCACAACGCGGACAATCTTGGCTTCCTGGAGGAAGGGATAACCAACGAAGCACTTCTCGCCCAGCTTCTTCTTAGCTTGCTCAGCCTTCGTGCTGACCTCCGAGTTGCTCAGAGTAACGATCATGCTGGGGTTTCGGCTGTCCTGCTGGAAGACATTGACACCATACCCCTCCATGAGTTGTCCAGTGAAGGGAAGCGTGTGGATGGAGGGGAAGCCCGCCAGGGCCTCAATGCTGACCTTGACACCGTCCATCAAGCCAGTACGGTATGCCAGTCCGTCGGTGCTCGGCAACTCGAAGATGTTCTCGACACACCGGCACTGCGGGATGTCTGGGAAGACACCTACCATGGAGGATGGGTAGGTGAAGGTAACCTCGGGGTTGTAAGTGAACTTGAGAGCGACGCCAAACGAGTTTCGCGACTTTTCATCATCGCTCAGTTGCTCGTTGATTGGGGCCATGGCAGTGAGAAGCCTCTTCTCGTCAATGAAGGGAATCTTGACGACAGCCTCCCACTCCATCTTCTTGCCGTTCATGTCGAGCTCGAAGTCTCGGGGGTAGAAATCGATGATGGGCGATTTGGGGTTCGTCATAAGGTCCCAGTAGACGGTTGGGACAATCGACTTGCTACGGTCGGGAAGAACGCCCATGAGCTGTTCGTAGGGGAGGAACGGTTGGCCCAACTTGAAGTTGAGGTCAGCGCCGAGACCTTTGATAACGTCTATTCCAACATTAGCAAAATATCACAATGGCCGAAGGGTTAGATGGACTTACCTGTCGTCAGGGGCGAGTAGTGGTATTGGTAGAACCAGGGCCAAGAGGCAATTCCACGGTAGTAGTAGTACAAGACCCACTGTAGGCCCTGCACGTAGTTCTCGCAGAGCTTGGTAAGTTCCTTGTCGTAGTTGTCGGGAGACCATTCCTCGAACTTCTGCAGATAGTACTTGGTCTTCCAACCTTGGTACTTCTGCTTGTAGAGGTCCGCGTAGTGCTGCTTGGCGTCGTCGGAAGTCACATCGACCACGGTTGCCTTGTCGTAGTTCTTCATGACGCGGAAAAGGGCGAGCGTTCCCTCTTCTTCCTCGTCGTTGGTGTCGCCCTGTTGGGGGGAGGTGAGGATGAGATGGCGGTGACCGTCATCGTCTTCCTTGGTGCTCCAGTCGACGTGGACAGAATCGGCAAGATCCTGAACAAACTTGCGGTCGGCAGCATTGAGCCCTGTGCCCAGGTCAAGGGGCTCAGGGGTCGGTTTGGTAAGATAGGGTTTGATGCTATTCTTCCAAAGCTCCTTCTGCGCAGAGGTCATCACAACCCCCTTTCCTCTCTGCTTTTGTGAAGCGTTGTTCTGCTGCTCACTGATCTGCTTCGACTGGAACCATCGCTCGTCGGACACGTCGTGCTCAAACTGGTCGGTTTCGTCCTTGGACAGCTCGTTCAACAGGCGCTGCAGACGCTTCAGGTTGATGACACCACCCTCGTTGATGTAACCGTCGCACTCGGGCAGGATGCTCTTGTAAATCCTAAACATGGACGCAAGAGCGCCTTCGTTGATATGAAGGCGGGGAAGATGGGGAAGGAAATCGTTGCCGATGAAGAAGCCCATCAGAATGAAGTCGTCAATCACCCGCTCCAGGTCGAAAGGGAAGCTCAAGATTCCCTCTTGTTTCAGCTCTTGGAATTCTAACTCCAGATACTCGCGTACTATGCAGAGATGCAAGAGATAGAAGTTCTGATGCTCCAACTCCTTCGACTTGGTCTTGGATGCGCGACCGAAGGTAACCTCCTCACGGAGAAGGCAGAAATGAGGGTCGTGGCTGAGAAGACCAAGCATGATGAGATCGGCATCCAGGCCGTAGAGACAGTGTCGAACGTTTGTGTCGTAGTCAGGCTGCGCCTTGGCGTTCCTGATGTACTCCATGATCTTGTGCTCACCCTCACCAGGCACCTCGTGCCCAGAGAGCACAATCTCGCACTCCTGCCAGTCAGCATCCTCCGTCACCTTCTTGTTGACGAAATACTTGAGCTGTCGCGACAGCTTGGCCATGAATTCCGTGCCTAGGATGATTAACTGGGGCATACGCCGGAGAGAATGCAACACGATACGAACCTGGGGTAATGCAGTTGCTGTCGAAAGGTGCCTCCTTGGGCATCTCGACACCGTTCTTGATGGCTTCGTCTCTCGCCTTCTCGACATCGAGGGCCGTTCGGAATCTGCGCGATCGCTGCTGGTTCATCTTGGCGCGAGGGGCAACACCATCGATAGCCATGTAGAACAACTTCTTCGGCTTGATCTTGCCGAAGAGATGCTCGATGTAGTTGAAGATGCGAATGAACATCTCCTCCTCGCTGAGGCGGAATGTCGTATCTTCACCAGCATCCTTATGTGTACAGTTGTGAATGATGCCATTCATGTCCAGCTGTCCACCATCATCAGTCTCGTAGGTCAAGCGGCGGCACGGGGATCATCGGGACGAACGTAAAGGCAGTCGAACTCGGGAATGCGGTTCTCGGCGATGACCTGCGAAATGGCAGGGTAGCGCTCGGAGAGCCACCTGAAGAACTTGGGAACACTGCGCGACGGGTGGTTAGCTCAATCTTCGGATTGCGACAGGACACTGCGGCGACGTACCCCATGGTGAATGTAAGCAAGGTCGAGGGTCAGTGGCAATACTGGATGGTAGACCAAAGCGCAAAGACGCTGCGTGAGAGCAGAGACTGGAGTTTATCGGATCAGAAGCTGGGAGCAGCTGTCGGAGAAAGTCTGGATGCAGGCGCAAAACCAGGTCGTTTCGTCTGAGGCGCTGCGAGGCAAAGGAAAATGAACGGTAGAAGATGGATATACAGCCGTGAGCGAATACGACACAAAAGAAACTCGAAGCTTCTTCCGATGAACAGGGAACTCGACTGTCGAGTTGTGTTCTCGTCTGATAATGAGTTGCGCGGTACGGAGCGGGCGTGGATGTAGGATGCAGAACCAGACGGGAGCTTCAGGCCAGGAAGGTACGGTAGCTGGTTGCGGACAGGCCAGCGGTAACAGTGGTCCCTCCGGAGAGTCACCGGTGTCATCAGTCGCCGGGGGAGGGGCAAACCCTGTGGGCCAAACGCAGCTTTGACGCCCTAAGCGCGTATAGTGGGGCAATCGCGTCAAGCCGCAGTCCAGATAAGCCGTTTGATAAGGATCACCTTAAGCGACAGAGAGAGCTCCTTACTGCTCCACCCATTTTGACACTTTACGCGATTCGCGTCTTGCGACAGGCACCGCGTCCTCCTCCACTTTCGACAACTGCGGCACGGCTTTGCGAGGACTTCCCACCTAGCAACCAACCTCGCCAGCGCAATCGACCGAACCCTGGCGATCAACCCCGCATCACCGTCATACCAATTGAATCATCTCTTTCTTCAGGAAACCTGACATTTCCTCGCCCACGTACCCATCAAGTTGCCAACAGAGTCTCCGACGCAATGGCGCCAGCGCAGGTGGTTGACGACGTCGACGGTAAGATGGACCTTCCGCCCTGCATGCGATCCCGGAAGGACGAGTCGCTGACGAAAAGCAGTCGACATGCATCAGGAGGATGATGAGAACATGGAGCAGCGCCTCATCAACGAAGGTTAGTTGTTTGCTTACGGCTGTTTTGTATCGTTGGGCTAACCCGCGCGACCAGAGTACAAGACGTGGAAGAAGAACAGCCCCTTCCTCTATGACATGATTTTGAGGTACGAGTGGCCCATGGCACGGCAAAGCGTTGCGTAGCGACTGACATTTCCCAGCACCGCCCTCGAGTGGCCTACCCTGACGACCCAGTGGTTCCCCGATGTGAAGGAGCCCGAGGGAAAGAACTACCGCGTTCACCGACTGCTTCTCGGCACGCACACCTCTGAGGGCATGCCGAATCACGTCCAGATCGCTGAAGTCGAAGTCCCCAAATCGATCGAGCCGAGCACCGACGACCTTGACGAAGAGCGCGGAGAGATCGGCGGCTATGGAAAGTTCGGTGGACTTGCGCCGATCCGCTTCAACATTGTGCAGAAGATTGACCACCCTGGCGAGGTGAACAAGGCGCGATACCAGCCCCAGAACCCCGATCTCATTGCCACGCTTTGTGTCGATGGTAAGATCCTCGTGTTTGACCGCACGAAGCACAGCATGACGGCCGACGGCAAGGTTAGCCCCGAGGTTGAGCTGGTCGGCCACAAGCAAGAAGGATACGGTCTCAGCTGGAACCCCCACGAGCAGGGTTGCCTGGCGTCCGGCAGCGAGGACACCACAGTCTGCCTATGGTAAGGGCATCCACAGCCCCGCAAACGGGCACGCATGAAGCTGACAAACAAACCACAGGGACATCAAGACCCTTCAGGAGGGCAGCCGCACCTTGAAGCCAGCCCGCAAGTACACCCACCACACTCAGATTGTCAACGACGTCCAGTACCACCCGGTATCCAAGTCGCTCATCGGCACCGTCTCGGACGATCTGACGATGCAGATTATCGACGTCCGCTCGCCCGAGACGAACGTCGCCTCGCTCTCCGCCAGGCGCGGCCATTCGGATGCCATCAACGCGCTCGCATTTAACCCGACGTCGGAGGTCCTGGTTGCCACTGCGTCTGCTGACAAGACGCTGGGTGTCTGGGATCTGCGCAACGTCAAGGAGAAGATCCACACTCTTGAGGGCCACAACGACGCCGTCACCTCCCTCTCCTGGCACCCCCAGGAAGCTGGTATCCTCGGCAGCGGTAGCTACGATCGACGAATCATCTTCTGGGACCTGTCCAGGGTGGGCGACGAACAGCTGCCGGACGACCAGGAAGACGGCCCGCCGGAGCTTCTCTTCATGCACGGAGGTCACACGAACCACCTCGCGGACTTTGCGTGGAACCCGAACGACCCCTGGCTCGTATGCAGCGCTGCGGAGGACAACCTGCTGCAGATCTGGAGGGTGGCGGATTCCATCGTGGGCCGCGACGATGGTGACATGAGCCTGGACGAGATTGACCGCTAGCAAAGGTCTCGCAGACTCAAGCAAGCCAAGCACGCGCAAGAAGCTCTTGAATCTCAGAAGGTCAAGCGAGAGGAGGAGTGATTACGGCCATTGGCAGGGCAGGGCAGTTTACGGCGTTTTGGGGGGGTTAGCAGAGGCTAGGCAGACCTCTGCGCTCCTGTCAGGTCATCACCGGGCTCTCGACAAGGGCTGGGGCCGCAGGAGGCGATTTCATTTGAGCTTTGCCTTTGTGAAGATGTCACAGTTGATTTGTACCCGTGTGGATAGCAAATCACTTTTCCTAAATGAGTAGCGGAGCAGCATGTCTATGTGAGGTGTTGATGCGATGGAGTACCGGCCGCGAAGTAAGGCCCAGTGTTGTTTCCTCGTCCTCTAACTTACCTTATTTAGCCATTGCTCAGTCTATTAAGTGGACAACACTCATAACAAAGTCGGTTCAACGATGTAGCCGTAGATTCAAAAGAGGATCCATGACACGAAAATCAGAAAACAGAAAACGGTACCGTATACGGTACTCGAATATCAGGAACGAACGCACGCACGCGGCTAAAGGGGGCCCAGGCTCGATCCCTCAGGCGATATAAGAACTTGGGACAAGATGCGATATCTGTTGCCATGGAAGCCATCACAACGCGCCGTTCCTTCCTTGGAAGACATGAGCTGCCTTGCTCTGAGGTAAGTACGCAACGATACAACTCTTCCATTCTTCGACCACAGCTGTCCTCCTGTTCACTCAAACAAAACGCTAAGCATCCTCCTTCTTCTACCTATAGTCAACTACCGCAATCAAACATCCATCCCGCTCTTCGAGTCAAAACAAGCACTTCGCATTCCCTGTGTCGTCCATCGCCCACCTCACCACCGACGAGCAACGATGGAATCGGCACCATTCGAAGGCGTGCCACTCGCCCCTAAGGGCGCAACACTGGCCGACTTTGACGAGTTCATCACCCAAACTAGGGAACTCCTCAAGTCTCAATACCCCCAGCAGGTAATCACCAACGAGATGCTCGTGGTTGCCGTCCAAGCCCGCGCTCGCGCTGAGCTCGACGCCATGGAACGTATGGAAGAGGAGCGCACAGAGGCCACCGAGACCACTGAGGAAACCGAGGAAGACCTCCAGATGGCGGGCGTCATCCCGGACGACACCGTCATCAACGACTCGCTTGCTCACGGGGACAAGGCCCAGCACTGGCTTGATGCCACCGAAATCGAGACCAGGTCGCGCGAGAACGCCAAGCGCGCTCGTCGCGAGGATCCCGTCCTCGCCCTCCAGCACGGCATGGGCGACATGTACGTCCGCTTCAGCCTCATCGAAGCCCTCGCCCAGCACACCGAGCTCGCCGCCGAGGTGGGCTGCTATCTCGAGCCCAGGGACCTCCTCAACCTGTACTCCATCAGCCGTGTCTTCCACGCCGCCATCAGCCCGGCCATGACGTCGACCCTCCGCATGTGGGTGCGCCGCCGCGCCCCTGAGAGCGGCGACATCTTCTCGTTCCGCCTCTACCGCGACCTCTGCATCCGAGATCCCGCCGGCCGTACCAACGCCTTTGGCGTCCCGCGATACGACCCCTTTGACGCCGTCATGGCCCAGGTCCGCCACGTGCCCTCCCTGAAGTGGTACCAGATGGTCGTGCTCCGCGAGGACTGCGTCAACGACATTGTCGAAGCCCTGGAGGATGAGGAGCAACCCCTGCCCCGCGGCATCGAAAGTACCCTCAAGAAGATGTGGCTCCTCATGGACGTCGCCACCAACAAGGGCCGCCGGGCCATGATCGGCAACAAGGCTCTGTGGACCCGCGCCGACCTTTACAACGTTCAGCTCTTCCTCGTCAAGCTGAGCATGCACTTCTGCGACCCCCTCTGGCCCGAACGGCACGTCAACACGCTGGTCAAGCTCATGCTCGGCCAGCGCGGCCTCTATAAGCTCTGGCAGGTTCTCACCGGCAACGGCTTCACCAAGCTGCACGACATTGTTCAGCTTAAGGTCCGCTACGACTACCTTCCCGTCCACGAACAGTTCCGTCGCGCCATGTTCGGCGAGTCCATCTACGGGGTGCCCGCTCACGACGTTGGCATCGTCCACCTGGAAGCCTGGGGCCGCGGCACCGGTCATCTCCTGCGGCCCGACGAGCTCATCCACGAGGAGGCCCTCCGGCGTGGTTTCATCATCGACCGCCACATCATCTACATGATCCTCTGGGGCCACCCGGATATCCCTGAAGACGAGCTCGACGAACTCCCCAACGCCGACATCCGCGAGTCGACCACATGGGCCGAGCTCACCCAGGCCCAGCGCGCCGAGCTCCTCAACGAGGACATCGACAACTTCCGCTCCGAGCGCCAGTACCTCTTCGCCCGCCAAACTCGCACCGACCGCGCCGCCCACCTCCCAACCCTCCACCGGGATCCCAGTCCCCCCATCCACCCGCACGACGGCATCGACCTCTCCGCCCTCCCGAACGCGGACGACCCCAGCACCTGGGTCCGCACCGTTATCAGCCCGGAGCCCGACAGCGGCAGTGGCAGCAGCCCCACCGCGCCGACGACCCTGACGCCTGCCATCCAGCTCGCACTCGACGCCACCGCGCGTACGACGGACGCCGACCCTGATGACGACGTCCGCATGCACGTCTACTGCGTGCTCTTCGGCCCCGGCATCGTCGGCGAGCAGCAGGAGGCCCGAGCCGATGAGGCGTGGGGTGACTGGGAGGCCGAGGACGACGATCCCGAGTGGCGCGACTACGTCGACGAGATCAACGCGCCGGAAGACGAGAGCTTTGACCAATTTGACAATCTGGAGTTTTACGACCGGCAGCCAGAGAGCGAGGGCGAGACCGAGAGCGAAGGCGGGAGGTAAAGATGCCAAGTGAGGAGTGAGGGTTGGTGTCTGATTTGTTCGGAACCGAGAGAGACGACGGCGTTTGGTTTGCTAAGTTGTTCGTTGGCGAACATAATACTCCTGTTTTGGGGTTAAGAAGCGGGAATGCGTTTCTCCTCTTTAGATTCAGCTGCTTCTTCATCTTGTCACGTCTTTCTGGCCATGCTGCTAGCTGGGTTGCTGAGGGACAGAAGATAGCAATGACAGTTGGCCGGCATTTTGTATCGAAGGGGGAGTTTCCGTGACTGAATAGTAGTATTAAGTCTTGCTTGTCGTTACACATTCCCGTAGATTGACTCTTAGCATGGCTTGCATTCAGCCATTCAACCAAACGTTCCAAATCACTCTTCATCGGCTCCCATCAAGCGGCGAAATCAAGTGATAATGTTCTACATACCTAACGCCGCCTGCAGGATGACGTTTTACACCCCACCGGCTAACGGTATATGCAACATTGAAAGGCAAACTCGAACAGACCAGATCATGCAAAGCAACACTTTTCGCATTCTTGGACGCGAAGGAAAATTAAAGCAGTCAGCCCGCCTGACCATGTTCACTCCCCGACTCCCCCAACTCTGCCGCCCATCCAGCCGTGAAACCATCTTGAAGGGGGCAAAGCTCAAGCCAAAGCCAAAGCCAAATGCCCAAGCAAACTGAAAGTAGTGGGAAGAGAACAAGGACAAAACGAGAATGGAAGAGGGGGAGAGGGGTGTTGTGTATGAGAGAAGACGAGAGGATCAAAAGAAATCAAAAAAAGGACAGACATCGAAGAAGTAGAAGAGCGAGATCGCACACCGAAGCCGAGGATCCTTTCCCACTCCTTCGCTATGCATCTCTCCCGCCGTCCTGCCCCCTGGGCTGTCATGCCACCAAGCCATTCGCGCGCAACCCCAACCCAATGGGCACAAGTCCGACTCCGCAGTCCAGTCCCCCAAAGTAGCCAGCCCTTTTGTACGGACTCTGATGCTCAACGGCACCAAACGCAACTCCGCCCGAAGTGTTCCGAATCCTTCCAGTTGTAGTAACACTCTTTTGTCTTTCCTGCCTCGCAAACTTTTGTTCCCAGTTCTCATGGTATTCTGACAACAACCGTGGTCCAAGATTCTTCCCAATCTTGCCGACCGCCTTACTCGAAACATGAAGCAAATGGTTTCCTCGATGGCCAAGGGTCGAGGTAGTTGATGCCAAAGCAGATGCTCTATCGTCGTCTCGTCTCAAAGCTCGTCCCGCGGGGGGATTCGTCAACGTCCGGTTCAGACGGCGGGCGATCCATAGCCGTCTGGTTTTTGCGCGGATCGCTTAAGCGGGAGACTTGCTCTGAGGCGCAGCGCCTCCGTTCTGGCGAGCATCTCCTCCGGCAACAGAGAGGCCACTGATTCCGCTAGAAAGGAAGGCAAAAGGGTCGTTCTCGTTCTGCGAGTAGAAGTTGTTCGAGGGACCAGCCGAGGCAGGGCCGTTAGAGGCAGACTGGAAGGCCGCCTCAGCAGCGCGGCTGTCGAAAGGACCAGCCGAGTGGGTACCGGGGGCCGGGCCGAAGTGGGTGTTCAGCGACGAAGGGTACGCGGCAGCACCACCACCAAGTCCCGAGGGAAGGGCGTAGGTGCTGGGGGGGCCGCCGAAGTGCTGCTGGCCACCGCCGTAGCCGCCACCGGAGCCGAAGTTACCAGCGGCGGAAGCGAACGGACCGGGACCAGGAGTGCCTCCCATCGATCCTTGGTTCATGTTATAGTTCGACGGAGGATCCATAGGAGACGGGTAGCCTCCAGAGTCTGCAACGACGGCAGCGTCGGCGCGGCTGGCACCGCAACGAAGGCAGCACACATTCTTGGCGAAGTTGTGGTAACCGCACACCTCGTTGCCGCACTTCCAATCACCAGCGCGGAAGGGCACGACGCCACTGCCGCCCATGCGGCCACCGCCGTGGCCCATGTGGCCGTGGTGGTGCTGAGGAGGGGGCATCATCTGGGGAGGCCCATAGCCGCTGTAGCCACCGCCGCCTCCACCACCGTATCCCATCTCGCCCGACGGGCCGGCATTCACAGCTGGGAAAGAGCATCGGAAGCAAGCCGTGCGTCGCTGGAAGTTAGAGAATCCGCAAGAGGGGCAAGTCCAGTCACCAGGACGGGGGCGGTTCTTGCTAGGAGGGAAAGGCGTGAGAATCTCGGCAGCGCGGTCCAGGACGCGGCTCGAGGAGGGTGACACTTCGATCGCCTTCTCGTTAAGAGCACGACCGTTCATGCAGAGGCTCTCGGCAGCCTGTTTCCAACAATTAGCTCAAGCTACAAGGAAGGGGACAGGGGGTGAGTCGACTGACCTCTTCGTGGGAGGAGAAAACAGCAAAGCCGCTGCCGGTGGGCTTGTGCTGCTCGGGGGTGCGGAGAGTCCAGAAGGCGATGGGACGTCCACCGAACTGGGTGAACCAGCTCTCGAGCTCCGACTGGGTCGTGTCGTGGGGGAGACCCGACATGTGGAGGACCTTGCTGCGCTCCGACAAGAAGGCGCGCACATCAGCACGAGCGTCCATGGGACGGGTCAGAACATCAGGGTGCTCGTGGGCGGGCTGAGACTTGCGAATCAAGCCGCGGAGAACACGGGCAAGAGTAACAGCCTCCTCCATAGCACGGCGGGGAGAAGCGGGCGCCAGAGCTTGGAGATGGAAAGGCAGGTTGTGCTTGATGGGGGCACTGGACTGAACGGGCTCAACCTCGAGGGCAGCACAGATGTTAGATAGCATCGAGGGGCCGAACGGCAGCGACTCGGGGTGGTGTTGCTGCCATCGCTGGTACTCAGTGCGGAGATCGAAGGTCCGCGAGTGCTGGAGGTAAGGAGGCAGAACAACGGCCTTGTCGCGGGCCTCGCGGGGAAGCTGGACCCGAAGGTCCCAGGCATCGAGGGTGACGAAGACGAAGTCAAGGTTCTGGGAGGTCAAGTGCTCGTTGGCAAACGCATCGAAACGGTTGACAGCGTCTCTAAAGGTGCCAGCGTTTCTAACGTGTTCCCAAGTCAAAGTGGTGAGACTCGCTAATGACCCGATGGTTAGCAGTTGTAACTTGGAAGGGGTGCCGCCGGCCAAAGCAGGTAGCTGCGCCGGAACGACGAGGCTGCGGCCGGGGCCAATGGGAAAGGAGTCGACTCACTGCACAGAGGCGTGATGGGAGTGTTGATGGGCTTGACGAGGGCACTGTCGCGGACAATCTGATAGAGCAGGCAGGTTAGATATACGTCATCAGAAAGGGGGGAGGGGGAGATGGGCGATGGGATGGGGATGATAGCTTACCTCCTCCAGGGACTTAGCATCGAGCAAGATCCATCCAAGCTCAATAACCTCAGCGGAATCCTTGGTGACGTAGACACCGTGCTCGTCGCAAGTGGTAGCGACGTGGATCACGACATAGCGATCAATGTTGAGCTGCGAGCCCGCTTGAGATCCGGACATGTTGGGTGGTCGGATGGGGTCGGCCGTCGAACGGAGCAGGTACTGTACAGTGGGAAAAGGCTGATACGGATGTCGGAGGGACGAGAAGCAGGGAAACGTGCCGCGGTGCTGCCTCGGGACGGTATCGATGCTGTCGAGGGAAAAGGCGAAGGTATGTCGGGAGCTGGGGACAGACTCGACGCAGGCGAAGAGACGGGAACGGAGCCGCGAGGAGGAATACTGGCGGATGAAGTTCGGGGTAGCTTCAGGAGATGATGCGGCAAGGCGGAGCTGATGCAAGCACAACCAAAGCAAGCAACGCGAAAGGGGACAGGAGCAGCAAGGACGGAATTGACGCGGTCCTCAGTCGATGCAGTCGGGGCGCAGGTACTTTTCTTCCCTCGCG
The DNA here is from genome assembly GCA_002851705.1 of Verticillium albo-atrum. Taxonomy (NCBI): domain Eukaryota; kingdom Fungi; phylum Ascomycota; class Sordariomycetes; order Glomerellales; family Plectosphaerellaceae; genus Verticillium; species Verticillium albo-atrum. Next base: position 1,725,780 of record NMXJ01000009.1, read on the forward strand.
GTTGGCAGCCGTGGGGATGGATCCAGGAAAAGGAAGGTAAGGTGGTAGGAAGGAAAAGCGAGAGAGAGGCAAGGCGAGGTGGAAAGATGGAGGCAGCAGAGTGGAAGCCAGGAGTAGAAACAAAATTGCCCTGGTCCAGTCACAGGTGTTGGCGTGGGAAAGTACCTCTGGCCTGGGTCGTTGACCTTTTTTCGGGACGAGGACGGGGATAGGACGTGGTCGACGCGGCGTGGAGTACCTCCTCCCACGAATATGGGACTGGCACGACTGGCAACGGCAGGGCAGGCACTGCCAGTGAGGTGGCAGGCCCGTAGGTACTTGCCTGCTTGGGGCAGGCACCACCCTCTGTCGGGGGCCACAGGCGACAGGCACAGGCAACAGGCACTGGCACTGGCACTCGCACGGGCACGGGCACCTTCCTCCTGCCTCACCTCGCGCCGGGGCGGCAGGGCGGGTCGGGTGCTAAACTGATGAGTGATGGAAGCCCATGTACCTCCTCCTCAGCACTGTGTGACGCCCTCCCCCCCCCCCCCCCCCCCCCCCCCCCNCGGTGGAGACCGCCCCTGTGGGAAAGCTCGTGGGAAGGAGTCAGGGACCCGAGGCGTCGTTTCTCTTTCCGCGGAAAGAGAAACGACGCCTCGGGTCCCTGACTCCTTCCCACGAGCTTTCCCACAGGGGCGGTCTCCACCGGGATCCCTGGCAAGCCGTCCCCGGTGTTAGTGTCCATGTCCATCCATGCTGCCATGCAACAGCAAATGCAACCATGCTGCCACAGCACGGAAGGCCACATCATCAGGCCAAGCCCTTTTCGTATGGCTCAATAGCCGCTCGGGGTCTCGAGGCTCAATCAACACTGGTCCTGATGATGGATGGTGGGCCGCAGCCTCCGCTCCAGACGGGTTGGATGTGATAACAGATTGAAGAGGAGCCATCCACTCCTGGACATTGAGCCGTTTTGGATGCGATACACTGACGGACGGTACGAGGACAACCTGTAGGAATCCGAGGTTTGACCACCCGCCATGCTGGGAGCCACCTCGCATTCAACAAGATTTCAGACTTCGCACTCCGGGCCAGACTCTAGACTCCAGACTCCAGGAGTCCGTCCCGTCGAACGGCATCAGCCTTCCCGAGCTCTCTCCCCTCATCGTCACGCACGATACCGATCGGCCCCGTTGGGTGCAACCGTCGACCTGCATTGGATGCCTCCGCCAGGCGGCTTTGATGCAGTAAGCAGCTCGGTGCTTATCTCCACGTCTCCGTCACCCTGCGCGTGCGAGTTCCATCCATCGCCCATACCTCTCTGCTCGCCCGGTGTTTTGCTTTACATGTATTTGCTCCTCGAGTCGTCGTTACATTGAGCACAGCCACGCGAGCTCCCTGCGGACAGTCGGCCTCATGGAACAGCGCCTCCCATGCCCAGCTTCAGCATGTCTCAGCCAGACATCTGGTTGCGAGAGGGCCTACAGATGGATAAACACGGTAGCTTCAGACCCCGGCACCTTCGGCACCCCAGCTTCGGCCTCCAGAGCTAAATGCTTGGTGAGCCGGCGTCGGGGGACCTGTATGTTGGCTGGTCATCAGGACCCCCACGGGAGGGGATTGGCTGCCAGCTTCTCAAACCGTTGAAGGTGCACCGAAGCGTGCTTCGATCTCCAGTCGATGGCGCAGGCTCTCATCTGTTTCGAAACGCAGTCAACCCAGATCGCCACACGCTGTCTGCGCTTGCAGGCCAGCGTCGCAACCGCAGTCTCGATGGCAACGTGCCATCAGCAAACCCAGCCACATACATAGAGTGCACAAAGCCTGATCGGCCGAACTGCAAGGCCAATCGACGCGGTGGAGGATTGGCAAGCTGGCCAGACGGAGGCCTGCGGAAGCCAGCATGTTGACCCCTCGAGGTGCCAGCGTTCGGCGAGGCGTCATCTCGCTCCGACAATATCAGTCCACAATGATGTATCATCTCCTGCCATGTACCCTGTTCGGATTCAATCGCCCACCGGTGCAGCAACAGCTCCAACAGCCATCAGGTGCCCCAGACACAGGTAAGATTTGCCACCTCACGGCACGGCACGTTGCGACCCCGTGAAACTATCCTGAATGGATAAAGGTCCATCGCTTCTCATATCTGTGACGAACAGTACGGTAGAAGCCGAAAAGCATGCAAGGTCACGACTCGGAGTTCGTCGAGATGACTGCGCTCAGGGGCATCGACTGAACCCACCAAAACGCGCCTTTGATCGACTCGAAATCAACCAATTCCCGATTTTAGCGGGCTTGAGCGTGTAGCCGTTGCCGACAGGGCTCATGCTTCCAGAAAATGCGGAAGAAGTATCCCATGTGCCCACGACGCACTAGCACTACCATACCATAGACACGCTACTTTAACGAGCCGCCTGCCAAAGGGCCCCAGCACTTGTCAAAATCAGGGCTGCCTCGCCGCCTGGCGCATGTCATGTCAACCCATGGCGCGTGTCTTCACCTGAGAGCGAGACGAGGTAAACATTGGCCCGACAACCCGTCTATGCCGGGCCCGGAGGAACCGGCAGACCCTTCACTGTTCTTAGGATCATGTTCTTTTCCTGCACGCCGGCCCACTGCCCGTCTCCAAACGTTGAACATCCCCTCGAGGAACAACCAAGACTATCGTGCTAACCTGGGGTTGTACCGGCACTACCTACATACACGTACCTGTGCAGCAAGCACCATGTCGGTGCTGCATGCCACCCACAAAGCTTTGCTACTGTGCATCTTGCATGCTCTCAGTAAGGTCGAGAAGAGCAGGGAACAGCCTGGGATCCGCCCCCTGTATCCCAGGTCAACGGGTGGATGGTCACTTGCCTAACATGCTGTTTTCGATGTATGGCTGGCCAATTCTCTACGATGGACGACTTTCACCCCGTTTGATGATTCGGCCTCAAAACTCAGAACACACTCCAGAACATGTTATCTAGGCATTTACATATGGGAGCGAATTCCCGCTCGTGAATGACTCGGAGCCGGCATGAAGGCAACGTCCATTACTCGACATTTGCCTTCGCCGGTGGAATACCGAGAAAAAGCCTTCCAGGTACGGCCCGCGAACCCAATTGGCAGCCTCAGACATATGATCACGTCCTGAAGCTCATAGTCCTGACTCGTGATGACTCGTGATGTCTCCAATGGCGTAGCAAACGCAGGGCACACCAGTTTGTCATGTGAGGGTCCAGCCCCAAGACGGCGGCGCCGAGCACTGCACAATCCGAACTCCCGAGTTGGCGCCTGCAACTACGTCATACAGAGCTTAAATGTCTACGCCCACGTCACGATACCAAGTGCTAAGGCTGAGAATGGGTTCACCAAACAGGGCCGGTAAGAGGCGGACGCGCAATCCTCTGAAGTGGCCAGCCAAGTGGTGTGGCATTTGGCACATCCGGGACACATTTAAATGTTGAGGCTCGTCCCGATATCGACACTGGGTGGTCTTCACAACACTTTCTTCCGACGACCACTTCACAACGAACAAAGTACCAACAAGTACCAGCTTTCAATCACCAGTTCCAGAAAAACAACACATTCAAAACCAACATCATCAATCAAAATGGCAAGCGGTGGAATCACAGCTCTTTTTACCGTCCTGGTGACCCTGTTCGGTAAGCGTCGATCACTCGCTTCCCCCAACCTGCATCGCTAATCTCAAACCCCAGTACCACCTATCGGCGTGATTCTCACGGCCGGCTGCGGCATGGACCTTATCGTCAACATCTTCCTCACGATCCTCGGTTTCATTCCCGGAATGATCCACGGCCTCTACGTCCTTTACATCTACTACGACCGCCGCGAGCAGGCCGCTGCAGGCCGCGTCTCGTCTAGCCGCGCGCCTGGCATTTACAGCGACAAGGTGCAGTCTGGCGGCGGTGCCGGTTACGGCACTATGCGCTAAGGGGTTCTTCCGGTGGCGCGACTTGTTTTCTTGCACTCCTGAAGAACGTGCGAGGGGGCACCAGACGGCTTCGATGGGATCAGTGTGATTTGATACCCCCAACTTCTGTCGACGCCGGCGGGTGCAGGGGCGTTTGGGCTTGATGATTCTATACAGATTATAGGATCAATTTAGCGTCATTATGATTTTGGGTTCATCCCTCTGCTATACTTACATGTGGCCAAAGACTTGGCATCAGATTAGGTGTTGCAACTTGTACTAGTGACGGGTAGCTGACCACGATTTGATCTTCATCAGCGAACTGAACATGGTTTTAGAAGCTCATGCTGGTTATTTTGGTTCAAAATAATTATAATCGGGTAAGGAGCTGCACAATTTGGTGCGCTATACAACTTGATAGCTTAACATCATTGCCAAAACTTTTGGGTTTCAAACTGCTCCGATCGTAAGGACATTCTGGGTCAGCAGGCCAACAGGGACACCGCGCAAGGAGTATTCACCATAACCAGTATAATCAAACATATCATCAGCATCTGCCGTCCTTCAGTTCAATCTGTTACTCGGAGTGTGTGTCCTGCATGTACCGACGTCCTTTGAACTGGAAGCCGCTCAAGCCCATGCCCATGCCCGTGGACATGCCTTTGGCGTTCGCTCCCTGTTCATCCATGACGCCGTGGACCATCCTTCTCATGTTGTTGACGAAGCTGGACACCGAGAGTTAGCTCACTGCAGGGTACGCGGGCGCTCGTCTTGTCGTTAATCGGTGGCTCACATTTCTCGCAGCATGGGCTGGTTTGCGAAGAGCGTGGCCAGACACACCTGGTGTCGGATCATGTACATGGTGTTCCGGCTGTCAGCATCCTCCGCCGGCTCCGTGGGAGGAACGTGCTTGCGGTACTCTTCGAGGTACCGGTCACCGAAGGGGTATCGCGGGTTTCGGAAGAGGGCGAGTTCCACTGCGCAAAGGTTGATCAGCCAAGCGGAATCAAGGTTGGTGTTCGGGGGCTGGGGTTCATACTCTCGTTGTGGCCCCAGACGGCATTGGCGCCGTGAACGACCACGCTCTTACCGTCAGGTCTGTACTTGACGTTGCCGGGCCTGAGATCAGTGTGGACGAGACAGGGCTTCAGCTCCCTACCCTCGGACTCCATCGGTCGCAGGTAGCGTGGGAGTACCATCTCCATAAAGTCCTTCTTCAGCTGGGCGACTTCGGCAGTGTGAGGCCCGCAGATGCGCTCCTCCCGCTCGAACACCATCTTCATGTGGTTCGTCCACCAAAGCTCCCACGACGACTCCCAATCATTGTCCTGCTCCATGTCGCCGAAGCGGGTCTTGACGGGGAACCCAAACTTGCCGCCGGGGGACTTGCCGACGCTCTTCTGGTAGAGCATGATGGGCGCGGCCATGTAAGCCTCTGCACTGGGCATGTCCTCGTCGACCATGTCTACGAACTCCATGACGAAGAAGTAGACATCGAGCTGGCCTTCATACGAACCCGTACCGACGGGCTTGGGCATGAAGTCCGGGATAAAACGGTACAGGCTCGTCTCGGACGTCCAGTGAGCCTGGATGAGGTCGAACCCCTGAAGTCCCATGCCAATCGCAGCCTGGCATTGCCCTGTTATTTACCTCTCTTCACGTATGTGTCGAACCGGGAAGCACGTTGTGAGGCTTTGCTCTCTTACCTTCTCGAAGAACACTTTAACTTGCCCATTTGGCAGCTGGACATCAATCCGGGAGGTTCTGCAGTAGTCGCTTATGCCCGAGGGAGATACTGCAATGACCTCGCCGCCAGCAGGTAGAACTGGGTACAACTTGTTAGCAATGGATCTGATTGCGATACTGCCAGGTATAGGTCTCGTCACATGTCGGGACCAGGCTGGCGGCTAATGTGATAGGTACCTGCGAGTAAGGCCTTGTCAAGCCGCACGTCAGAGGCCCGCGTGTCTGTAGCCATCTTGTGCCAACTGCTGTGCTTGAACAACAAATAAGAAGTGGATGGGTTGAGGAACCTAAAGGTTGTGCTTGTGTAAATGGCGAGACACCACGAGACGATACTCGGAAGGCCGGGGGGCAGCCGCACAATTTAACCACTTTCACGAGGCATCGTGCGATGTTGACTGCAGAATGTCACATTGTCACTCTACAGCCTATCTCAGGCTACGAAACATGAATGAAGAGGCGGGGAACGACCGACCCCGCCTTCTCTTCACACCCACCCGGGGCAATCTGTTGAACAGTTTCTCGGAAGAGGGCTATGGAACCGGGAGCCACGGCTTTCCCCGTGGGGTTGAGGTGTCATTGCGAATGGCTCGTGCCTCTGGTACTTGGACCGATGGGTTGGCAGCGATGGACTTTCGCTTGACAGCCATCAGATATCTAACTGGAAATCTTTCGGTCGTAGGAGCTGGGGGTAAATTTGCCAACGTCTGCACTGGCGCGCCTGCGAGCGATCCTCGCAACATAGGAATCACCAGCTTCACCTGGTGTCCTCCAGGAGCGGAGGAGGAATGGACAACTTGTCCCGGACTATGCTCATCGCTGTATTCAGTTACAATTTTCAGTTTGAGGATGTTCGCAAGTGGCGAAATCCGGGGTGCTCGAGCGTTCTGCTTGTCAGCAAGCTGCAGAAGCGCCGCGAGGTAGTGAACCAACCCGAACACTTTGCGCCAATGTCACGACGCCACATCCGTTGAGCATGTAGAGGCGTAGACAGAGCCTTCCTTCGTGTGCCGATGCAAGACGCGTGTTGCTTATCTGTCTCAGGCGGCTTGAGCCGCAGATATGCATTTGATAAAGATTGACAGCCAGAGACAGGGCACCTCGGACGGTCTGCGCCAGGGCGTGAATAATCGAAGAATATAGGAGATGACACGACGAATGCAAAATCAGATCATGTAGGTTTGCTGGGTAAGGGGAGGTTTGCTCTTCCAGGCCTGGCTTGCAGAATTTACCCCGCAGCAGAGCCTGAGCGACCTCATTCGTTTGAGCGGCTCTCGTGGGTGCGGGCGAGCGATGCTTCAACCATTCGGGCTCAGCCCACACCCTCGCTGTTGGGGCTTCACGTAGTCAGTCCCTTCTGTCACAAGCTCGTGGCAAATATTTCGAGTCTGACTCAACGATGGCTGCGAACTGCACCAACCAGGGAGAATGGCCTGCTTGTGGGTCGATATCTTCATCATTTGTCTGTTGTGACAGACTACATGGCTCTGAAGCACTTGCTTGTCGTCCGCCAGCGAATCGGTCGAGGAAGCTGTGTTGTGAGCGAGAACAGCTAGCCGATGTCGTAGCAACGGGACGCAGCGAAGATCATGTCCTGGCTTTCAGGCCATTGTCATCTGAGACCTTTCTGCATCTCAGGGATTCACCTGCAGCTTGGCATGGTATCATCCTCATCAGGGACGCCATGCATGACCAGCGTGGCTTTGGCTACGCTGGGCTGTTCATGGAGGACGGGTGGCGTCATGCAGAGGCGGAAACGCCAATATGCGTACACGTCGGGTGCAAAAGACCGATACACGGTTGCCATGTGTGCTGTCATTATTGAGCCAGCCATGGGGCGAGCCATGGTAGCAGCATGCAGCGTTGAGACTTGTTGAGAATCCGGAATGCTAAGGAGGCGGGCGGTTCTCCCCAGCGGCTGTGACCGGTCTCGGGACAGACACGTCGGCGACCTGCGGTGATACGTAGCTCAGATTGGAGACAAGAGCACGACTGCTCATGCGAGCACGAGAGCTCTAGCCTGGCAAATTGCATGGGTCGAATTGGATGAATATGGTCAGAGACGTAGACGATGGATGAACCAGAGAGTCGATCGCCAAAAGTGCATGACTAACCCGGAGCTGCGTCTTGAGCTTGAGGCAGGCCGGGCAGGTCCAAGTGAGGTGAAGGAAGTGAGTTGAGGAAGGTGGGACCCTTCCTTCCTTCAGGGGGAGGTGGGGAAAGTGACAGTGTGCAGAGACCAGACGACGAGGCGTTTCCGCGCTGACACACTGTACGGCAGTCCAGTCCCGCAACGGCAACCCCGCAGGTGCGATTGGCCGAGGCGACCTCCTAGTCTCCCCCGCCCGACGTCCCCTCGTCCTGGGCCACCCTTTGAACGGCAGCCACGACAGACGTGCAGCATGCACTCACTTGGCTAGGCCCGTCGCCTATCACTGTCGTGCGCTCTCCTGCGCTCTCCTGCGCCCGGCTGCAACTCGACTCCAAACCAGCAAATCCTCTTTTTTCCTCCTCTCCTCCTCGCCTGAATCTTCTCTCTCTCTCCAGATACCGCGATTCCGTCTCCATACAATCAATCCCGGGGATTGCGAATTGCATCCCCGTCTGCTGGCCCTCGCTGTCCACTCTCCACTTTCCCGCCTCGAGCAGCTCACGACGAAGCGGATCAAGCACCCGAAGCATTCGATTCGACTCGACTCGACTTGACGCGGCCCCTTCTCGCCTGCCTCCGTGTGGATCGGAATCCCGCGCTCGGCCACAAGCAGCTTCTGGAACCATGCGTCCGCCATCGCTGGTCTGAACTGAACATCCCGTCTGCAGCACGACACGAGGACGGCCCCAGTGGCCCGCCCCGTCGCCTGTCTGCCAGCCCGTCTCCCACCCTTCCTCATATAATTCGACACCCGCCGCACACGAGGGTCGAACATCGAGATGGACCAGGCCACATCTACCTCGACCGGGCAACACGGCTCGCTCCGTTCGCGAGCTCACCCGTCCCCTAAAACATCTGTTACTTCGTCTCAGCCCTCGACTTCGCGCCAGCCCAACAAGCCAAAACGCAGCTCCATGCCCTTCACCTTTCCGCCTCTCTTTCAAGCGAACACGTCTTCCACCTCTCTCGTACCATCGACGGCGGAAGGAAAGCCGATCCCACTCGACGACGATACAACTGCGCACCGCACCTCGGCTCTGAGAGAACTCAATACCAACTACCCCTCGCGCGCCCGCTACGCCAAGTCGACCGGCGCCCAAAACAGCACCTACTCACAGCCTGTACTCGTCCGGACCTACTCTGAAACGCAGAGTAGACAGTCGAGCACTACGCGAAGCATCATCGCAGGAGGAAAGCCTGTGACGTCCACTGTGACCAACTTGACTGCCAACAGACCTGCTTCCACAGCCAGGCGCATCATAACGTTCCGGTCCCCGCTCGGCGGTCAGCAGTATGGACTATTGAGTATGGCAAGGGCCAAGTCAAAGAAAGGGCTTGGGGAGTATGACGCCACCACAAAACTGCCGCCCATCGAGGCGTATAGTTTCAAGCATATGATGGCCAAGATGGAGGCGGAAGAAGACAGTGACATCAACGCTGATCTGGACCGCATCGCCGAGATCTGTGCCAGGTCTCGATACTCTCTCAGCAACCAGTATGAAGTACACGTTGCACCTCATGGATCTGGCGCTGCCTTTATGGCCTCGGCGTCTTCCGTACCCTCCAGACGTCAACAACAGACCAACGGGCCCACATTACAGGCCGTAACTTCAGACGATGAGCGAAACATGAACAGGAATCGCAAGAGGAGAAGTGGTGGCCGGCGGAGGAGCATGGCCATGGGCACCCTCGAGACTATCATGTCGTCCAGTGGTTCATCAGAGGATGGCAAATCCAAGAAGAAATCAGCGGATGAACTCACACAAGAAGTTCGAGGTCGAGCAGCACGGCAAGTCCAAATCACTCAGGAGACGTCATTTTCCAAGCACAAGGTTGAATCAACCCTCGGCTCTGAGAGCGCAACATGCGAAGTGAGTCTCAGAAGGAGGAAGTCATCCTCGTTCGCCACAGCCATGATCGAGAACACACGGCAGAATCCCGTCATTAGCGATGTCACGACGCCGCGAAACTCGTCGTCGACGCTGCTCAGCGAGCCAGCGTTGCCACAGACATCCATGAACCACCTCGAGGTGCGTACGGAGCCTGAAGAGGCCACCCATCTTGACTCGAGCCGTCAAAGAGGACAAGGCGAGGAGCAGAGAAGCACGCCGTCGAATCATGTCGAGGCACCGACACATGCACAGGGCAGCTTGCTCGGTGGGCTCAGCGGTTGGATGCCCACATGGTCGTTTCCTCCCGTCATGGGGATCAGTCCGGCGTCGGCACAAGGGGGTGGCTCAACGAGCCATGCCGAAGGCAGCCTGCGATATTTACTAAAAACGGACTTGAAGGGAAAGGGCATTGAAAGAGTGATGTGAGTGTTTCAGGCTCATCTTGCTGGAGCATTTCTGTCCAAATCTTATGTGGCCAGCAAGACGGCGGCCTCGGTAATATCGACGACCGAAAAAGTTGAAAGAAGATACCCATACATAAAGCGGCCGGCGAGCCATTGGGGCTCCCATTGTACAACTAGCAGATTAGCACTCACGGGTATGAATTTGACGAATGATGCAGGGAACCAGTCTACCATGCGATTGCATGCCATGTGTTCGACGTGATGGTTTTTATATGTGGTGGTGGTCTGTGGATTGGCAATGAGGTGCTTGGTGTTTGACAGCGTATTTGGCAGGCGCTTGACTCGGGACCATCCGAGAAGCTCCACGGTGACAGAGAGCCTATCATCTCGTCGGGTCATGAACCATGGGTTTGGGCGCCTTAGTTCCAGGCCAAGACTTACAGGGCATGGGTTCTAGTTCCGGAAGGCAAAACGCTACCACAGCCTCTAACAGCCATAAATTGACACGAATTTTCCTATCCACCTCAATACGATACTGGACAACACTTCAAGGGCAAAAAGGGCGAACAGACCTTGAGAAGCACTCGCGTGAATCAGATGTGCTGGCGGTGAAAAGTGGAGCGCATCTGGCTTTTACTGGCTAGCGCGGCACTGGACCCCGGGTTTCGGTGCACACCTCACTCGTCACTCGTCACCGCACCCAAACTCACTCTACACTACTGCTGCGGCGCGACTTCCCTGCCAGTCCTTGCCTTCCACTGTACCCTGTACCCCACCAGTCAGTCTCCTGCACCTTCGCAAACGACTGCACACGCGCACCACAAGCACCACAAGCACCGCAACCAACTACACAAGCCTGCGGAAAAGAGAGGCCATTACCTGTCTCTCACTGCCATGAAGCGAAGCCATAGTATGTGCTTGATCTACAGGAAGGCAGCTTTAGCCTGAGCTGCAGCAGCTAACCTTGGTAGACCGAAGCAATCCGACATCACAACCACCGAAAACAACCCTCTCGTGAACCAAAGGCTGGCCACGGGTCAGCGCTTGCCAGGCGGGCTTTGGCGGAGGAGGAGTCCTTCGGGGACCGACTGGATTCTTTGTCCAGCGTACGACAAACCTGATACTATCAACGAGAGCATGGTTCTGACCTCCTCTAGCGGTCTCGGTTCCTACGACGACAAACAGCGGCTGTGTTGATAAGAAGGCTGCTGGCCTTATTTTCCGCGGAGCGCAATTAGAAAAGCATACGCTGCGTACCTGCTGATGCATCTGCGACGTCATGGGACCGAACAATAAGGCTCTGAAGGGCACCTTCCAACCTCGAAATGGGCTGAAGCCGACGGGGGGTATCGCGAGAAGGATCGGAGAGACGGCTGGAAATTTTAGCCATTCGGTAGCAAGGTTCTTACGGGCGGCGAAGGACGACTCCGACGAAATGAGCACACACCGAACTCCCGATATTGTTTCGACACAGAAACCACATCGAAATGGACTCATGTCCCAAATGGCTTCAAGCTCGGGGCCCGGCAGCAAACGACGGCAATCGCCCGAGGTGGACGAGCTCGCAGAGGAGGAGAGCTTCCACCCGAAAAGACAACGCCATTCCCAGGACCCGAGAAAATCACCCAGAATCGATGTTGCGGCCCTCGAAACAATGCGAGCCAAGGCCACCGAGAATGGCGACGCCGACGAGGTTCAGAAGATTACCGACCAGCTCGAGGGCAAGACCCTATCCTCTCGAGCCTACCAAAATACGCAAAAACATGCAATCGAGCCTGTCGACAGCGATGACGAGCTCAATGCTACACCGCAAGCGAGGGAGGTGAGATCCTCGGGTGGCATACGGACATCGGTGAAAGGGCAGGGTTCACCCTTGAGCCACAAAGCCTCCAAGGGCGACATGCGCAAGACCAAGTTCAAAGGAAAACAAGATTTCGAGATAACTCTGTCTCGCGCTGTCTCCGGCAAAGAGTATTTTGACGCTGCCGACAACACCGAAATTATTCGGCTCAGGCTACTTGAGGAGGGGACGTTCAGCTTGACCCCCATCACCAAATCCGGAGAGAAGATCGAGGGGTGCCCGTGGCTGAATTTGATACTGAAAGAGTGCCATAAAGTTGGGTTCTCGCCTGACTCTCCACATATACTTTTTGAGCGACCTGCGAAGCGAGAGGCATCAGCACAACTCCTACTCGAGATTCCATCGATCACAGACGTCTGCGCTACCATCGCATGGCTTCGCAATGGCAAAGAGACCCAGAAACTGAAAACCTTGAACTTTATCGACCTGGGAAGGTAAGCCTTGAGAACCTGCGAACTTTCCTTCATATGCTAATGGTGTGTTAGGGAGAAGCTGAAAAGAATCTTCGACAATCAGTACCATACCGCTACGGTATCAACGAGCCCTGATCAGCACAGGCGTCGCCAACTTGAAGCGTACTCCCCGAACTCTGCAGAAACATCTGTTCAGCAAGACATAAGTCGTGGTCTAGACCCTCGACTCTGTCGACAACCAAAGCCCTCATCGCCACCACTCGGCCCGACCACAGGCCCCGCAGGGCACATCTCTCTTAAGGATCGCATGAAGGGTAGCACTAGCTCTTCTCCTTCCGCGAATACTCCACGATCTTCGGCCGATGCCCCGCGGAGCAGTCGGTTGGAGCGACGCACCAGGTTTCGTTTGGAGACTCCGCCGCTGCTGGCTCCAACACCCAAGCGCTGGGTCGACGAGCACCCGGAATGGGCCAAGATCTGGGACAACGAGCCTCTCATATACCCTGCCAACGGCAAGAATCGAGCCCAGATCACCAAGGATGATATTCTAAGGCTAGAAGAAGGCGAGTGTCTGAATGACAACATCATCGTTTTCTACCTTCGATACCTCCAAAGCCGGTTGGAGAGGGATAGCGTGGGATGGTCTGAACGAATTCTGTTCATGAACCCCTGGTTTTACGAACGACTGAGCCAACGGAAGAGCCGAGGCGTCGATTACGACGCTGTGAAATCTTGGACTGCAAAGGTCGACTTGCTGTCGAAGGACTATATCATCGTCCCGGTCAATGAAGCGGCACACTGGTATCTCGCTATTATCTGCAACCCCGGAAAGCTTCTTCCTGTTACAGAGACCGAGAAAGACGCCACAACTCCAACCGACACCGAGGAAGAACTCGTGACGGGGGAGCAAAAGTCCCCTGCTGACTCAAATCTGGATGTAGAGGAGAATAGCGGTGATGAAGTTCGTGTTGTGTCCGATATCGTACAAAACAGCTCGAGTAGAGCTTCCAAGACATCATCATCCACGAAGAAAGAACCAAACCGCAAGCCCGATGGAACGGCGCATCGTTCAAGCAACCCCGGCGACGCTAGAGTCATCACGCTGGATTCTTTAGGAAGCACCCATTCGCCCACTTGCACCAACCTCAGAGACTATTTGGTCCAGGAAATCAAGCACAGGCGCAATATCGATATCGAGACCCCGGTACGCTTTGGACTGACCGCCAAAGGGATCCCTGCACAAGACGATTACACCAGCTGTGGTGTCTACCTTCTTGCCTATGTTGAAAGGTTCCTCAAGCAACCGGATCAAGTCATTAGCGAGATCGTCAGCAAGAGTGACCTCGGATGGTCGGATATCAACCCTGTTGCCATGCGCGGCGAAATTCGGCAGCTCATCATAGATCTTCGCCAAGAACAGAACGCTCAGCGCGACAAGGAGAAAAAGGCCAAGAAGGAAGCGAAAGCCGCCAAGCTCGCGCAAAAGAAACAAGATGCCCGATCAGTGGTTTCGCCAGCAGCCACAACCCCACAGACTTCCGGTACGATCGACCCAAGCGAGACAGTGCAGGGATTTGAACCCTCTCATTCTGACCCCCCGTCTAGTGGAAAGGCCATCGTTCTCTCCGCCTCAGACCCCGAAGACACTGGCCAGCTCCCCATCGACCGAAACACTGCGTGCTCGATCGAATCCATTCAGCCGCCTGCCGAATCAGTAGAATCACCCAACCCAGGCTCTCCTACTATACATGCCGTCGAGCCTTTGATGGACTCTTCGGAGATTGAGGAGGCGGTGGCTGGGTACGGCAAATCACTACTCTCGCCGATCCGATCCAGTACCCCCTTGATACCGAAGACCCCTAAGAGGAAACGATCGGTAGATGAAATCTTTTGGTCAGCAGAGCAGGGCAACGTTGTGCGAGGCGGCGGTCGGCCTGAGCATGCCCCCACAGATGAGAAAGGTCAACATGCGGCCGAGCCTGGGATGTTGTCGTACCTGAGCTCACCATCCGGCGCGTCAGCCGGACGGCACCCAAAGAAGGTGAAGACGAACGGGAATGATATTGGTGACGAACCTGTCACAGTGATCATCGACGATAGTCCCAAAAACCAGAAGATATCGGAGGAGAGAACGACTAGCCGTCATTTCGCAGCACAACCTGTTGTGAGAAATCGTCGGCCTTACCGCGCACAGGCGTTTCCCGATCAATTGCCTTCGAACGACAAGAAGGAAACGACAATTATCTATGGGGGTACTGCGCGCCGCCCCCCAAATGGAAGTCGAGCTGGCCAGGCCCGCCCACGGTTGGGCGGGAAGTCATCGATCATTGTAGTTGATGGTAAGAACATCGACCTTACGACCGAGGACTAGGCGAACTACACTTATGCATTATACCCCGGTGCGGGAATGACGTTAATTTTGCATTTCGTCGATCAAGCGGGCATGACACAGGTTTGCATGTTGCGTGTGACGACATCACGGACTGGCGTTTGGGCTTTAGAGTGTGATCGGGATCAACCGTTCGCTGGTGGAAGGGCGGTTCTTTAGACCGCCCGTCTGTACATGAGGGTTGGCGTTGCGTAAATCCGGCATGGGCGGTTGAGCATTTGCTGCGCGGCGGCGGCGGCCTCTGACAGACATGCGCCTCTCAGGCTCTTGGAGGCGTATTTATAAATCGACGATTTCACGATGACAGTCCCCCGTAATTATCACGTGTGACAGCGATCATGATCCATGGTGAAAGTACATTGGTCGGTAGGGGTCTGTATTGAGTGGTAGGGCTGCAGAGTTTGTAGTAAGGGGCGTACTCCGACCGGGGACCGTTCGCTGATGTTGTACACGATCCAATTATTCAGTCTAACATGCACCTGCCGCTGCTGTGCTTCATTCATCATCCGCCATCTCCTCCGAGACTTCATCGTGAGCCCCGTTCACCTCGGGCTTCAGGGGTATTGATCTCGGCACCTCAAACACGTATCCTCCGTTCTTGGCCGTCCCGCGGTTCATCTGCCAGCGGCCTAACCTGTGCTCCTTGCCTGCGGCGACGACGACGCAGAGGCCGTCCTTGGCCTTCTCTCCCCGCTCGAAAATAGCAATGTCGTTGACGATGCCCCTGATCAGGAACTCGTCTTCTTGAGCGGGCTCCTTCTCCATGTCGACGTCAGCGTCAGCGGACGCCTCCTTGGCGCCGCTGAGGACACCGAGCGGTTCCAGTTTCCTCTTGTCGTCGCTGAGCTTCCACACGCGGATGTAGCCGTCCCAGCTGCCGCTCAGGACAATGTCGGAGTAGGGGATCGTCCTCAACGCCGTGATCCACCTGGGCTGCGGCGGGGGCACGATGTCGTCGCTGGGTGCCTTCTCCGCCGAAGCCTCGGTGGGCAGCAGAGGCTTCTCCAGGCCGTGGGCCATGGGAATCATGTGCATGGGCTTCTTCTTCGTGACGCTCCAGAGGGAAAGGGCGCCGCTGTCGCTGCCCGTGACGAAGAGCTCGTCGTCGAGCATGGCGACGCGCTCCATGCTGCCCTCGTGGGCGATGGAGCGGGGATCGACGTCCTTGAGGGGTTTCTTCCTGTCGACGCCGCTGCCGCCACCGCGGAAGACGAGCTGCGACTCCTCGACGACCTTCCACAGGCGAGCTGTGCGGTCACGGGCGCCAACGCTGACGCAGCGCTCCTGGGCGAGGGCGTCAATGTCGACGACCTGGTCCTGGTGGCCGAAGAGGGTCTCGACGTAGGCGAGCTCGTCGAGCGACCAGACCTTGACGGTGCGGTCGCGGGAGCAGCTGTAGAGCTGGTTTGTGCCGCGGCGGAAGGCGAGGCCGGTGACGGCGTCGCGGTGGTGGGTGAAAACGCGGATGGGCTTGAGGGTCTCGGCGTTGTAGACGATGAGGCGCTTGTCCTCGCCGCCGGTGACGAGGAACTTGCCGTCCGATGACACGGCGACGCAGAGGATGCGCTCACTGTGCCTCTGGGAAGACTTGTTCTTGGGGTTGTCGTTGCCCTTGACCCATTGCTCGAGCTGGGGTTTCCTCCGGGGCGGCGGCGGGGGCTTCTTCGACTTTGACTTCTTCTTCTTTGTTTGGGGGAACTGGTCCTTGGGAAGATCTTGTATCCTCCACTTGTGCAGGTACATGTCCTTGGTCGTGGTGTATGCGTAGGGGGCGCTGACGGCGACGGATGTGAAGGTCTCGGCGTTGTTCTTGAAGTAGCAGTGCGTCGCCTTGTCGAAGGCGAGGTCGGATGCCAATTGGCGGTAGACTTTTCCCTTGGCCTCCGCGACGTCCTCCATCAACCGCTCTGCGATCAGGTCCCGGTCAATGTCTTCGGCATTGAAGCCCACCTCGTCGACCTGCTGCCTGACATTGTCGAGATACCTCTCCGCCAACCTCAAACGGCGTTCCGCCGCCGTCTCGCCCTCGCCCTCGGAGCCGGAGCCCTCCTCCTCTTTGTCTGACACGCTCACAATGCTCTCGTCATCGCTACCGGAAATCGACTCGTCGTCATCCTCGACCGCCTTCTTGCCGGCGGGGGCAGCAGCCTTGGACTTGGAGGCTGCACCTTTGGCACCTCCTCGCGGGGCGGCTCGGCCGGGGCCCTTGGAGGCTGCAATTCGCTTCTTGGGTGCGTCTGAAGCTTCGGGCCTCTTCCGCTTCTTGTTCGCCCCGGGGATGGTGAAAAACGAGGACATGGTGGCACGGCTGGGCGGATTTTCTCGTCGCTGCGTGCTGGGGCTGTTCTGGCTTTCAAAGTGACCCGCCGTCTGTCTCTCACGAACTTTTTGGAGGGACTGAAAAAAAAAGTTCAGCAGGCCTGCAGCGGGTGGGTCTCGGGGACGGTCTGGGTGGGGCACACTCCGGTTGCTCCATTCGCGCCAAAAGAGGACTTGGTTGTGGGTGTGCCCAGTCGCTCTGGCGGTGAAGGGCGGCAGAAATGGCAAGGGCGGCCAGGCTGTAGCTTTGCGCGCGTCAGGTCGGGGGGAGCTTGACTAGGTGGACCGGGACCTCCAGTGCTGCGAGAGGCTGATGTACCCAAGACGCAACAACGCCTATACCGACAACAACACATAGCTTCCATCTACGACAACAACAGCCAAAATGTGAGCATCTGTGGTGATCCTGATGATGGCGGGGGCTAACAACGTCGCAGGGAGGTACTTCTCGGAATCACGGGCAAGGACTTCACCATCATCGCCGCCTCCAAGGCCGCGATGCGAGGCGCAACCGTCCTCAAGACGTCCGACGACAAGACGAGGCAGCTGAACAAGCACACGTTGATGGCATTCTCAGGAGAGGCTGGTGATACAGGTATGTGCTCATCAATGTGGCGGCCTGCGTGGATGAACCTCCTGGCTGACGTCGTGGCCAGTACAATTCGCCGAATACATCCAAGCAAACGCCCAGCTCTACTCGATGCGAAACGAGACGGACCTCTCTCCCTCCGCCATCTCCCACTTCATCCGTGGTGAGCTCGCCTCTAGCCTGCGCTCCCGAAAGCCCTACAACGTCAACCTCCTGCTCGGCGGTGTCGACCCCATCACCCTCAAGCCCGCCCTGTACTGGATGGACTACCTCGCGTCGATGGCCGCCGTGCCGTACGCCGCCCACGGTTACGCACAGTATGTTTGAGCCCCCGAGATGATCAGAAGTGCAGCCAATCGCTAACCTCACCCTTAGATACTACTGCCTCTCCATCCTCGACAAGCACCACCACCCCGACATCACCCTCGGCCAGGGCATCAAGATCCTGAACATGTGCACGGACGAGCTGAAGAGGCGGATGCCCATCGACTTCAAGGGCATGCTGGTCAAGGCGATCACCAAGGACGGCGTGATCGACATAGAGTTCGACGACGACAAGGTGGTGAAGAGCGCCTAAGGTGCTGTGACAGCGTCGCGGCGTGCGGAGGCGGAAAGGGCCGTCAGGGATGGCATGTACTACTAGACTCAGTCGGTAAATGATACAGGCGTCGATTTGCCATGACATGGCTTGCTTGCAGTCGGGCTGTTTTGATGTGGCGATCGTCTCGTCTCGTAGCACTTCGCTCTGGGATTCGCATTCCCGGGGATAAGACGTCGTATTTGTGGTTCAGTGGCGTTGGGGAAGCACGACGACATCTTCTGTTGAGCTGCCACAGTTCCCGCTCCCGTCAACGAACGTACTACATCTGCCTGCGGCGTTTCCGTTTGACCCAGTATGCAAACATTGTCTGAGGGGAAGGGAAAAGGGTTCCAATACCATCCCCGATTTGTTCCAGATTCTGCCTGTCAATGGTGTATTTATTCGAGTGCCCTCGGTTACAGTCAGATTTATCTCCGGCGCTGGCTTATCCAGCTTTGAGTCGGCATTTGTTGCTCGCCTGTTAGTTGAGAGTGACCGCCAGACGTGGACGCCGAGATATGTTCGGCCAACCGGCATTGTAGACATGGCTTAGACAGATCCTCGACTTAATAGCCCTTCCGGTCGCTTTTCATGCAGATGAACGATACATCGAAGGTCAATAACTTGATCAAACACGGCCGCTTGGGCTCTTGTTCGCCTTGTTGTCCTGGAAGAATGGAGCTTATCGGCAATTTCGTGGAAATCAAACGTGATCATCCTAGCTTCCTCTGGGAGCAGGGCATGTAAAATGGATGTATGGAAATGATGATGAATTCACAGCATCATCTGCTAGCCGTCGCAGACTCGAGTCTGGTCTCCGGCTTGTTTTTACGCAGTACATAAATTTACATTAGCACACATAGGGCCTCGTACTCTTCAATTTCGTCCCTCTTTTGTATGGGAAGGAGGTTGTGATTAACACGTGTGGTGCTTGGCCACATGTCGCTACCGTGAGCCTCGCGAGGGTCGAATTGTCAGCAAGGGAGTAAGACAAGGGTAAGTCACCTTGCTTGCCCGTGGAGGTACAACCCGTACCAAGGATACTGGAACTTCATCCCAGGTATAATGCATCTGAAATGCCCCAGGTCTTAAGGTTGTTGGCGACACATGTCTGCACTATGCAAAGGGACTGTGGGCACTGGACGATCTCTCTGCACAGGGGAATATTGCGCAGAGGCACTGGGTATGACGAAGGACATCAGGGGAAACGACCAGATAGAGTAGAGAGAAGTGGAAGCAGAACCACCACCAGAATAAGGTGACAGCTACATCAACGTGTCAGTCGGCCACGCCTTCGTCTTCGAGGAGGCCTTTCCATTTTCACCACTCAAATGCCCCAAGGACGCTACATGTCCTTGTATCACCCCATCTCCTGATCTGACTGTCAACCATCCAGGCAAGTGGTGTCACTCGGAGTCGTCACCAGACCCGCATGCTTGGTACCTACGCAACCACCCGCGACAGGACCTGTCGGCAGGCACCTGACAAGCACGACACGACAGCAGGCTCGACAGCCATCCGGTTTCTCCGTTACCAACGGCAAGTCAGTCAGCCATGTCGGTTATTTGCCCCTTTCTAGCGCACTTTCTTTCAGCCCTCCAAGCGCCCTCTTCCCGTCCTTCTAGACGGAGTCTGTCGGGCCAACCTGACCTAGGGTATCGGACTAAAGATGGAAGCGTTGGCGGAGGAGGGTTATGTCATCGGTTGACTGAGTCGCGGAGACACGTCGTCGTAGGGGGCCTGGCCCAGTTTTCCCTCGAAACAGCGAGCACATGCATTTGGGTGGCCAAAGTGGTGCAGGTGCTGGGGCGGGCTGGCCACTCACAGCACAGGCATTCCGTGTGCCGGGGCCCGTGCACAATCGCTCTCACCGCGTAGGCCGCCGCAAGGCCACCCACAGGGTACGGCGCGGTCGCCCCTGCCCCAGCACTTTCCACCCGGCAGGAGTAGGAGCGCACCTGCCTCCCACTCCCTCCCTCAGCAAGCAGCCAGCAGCCAGCAGCCAGCAACCATCAGCTAGGGCGTCACAGCGCCCCTAAATTTCTGCGGGTCGCAGGGGTCTGGTTAGGCACCTTCCGACAGTCCTCAAACCGATTTTTTTTTCTGTTGCCTCCCTCCAGCTGGCGATTCTTCTCTTTTCTACCTTCCCTCCCACAACCACCTCCCTCCCACAATTCCTCCCCTCCTTCAACCACCAAAAAGGGACTCGTTTCCTTCATCCTCCATTTGCGAATCAACGACTCCGCATCGTCATCTTTGTCTTTTGTTTTCCTTTTTTCTTCGGGAAACACAAGATACTGACGTCCTAGCCTAATCAGTGCCCGAGCGACGAGCACCTGCTTAGACGACACCAACTACTCCGAGAGACTTCAGAAGACATCCGCCGTCTTCTTTCTTCCCTCGTCATCCATCGTTCGCCTTTTGGTTCGACTGTCATTCCACGGCCGGTCTTTCCCTCTCAGTACGACATCTCTCTTTAGGAACCCAACGTTCTTTTCGAGAGTACACACGAGCATCCTCGACCCTGTCTTCGAGAACATCTATTCCATCCCGACGATAAACAATCAACCAACGAACCTTGTTCATCATGGCTGATCAGCTCAACATCAACGGCCTCAACATCGGCTCCACCCAGGAGGCTACTGCTCGCTCCTCCTACATCCCCCCTCATATGCGAGGCAAGATGGGCCAGGCTCCTCCTTCCGGACCTCCTGCCGGCCCTGCTCCCGGCGCCGGCGGCCCTCCCCCCAACATCAACGGCGGCCTCAACAACAGTGCCTGGGCTGGGTGAGTACTCCATCCACACCCGTGAACGAGAAGACAATGACTGACCCTTATACAGCAACAACGGCACCTACGGCGGTGGTCGTGGCGGCGGTGACTGGCCCGCCATGGGCGGCCCCGGTGGCCCTGGTGGCCCCCCCGCTCCTGCTGCGGCTGCTGGTGGTCCCCCTCCCCACGCTTACGGCGGTGGACGCGGCGGTGGCCGTGGCGGTTGGAACGGCGGCGGTGGTGACCGCGCCTACGCTGGTGGTGGCTACGGCGGTAATGCCGGCGGCGCCCCTGCCCACACCCGCGGCTCTGGCGATGGCCAGTGGCGCGATGGCAAGCACATTGCCGGTCCCGCCAACCCCCGCGTTGAGCGCGAGCTCTTCGGAACCCCCGACGACCCTTCCAAGCAGCACACCGGTATCAACTTCGAGAAGTACGACGACATTCCCGTTGAGGCGTCCGGCCACGACGTCCCCGAGCCTGTCCTCTCCTTCACCAACCCCCCCCTTGACGACCACCTCATCACCAACATCGGTCTTGCCCACTACAAGGTCCCCACTCCCGTCCAGAAGTACTCCATTCCCATCGT
Organism: Verticillium albo-atrum; assembly: GCA_002851705.1. Lineage (NCBI taxonomy): Eukaryota > Fungi > Ascomycota > Sordariomycetes > Glomerellales > Plectosphaerellaceae > Verticillium > Verticillium albo-atrum. Next base: position 1,747,384 of record NMXJ01000009.1, read on the forward strand.
CATGGGTGGCCGTGACTTGATGGCTTGTGCCCAGACTGGTTCCGGCAAGACTGGCGGTTTCCTCTTCCCCATCCTCTCCCAGGCTTTCATCAACGGTCCTTCTGCTGTCCCCGCCAACGCCGCCGGCGGCAGCTTCGGCCGTCAGCGCAAGGCCTACCCTACCTCGCTCATTCTCGCCCCCACTCGTGAGCTTGTCTCGCAGATCTACGAGGAGTCTCGCAAGTTCGCCTACCGTTCGTGGGTCCGCCCTTGCGTCGTCTACGGTGGTGCCGACATTGGTTCCCAGCTTCGCCAGATCGAGCGCGGCTGCGATCTTCTGGTTGCCACCCCCGGTCGTCTTGTCGACTTGATCGAGCGCGGTCGCATCTCCCTGCAGAACATTAAGTACCTTGTGCTTGATGAGGCTGATCGCATGCTTGACATGGGTTTCGAGCCCCAGATCCGTCGCATCGTCGAGGGTGAGGACATGCCCGGTGTTCAGGACCGCCAGACGCTCATGTTCTCCGCCACCTTCCCCCGCGACATCCAGATGCTCGCCCGTGACTTCCTCAAGGACTACGTCTTCCTCTCGGTCGGTCGTGTTGGTTCCACTTCGGAGAACATTACCCAGAAGGTCGAGTACGTCGAAGATGTCGACAAGCGCTCTGTCCTTCTCGACATTCTTCACACCCACGGTGCTGGTCTCACCCTGATTTTCGTCGAGACTAAGCGCATGGCCGACTCGCTCTCCGACTTCCTCATCAACCAGAGCTTCCCCGCCACCTCCATTCACGGAGACCGCACCCAGCGCGAGCGTGAGCGCGCCCTGGAGTTCTTCCGCAACGGTCGTTGCCCCATTCTCGTTGCCACTGCCGTTGCTGCTCGTGGTCTCGATATCCCCAACGTCACCCACGTTGTCAACTACGACCTCCCCACCGACATTGACGACTACGTCCACCGTATCGGTCGTACCGGTCGTGCCGGCAACACTGGTCACTCCACCGCCTTCTTCAACCGCGGTAACCGTGGTGTTGTCCGTGACCTCCTTGAGCTGCTCAAGGAGGCCAACCAGGAGGTTCCCCAGTTCCTCGAGACCATTGCCCGCGAGTCCTCCTTTGGTGGCGGTGGCCGCGGTAGGTCCGGCGGTGGCCGCGGTCGTGGCACCGGCGCCAACCGCGATTTCCGCAAGTTCGGTGGCGGTGGCGGCGGCGGCTTCAACGGTGGTGGTGGCGGCTTCGGCGGCCCCCCCAGCGGTGGCTACAGCGGCGGTGGTGGTGCTGGCTTCGGCGGCCCTCCCCCCAACCCCAGCTACGGTGGTGGCGGCGGCGGCGGCTACAGCGGTGGCTACGGCGGTGGCGGCGGTGGTGGCGGCAGCTACGGCAACCCTGGCAGCGGTGCCGGCGGCCAGTCCTGGTGGTAAACCCACCCAGACCATCTGCTTGTCCAGCGGTCTGAGGCAGCGTTTCGCCTCTCAAGACCGCTTGTCCGCTTCTGGGCTGCTTTTTCTTCTGCTCCGGCACTGGTTCGACTTTTCCTCATTTTTTCCTTTTGACGCATTTCAACGCGACTGCATTTCAGCACGGCAGCATGACCCACATCCGCGAGACGGTAGCCTCTCATTGCGATGAGAGGCTGAACAGGGCGTCAGGACATGAACGACTTCCATCGATAGAGCGTTTGTTTTCGCTGGTCCCCCAACCGATGATACCCTTTAGACCGCAGGGGGAAACCTTCAGGAGAGGCAGAGCACACGGCAGACGAGAGACGCGCAGGGCTAGCGCGTCCTGATCTACGGCCTTCACCAACATCACAAAGTGGATGGTGGTATGACGGCCACGGAGATCATGCATGTGTCTGCTCTCTCTACCCAGTTTTCCCGACAGGCATTTCTCGCCTTTCGACGGAGGATAGAGGGCTCATGCATCTTGCCGTGCATCATAGACAAAAGTGGATTTCTCGGTTCTCGGTTTTCGGTTCTCTGGTCGATAATATCCTCTGTGAGGCAGGGTGTTGCCTTTAGAGGGCGACAACGGCATCATGAACGGACTGGCAACTACGGAACAGTTGACAGAGCGTTTTTCGAGAGCACAGACGACGGCCTTCCCATCCGAGGATGGGGCTTTCGCGGAAGGGATACCAAAAGTTCTTGTTCTTCAGAAACCAGCGGCTCATTTGGAACGAGCACTAGTCTTCCGACTCTCGCGTGCGATAGCGAGGAGTCGAGAGGCTGCAGGTCTTTGGTCATTGCGCAACCTCGGGGCGGAATCCGAGGGCGCGACGCGGACCAGACCATGGATTCCGGAGATGGACAGCTAGTCTGAACTGAGAAGTCCTCAATAAAAACACTTGCTGATTACCTGCTTGTCCAACCATCTAAAATGTTGAATGTCGTGACTTACCCGCAAAGTGACTCCAAGCCTCGGACCAGAACACATGAGACGCTATGTTGGCAATGTATTTTGTACAGCTTTCATTATGATTGATGCCTCACAAATTTCTGAGACTCCCATCGTACTGGCTGTTTGCCTCTCGGCATCGGAATAGTTGGATTTCCGTTATCAACATCACAGTTCTAACCTGTATCGAGCTGGATCTATGCGGAAAGGCGATGCGTTGGAACCGGAGCGGCATTTTCTTCTGGCCTATACATGTTTAATCCATCCATGGACAGCCAGGGGCAGTAGATGAAGGGGCTAAAATGGTAGTAAAGATGCACTCTCAGCCTTGATGTGCTTCTCTTCTGGAGTCGTGCATGCCAGTCACAAAAGTGGGCCCATTGGTGACACGCGTCTATTGGCGCAAAAGGCGAAGCACTAGCTCGGTGAGCCGGTGAGTGCCTCCAACGAGACTTGGCCCTTGCGATGGGCGCAACTTGGGGTCAGGTACCGTAGTAGGTCGTGACCTCTAAAAATACTTCGCAGCTTGCTTCCAGCCTGTTCGCCAGTCACCTCTTCGTCAGCCGGGCGCACCTCCTCCTAGGTGCCTTCCCTCCATACATCGCACCTCTCCTTCCCATCTCGCGTGCAAAACGTGTACCAGCAATCAGACGCCATCAGAATCGCCAAGCTACTCGCGTCGACACCCCGTCAATCGACCTCCCTGCGCGCGACTCCGTCGCTGTCCAGCATCGTCACTCGCCACGTTGAGCTCCTCGCGCATCAGCCATCGCGATATTTTATCAACCAATCCATCCCCGCCGCCACGATACTTCAGTGCTGCATCAAATCGGAAATTATTTACGACGGGATAATCAACCCTCCCCGCCCACACGATGGTGTCTCGATCACCCGCAAGTTCAGCCGTTGCTGGTCCTGCGTCCGACGTGGAGGCACCCAGCTCGCCTCTGCAGCGTGACGAGGGCAAATCGTTCTTGTCGCAAGCCATGACCGAAGACGAAGACACGCGCATGATGGATATGACCCCCGAGCCGACAGAAAAGCAAGGCCGAGGCAAGGGAAAATCCCAGAACAAGGACAAAGACGGCGGCACGGTGGGCAAGATTCGGCATCTGAAGAAGGACGACGGCGAGCCGCTGTGGCGAAAGGACATTCAACACGACTTTCTGAAAGCCGTCTTCGATGACACGACCCCCGCGTTTACCAATTCATACGAGCCCGGACGCGAGAACCAGAACTTCGCCGACCTCTACATCGACACCATGTCGAGGAGTAGCAAGACCAGCAAGGTCCTCCGCGACAAACTGCTTAGCGACCGTGATGCTGCGAAGGGCATGGCTATGGTGTGTCTACTGGTCAACATTGGAAGGATGAACACGACACTCAACTGTAAGTCTTCGAGGTTCGCGTTGCCATGGAACTTGCTGACAGCCGGTACGCAGTTTTCCCCGAGATGCGAGCTCAGCTTCGTACCTACCACGCCATTCCTTCGCTGCAAGCCCAACAAGACCCGCACGCGTACAAGCAACTTCAGGACGCACCTCGACTGAAATCCATCCTGAAGGGCGGAGCCGAGGATCGTCAGGAGCCTGGGAGCCTTAACAAGATCAAGGCTCGCGACTGCCCACGAACGAACCCGGTGAACCTTCTTTTCGTCATCTGCAACGCTGCTCTCAAGGTGGCAGAGCTGCACTTCCCGCCGGGGCAAGAATTCCACGACCTCGTTATGAAGACCAACTTCTCCAGCAAGTCCCGGGCCAAGGCCTTCTTGTGGATCATGTGGTTCTACCTGGAATCCGACTTTACTGAAGAAGGCTGCGACGAGAACCCTTTTGGCCGCGGAGTGGATTACGGTGTCGACGTTGCCAACCAGGGCGTGCCTCGCCTAGAAGAAATGTCGGCGGATGAGGAAGCCCGAGAAAACATTGACACGCCTAAGGAGGTGGAATTCGGCCTCGAGAGGCAGAAGACACGTGCCAAAATTCTTGAGGCCGACCAGCAGTTCCTCGACAGTCAGAATAAACGCGGCTCACGGGCATCTCGCGTGATAGCGGAGGAAGGGCCGGCGATTCTGCCAAGGATCCGGCCGTCGCGCAACGAGTCGGACATGGATAGCACTCGGTCGACTCCGCCGCCAAAGATGCTAAGCAACATAGGGGCTAAGAGCTCGGGACGACGAGGCGCGGCACTCAAGTACCAAATCTTTGAGGCGTCGTCGCCCGGAGGCCCCGCGACGGAAGGCATCATCGCCAGAAAGCCACGACCGCCGACAGCGCACCAGCTGGCAGTGGAGCGCAACCGCAGCCAGCGCGTGGAACATATCCTTGATCAAGGGCTACGCAAGGAGCATCGCCGATCACGGAAGCTTCGTAAGGCGGAAGGTCATCTCCTGCGAGCCATGCGACGCATCAAGCAGATGGAAGATCCGCTCGAAGACAGCGATGTGGAAGACGAGGTGCGTCGTGAGCTGTCAGCAGGCGGTTCGATGCGGGACGCCGGCCAGTTTCGTCACCGGGGCATGGCAGGTCTCGCGCCGCTCAAGTCGGAAGCAGATGACTTTGGAGAGGAGTCGGCAGCGATTGCTGCCGCTCTTCGGCGGGCCAACCGTCGCCTGGTGCGGTGGGCGCAGTACAAAGGCACCGGCAAGGGCGTGATCGCGCCGGTCAAGAAGCGCAAGCTGACAAACGGAGTCGATGAGCACGAGGGAGATGGAGATGTTGGCGACGAGACCCTTCTGGCAGATGATACGGTTCACGACATCGAGCGGGCCAACGGGCACACCAATGGCGACGTAACCATGGCAGATGATGGCGACGAGGCAGACGACCTAGAAGACGCGGACAGGACAGCCTTGGGGGGCAACAGCGGCGGAGAGGAGGAGGAGCTGGACGACATGGAAAGGTCTCTGCTGGGTATGGCGCCTGGCGATGAAGACGATTCGTCCGACTCGGATTAAGGAACGGGACGGGCAGAGCATGTGAAGCTGTGTGTACCGTAACACCTGTATTATACGACTCGACGAACAAGATGGACTGGGCACTGTGGGGTGTTCAGCGAGAAGACAGCGTCGCAAAGGGGTGGCGCATCATTCTGTACAAAGTTATTGGGTGGGGGAGATTCCATCCCGACTGGCGTTACTACACTTGCGTAGATTGTATGTCACTTTATTACTTCAGTCCAGGAATGTCATCGGTGACCAAGATGTTAAAGCGGGGGGATGGAAGATGGTGTGGCTGGTGCGCGTGTGGCTGTGAAGAGGTCGGATAGAGGCCGAAGGGCCAACGCATGCGCTCGGGACCGAATCGGCAATGGTTCGTAATCGGACAAACGCAGGTGGGCGGAGGGTGTATGAATCATGACCTAGGCACATTGGCCTCACCTCACCTTGCCTCACTTGGCCTGGAATTCTTGTCCAGGACCCAGGCAGCCGCTGTTCGTCAGGCTGTCCCTTTTTTTCTTTCTGTCAGATGCCTTGCCTTACACAAACAACCCTCGGCCAGCTTTACCAATCAGTCATGGGAGGCAGGCTTCCAGGCTACGGTAGTGACGAACCTTTTTATCGATCCTCACTGGGTTCTGGTTAGGACCGTGGAGTTTGCGGAGGTAAGGCAAGGAAAGTCGGAGGTCGTTGAGGCCGATGTGTGGGTCACTCAGGCGCTAGCGCACAGCATAGCGCCTGATTATCAATTGGCAGGCTCGGGCTTGGTTCCTTTGGAGGTGCGAGGTGCGAGGTGCGCGGTGTAGTGCATGGGAGGTCGCCCCTGCCCGTTCTGCTCTTTTACATCAGCGCGCTGACACGCACGGCGCCGACGCGGCACGCTCTTTCCGGGGGCAAGAGCAACCCGAGCAGTTCTGGGCGGCCAGGCAAACGAGTGCGACGCAGGGCAGGTGAGTCTGGTCAGGTCCCTGTCCTGGCGTGGATCCAATATACATAGAGGACCGGTGACCCTACCTCACCTCTCTCCTTCATTTATTCCACTGATGACATCCATGACACTTTCACTGCGTTTTGACTATTTCACCATTTTCGTTTGAAGGACCAAGACATCCCTTTGTTCCATCCCCTGCTGTCCTGATCTATACCTACTACGCCCGAATCTTCTAGACTATCATACAACAACCTCCACTATTGTGTTTGTGCTCGACTTCGGATTCTTAGTGTCACCGCTTCTCCATGGCATGACAACTCGAGGTTTCATCCTTTCTCACGCCCATTTGCCTCGATCTTTCAGACACCCAACGAGGTAATTCTGCTCAGGCTTGAAACTAAGGGCCAGTCTTCACCTTGCAACTCTGTCTTAGTACGCGCATAGACACACACTTGACTGAGTGTCAGGAAAAGTCTACCGCTGGACAATGCCAGAACCAGCCGATAAGGAAGAAGCCAAGGCTCCCGATCCTCTTGCTGCCGCCGTTCAACCCAACGACACCAGTGAGCCTGCTACAGGCTCGGCCATCCTCGTTGATGAGAATGACGAAAAGATTGAGGCGAGGAAAAGTCTGAGTGATGACGATGAGAAGACTGCAGCAGCCAAGCTCAAGCGAACCAAAAGCTACGCCACCGATGCGAGTGCCACCACCACCGCTTCCAGACCACCACCGCCCGAGAAGAAGCCGTGGTACAAGACGCCAAATCCATTGCGTTGGGGATCGATACCACCTGTGCCCCAGGAACGTGGCGAGTCTAAAGAGTATCATGCAGGCTTCTTCAGCCTCTTGATCTTCCAATGGATGGGGCCCTTGATGAGTGTAAGCCCTACACCCCTGATTTTGAGAAAGCACGCAATCAAGATCTCATGCTGACCACCTCTTTCTAGGCCGGCTACAAACGCCAATTGGAGCATAATGATCTCTGGCACGTCAACCCTGACCGCTCAGCAGAGAAGATGTCCCTGAAACTCAAGGCGTCCTTCGACAAGCGTGTTAAGAGGGGGGATAAATACCCCCTGCTCTGGGCCATGCATGAGACTTTTGTCTTTGAGTTCTGGCTCGGTGGTATTCTCCAGGTCATGTCGACGGTCTTTCAGGTCATGTCTCCCTTTACACTTCGCTTCCTCATCCAGTTCGCCGACGACGCCTGGGTTGCCGCTCGCAGCAATTCGCCACCTCCCCCCATCGGACACGGCATTGGCCTCGTACTCGCTGTGACATTCATGCAGGTCTTCCAGAGTATGGGCACGAACCATTTCATCTACCGCGGTATGATGGTCGGAGGTCAAGCGAGGGCTGTGCTGATCAGCGTCATCTTTGAAAAGTCCATGTCCATCTCCGGCAGAGCCAAGGCCGGTGGACTGTTGATCGCTGACAGTGCTGAGCCGAAAACTGGCGAGGGGCAGAATGTTCAAGAAAAGAAGACGACAAAGAAAGAGAAGAAGAACAAGAAGGGCAGTGGCACAGAGCCTCTTAAGGGGCCAGGCATCTCAGGGGACGGCACCGGCTGGGGTAACGGACGCATTGTCAACTTGATGAGCGTTGATACGTACCGCATCGACCAAGCCTCGGCCCTCTTCCACATGATCTGGACAGCCCCCATATCCATCCTCATCACTCTAGCTGTGCTAGTCGTCAATCTGGGTTACAGCGCACTTGCTGGTTTCGCCCTCCTCATCGTTGGTATCCCACTCCTGACTAGGGCGATCAGGAGTCTCTTCAGGCGGCGCAAGGCCATCAACAAGATCACCGATCAGAGAGTAAGCCTGACTCAAGAAGTCTTGTCTTCGGTCCGTTTCGTCAAGTACTTCGGCTGGGAGACGGCGTTTCTCGACCGTCTCAAGGAGATTCGCAAGCGCGAGATTCACAGCATTCAGATCCTCCTCGCGATCCGAAATGCGATCAACGCTGTGAGCATGTCGCTGCCAATCTTCGCCTCGATGCTGGCGTTCATCACCTACTCTCTGACAAACAACAATATGAACCCCGCTGAGATCTTCTCGTCTTTGGCTCTGTTCAACGGCTTGAGAATGCCTCTGAACCTGTTGCCCTTGGTCCTTGGGCAGGTTGTTGATGCTTGGTCTTCCGTCAAACGCATCCAAGAGTTTCTGCTCGCCGAAGAGCAGGAAGAGGACGTTTTGCACAAGCCTGACGGTGAACATGCTCTCGAGATGCATGCCGCCAATTTTACCTGGGAGAGAACGCCGACACAGGACTCTGACAAGACTGCCGATGCCACCAAAGCCACCACGAGCGCCGAGAAGCCCAAGCCGAATAGTGAGACTGAGAAGTCTGGACAGCGACCTCTTTCAGCCAGCAACAGTTCTGGTGGCAGTACACTGATTGAAGAGGAGCGAGAGCCGTTCAAGCTGCAGGGTTTGGATTTCCAGATCAACCGCCACGAGCTGATTGCCGTCATTGGAACGGTAGGCAGCGGCAAGAGCTCGCTTCTTGCTGCTCTGGCAGGCGATATGAGGAAGACATCAGGTGAAGTAGTTCTGGGAGCGTCGAGGGCATTCTGCCCCCAGTACGCCTGGATCCAGAATGCCACCGTCCGGGAGAACATCTTATTTGGAAAGGACATGGACCGGGAATGGTACAAGGAAGTCATCGATGCGTAAGTTTCTAAGTCTCTGTTTGCTCGTGTATTCTGCAAAGCTGACCATATCCGAAGATGCGCTCTTCGTCCCGATCTTGACATGCTACCGAACGGCGACAAAACGGAGATTGGCGAGCGAGGCATCACCATATCTGGCGGCCAGAAACAGCGCCTCAACATCGCCAGGGCCATCTATTACGACTCGGATATCGTTCTCATGGATGACCCTTTGAGTGCCGTAGACGCCCATGTCGGACGTCACATCTTCGACAACGCCATCCTTGGACTGCTGAAGGACAAGTGCCGTGTCCTGGCCACGCATCAGCTGTGGGTACTGAACCGGGTGGACAGGATCATTTGGATGGAGGGTGGCAAGGTCATGGCAGTGGACACTTTCGACAATTTGATGAAGAACTATGAGAGCTTCCAGCAGCTCATGGAAACAACAGCCGTTGAAGAGACCCCCGACGATGCTCCCCCGCCAACGAACGAGCCGGTAGCTGGAGGCGATGCCAAGAAGAAGAAGGGTGCTGCTCTCATGCAGCAGGAAGAGAAGGCTGTCGCGAGCGTGCCCTGGTCAGTCTACAGCGCATACATCCGCGCTTCGGGGTCGATCTTCAACGCACCACTAGTGATCTTCCTCCTGACGCTGTCGCTGGGCGCCAACCTGATGACTGGTCTTTGGCTCTCCTACTGGACCGGTGACGAATTCGGCATGACAACGGGCGCGTATATCGGCATATATGCTGCGCTAGGTATCCTGCAAGCCTTGCTTATGTTTGGCTTCTCGATCTGCCTTTCGATTTTCGGCACCGCGTCTAGCAGGGTCATGCTCCGTCAAGCCGTGACGAGAGCTCTTCGGGCACCCATGTCCTTTTTTGACACAACACCACTTGGGCGGATTACGAACCGCTTCTCGAGGGATGTGGATGTCATGGACAACACGCTAACGGATGCCATGAGGATGTACTTCCTAACGCTGGGCATGATCATATCCGTCTTTTCGCTCATCATCGCCTTCTTCCACTGGTTTGCTATCGCGCTGGTGCCGCTCACGTTCATGTTCGTTTTTGCGGCCGCCTACTACCGCGCATCAGCTCGGGAGGTTAAGCGTTTCGAGTCGGTGCTGCGTTCGACGGTTTTCGCCAAATTCAGCGAAGGCCTTACTGGTGTGGCTAGTATTCGGGCATACGGCTTGAAGAACCATTTCATCGCAGACATCCGGAATGCCATCGACGAGATGAACGCAGCGTACTACCTAACTTTCTCGAATCAGCGGTGGTTGTCCATGCGGCTCGATCTCATCGGCAACTTGCTCGTCCTGACCGTGGGCATCCTCGTTGTCACGTCACGGTTCAGCGTATCCCCGAGCATCGGAGGTCTCGTTCTCAGCTATATTCTGGGTGTTGTGCAGATGATCCAGTTCACTGTGCGCCAGCTCGCCGAAGTCGAGAACGGTATGAACGCGGTGGAGCGACTGCAGTACTATGGAACGCAGCTGGAAGAAGAGGCACCCCTGCACACGATCGAAGTTCGGCCTTCGTGGCCAGAGAAGGGTGAGATCGTGTTCGACAACGTCGAGATGCGCTATCGCGCCCAGCTACCCCTCGTTCTGCAAGGTCTGTCAATACACGTTGCAGGTGGCGAGCGAGTGGGCATTGTTGGCAGGACAGGAGCAGGCAAGAGCTCGATCATGTCGACACTGTTCCGTCTCGTTGAGTTGTCTGGCGGCCACATCACCATCGACGGGATCGACATCTCTACCGTTGGTCTTCATGACCTCCGCTCCCGCCTCGCCATCATCCCACAGGATCCAACATTGTTCCGCGGTAACGTGCGCTCCAACCTGGACCCCTTCCACGAGCACACGGATCTGGAGCTCTGGTCTGCGCTGCGGCAGGCTGATCTCGTGCCGGCCGACGCCCGGCCAGACGAGCCACGCACCAAGGACTCACCGCGCGTGCACCTTGACATGGTCGTCGAGGAGGACGGGCTCAACTTCTCCCTGGGCCAGCGGCAGCTCATGGCACTGGCGCGTGCGCTCGTGCGTGGCGCGCGCATCATCGTGTGTGACGAGGCCACGAGCTCCGTCGACATGGAGACGGACGACAAGATCCAGAACACCATCGCGACGGGGTTCCGGGGGCGCACGCTGCTGTGCATTGCACATCGGCTGCGGACCATCATCGGGTACGACCGCATCTGCGTCATGGACGCCGGTCGTATCGCAGAGCTGGGCACGCCGCTCGAGTTGTGGCAGAGGGACGGCATCTTCAGGAGCATGTGCGACCGCAGCGGCATTCGTGTCGAGGACATACGAGGCGCGAGCGCTGAGATGGGCACGGCTTGGAAGGCGGGCGGTGAGCCGTCCATGCAGGCCGACGAGGAGGAGGAGAAGGAGAAGGAGAAGAAGGAAGAAAAGCTGTGAGAGACGTCTCGTCTGGCGAGAGACGGGTTCGATATACGAGTGTTTGGGGTTCAGGATACGGGACCGCGGCGAACGCGGCTGCATGTTTGGCTGGGCACGGCGTTCAGGGGGCCCTTGCATTGGGTGCATATTGTCTCAGTCTCGAGTAGAGGCGGTTGGTTCTTAAAAGAAAAAAATAAGCATGAACGTATTGAATCACTATCTCTGGTTGGCGGGGCAGGAGTCCACGGCCGGCCGAGTCAAAAGTTGGAGTGAAGTGTGTGTTCGTGAACCTCGACCGTCTCCTCTTTCTCAAGACGGGTGTAAACACCACCCACCCACTTTTGGAACTGCCACTTTCAATCTCAATCAGTCCGAACAGCCGGGCGTTCCGCCGATGGTACACAGCCGAAGCAGCCGCGCAGCCTGTCAGAAGCGGTGCGACGTCGGACGGCGATCCGGTGCCGTCGCGGGCTGGTGCGTCGTGTCTCGGGTTACGTGCTACGAGGAGGCACCTTCTGGAGCACGCCTCTCGCGCGGCACGGGACGGAGCGGTGAGAGGTGAAAGGTGGAAGGCAGGTGTCGAGACAGGCCATGCCAAATGTGAGATGTCTCCGTGCGATGAGCGGCACGGCTGTGCCCACGGTGACGACATGCAGAATCAGAATCACAGTGATATTTTCGTTCTGAGAGGTGGCTTGATGTCACCCGTAATGGGGGTAGGTGGCAAAATGTAATGAAGGATATCGAAAAGGATTCTATTAGTGGTAGAAGAAAGAATGTACCAAGCCTGGTCCCGTGACGCCGCTCCGTATGCCGTCCTGACAATACCATATACACCAACCCTACATGTGGCCGCGAGGGACCCAACTGAATTAAAATAAGTTCATAGCCAACACCGTCCGAGACAAGTCTCAGAACCGCGGCCCCGGCGAGCGCTGGCGCTGGGGGTTCGGCGGCGGCATGTTGCTAGGGGGGAACGCCTGCGGGTTCTCGTCGAGGAGGTCCTCGAGGTAGGCGCTAGGCGCGCGGCCGCCGTGGGCGGGAGCAGCAAGGTTGAGGGTGCTGGTGCTCATTTCGCGGCGGGCAGTGAACTGAGGCGACTCGGGCGGGGTGTGCTGGGGCACGGCACGGCCGGCGGGAGCACCGAGACCGTTGCCACGCGAGTCGGGGCGTGGGTGTAGGTTGGTCAAGCTGATAGAGTGCTGGTGGGGGTTGTTGTTGCCGGGAGACGAGGAGCCGGCAGCGTAGAAGCCCGAGGGGAGGAAGCGGGAGTCGCGGCTGCTGGCGGTGCCCGCGTTGGCGGCACCTCCGGCAGCGGTGGGCGAGAAGAAGAGGTTGGACTGGCTGGGAGTTCCGGATGGGATGGGACCGCGGTTGGTACGTCGGGTGCCGCGGCCTGCGGCGGCGGCTCCGGCAAGTGAGAGGGAGGAGTTGTGGTCGCTGTACTTGTAGAAATGAGCGGGGGGCGCAGGGAAGGCGGCCTTGTCGTTGGCGCTGTGCTGCTCCATGGCGGCGCGACGAACGGAACGATGGAGCAGGCAGGCGACAATGCCGCGCCAGATGAGAATGCCAAGGCCGAAAGCCCCGAGGATGGCACCGACAGCGATGAAGACGGTGCCCTCGGGGGCCGTAGAGTGTTGCATAAAGGGAGCGTTGATCGTCGGCGGGACAGCGGCTGGGGCGTAGGTAGGAATACCGAGGATGGTCTCGACGGTAGGGAAGGTGGTAATGGCGTCGCCGCCGTCGGTTCCTCCCGTGATGCGGACATCGCCTTCTGTAGTCGCCGTGCCCTGCGTCCGGCTGGTTGACGTGGACGTCGTGGGGGTGGGAGTCGCTTCAGCCGCGGATTCACCACCGCTAATGGTTACATCTTCGTCGGCGGCGGATGGGGTTGGCGTCTCTTCGTCGGCGGCGGCGGTGGTCGCTGTGGTGGCAGCAGCGCCTTCTTCGACAGACGAAGGCTGGTCGGCGGCGCTTTCGTCACTGTTCTGAGCGAACGACGTCGTGGTGAAGAGGGCGAGGACGGCGAGGGCGGATGGGAGGATGGGCGAACGCCGGCTGGCGGCGAAGGGTATGCGCACCATGGTCGGTCGAGCGGGCGAATTGAAAAGGTACGTGTTGGCGATGCGGGTGACGTGGTACAGACTGGCTGTGGGCAGAAGAGGGCGTGGGTGCCGCGAGACTGGTTGGTCTGTCTGTCGCGTGCAGTGGGATGTATGGTGGTTTGAAGTTGGATCCGTTGTGGAGACGGATTGGGATGGGATAGTGATGGAAGAAATGCGCAAAAAGAAGCAACGTAAGAAGAGAAGTGAACGTGGAGCAGAGCTGGCGACAAAGCAATGCTGGGTGTCGTGTCGTGTTGTTGCCGTGGTCGGTTGGGCTGGTCGATGGTCGAATGGGAATGAGAGAGAGGGAAGAGCTGGAGGGCTGAGCAACCTTGGAAGAGAAGAGACCTGGAGTTCTGGATTTGGCGGCGGGCGGCAGGCGGCAGGAGGCAGGCGCAGCGGCGGCGACGACGACAGGGCAGGCAGGTACCACGGACTTTTGCCAGGGCAGGATCAAAGGGCGATGGCGAGGGCGAGGGCGCGGGCGCGGGCGAGGGCGAAAAGGTGGAAAGGGGGTCTCGGGGGTGCCTGCCCGCCCTGCCCAGGATTGTTCACTGTGTGCTAGTGCCTTGCACTGTGTGTCGCACGGGAAAAACGTCTGGAGATCAGCGGGGCGTCAGACCCTGGTACACTGTGTTCGTATTGGCATTGGCGCATCCCATCGTTCCAGTGTCTCCCTGAAAATCGCCCTCGAATGGCCGCCATGCGCCTCCCAGCCCCAACTCGCTATTCGCTACGTTCGCTGCTTGCCCCGATGAGGGACATACACGAGGTCATACAATTACTTTGCATTCTGTGCGATCCTCACTATTGCTCTTTCTCTTCCTCTTCCAGAGAGCCCAAGGGCCTGGGCAGTCTAAAGGCACGAAAAGGAAGAAACGGCAGACGGGGTTCCAATGGCAGATTAAAACAAACGTCCAAGCTGTTAGTGGCTGCAGGGCTCAACGGGTCTAGTGTAGCGGCGTGGCAGCTGTGGGCTGCTGCACCGTAGTTCGTAGCCGCCCGCCCACGCATCGCCCAGATGTCAGCGGCTGGTAGAACTTATGGAGCCCCCGTCACGACCACGAAGGCGCCATCAGTCGCCAGCGGCTGACAGCTGTCAGGCTAAGATCTGATAATGGCTCCACTAAAACTTTTTTACACCCCGCCGTCAACGACTGAACTGAAGGCCATGCCGCCGCTATCAGTCCCTGTCTGAAATCCCATCACATCAGCCTCGCGATCCAGCCTTGCCCGACTTTTTACATTCTCCTCCCCACGACCACCTTCCGCCCATCCCAGACAACATCCACCATGGGCGTCCAGAAGAAGACCCGCAAGTTCGCGGAGGTGCGCTCTCTCCTCTCCCCTTCCCCCCCCGTTCCCCTCTACCCGCCCGACAATCCCACTGACTGCCCGTCTCCAGGTCAAGCGCGTCATCGGCAAGAATGACCCTCGCCGCAAAGAGAACCTCGCCAAAGCCGAAGCCCTCGAGGCCGCCAAGAAGGGCAGGAAACCCGGCGTCGACGGCGAGCTCGTCCGCGAGGTGCCCCAGATGCCCTCGCAGATGTTCTTCGCCGCCAACACGTCTCTCGTGCCCCCCTACAGCGTCCTCGTCGACACCTCCTTCTTCAGCCGTACCGTCCAGATGAAGCTGCCCCTGCTCGAGACCATGATGGACTGCCTCTACGCCACCTGCACCCCCATCGTTACCGACTGCGTCATGGCCGAGCTGTCCAAGCTGGGACCCAAGTTCCGCCTGGCCATGCGCGTTGCGAGGGACGAGAGGTGGGAGAAGGCGAGGTGTACGCACAAGGGTGTATGTTCCCATCCTGCCGGCACCCAACTGTCGAAATGTTGGACTGACACGAGATTTAGATCTACGCCGACGACTGCATTGTGGACAAGGTCCAGAAGGACGTAAGGAACCCCGCTCCATGGCTTCTCCTCTCTAGACCATCCTGCTAATCTTGTCCCAGAGAATCTACATTGTCGCGACACAAGACAAGGGTCTGCAATCCCGCGTCAGGAAAATCCCCGGTGTGCCCATCCTCAAGGTCACGAGAGGAAAGTATCTCATAGAGAGGCTGCCCGGTGCGCCCGATTCGTAAGAAGGAATGATGGGTTTCTGGCGTTCACGGTCTGCAATATCTTATTTTTTCCATCGTATGGCGGCGTTTTTCCCTATCCAAAATTTACAGCATTTTGCACCTGGACCCTGCGACCGACAGCGGAGTTAGCACTTAACCCCGCTGTAACCCTCCTCGTGTGTGCCAACGCGGTGTAGCTGCCTGTTCTGCATCACTCAGCAACAGCCGTGCTTCTCGCATGCTCCATTTTGCCACGATCTTGATGTTGTATGTGCTGTCATCTCAGGCTCGACGTCGCTGAAACGTCCATTATCGCCATTGCCAGGCGACGTAATTTAGAAGCCTAAACTCTAAACTTCGGGCTACCCTGCTTTGGCGAGTACCCCGCGGCTACTCAGCTCAGTCAGCCATCTCTTTCGAATTTACCGAACGTCCTTAAGCTCGCTGTCAAGCATCCCCCGCCGCCCTCTTCCTAG
Organism: Verticillium albo-atrum; assembly: GCA_002851705.1. Lineage (NCBI taxonomy): Eukaryota > Fungi > Ascomycota > Sordariomycetes > Glomerellales > Plectosphaerellaceae > Verticillium > Verticillium albo-atrum. Next base: position 1,763,348 of record NMXJ01000009.1, read on the forward strand.
GGAGCACACCTCATCGTCGCTTGATATCCTGATTCAGGCCTTATACTCCCATACTTGTCGACCTGCAGCAGGCTCGAACACTCACACTGACGTTCCTTCCACTCCAGTCGAGTCCCTGGTCGCGTCCTCCTGGCCCCTCATGGACGGCAGCATTTCCTCCCGGGACTCCGGCGACAAGGACACGGAAATCAGTGGGGCCACGGGTGACAGGTCCGGCGCCGACAACTTCAGCGCCCGGCCCCTCGGCGGCGGCGTCGGCCCCGCCACCAAGCGCTCCCGCGTCCTCCTCTCCTGCGCCACCTGCCGCGCCTCCAAGCTGAAATGCGACCGCTCCAGCCCCTGCGGCCAGTGCATCCGCAAGGGCCGGCCCGAGGCCTGCCAGTACGCGCCCAAGCCGCAGAAGAACAAGCCCACCCAGAGCATGGCTTCGCGGCTCAAGCGCCTCGAGGGCATGGTGCGGAACATGCTCGAGGAGGGCGACGGCGCCGCCGACGCGGCGCAGGTGCTCAGGGAGCCCGCCGCGACCCCGGCGGTCAAGGCGGCCGAGAGCGGCCGCGCGGCTGGGCAGGTGGTTCACGGCGAGAGGGGGTCGACGTACATTGGCGCCACGCACTTCATGGCCATGCTGGAGGATGTGAGTCGCGTTCTCGTGTTCTTCCCTTGGGAGGTCCGTTAGGACGTGCTGACAAGATGGACTGGCAGATCGAGGACCTGAAGAGCTACTTCGACGAAGAGACGGACGTGACAGAAGGTGAAATCACAGAGCAGAGGTCAGATGGCTGGGACGAGTTCGAAGTGCCAGGGCTCCTCATGTTCTCACACAGCGGCCCCGGTTCCCCTCGAGATAGGAAAGAGTTGCTGGGAATTCTGCCTGATCGACAGATTGTCGATCGTCTGGCGATGAGATATTTCGCATCCAAGAGCCCGTCGCAATGTACGTGTTTCGTCGATCCTTGCTACGGCTCTGTCGTCCCCGCGGTCTTCTATCTATGCCTAGTCCTCCTGCTGACCATTGTTACAGACCTGATCCATCGGCCGACTTTCCTCAACCAAGTAAGTTCGGGAGCACACTTCTCTGTAGCCCGCCAGCTGACACCGAGCTTCCCAGTACCGAGAGTTCTGGCATGACCCCTATAGCGTCGACTTGCACTGGCTGGCGCAGCTCTTCATGATACTGTGTCTCGGAACACACTTCTCGACATACATGGCGCCTCACGAACTCACGCGAGACTCGCCCGAGCCTTCGATCGACAAAGTCAAGCGCCTCAGGTCCGCCGCCGCCTGGTGTCTCGTCAAGGGCAAGTACAACCAGCCCACAGAGCAGACCATAGCGCCCTTCATCATGTTCACCGAGGCGGAATTCCTCCTGAACCGCAACTCCCAGATGAACTGCTACTTGATGGCGTCCACCGGCATAAGACTCATGCTCAAGATGGGTTTCCATCGGGACCCGAGCAAACTCGCCCATATCAGCCCTTTCGATGGTGAAATGCGAAGAAGGTCATGGTATTCCGGTATGACGATGGACCTGCTCGTCTCTTTCCACATGGGCTTGCCGGCTATGGTGCACGGCATCGAGAGCGATGTGGAGCTGCCGCGAAACATACCCGATGAAGACTTCGGCCCCGAAAGCATGGAACTGCCGGCTCCTTACCCCATGACAGACTATACGGATCTGACATACACCCTTTGCAAGAACAAACTCATGATATGTTTCGGAAACGTGGCCCGGCTGGCGCACTGTTTGACCACTCCGCCTTACTCAGAGGTGCTGAGGTTCGACATGAAAAACCAAGAAGCCTGGAAAGCCGTTCCGTCTTTCATGATGGTGCGCCCGATGGAAGAGTCAGTTACGGACCCGGCAACGCAGATCATCCAGAGATTCGGCCTTGCCTCCATCTACAACAAGAGTCGATGCGTTCTCCATCGACGATTCTTGGTGGAGCCAGTCGTAAAGAAGGAGCACGACTATTCCCGAACGCAATGCCTGGATGGCGCCGTGACGATACTGCGACACCAGTACCACATCTGGCACATGTGTCAACCGGGTAACATCCTCAACCAGCACGGGTGGTTTGTTTCCTCGTTAGCGGTACACGACTTCCTCCTGCCAGCCATGGTTCTGTTCCTGGTCATTAGCAATGACAGATATCCCCACGAAGACAGCGGCTTTGGCAGCACACCCGTGCCACCAAAGTCAGAATTGGTGAGCCTGTTGCAGCGGGCTCACGGCATTTGGCGTTTCGTTGCCAGAGACCTCCCCGCAGTCAAAAAGACGGCAGACATTGTTGAGACGATGCTGGGCAAGCTTGGATCCCCGCCAGGAATGTCACCTGCGAACAATGAAGTCTTCGATTCGGAACCATCGCCACAAAGGCAGAGCGGCACAACAAATACAAGGTTGACTTCCGCAGCCCTAATGGATCTCTCAATCAAAGGTGCAGTACTGCTGTCCTTCGCCGAGATCGAATACTAGCTCACACAGCGTAGAATCGACTACGGCAATCCCCAATTCGACAGAAATGCCTGCAACCAGCAGCTTTCTGCCTATGGATTTCGCAACCTCCGGTGCTGCGTCGAATGAGTTACCATTCGGCACCGATTGGTCTGTGCAGGGTAACGAGGTGGACTGGGTAAGTGATGTGGTTTGCCATAGATGACTGGTCTGCTAACATGCGCAAGGGGTATTTCGACAATGTCAACATGCTCACAACTCAAGAACAAGTCTCCACGGACCCTGAAGCAGGGGCTTTGCTGTGGTTTGGACCATCGGACACTGACAATGGTGTCGATGGTGCGATGGAGGGCCCGCCGAGCGGGTGGGGATCAAGCAACAGCTTTCCAGGATGACATGCTTTCGGTGCGCCAAAACTCACATCTCTGACGCGGGAGGGACTGGTCGAGAAATCCGCAATATACCAATCAGTCGCTCCTCAGTCGAAGTTGATAAAAGTATGCCAATGGGGGCAGAGCAAGCAAAGAGTCTTCACAGAAGCAACGCGTGTCCAGCTCGTAGATTCAATCCCTCATTAAAACGTCATGCTCGAATGAGGGCCCACGATAGTTCGGATTCATGGAGTCGTCTGACTCCAAGTAATGTCGCTTGCTAGTCTGAGGATCCATCGGCGGTGCTGGTCCCGCCGGAGAGTGGATTGGGTTGGGCAGCGGTCGACCACCTGACGTGAAAAAAAACATCGTGAAGCGAAGAGTGGAGGTGGGGGATGGTGGTTAGACCCAGAGAATGAGGGGTTCGTGGTTCAGAGTGGGCAATATCCACCGGGGAGGCCGACGAAGGTCGAGATGCCACATTGCCCAGCCTTCAGGTCGTAGGAGTCCGTTGAGCCCCTCTTCCCCGCAAAGCCTTTGGCGGGGCGCGGCCTGAACGAACAACTCCCGCGGGCGGGCTCGAACGACCAGAGGAACCAGGGTGGTGGTATCACCAGAGCCTGGGGTGTGTGGTGCTATTGAAGGTTCATGATGTGCTGTCATGGGAAACAGACGACGATTGAATTGGGGGGTTTTGGTAGGTCAGGAAGGTCCGCGGAGATGCTGAAATCGACGGAGAAGAGACGCTGGGCCGGCAGAGGGCTGGTGCCAGGCGGCTCGAAACATGACGGCATTCGAGAGATGAAAGACGTTGGCTTGGTTGGCTGGCGAGTTTGTACGTAATGGAAAGGGGCCAAATATTTGGGTGGGCAAAGGTTGGGTTACACATTGCCAACGCCAACGCTCATCAAATGTGCAGAACGACTTGCGGTGACTGGAGCGTCATGTGGTGGCAGGCAAGTGCTGCAACCTTGTTCAACCGCCCGATGCGCCTCGGGTATTCCTGCTGAAGACGTCCATTCATCGTCACCCGATAAGCCGAATAAAGGAGGTTGTGTCCCGTCCCAGAGCATTGGGCCGCCGGATCCGGGGAAGCATGACAACGGGGGGGTCAGTCAGTCACTTTCTTCAAGAGGCTCCCAACACAAGTCCAGGAGTCGCAGATAAGCTGGCACTTTATGCCGGATGAGATAAGCAACTGGAACAACAAAAGTCACGGTGGGGGGTCGGGTGGCCCCTCCGGACCCAGGACGTTAGTGAGAGGAGTAGAGTTGAGGCCAAGGTACATCGTCTGATGAATGTCATGAGAGGAACCGGTGTTCCATGCAGTCGAGGTATGCAGGCCGACCGGCAAGGTAACAAGGTGGTCCTGGTACGCAGGTGCAGATGCGGAGGTGGGTGCTGGGTGCTGGGTTCCAGGGGATCCGATGGGGGGCGCGTGATGGCTGATGGCGGAAGGCGTTTTTGACGGCAGAGATAGCCAGCCGTGTCTCGCGGATTGGGCCATACGGGGACCAAATGACGATATCCTTGAGGCCCCCCCAGAGTATTGCCGTTTGAAGGAGGTCGCAACATTTCTAGAAATCTAGAAGCCGGAAATGCCAGGCTGCATGATCCGCGTCAGGAAGGATCCCTGACGAGGCAGATCACCAGTGATAAGCTCAAGACCTTGGCAGGCCATGACGAGAGGGATCGCCCGATGCCGCTTGGGTCATTCCAAGTCTCGTTGGGTGTGACGGAAAGACGAACAGACGGAGACGGATGATGCGATGAAAGACAGCGGGGGGGGGGTTGAGCAGGCTCTGCGGGTGCCGCAATTTCGATCAGTGTCCCCATTCTAGTGCTGCTGGCCGAGTCGGGTCTCAGGGCTGATGTTGCGTTGTGAGGCGGCATGTCGGCAGGGTGGGCCAGGGAGGCAGTAGCCCGTAGGCACGCAGCACGCAGCAAGCAGCAAGCAGCAAGGTACCGTGATGGGTCGGCGGAGGACGGGGTCGGTCAGCGTGGGCGTGCCCTGTGGTAGTGGTGGGCTAGTTGGCTGGCTGGCTGGCCGGCCGGGCTGGATTCGTAGATGGTTAGGAGGGCACTTTCATGCTGGGATGGAAGGTGAAAAGATAAGGAAAAATTTTCGAGCCAGCAAAGCCAGCACGACAGCGCGCGACTTGGGTCTACTGGAGATTCGCAACAGACACGGCTCTTGGCCCAGCCAACGACAGCCAACCTCTTACCTAATGTTCCACCCTTGTGGCCGGGCAGGAAGGAGACATTCGACGCAGAGCAAGGGAAGGCACGATGGGCAAGCCAGCAGAGCCAGCACGCCAGTCCACTCATGGAGCCCACGAGCTCTGAGCTTGCCTGTTTGCCATGCGCTCGTGCTTGCGCTTGCCTGCGCTTGCATCATGGCAAGTGCGGGCAGAACAGAACGGGGCCCAGGTAGGACAGGGCGGGCGCCGCGGGCAGGGGCGGCCGGGTAGGACTAGGGACCAATGTGTTAATAACAAGCAGCGAGGATGATTGGGGGGCCGCAATTCGTGATTTAGTCAATGTGTAAAGGCTTTGCAAACCGGAGCCCGTCTGGTCCATCTGGTCCATCTGATCCAGCGAGAAGCCCGGCGGCGGCCACGGCCCCAGGCCCCCGACATTGGGCAAGAGGGATAAAGACCTGGCGGGCCCTTCCGTGACTGCGTGGGATGAGGGGTGATTTCGAGTTGAGGAAACCACGATCATCCAGAGACGGCCGACTTGCTCCTGCTTCTGTTTCTGTTCCTGCTGCTCCTGCTGCTCCTGCTCCTGCTCCTGCTGCTAGCTACTGCTGCTGCTGCTGCTACTACCACTACTGCTCCTGCCGCATATCCTCAGTGCCTCTTGCACCAACGCCCACGTGCTCTTTCCCGCCCCGAGTCGACACCAAGATAAGAGAAAAAGGCAGTTACCACCGCCTTGGAATCATTGCGCCATCATTAGTGACTCGCGCCCCAACTCGCCTCAACCGGATTCAGTTTGATCTGGGCGATTTATTCAACTGCCTGCCACCTTTACCTACCAACCCTCCTTGCGACGGTCATCATCACCGACTCGACAGCAGACAAACGACTCTTCCTGTTTGCTCCTCCATCTACATCACAGCCAGCGCCTGCACCAGCACGCAACGCAACGCAACGTCACAACCACCCGATCACCCTGCAGCTTCCAACTCAGGTCACATCGAACGGCCGACTAGGTGACAGCCACGGTTGACCAATCTTGACCCCGATTGGGCCGTCCTCATCGACACTCGCCTCAGATTCAGATGCAAGTCGACCACAACGCTCAGCACGCCGTCATCTTCGCCAGCATCCCAGCCCGACTTGGCGTCAACCCATTCGACCCCCTCTTCTATCCCGCCGCCTGCCCCTCCGCCTGATTCTATTCAGCCGCCTATTGTTCAGCCCCCGGTTTCCACCGGCCCTACCGACACCGTCACCATCACCACGGTCTGACTGTGGAGTTCCATCATCGCTGCGAATTCACCAGCAACTACATCCCCAGACAACCCTGCTCTGCCACTCTGCCACTCTGCCACTCTCCACCCCCTTATCGCGACCACTCGATCGATTTCCTCCTAGCTCGCATTGACCCCGGATTCCGACTTCTCCTAGGTTTCCTCCCCAAGCCCTCGTCTGGTCTATCGCAATCGTTGCAAAAGCTTGGCCTTGCTAGGATCCTCCCCACCCCCCTTCCCAATTCTGTTCTCCATACCGCCCTTATCACTATCGCTTCGACCTGCCGCTCACCATCCCTCCATCCTATTGCGCGACCCCTCAAGGTTCCGTCCGACACCGACCGCCGCACCGCGCCGCACCCGCAGACCAGACCGATCTACTACTGCTACTGACGGCAATCTGCTGTCCAACCTTGCAACTTCCTGCGCTGCAACCGAACGCCTTGCGCCGTCTCGCTTGCCCCTTGCGTCGCGCTGCATCGGACCGCTATCTCTCCTGTTCCTGCTGGCGATAGCTTAGGGCCTTGTCATAGGTTCGTTTTACGTATCGCTTTCCCAACAACCGGCCCGGGTCCAAGTCGAGATTCCCATGCTCTAAGAGCTAAGAGCAAAGCCCGACCCGTCCTCGGCCGCCGTCCCCTCTGCGGTTCTCCACACCTTGCTGCGCCAGACCCTTTCACTTACACCATCGAATCCGGGGAACAGCGGGGACAACCCTCTTTCTCTCGTCTTTTGCGCAGACGCTTTCCACACAATCCGACTTTCGCGCTTTGCGTGGTTGTTGCAGATTTTCTCATCCTACCCCTCCTCCCTCTGGCCGATACAACGCCTCTCTCTTCCCTCTCCTCTCCCAGTCGCCTAGTCGCAGGAGACTGATCGTCGCCGCGTCTCCGAGCCTCCCATGGTGACCTTCATGCCTTCTCAACTCAGCAGGGTCGGGATTCCCATCCGCCCCGCCACTCACCACATCAACCACCAACGCGACCAGCCCGCCGTTGAACTCAACAAGACACATAAGCACTCGCGCTCCTCCTACTCCGAGTCGTCCCCTCTCGTCTCCCGCAACAACTCTCTCACTTTCCGCCCCCCCAAGCGCTTCATGTCCTCACCCGACAAGACCATTGCCGTCATCAACGCCAGCGGTCGGCAAGCCGCATCCTTCATCCGCGTCGCCACCGCCGTCGGCTACCATGTACGCGCCCAATTGCGTAACCTCGAGGGCGTCGTCGCCACGGAGGTGAACTCAAATCCCAACGTGACCGTTCTCGTCGGCGAGCTCTACACACGACACAAGCCCACACCCGACAACCGCGACGTGACCAAGAATGGCCCCATCACGGGTGTGGGTGTAAACCACGACCTCATCAGCGACCTCTTCCGAGGCACCCAGCTGGCCTTCATCAACACCACCTTCTACGGCGATGAGTTCCAGATTGGCAAGGCGCTTGCCGATGCCGCCAAGAGGGCCGGTATCCAGCACTACATCTACTCCTCCATGCCGGACCACTCCGCATACAACTCTGAGTGGCCCTCGCTGCCTCTGTGGGCCTCGAAGCATCAAGTCGAGGAATACATCCGCAAGATCGAACTCCCAGCAACCTTTGTGTACACGGGCATATACAACAACAACTTCACATCTTTGATGTATCCTCTTTTCTGCATGGAACTCCAGGCAGATGGGTCTTTCCGCTGGGAAGCACCCTTCCACGAAGATGTCAAGCTGCCGTGGATCGATGCCGAGCACGATGTCGGTCCGGCGATTATCCAGATCTTCAAGGATGGCGCGCCCAAGTGGCGTGGCCGCCGTGTCGCCCTCGCCTGGGAGATGCTGACGCCGCGCGAAGCCTGCAAACTCTTCGCCCAGGGCGTCGGTCGTCCCGTCAAGTACGTCCGGGCGCCGATCCACTTGAAGGTCAAGATCCCCACGGGGTACCGTGAACAGCTCGAGGCTCTGGAAAAGCTCTTCGGCCTCGGCCACGATGACCCCAAGAAGCAACCGCCATACTTTGGCGATGCCGAGCTCGACGACAGCTGCCCGGAACAGTCCATGGCGCTCTGGGAGGGACCCAGGGGCCTGGAGGAGTATGCGCGGGAGGTGTTCCCGCTGGAGGAGCAGGCTAATGGCCTGACATGGATGCTAGAGGAGGACGAGGTACATGACGAATCGATTCATGGCCATACAGTCTCTCAAGAAAGAGTCCAGGAAGAGGAAGAGGAGGAAGACGAAGATGAAGATGAGGGACTCACAATGAGGGGCCTGAAGCGAGACGAAGAGCAGTGGCTCGCATGATGGATTTCCGTCGATGTCGACGCTCTGATGCCAGGGCCATTCATTGGCCACCAGGAGAAACACCAAACTCACCTGGACCTAGATACGTTCGGCGGATACCCGTATATTTTCTTTTCGTGGTCGAAGACGGCGGCGTCGTGGCGTCGTGGTATCGTGACGTGGAGCGAGGGGTTTACGACGTGGATGAACTCGGGAGGCATTGGAACGCCGGTGCGACGATGGCGTGCGTTTGCATAGCGGCTGCAGCGGATTGACTCGACGCATATTATGAGCAAGCATAATAGTCGGTTCGACATGTCGATTCCAGATCTGGCGTGGCGTTTTGGGCATGGAAAACAAAAACAGGTGGATACGTACACCGCGGCTCGGGGAATTTTGGTGTTTGCGTTTGGGAAAGAGAAACTTTAGCATGGGGAAACTGATACGGCCACGCGGGAAGCGGGCATTGAAATATATATCTCTCATGATGTGAGCATGTTGCTTCTGGCAGTGGATCCTTGATGTGATGTGCGGTCCCGGGGTTCGCAATGCTGTGCACGACAATGACGCAGGCCAGGTCAGGTCAGGTCGGGTCATAGGTGTAGGAAGGAGAAAAGGAGGACGGCGATCGGCGACTGGCGTGTGAAGCTGAATATATACCAAGAGCTTGCTCTGCGAGACGGGCCTGGACTTATGGACTGGAGGTGCAGGGCGACGGACCTACCAACGGACCCTGCCACGCCTGCCACGCTGCACGGCCGGCGGCGGGCGTGGGGGGGCGGCGTGGGAGACGAGACGGGTCGCCGCCGTGAGCAAGGCCTGGCTGGCCTGGCCTGGCCTGGCCAGTGGTGAGGGAGTAGATAACGACGGGGGGTGGGAAGGGGCGCGCGCTGCGATCGTTATCTGGATTCGTTCGGGATAAGGGATTAGGGGTGAACCTTCGCGGTCAAGGTCTCCGCATGAGGCAGACTGGTCTTGTTCCTCTTTCCTCTGGGGGTATATTTCCTGTTTTTCTGGTCTCCCTATTGCCTATTTCGATGATTGAGCCCGGGGGACAGACGGTCATGTCCGGGTAACCCCCCCTGGTGTATATGCCGTGATGGGGGTCCTACGTTTCCGCCATGATCATCGTTTGAGGCCCTGTACATCTACAGCTGCCGGAGGAATACTTAACCGGGAAGAAGCTTATCGTGGAGGTCTTGCGTAGCTCTAGTCCAGCCACGGCTCGCCGTTTCTGGGGCTGGCTCTTCATCGACACGATTCAGGGGGGCATGAGGCGTGTGTTCATCACGGCAACATGGCATGACAGATGTGCAGGATAAGGCGGTTCCAATCGGAGGAAGGTTGGGTATTCTTGTATACGCAGGACAATTCTATGTAGGGCAAGACACAATAAAAACAGCAGGGAATGCATATCATGATCACGTCTCGAGCTTGCGTTTTCGGCCACTCCATCGCATGGATAGCAACTCCGTGACGTTTGGAGGCATGCTCGACTTGATATAGGCCGAGGCCGGCATGCGGCTGTCGTTCTTGGCGTCCACGTCTGCGCCGTTCATCACGAGGAACCGCACGATGCTGGCATACTGCTCGTGGTTCTCGTCTCTCTTGGGCATCAGCGCGATGAGGAGCGGCGTCGTACCCTTGGTGCGCTTGCTGGGACCGTCGCCTCGCGCCTCGAGGTTCGCGCCGCCCTTGACGAGCAGCTTCACGACCGACAGCCAGCCGTTCCACGCCGCGATCCACAACGGCGAACCGTGGTGCTCGGCGTCTGTCGCCTCTATGTCTGCGCCGTGGGCGAGGAGGTGGCGGACCGACTCAGCGCGGCCTGCTTGCGCTGCGAACCAGAGAGGCGTCGGGCAGATGCCATCCGGGCGGCAGTCCACCTCAGCACCGTGCTCGAGCAAGACCCTGACTATCTCGTTGGGGCCCTGGCAGGCTGCGAATCCGAGGGCCGTCATGAGGCCGATCGTGGACGACGCGTCAGCCGGCTCGTTCACGCGAGCACCGGCCTCGACGAGGAGACGAACCACGCTTACATGTCCCTTGGTGAGCGCCGCAAAGAGGACCGTCCGTTTATTCACGGGACTCTTCGCCTCGACGTTGGCGCCCTTCTCAAGCAGCATACCCACCACCTCGGCGTGGCCGTGGTCCGCAGCCTCCCACAGCGCGGTGCAACCTGTCGCGTTGACGACCTCGAGCTGGGCCTCGCCCGGGGAGGTTTCGCTGCCAGGCTCACGCAGGTGAGCGCCGTGCTCTATAAGAAGACGAACTATTTCCGTGTCGCCGTTATTGGCGGCCATAGAGAGCGCCGTGCGCCCCCAGTAGCCTACGACCCGGGGGTTCGCCCCCATGCCCAGTAGCATGCGGGCCATCTCAAAACGCTGTTGGCCCACGGCCTCCCAGAGCGCCGAGCCATCGACAAGATCCGAGAGCTCCTCGTCATAGGGCGGAGAGGTGCTAACCGCGGCAAGCAGGCGGACCATGTCTACGTGCCCGTTCATCGCCGCCATGAAGAAAGCGGTGCGCTGCTGGCCGAGGTGTTTCGCTCGCGGATTCGCTCCCTTATCGAGCAGGATGCGGACTACCTCCATGTGACCGTGACTCGCGGCCTCCCACAGCGCCGTGCAGCCTCTCTTGTTATGAGACTCGATTAGGGCCCCGGCATCCATGAGGGTCGTTAGAATCTCCACATCATTCTTCTCTGCTGCAATGGTGAGAGGGGGGAAAGGTGACTCCGTGACTGCCCAGGGGTCGAGCCCGCGGTCTGCGAGAAGCAGCTTGACAATATCATGGCTGCCTTCTTGCACCGCCCGCTCCAGCGCCGTCAGCGACTCCTCGTCTCGCGCGCTCCGTACAAGGCCCTCCTGCTCGCAGAGCAACTGGATCAGAGCCGTGTGGCGGGCCCTCACAGCTTCGTGAAGCAGCGGCCGCCCGCAGTACGTCTGGTTCACGTCGACGCCCTTACTGGCGAGTAGCAAGCTCGCGACCGACAAGGCACCTTTGCTTTCGGCGAGGTAATGAAGCGGCGGACCTCCGTTGAGAGTGGCCGTGGCCGTGTCGATGCAGCCGTCGGACACGAGTCGGGATGCTAGGTTATCGCTACGACACTGCAGTGACCATGAAAAGAGCTCCTCCGGGAGTCGACCCAGGTAGAGCCGGAGCTCGTCGAGAGTCCAGAAAGGGAAGCGAAAAGAGTCCTCCAGGACGGTCCCGAACACCAGAAACGAGACCGTATCGCGCAGCGTGGTACTCAGGGGCAGATCGTACCGCGGCAGCAGGGCGTCGTTCTCTGCTGCATCGGATGAGATGCCCAGCAGGGCGTAGACCTGGTCGCGCTCGTCCGTGGCCTTGCTGTCGCAGAACATCTGGAGCAGCGTCTTGAGGTCGCGGCCGCGTTCCTGCCACTTCTCTGCTCGCAGCGGGCCTGGCATGGCCTCCAGCAGCGCCTGCGGACGGGATCCTGCGTCAATGCTCATGAGGGACGGCATCAGCGCGAACGCCCTCGCCGCGACGGACTGCCACCCGCAGACGACGACGGCCCGCCTCGCGCTCCACGCCTCTTGGATGACCCAGACGCGCTCGAACCAGGCCCTTGCCAGTAGGCCCTTCAGGGCCTGGCGCCGTATGTCGTAGAACGGCGCCGTGACGCCCCCGGTTTCCTTGAGGATAGCCGACCAGTGCACCGTCCACGCTTCGATAGAGGTCCGTCGTGGGTCCCGGCCGCCACGCCTGTCGAGCTGGCCGATCATGTCAAACAGTATCTCGATCTCTTGGCTGCCGGGGCCGAGCCAAATGACAACGTTCTTGGCGTTCTCATAGATGAGCTTCATCTGGCCGACCTGGTGGTTCCGCTCCAGGTGGTGGCCCTGGTCGATGCAGATGGCATCCACCCAGAGGACCCTATCCTCGGCATCTGACCGTAGGCAGTGCAGGGCATTGTAGAGGTTGCTCGTGACGTGCAACGTTCTATCGTTGATGGTGATGGGCACCCGGTCGGCGGCGTCACCCCACGTGTATGACAGGGCCTCATAAGGCACGCCCTCTTCGGCGCGGGGAAAGGCCTCGAAAAGCTGGCATCGGATCGGGTCTGTGTGGTAACCTTTGGATAGGAGCAGCAGGCGTATGGCATCCGTGGAGAGGTCGATGCGGTCGTACGAGAACTCAGACATTTCTTGTTGAGTTGCTGATCATCGATGTGTATTGCGGAGGGCACTTCGAAAGCTGCCATGTCGTGTCCCATCAGTGATCCTTGTCATAAGCCCCGCCAGAAGATACCTTGTTTCCCAATCTGACATCCACTCCGCCTTCATGAGCCTCCCATTCTCGCCGCACACTCAAGAAACGACCTTTCAGAGAGGCACCTACCGGTCGATGGAGCTCCCACGTCGCTGTGCACGCTGCTGTGGCAGTAAAGTCGAGCAGGCGACAGACATGCTTAGTCGTGAATGAGTTGATGCCCACGATCCAGTCGTAGCAACCCTCTGGCTTAACCATGTTCCTCCTAATTCCTCCTAGAGTTCGGATCGGTAATTGAAGTCAGGGACGACAACGGACCATAATGGTGGTACCGAGTAACGCTGCGATGGATTGACTCTTATCGAGGGGATGCATAACCAAGCTTCTCTCCTCGAATACTGGGTCGAGCGTCACTCGAGATATCAAATCTTCAAACGACATCAAACACGAACCAAGTCTTGAGCTCGACGCCTCGCGCCTCAGCCTCCGTCCAACCTCGCCTCTGACGTCTGCGCTTCACCAGCATGAGCCGCAGATATACAAGAAGGAGGAGACAGAGCCCCAGACCCTCGCACACCGCGCCGACCACAAAGTTCTCGTTGTCGAGGAGCACTGGTATGGAGAGGACGGCGAGCAGGAACCCAAAAGGTAAGAAGACGGCGGCGATGCGGATTTCGTCGTCGAGCAGGCCGGGGTCTCCTTCGTAGATGGGTCGTAAACATGTCGGCAGGTGTAGCCAGTCTTCGACGGCGCGACCCCAGGCGATGACCTTGTCCCGGTTCTTAACGATGCGTTCTTCGATGACGGCAAAGTATAGGGAGATGAAGATCCGGTGGATGATCTCAAGGCAACAGCCTGCGCAACAGCCTGCGCACTCGTCTGACATGATTGTGTGAGGATATGTATGTGCTCCGCAGGATGAGGCGGGATGGCCAAAGTAGGAAGGCCAGGTTGTTATACATGGTTTATTCAAGGTTCGGAGATACTGGGCCCTGTGTGAAGTTCTCTACCTGGATGGAAAGCTTTGCGTACGATGTTGATTGCCGAGAAATCAAACCCAGAGTCTACTTCATGGTAGGGAGGAAACAGATCTTCGAACCCGGATGGTTGCCTGCCCCGGACCGTTCCTGTCCTGGATGGTTCCTACCCTGGGTGGTTCTTGCTGTTGCTCCGCATCGTACACTGCCGAGACATGGGACCACGAGTCCAGCATCACAATTGCTGGGTCATAGTACGAACACCCCTGGTATACGGTCATCTGCGCAAGCAATCAACCGGAGGCCAGCCGACGTCCCTGGGCTGGCACCTTACAACACCAAACCTGCGGCGTCAACCGGACCTGATCAATGCCCGTCAAGCCATCTCCAAGTGAGACGTACACCTCAATCATGACTGACCACCCAGGATAGCAACATAGAAGATCCAAATCATATCAAATAAAGTCCATTAACTCCGCAGTGCTATGCCAGTCGGCCGTTCCAGGCCGTTCCACCCCATGCCATGATGCCGATGCCCATCCATGCTGCCCTTTTCCCAACCTGCCATTACCACCCATGCCTTCCGTGTCATATTAACCCCATGCTGAATGCGTCATATCATCATGCCCTCCGTGTCGCTTGTCCACTTATGGGTTCCTTGGTGAGTCGCTTAGATCCGTTTTGATCTCCTCGTCATCCTGCGGCGGCGTCGTCCTTCCCGCCGCAGCATCTTCCGCCCTTGACTGCTCCCTCATCTTCTTCAACCTCTCTTCTCCCAGCAAGGATCTCACACGCTCGATGCGGCCCACGGCGCCCTCAAGCCGATCAAGCCTTCGCTTCTTGTCTGCCTCCCTCTGCTCGAGCGTCTCGACGCGCTCCTCGAGGCGGGCCCTCGCGCGCCGCTCCGTGGCCACCATCTCGTTGGCCTGCTCGAACAGCGACACGGATAGCTCCTCGACTTCCTGAGACGTCGTGCTCAGGCGGGACTCGGCGGCGCGGCGGAGGTGCTGTTCGTGGTGGAGGGCAGAGAGGAGATCAGCATGCGCGTTCAGCGGGTGCGCCGGTCCCTCGTCCTCGAGCGGCTCGTCGTCCGGCGCCGGCGTCCTCGTCAAAGTCGGTGTCGAGGGAATCGACGTCGGTCGGAGGTTCGGCGTCGACTTGCGCGACAGCAGAGCAGACAGGCGGTTGGCGACGCCGGCCGTGGGCAGGAAGGACGACCTGCTTGGCGACGGGAGAGGTTGCTGGGGTGGTGACTGCTGTGGTTGTGGCTGCGCATCGACCTGTTTGCGGAGGCTCGCGAGCTCGTCTTCGTAGTCGGCCCAGCGGTCGACGGCGGCGGTGGCTTTGTGGTTCAGGAGGCGGACCTGAGCCTCGAGGTCGGCGATGCGGGCTTGGGCCTCGAGGAGAGAGGCGGCAGCTTCCTGGATGTAGGCGCTGTCTCGCTCTTGGGAGCGAGTGAACTCCTTGGTCGCGTGCTCGAGGGGCGGTGGGAGAACGAGGCCGCATCCAGGACAGCTGTGTGTGGCGGGGAGCGGCGGGGACGGGGGTTCTGTCGATAATGATAACGTCGCCGGGATGGGCGGCGAGGTCGCTGTTGTGGTCATGGTGAGGGTCGCACTCATGGTGTGCGTGTGACGTGGTGGTCGGCTTCGAGAGATCCAGGAGGCGGTCTGGGAAGGCGCCTAGACTTGTCGTGACCGCAGAGACGAGGACGACGGGAGGCGGTGATGGAGAGTCAGGCTGGCGGAGTTGATGATCTCTCCTACGGATACGGATACTGGGTAGGATGTCGCGTGGGGGTGAGGGGGGACGGCGGGCATCTTATTCTTTTGTTCTCTAGTCTACCTGACTGGTGGCACGGTAGCACGGTGGCACGGTAGCATGTAGGACGATGGCTGGGCTGAACAGGAATAGGACCTAATAGTCGGGCTGGGCTTTTTGGTTTGGGCCGGGCTGAGGTGTGTTTGGTGGCGGGGGGGGCATCGTTCTAACGTCGTGCAAGGCGAAGTCCCTGGTCATTTCTCACATGGGCAACTGCGCCCCTTTGCGGTACGGAGATCAATTGGGACTGGGCGGGAAGGACGAATGGACGAATGGGGGATTTCCAATGACATGGGGCAGGAAGGGGGGACCATGGCCTGGAAGGAAGCATGGATCATCGTAGTGCATCCTTTAGGGGCCCCCACATTCCCGGTCGTCACTGCACTTTTTTGACGACAGGCGCCAACAGTGGACAGCAGTGAACCAGCCCAAGTCAGGGGGCACCTGTTATGAAAGCGCGGGACGCCCATATATTGGGCGCCGGCATATCGTGCCATGTGATTGCAAGATTGCTTTTGCAAAGTCTTTCGTATTTACATTTTCATTTTCATTTTTGTTTTGGTTTGGGTTGCTCGGGCCAGCTCAGACCGTAGCAAGCCTGGCAGCGCAAAACTTGGGCACCATCTCTCTCAAACGGGCCCAGGCTCATAGATCCAGTCAATTAAGACCAGCCTCCTCTCGCCCCCCCTTCTCCCCCATCACTGACGTGGTATCCGATTTTCGTCAATGCCCCTCGAATGACCGGCTTCCTCACCCACCGCCAATGCAAGGTGGTTCATTGATCGTGCTCTCAACCGTGCCCGTGCCCTGCCCCATGCTTCCATTGCCGCAACCTGTCATGCCGTCCCGGCGCCCATGCTCATGCTGCCGTGTTTCAGACACACAAGACAACCAGGGCACATGCCTCCGTCATGCTTGTCCGGTAAGGCCGACTTTCCGCCAGCCCAAGCTTCTCTCTCTCTCTCTCCAGGGTATCGAATCGAATGGCAACGTCGTCCATTGGCAGGCAAGCAGGCAGGCTGGCGCAGACGGCTTCCTCCCGGCGCAGTCCGGCGTCGATCGTCCAAGCTGCCACCGGTACCATCATGCAGACACACACAGCCCTCAGTTCGGCTTCGCAACCTTGCGCAGCTCGCCCACCCCCGTCTCCGGGTCCCGGTACTCCTTCCAGCTCACAGGCACCATGTCGTTGCCCGCCTCGCTCGTCGCCATGATGACACCCAGCTCGTTGCTTGCCGTCGACAGGTAGTAATTCGCCTGATCACCCAGCGAGATCTACCACCCAGTTAGCATCCTTCACTTGACATCTCGCCGCGTACCAGAGGAAAAGTAGGAGGGAAAAGAAAAAAGAAAAACTCACCACCTGCGCCCGTACGATATCACCCGGCTTGAACGCCTCGTGAATCTTAATCTTGTCCTTCTCCGTCGCCCGCACGTCCTGCGACCGAATCACACCCTGCCACTCCGTCTGCAGCACCGTATCGCCCACCTGCTGGATCGACACGATCGCCTGTCGCGGCATCAGACGCAGCACCCGGCACAGCACGACGTTGCTGACGTCCGGCAGCGCCTCACGCTTCTTGAGGCCGTGGCTCGACACCGAGATGGTCGCCCGGTCCGCTGGCGAGTTGAGCACTCCCGCGATGCGCGTCAGGCGCTTGGCAGGGCCGGCGGCTGAGACGGGCGTGTCGACGGTCACGCGGCCAAGGAGCGAGGAGACGACGTTGCCGTCGTGAATGTGCGTGCCGGCGCCGGAGCGGTAGCGGGAGGCAGGGCCGAGAGCGGTGCCGGGGACGGCCGTCTGGGGGATGGTGTCTGTGGCCATGGTCGTGTCGTTGTTTGATCCGAGGATCCGGGAGGTCCGGATGTGTGAGTGGGTGGCCTCGAATTCGTGTTCGGGTGTAAGGGGGGTGTGCGCGCGTGAGATATGTCGTCGCAGGCTTGTGGTAGGTTGTGATGCTGATGAGTGAGTGGGAAATTTTGACATGGTCTCAGCAAACAGGAATCGCTTCCCGCGGATCGCGTTAGCGCGTCGATAGGCCTGTGGTGCCCCACCACAGGCCGCTGGAACAATCACGTCGAACAGGGCCCTTCGGGTCCTTGGGCAAAGCCGGCGCCATTCTCAGGCCACCGGAGAGCGACGTCCCCGGCGGTGACGGCAGGCAGAATCTGTCATTAGGGGTCCTGCGAAAAACATCCCCCCCAACATTTTGTTGTGATCGACTGTCGGACCGTGAAAGTTCAAAAGGGTTGTCTACGCCGCATCAACCTCCAACCCAATTCCTGGCCAATTGTGCTACCACACTCCTTTGCTTTCGGATTTCTCATTCTTCCTTTCCTTGTTCGAGTCGTTTGCCGCCCAACATGTCTCCCCCACGCAATAACAGCTTCGGCGCCTGGCTCTTCTTCCTGGCCACCCTCCTCGGTGTCCTGACCCCCATCTACGTCGTCCTCGAGAAGAACCTCGAGAGCTTCTACGTCTTTGACCTCGAGCACCTTCACGACCTCCAGGTCCGCGCCATCGCCGAGCACGGCAACAACACGGCCGACATTGTCACCTACATTGTCTCCGAGCTCAACGAGAAGCACCCTGATGTCGTGAACCTGCACGAGGAGTGGGTGTTCAACAACGCCGGCGGCGCTATGGGCGCCATGTACATCATCCACGCCAGTAAGCAGCCCCCTCCGCTTCTCTACTCTTTGCACTCAGCTAACAAGCGCACCAGGCATCACCGAGTACCTCATCATCTTCGGCACCGCCATCGGCACCGAGGGCCACACCGGCCGTCACACCTCCAACGACTACTTCCACATCCTCACCGGCACCCAGCTCGCCTACGCCCCCGGCCCCGGAGTCTACACCCCCGAGGTCTACAACCCCGGCGACGTCCACCACCTCGTCCGCGGCACCGTCAAGCAGTACAGCATGCCCCAGGGCTGCTTCGCCCTCGAGTACGCCCGCGGCTGGATCCCCCCCATGCTGCTCTTCGGATACGCCGACGGCTTCACCAGCACCGTCGACTTCCCCACCCTCTACCACACCACGCGCATCACCGCCAGGGAGATGATCGGCAACCTCCTCCAGGGCAAGTTCTAAGTTCTAGGCTCTGCGAGCGGAGCGCGCCGCGCTTGGGGGTGATGTGGATCTGCATCGCGTGTAGGATATAGACTTGGATCTGATATAATGTTGTAATGCAGTCTCATGCCGTTCCTGGATATGCTGTACGATTTTCTTGTGACTTTATGCCTTGTGACGAAAGACCTTACAACTGCTCAGAACATCTTGAACAACAGACAGATGGCCAAATGGCATACGATCACTCGGCAGCAGATCACCATTCCGGCAGCTCTTGTTCAATTGGTATCATTTCAGCCCGTTTGAGACCCAACCCAAACCGCAGCTAGAGAATCTCATCTAAACGCTTCAAAATCAATGAAGAAGTCCTATCTGGACGCCTCATGCAGCACCTCTCTCTGCCGTCCGACAACGCCCGCCTTGACCGACAGGACGGAATTGGATGGCGACAACCGAAACTCACTAGTCCTTGATGCCGTCCCACTCCGACTCGTCGTCCTTGGTTGTCTCCTTCGCCTTCGCCGGCGCCTTAACCTCAGGTGCTTCCTCAGTCTTGGCCTCCACCGCCTGCTTAGGCTCTGCGGTCACAGGGGCGGGCGTCGGCTTCGGCGCCTCGTCGCCCGAGCTGGAGTTCTTCCTCCGCTTTTCCGGCTGAGCCTCCTCGGGCTGTTCGTCCCGCTGCCTCTTCTTCGACGGCTCGGCGTCCGGCACACGCGGCTTGATCTGGTTCCGGTCGTTCCGGAACGCGTCCTGCTTCTGGGGTCGGTCGGGGTGCTTCTCCTTCCAGTCGGCGAGCAGCTCCTTGACCTGAGGCGCCCACACGGCCTCGCCCTTGGCCAGGTCGTCGTACTCGAGGCAGTTTTGCTTCAGCGCAAAGTCGCCCTGCCTGTCGCGGCTCAGCTCGGCCATCATGGCGGCGGAGCCGACCTTGTTGCCGAGGTCGTGGCAGAAGCTGCGGACGTAGAAGCCTGAGGTGACGGTCATGCGGATGCGCGCGGCCGGCGGGCCCTTGTCGGACCACGGGGCGGTGGAGGGCGGAGGCGGGACGAGGTTGGCCCCCTTTCCTGTGTGGGGAGGCGCCGCGGGGAGCTGGCCCAACGCGCCGGACATTAGCGCGGGGTGCTTCGACGACTTGCGTTTCTTGTGTGGTGGCTTGTCCCTTACGAGCTCGTCTTGCCTCTCCTCAAACTTCTTCTTCTGGTCCTCGTGCTTGGTGACGGCGGCCTCATCCTCGGCCTCTTCTTCGGGCGTGAGCTTGCGCGCGTTGGCCTGGTGCTTCTCCACGCGCCAGACCTGCTCAGCGAGGTTCTTCTCGGCCGCCTCGGCCTCCTCGGTCGGCCAGTGGTGTTCGTGCGTGCCGGGCTCGAACCACTCGAGAAGCTCGAGCTCCTTGACCTCGACGTCGCGCCCGATAATCTCGCGCGGGATGGGCTTGCCCTCGCGGGCGTACTCGTACAGCGGCTTGCCCTCCATCTTTAGAGCGGAGTAAAGGGGTGGGATCTGCTCGAACTTGCCGCGGAAGTTGTCCATCTCCTTCTCGACCATCTCCTTGGTGATGTGGTCGTACGGCCTTCGGGTCAGTATCCTGCCGGTGCGGTCGTAGCTGTCGGTGCCGGCGCCAAACAGGACGACTGTCTCGTACGTCTTGGTGCAGTCGAGAAAACCCTGGAGGGACTTAGTTCCAGAGCCAACGCCGAGAATGAGGACGCCGGTCGCGAGGGGATCAAGGGTGCCTCCATGGCCCATCTTGACGCGGGCACCCTTCTTGTTGATGCCCCGGCGCTTGTACTGAGAACCCGACTCATTCAATCGCTTGCTGATCTCCTGCTGGACAAGGGGCGCGAACAGGGTCGACGGGTTGAAGTGCTGCTGGCAATCGCGGATCACCTGAGCAGAGCTCATACCCAGAGGTTTGTTGATGGCTGCAGCACACAATGTGAGCGAGGATTACTCGACCAGAAACCCCCCTTCTGCAGGGAAGTAGGGGAAGGCCGGCGCGAACGTACCGAAGACGCCTTCGAGAACGGTGTCTTTCGCCATCTTCCAAAGACTCGCCGTCAATCGCATACGCCTCGCAGGTCTAAAATAATATGGGAGCGTTTGGAGGTCGGAGATACAGGCGATTGACGTAGAGGCAGATCACCAAGTGCTTCGTGGAGGTGTTCGCGACAACTTGAGGGTTAGGGAAGATTAGAGCGAGGTCGTAGGGGCAGGACCTTCCCTTCCGAACTTCCTTCCTTTAGCAGCAGCTGCGCATTGGATTTTTTCTGGAGGGGCCTTTTTTTGTTATCTTATCAGGTTTCGTCGCTCGCTCGGGCTCAATGCGGCCGCCGCGGCCCACATTTCCAAGTCCCTGTACGTCCCCGTACCGCTAGCTCTCTCGGCACGTCCCAGCGCTGAACGCCCTTAATGGAATCGCGTCCTGGCGCGTGCCTTAATCCCTACAGCACGACCCCTCTGGCAGCCCACTTGCTGCCGACCTGCTGCTTCCCCAGATTCCCATAGTTCACGGTGACTTTGTCCCAGACGACACGACAGACACCAACCAACACCCCTTTGCTATCGTTACTGCACACCTGCCGCGACAATCACACCTTAGAACTCTCGCAGAAACCCATGCTTTAAAGCTCCGTATCCGACCAGCACGGCACACCATGGGGAGGAAGCGGAGATCATCCAACTCCACCGTCGCAACGGTCGACGAGGACACCATCAAATACGCCAAAGAGACCAGCGTGCTGAAGCTCGCA
Organism: Verticillium albo-atrum; assembly: GCA_002851705.1. Classification (NCBI taxonomy): domain Eukaryota; kingdom Fungi; phylum Ascomycota; class Sordariomycetes; order Glomerellales; family Plectosphaerellaceae; genus Verticillium; species Verticillium albo-atrum. Next base: position 1,784,784 of record NMXJ01000009.1, read on the forward strand.
AAACTCGAGGAGGACAGCTTTGAAGAGACATTTGTGCTTGAGGATGTCACAGTCTACGGCAAGGACGGCCAGATGGCCAATCTCCTGTCCGTCTACTTCGACGGCCCTGTCGTTGTTCGGGGGTTCATCAAGGCTGAGGAGGCCCAGCAAAGCATGTGTATGGCACCTTCCTTCCCGGTTGACTTTGCTTTCATATCTAACATACGTGGATGGCAATAGTCCGCAAACGCACAACCAAGTCTGCACACATCGAGATCGAAGGCTGCGTACGATATTCCGTCGGCATCGGCGAAGGCGACGAGAAGAGCCCATGCGTCTGGGCGGGCGGCAAATGCGGCTGGTTCGAGATCAGGCCTCCTTCCGTCGAGTACACCCCGATCTACAACAAGATGGCCCGGGCTGTCTCGCTCTACTACACCATGCTCGAGGTCCACGATGCGCACAAGACCAACTTCAACTTGAAGAGGGGCAAGAAAAAGGGCAGGCGGCCAAGTGATGAGGAGATCTACCGAAGCCTCGATGTCGATACCATGCTCTTCCAGGTCAGCCAAGCTCTTCCTGATCGCATTTCATCCGCTGACATCCGCACAGTACGCTGTTACCGCCGGCGACGGCTCCTTGTATCATGAGGTCGTTGACGCTTGTGATGAGCACGCTTCATTCCTCATTGCTCACATCTTTGAGGAAGAGAGCTTCGACTGGAGCCATACAACCTTTTTCAAGTGGCTGACTGACAGGCATAAGGATTTGACAGCCAAGGTTAGAGAGATCGAGAAGAAGAAGAAGATGGGCATTCTGAACCCAGCAACGGACGTTCCGACGGCAGTAGAGACCAGCACTGCCGACCCGCCAACCCAGAAAGGCCTTTCCAAGACAGCGCAGAGTAGAGCGACGCGGTCCACAAGCGTTGCCGACGAAGAGGTTGACACTCAGGACTTTGCCTCGAAGCGTGGCTCTCGACGGTCCAAGTCAACAGACAAGACGGTTGCAGCCCCGACTGCGGACGCCATGGACATCGACCCTGTGCCGGAAGTCTCTGAGCCAGCTGGCGGGGATTCGGCTGATCTTGACGTCGACGCCAAAGATGACACTCGCACCACGGGGCAAAGACTCGTCGATGCATTCGAATACATCAGAGAGAACCACACTGTTCCAGCCCATAAGATGACCCTGGCCGGCATGAAATCACAGGTGTACTACAAGTTCAAAATGAAAACTTACGAGGCACCTGCAGAGATCTTCTTCTACTATGCGGCTGACATCATGCCTCTGTTGGACGAGGAGGTTTGGGGAGGTTCTGGACTGTACCGGGCCCTCCAAGAAGCGGCCGAGAACCCACGCATCACGCCTACAGCTTTCAACCCTGACATGATCAACGAGTACACAACTTTGCGAGCCAAGATGACCACCACGGGCACCGCCGCCGATCAGCAGCGGAAACCCATTGGCAAATCTCCGAGTACAAGCCACAATTTCGAGACTCCCCCGCGGAAGAGGGGCCGGCCGTCTGGCAAAATGTCAGGGCTTCGGCCTTCATTCAAGCATATCCTCTCTGATGACGAGTCGGGAGATTCCAGGGCAGTAAAATTGGCAAAGAGGTCCCACATTATGAACGAAGAGGACGAGGACAGTGATTCTGCCGACGAAGAAGAGGACGAAGACCTTCCAGAAGATGCCCCGCCGCCCGTCAAGGTCGTCATCCGCACGGAAGCCCTTCCAGACACAACACCCAAGGGCCCTCACGGTACTTGGGTCTGTGACCAGGAGGATGATTGCGATTTCGTGGAGCGCAACCCGGGAGACAACGATGGCCGCGAGAGGATTCAGCAACACATCAAGGAGGCGCACTATGAGCAACACGATGAGCAACTGGATAACATCATGAGTCTGGCTAAGCTGGAGGGCGGAAAAGGCCATTTGCCCGTTGAGTATGATTCCCGTCACCGACCTCACCCCTTTCTTTCCCCACCCGAGTTCTTAGCGAAACTCTCAAAACTCTTCAAGAGGCCGACAAGGTCTACGAGCGTGCTGCAGAAGCTCGAGTCTTATTTGTCGCTCCATGCCCTTCAATTTTTCTTTCATAACATCACCATGACCCGAAAGAGAACGCAGTTCTAACGTTTATCCAGTCACCTCCTAGAAAAGATCCGCGCCATGGGCGAGAAGACCGCCCAGAGCCAACAGAAGACCATCCACGGCCAGCCTGTTCCACAGCCGATCAAGCGCCGCTTGCTTGTGTAAGCTCGTCTTCCATGCTGCGGTCTACGATTTGCTTTTCGTTTTACTACCCGCTCCGCTGCATCTGAGAGGGATACGATGTAACGATATCTTGTATGAACTATGTTGGCGTTTGGGTACGCATGGGTTGGATGTTATGACACCGCCAACCGGGCTGGAAGTGCATGAAACTCGGGCATTGGGGGGGATGAATCCGAGGCGGTGGGTAGGGAATCGACCACCACATTGTCCAGGCATGAACCAGACAACTTGGGGATCGTGCCCATGCCTTGCAGGAACACAGGAGTACATAGCTCCTTACCAAATACAAAGTGGGAGAAAATCCTGCTTCCACCGTATCATCTGCGCACTACAGTCAGTGCCAATTGCGTGCCTCGTGGGCGTGTGGCTGCAGCAGCATCATCTCCGCCAATTCAGTAGCCATAGCAGATACATCGACTTCCAGAGCAGTTGTCACGGCGAGGTAAGAGGTGCAACCGTTTGGTTAGCTACCTGAGTATCGAGTGATTTGTTCATATTGTCTGCCAGTTTGCCCGCCCGGCCCAGGATTTCGAGCCTACTGTATGATACCCGAAAACCAGATGGAGGCGAGAGACAGCACCCAGCTCGGGGTGCCTCTCGTCAACCCCCTCTGGGCCCGGCGCAGGGCCGGCCCCTCAACACCTAGCCATACCGACGAGGCCACGTCCCACCCATGATGAAGTACAAGTATGTAGTACCGGTTCTTCCGCCCTCAGTGCCTCGCCAGTCCTCACCATCGGCTTGAGCTTGGCGCGTGTCGACCATAAAGCCGCGCCTCGGAAGCTCTGGGCAAGCTTTGGGCGAGAAACTCCCGCCTGATGCCTCCACCAAAGTTATGCCTGCCGCGAACTGTGATGACTTCTATTCTCCAACACTATGCGCGAAGAATTCCTAGACTCGTCGCGCCTCACGGTAGTCTCGGGCGGCCCTCCAAGACTCCTTGTCGTCGGCGGACAGCTCGTTGGCCGGCGATTCTGTGCTTAGCGTTTCCACACCGGCACTGATAGCGTCGAAGAATGCAAGGCTCATTTCGAGGTCCCCGGCGAAGTTGATGGCGTTCGGAACGAAGCTGCTGGGGAACGCAGCCAACCTAGCTTGCCGCACATCCTGCGGGTCGGAAGTGGAAATTTCAGTCAGGAAAGTCTTGACAGCGATGCCCAAAGCAACATCTGGGCTGTGCAGGAAGGGAAGTCTGCGAAAAGTTAGCTTGGGTTTGTGAGCGAGTTCAAGCGATAATTCCACCCACCTCTGCTTCAGTGTCAGGAAGTCGTCCCGATCTCTCTTCGACTGTGCGTGCAGGAACATGGAAGCAACGATGGCTTCGATGAGGTCCCTGTCTGCTTCACGAACGGTTGTGGACAGAGATCGGAAGTACAGGAGGGGCTTGCTGAGTGGCCCTGTGTAACCGTTGGCCTCGTGGCGCAGTTTCAACAGAGACGCGCAACGGCCGATGAGAAGGCTGCTGCCTTCGTCCGTATCAGCGCCATTCTGCGAGTTTCCATTCGCCTCCCCGTAACCGGTGTGTGCGTGCAGGACACCCAGTCGGATCAGTTCAAACGCCATCAAGATGGCCTCATACGCCTCCGGGCCACCAGCTTGGCTTTGGCTCGACCAATCCTTTAGACTCATAATGGCAACAGCCAGGGCGTTACCCCACCCCGTCAGGCCATGCGTACTATCAACATAGCCCCTGAGCTGCAGGAAACGCCAGATGGCGAGCGACGTGATCTCATCAGCAGAATTGATGCCCTTGACGCGCTTCTCCGTGGGGAACGTCTCCTTGACAAAGTCGGGGAAAAGCAGTGACAGCACCTCAAAAGAGATGGAACCGGGTTTCGAGTCCGAAACCTCGCTTTTCTTGAAGCTCGCTTCCTTGATGTCCCACGTAGCCGCGCGCGCTATCGCGGTGGGTTGGCTGCCAGCATGGTTGAGCTTGTGGGAGAACTTATCGTCAAACCACACCTTCAAGGTAACATCCTGGCGCGAGATCCACCGGTTAAGTCGCGGCACCAGGAGTGCGAGGGTCTGCTCACGAATAGGAACGAGCTGGCTGGTGACCAACTTCTTATACTCGTCTGACACAGTGCCATCCAGAGTTGGTGTGACGTAAACCTGGAGGTGGGTGATGCCGCTCAAGACCCGGCCGCCGATCAAGCCAACGTTGAGGTAGTGGTAGAGCTCTGCAGGAAGCTGCAATCCCATGTACTGCAAGTTGTCCTTGGTGAGATGCTCGAAATCGTTGACCTTGACCTCGCCTGTCTCAGCGATGTGGACGAAGTGAAGCACAGCCATTTTAGCACGCCTGTACCTGTCCAACCAAGTAGGATCCTGCTGCTGCAGAACGTCACTAAAGGCTGAGGCAGACTGTGCAACGGACTTATCGGCCGTGCGAAGCATGTTCACCGCATCGTTAATCGTGTGAGGTTGGCGACGCACGTACGATGTGTCTTGGAGGGGCGGGTAGGTGGACAGGAACGAGGTGCCGGTCATGAGGAGCGCGTCATTGAAGGTGGTGTCGGTAACGTTGAGGGAGCGAATGAGACCCTTCTTGTAGATGGCCTTGACCTTCTTGGTCTCCCAGTCTATCGACCGAATGACACCGTCATTGATCGGGTAGAGGAGCAGCTCTTGAGAACCCATGATACCGCCGCACTGGTCAGAGTCGACCATGTCCAGGTATGCGATCTACTCAGGGGTCAGAAAAGCGCACCACGGTGCAACAGCGGGGTAGTGACAAACCTGGGCCGAAGCATTGTACGGAGCAACTAGGAAGTGCAGCTTCCTCTCCTGAAGGATCGACTGCAGCATGGGGTACAGAGTCTGGACTCGGAAGGCACCTGGATACTACAGATCAGTACTGCCGTCCCATACTAACAACAAGGGGTTCGATTTGCATACCACTGTTGACCCCAAACGCAGCCACAGCTTGCTCTGCCTCGCCCTTCGCGTAAAGGTCCCAGGCTTCGTCTGTCTTCTTGTTGGCCGCCTTGCCGCGCTGAACAGCTACGTCATCTTGCCCGTGAAGTGTCTGGCCATCAAAGATGAAGAGCGGAGTGATCTTGTGGGCGTTCCATTGTTCAAGATCTTGGCGGATATGGTAGTCGAGCCCAGTAAGCCCTCCTAGCGCGGACAGGAGCGGTTCGTGGGATGGAGGGGTATCGAGGCAGAGCTGCAGGTAGTAGGTCGCATCGACGGCAATGGCACAGTCTTCGAGGTCGGACACGTTGGCGGTCCTGCGAGAACTGGATCAGCGGAAGGACAGGGGTATTGGGATGGTTGAACGTACACTGCCTGGCCATTGATCCAAGCGTCCTCCACGAGAGCTAAAGTCCAGCTGTCAGCCATTACTCCTCACGTTGGTTGAAAATAGTGCAGTTTGCCCGATTCCTGGTGGCCATGTTGACGCGGATTGTCGGGAATAGCTCGAGATGGCTGCGAATAGGGTGGTCTGGTGGTGGTGCAACCAGGCATGCGAGCCCTCGGCGGCTACAAATGCTTCGGTAGGTGTAGGTATCGAGGATCCGGCGATGACAAGAGCAGCGGATGCGCATCCATCGGTGAATGCTGTGACCTCCCAGCCCACCTGTGGCCCCCGTGGGTAGTGTCGTGAGCAGCAAGCTGTGGGCGAGCGTAGTTCGGCGTGACGCATCGAACCTTGTGGGCATGTGACGACGCAGGCTTGTCGGGACGAAGGACGGGTCGATGGCCGATGGTCGTAAGAGGGGCGCATTGAAGACAGGATGGCAGAGCTGGAACGGGATCGCAAGGGCAGAAGCACTTACAAGGCATCTTGATTCGGATTGCGCAAGCTTGGCGGAGCTTCCCAAGCTCGATCGAAAGGAGTAGGCTCCTGGTAGAGCAGAGCTCAGCAATGTCGCGAGACCTCGTTGGAGATCAACAAAGGGGGGCCGTGGCCAAGGATTCGGCAGCTCAGAAGACTCCCAAAAGAACGTCTGAGCTTGTCATGAACAGAAACGGCCAACCGGTGGGCCAATGACACCAGAAGAAGAGGGTCGTCCTTCGGAGTGGAGGGGGATGAGCCGGCGACGAGGCGACGAGAATTAAGGTGAGGTAGGTATTCGGAGAGAGAAGTTTGGGGCTTGGGCTGGCCTTCCGTCTGGTGAGGTCCAATCCAGTTCGTTCCTGCCAGCCAGCTAGGTACACAGGTACAGAGGTACAGAGGTACTTTACTGTTCGGTTGTGCCTGCTGTGCCTGGAACAAAGGTGCGCGGCACGGTGCGAGTACCGGGGGCGGGCGCTTGACGGGGGAGGAAACCCTTGAATTTCGGGGCGCTAACCGATTGATTGTTAGGGGGGGGGAGGAAGTGCCCGGGCGGGTGTTTTAGCCTGGGGGCAGCTGTGGGCTGTGGCGGTGCTTTTGGGGGTTTCGGCGGCTGAGATCTGGCCAGACAGTCAGACGGCAAGACGACCAGAGCTGAGATGGTCCGTGCGAGAGCCACTTGCCAGCTAGCTACTCCATCATCCGTTCATCGGTCTCTAGAGAAGAGGTCTGCTAGGGGGTCTACGAGCTCCAGGGGGGTGCAACTGTTTTTGATATTTATCACAGCCAGGTGATGTGAGCTGAGTTCAACAATACATGGTATGCAACACTTTGCGTGAAGGATGCAGGTCCAAACAGATATCACGTCGTATGTTGCACATCAACAAGCATGAGGTCGATGTGCAGAAGCTTGATCCACACTCAACAGTGCATTGCATGGAACGGCCCGGGGAGCCAGCGAGTCGTGTCATCCTCGTTGGTCAAGGGGCCTCATTTGAGCTCCGGCCACGGCATCGCGATCTGCCTCATCCGAGGTCTGGGTCACCAAGACGGCCAGCACAATCATTGCTACGTTCGGATAGGATTCGATGCTTTGCCGGAATCCGATGATAGTAGTCATGGAATATGGCAGGATACAAGAAGGGGTGGAATAATGCCCTCCTTGGCAGCAGCAATCGACCCCTCCTTGACATCCCACCTTGGCTTATCGCGATAAGGCTAGTAACCAGTTGACTGCCCACCCTCACTTGATAAACCTTCAACAAAGGAGTCATACCTGAACACTTGAACCATTAACTGGACGTAGAATCAGATCATCAAAATGGCTCCTAACGCAAACATTCCCATCATTGACGTCTCGAAGGCCGCTGACGAGGCCGCTGTGGCCCGCCAGGTTGTCGACGCCGCTGCCGAGCATGGCTTCATCTACATCAAGAACACCGGCGACTTCATAGGCCTTTCCGATATCGATGGCGCATTCAGTCTGGTGAGTTGGGAATCTACGTAACCACGGGTCTCTACTGATCATTTTTCTCTTGAAGTCACGCAAGCTCTTCAAGGCACCAGTCGAGGAAAAGGCGGCATGCTCTATCCAAACCAACAACCGCGGCTGGTCGGGCATGCACTCTGAGACCCTGGACCCTAAGACACAGAAAGTAAGCCACCGTAAGACACTCACAGGCTTCATTCAGACTGACATTTACAGGTTGGAGATTATAAGGAGTGAGTGATATGCTATTCAATTCTTGTCTGAGCCTCTCTAATTTATTTCCTCGCCAGAGCCTTCAATTTTGGTGAATTCGCCGACGGCAAAGCTCAACAACCCCTCCCGGCAACGATTCAGCCCGACGAGCCCCAGGTGAATGCTTTCCGTGAGCAATGCCACTCCCTCTGCCTCCGTCTCCTCTACCTTCTTGGTCTGGGCCTTGATGTCTCACCCCCGGACTTCTTCTCCGCCGCTCACCTGCCCGCCCGCGGCCCTTCCGGCACCATCCTCCGTCTCCTCTACTATCCCGCCACCTCTGCCTCCGACGCCGCTCCCGATGCCGTTCGTGCAGGCGCCCACTCCGACTACGGCTCTCTTACTCTTCTCTTCCGCCTCGCCGGCCAGGCCGGTCTGGAGATTCTCACCCGCGAGAACACCTGGGCCCCGGTCCCCGTCCGTCCCCCGGGCACCGAGGATGACGCCCTCCCGCCCATCCTTGTCAATATTGGCGATCTTCTCAGCTACTGGACGAACGGCCTATTCCGGAGTACCGTCCACCGCGTCGTCTTCTCCGGTGACGCTGCGCCCGTAGAGGGCGAGTCCGACTCGGGCCCGAGGTACTCGATCGCCTTCTTCTGCCACCCCGTCGGCGCGACGGCGCTGGAGGCGGTCCCCAGCGAACGGGTGCGGAACTTTGAGCCCGAGGGGGGCACGCCGAATGCGAACCCTTATGCGGAGAGGAAGGTTATGACGGCGGACGAGCACCTGCACATGCGACTGAAGGCGAGTTACCTCGACCTCTACAAGGAGGAGGAGTCAAAGGCCTAGTCATGTAGCACAGCAAAGCTGGCGAACTCGGGCCCGACATTGAGTCATGTGGCTGAATGTATGAATTGCTCTATCCTGCGCCGGCTAATGGTTGGGTGTTCTGCACGAGCTCATAATTTATGAAAAGTCCTCTATACCAAACCAACCCACCATTTCTTCCACGGGTTAGAATGTGCCGATGTCGGTGCTGAGCCCCTAAATGACTTCTCGTATTGGTTGATATCCTCCAGCACCCGCCAGTCGTACACCTCCACCGACTCGCGACCCCCGTCAGGCAGCCGCAGATCGAGCTGTCGGATCTGTCGAATGACCTCTCGTGTCGCTCTCATGCGTCTGCGCTCAACAAAGCAGACCTTCCGGCGACGGCGAGGCGATGCGTCCGAGATCCCCTGCACAGAGTCCGCAGCACAGCTGGATTGCTCCTTTCGCCAGTCCTCCGGATCCGATGCCCAAGATGTGATACCGTGTATGGGCAATAGATTTTGAGTCACCCAGGACTGGTTTGCGATGCAAGGAGCCAATAGATACTCGCGGTTCTTCATCATACAGCGGCGGCCTGCAAGGTAACAATTCTTTTTCATCGCAGACAGGGTGCTTGAGGCATCCGTTTTAGGTGTGTTTGGTGCCGCAAGGGTCTGAGCCAGAGGGGTGATACTTCTGGTCATAACTGGGAACGATGCGGGCGCGATGTAGATGGGTACCTCGAAGTGCTTCTCTCTCCCTGTGAATAGCTCTGAAAATGACTTTGAGAGTATGGTGCAGACGGGAGAGGAGTTGTTGCTGAGGCTTCCAAGCGGTTGACGTTTCCGCGGAGTAGATCGACATCGTTGCTTCTGAGATGTCTGCGACCTCGCCGGCTGTGAAGATGGAGCTTTGGCTGGTGCTGCGAGCACCTTCGGCCGTTTGCCTCCCTCAGAAGAACCATCGATCTTGACGTGGCTCCTTTTTAAATCACCGGTTGGTGTGGCTTGCCGTCGCAAGTTTGTTGCTTTGTCGTCATCCGTGAGACCGATGGAGGATTCACCAGCAACAGGTGGTGATGGTACCGGGGATGTGGTGCGATCAAGCTGCGAGACGGTATGCAGGGAAGTCGATTGCGAAGCAATGAGATCGGTCTCTGGAGATGCAACGCTTGAAAGTTGGGAAGTTCTGGGTGGGCGGCTTGGAGACGGCGTCATCAGTGATGTTACGGTAGACTGACTGGAGTGATCGACCGGAACTCCCCGAGGGTCAGCGCCTTCGAGAAGACTGATCCAATGCAGCATCTCTTGGCTGTCCTCCATCACAGGCACAGTTCTAGCATCTTCTGCCACGGCCTGAAGTTCTGTGAATGTCATGGTATCCATGAAACCCCGGTCGAAGTGCACCTTTGATACCTGTGGAAAACGGGGGACCCAGAACCCAGTATTTCCTGGCTTCTCAAACGAGAAGCATCTGATATCGAATACGAGTGGCTCTTGAAAGATGATGGTTGGGACTTTGCTGTTGGCAATCCGAGCTGGGATCCTCAGATCAAAAACATCGTTCTTCTCGAAGGGTACTTCGATCGGGTTGCCGTAACCCAGAACGGTCTTCAGCATGGTCGCGTTGATCTCAACAGAATCAATCACTGTGAATCTCGGCTTGGTTTGGAATCGTTGCACATCGTGCTTGTTGCTGAGACATCCGAGGAAGAAGTGCGTCCACTTGAGGCCTGGAATACCGTACTCTTTAGCCTTTGCAGGATCATATCGAGCCCCAACAACAGCGAAGTCTCCCACATCGCCGAAGTTTCCGATGTACTCCTTCTTCAATTTGATTGGGCACCCGGAGAACATCCGTTTCGATTCACTGAAGTCGAAGTATGGGTCGTCTGGCTTCAACACAAGGCCTTCCTCGCGATGCGTGATGGATTCTGCGAAGGCCCTCCGAAGATCTGAAGCTCCTCGGCGCTGGTCAAGGTCGAAGACTTGCCTCTGAACCAGTTGCGCATACCCGGTACGACAAGTGATGAGGCTCCTGAGTTTATTAAACCTCTCGGTTTGTCTAGTACCCAACAAGGATTCGTCATCAATAAGCAATACGTCAAAGTAGACTATCATCAAGTGTTCGTCGGGATCCGGTCTGTGAGATCAGCTAGCCGAACAGTCGCCGGATCGACGATATTGACTTACGCAGAATCTTGCTGAGCACCCAAAAAGACTCCTGATCTTGTGACGTACTTGCGTATTTTGTGGAAAGGGAGTATCTTTCCTTCCTGCAGTTCGTCAGTGGGTTTCGGCGCTTCTGGGCTGCGGATTCTACCTTGTCGTTGTACACCAACAGTTCGCCCTCTAAAATGCACCCTTTGCGAATCTTCGGCATCAAACCTCCAATACCCAGAGAGTCCCGTATGGCTCTGCAAGCTCGTCAGCATCAATTTGGGATCAGGAAAAGGAATCATACTGGTGAACACCAACTCGGTCCTGGGTGCTGTCCTTGCCGCTTTTCGAGAAGATCTGAATGCTTCTGGGGCCCTTACTCAAATCGACGTGGATCTGACAGTACTCGCCGTCCATCTTCTTCTCGCAGCTGACTCGTTTGGGATGCAAATCAAGACAATGCTTGATGCTTCTGCCCTTCAACCACGTTTGACGACCAACCTTGGTTCCGAGCGTTGGTTTGATAAGGTGAACCAGATTCTGCCGTCCAATCCCCAGAGGATTCGATGCCTTCAGGTCTCGCAGGGACGCAAGGGCAACAAAAAAGTTCTCCTGAACCTTGGCGACTACGGGTAGACGAGCGTCGTAGCATCCGTAGACCATGCCGGGATCGAGCGTTGCGGGCAAGACATTTTTGAGGACAATACGAGTCAACCACTTCGCTTCCCTGGCATCAAGGTGGAGGTAAAGTTGCCCGAGATCATCTCTACTTCCGTAACTTGAGGCTGAGTGGAGTTGACGGACAGCCCGAGAACTGAATTTGCACCGGGAGGCAAGCCCACTGAGGAGAGCATCGATGTCCTCAACCGTGACCTTGTTCTGATTGCTCACAGGATTGGGCTGGCACTCGTCAGAAATGGGCAAGTCGAGAGGTGTTTCATAATCTTACAGTCTCCGTGAGAATATTCGCCACACAGTCGGCCAGATCTTCGCTGTTGCCTGGGTTCTCATAACGACGTAGATCTGCAAATCGAGAGCTCCCCAGGCACAAGGCCCGACCGACGATTCTTTGCAGCGAGGGGGCTTGGATTCCATAGACGCGATCGGTTCGAGTATCAGGCAAAAGCGTTGAGAAGAGTGCTGGAGCAGTGTCATGGGAGTTATCGATGGCTCGTCGATGTTTCGTGAACCAGGATCCGACAGTTCTACGGACGGCGGCTCTATCGACCGGCAGCCGATGGTGCTGTGTTTGATCTAGGAGATCACACACATGAGAGAAAGGGAAGGGCATGGTGTTCCGAGACCATGATGCGATTAGAACGAGGTGCAGACGAGAACAAGATTATCAGTTGAGGGAGTCTGATGAAAGCGACAGAGGCCTCCCCCAGGCTTCTGTGGCCGTGACACCTGGTGCCTGGCTGCCTTTGCAGCGGATTCCTTGAATCCTGCCGTGTGGGCCATGAGGCATTCACTCGGAGGGCAAGTGAGGGGCAGGGCTGGACGGCATGATGCACGTGAGATACGTGGCGCGTGTCCCACCCTCAAGTCGCGTCAGGTGGATGGAGCCCCGCGATGCAGCACAACTGCTTTGTGCGCAGCTGGAATGCACAGGCGCGACCGTGACATGTAGTCACGTGAGCTGGAAGCCTTCGGCTTTCGTTCGCTGCGCCAGAGGCTTTGCTGCGGAGAATTAGGCCGGCACATGATTGGGTAGGAGCTATGTCAGGGGAAATTGGGGGAGGAGATCTAGCGGAGCCCGTGGTAGATTCGATTCAATAATCGGTTCACCGCTTGTCGTCAGCTCGACCAGGCATCTGAGCAGGCATCTGATCAGGATACCTGTCCGGACAGTTCACTGACCCCTTCTTCCGTGCCTTCTTACCTTATCTCTGTGTCCTGTCTTGATCGTCCGACCGCAGCACCAAAACCAGCTTCGGCTGAACAAGCTGAACCCCCCCCCCCCCCCCCCCCAACTCGATCAGACATGCAGAGACGACGCAACATACTGGAGCAGACAGAAGCAAGTACCTGCAGATATCACCCTGGAAACCAGGAAACCAGCAGCACCCAACCTGACGTGCATGATCTATTCCAGTCCGTCCACTTGGCCAGCGGACGCAGGCTGGCCCGCTAGGCCCGAAGGAAGCAGACGAACGGCCGGCGCTGGGACGGCACTGGACGGTCGAGGCTGTGGTCCCCCTGGTCCCCTGGCTCCCGCGATGCTTCTCCACGCCTGGCTGATGCAAGCCCCTGAGAAACGGCACAAAGGGGTGGATCGTCGCAACTCAAACATACGAAGCTCCACCGGTTGATGTGGTGAACGACGAGCAAAACAACAGCTGACACCGGCGTTGCTCCCCAGCGACCCAAGCAACGACGACAACTCGGCCGACTTTCTGAGGGAATTGGCAGGATTGGCAATGGAAACCCCCCATCCTGCCCATGCAGCCGTCAGTCCGTCCAGTCACTTGGGCTCGTCTCGTGAGACCTGCAGCAGCATGCATCCATCCGGTCTGTCCGTGTCTGAGTCCACCATCGTGCGTCGTGCGTCCCATCGTATTGTTTAAAGCAAACACCTTGCCCAGATCACGTCCGGTCTGTTTTGTCTGACGAGGGTCTCCCTTTTTTGCTTGACGTATTTTTCTCTTCTGGCCTGTTTGGTAGCACTCATTTCGACCTGTTCAACAACATCAACATTACGCATCAAAGCAAAACCGTTGCCTCTCTCCACTCCTTCCAAGGTTCATCCCAATCAGGCGGGCGCTGCGTCATAGCATCAGGACGGGAAACGAAACATCAAATTGGCATCAATGCTCCCGCCGCCAGCTCTCCCGCCCACGCCCACCTCTTGTCTCTGATCCTCGTCCATAAGGAAAGCTGTGGCCCAGCCCGTCATTTCATCATCCCAAGGCGAGACGACACGCGAGATCACATTCCACCGGCAACCCCATACGTCAGACCCAGGGCCCTCCGCTAGGACCGCCAGCGAGCACACGCAGACCACTGTACCACTGCACCGCTGTACCACTTATTACAGGCAGCTCTCCCCCCCTGTCGGCCCCCTTGCCTCCACTGAAGGGTCGCAATCTCAGTCCCTCCGCCTCACCCAATCACCACCACCAATCGGCCTGGAAGCTCATTCAACCACCCCGTTCTCCCCGTCAAGCCCGCGCCCCTCAGGCCTGGACCCCAACCAAACCCCCCGGCCGCGCCGCACACGCTCTACTCTCACTCAGTCAGGGCATCACTATCCTCGATTGTCATCTCCTCCCCCCGTCCACAATCGCTGCTACTCTACCTTGCCGCCTGCTCACGCTCCAACTCATCATGAGGAGCTTCCTCTCGTTCTCTCCATGACTGCCATCTTCCTCCTGCGCCTCGCTCTCGTCTCGTCCTGCTCCAACACACTCTTTCATGACCATCAGAAGCATCTGAACAACACCAAGGCATTCGTCGCCAGAAGAACGAACCACGCTCACTCCTCCGCTGGGAGACAGCGACACCACAAGAGGTCGCACACCACACGATCTGCCATTCATTTACAGAAGCATCGACGAGCACAGAGCAGAATCGACCCCGCCATTCTTCAGCAGCAGTACAAGAGGCAGCTCGCGCTTGCCCTCGCCCTCGCCGACATGGACGCCTCCAATCAACATCTGCGTCGCCGTTCCTCCGTCGCCGACCGCACCTCCTCTACCCCTATCGCTCCCATGACCGATCTCGACACACATCTCGTGGCATGCACCTCGACGCCCGCCCTCCCTCCAAGGCCAGGCCACCTGACAAGATCAGCATCCGAGCTGTCGCGGCCGAGCACGCCCGACCTCGATGCCGATGCCGAGGCCATGCCGCCGCCGCCTCCTCCTACGGACGACTACTGTGTAGCTCGGTCGTCGCGCTCAACCTCCAACGCGTCACGCAACACTCACCGGCTTTCGCTGACACTCCCCATTGCACTTCCCACCAGTGATCCGTCTCGACCACCGTCCACCGTCCTGTCCTCTTACCCCGCGACGCCGATCGACTCGGCTCTCACCTCCCCCGTCGACGCCAACGACTTCATCATTGCGATAGCAACACAGGAGAGGAAGGTTCTTGAGCTCAGGGAGGAGCTGGGGCGCGCCGAGGAAGAGCTCCTCAAGCTGAAGAAGCATTGGACTGCTCAAGAAGCACACCAGAAGCGAAACCGCGGCCGCAACATCGAGCCGTTACGCCCTCTCGGACCACAGCTCACTGCGGGTACGCCCGAAGAACACCCTGCTGCCAGGCGCAGCGTAGACTTTGACCGGAGGAAAGCGTTCCTCCAGAGCCAGAATACCCCCAAGGAGTATCGCAGGCGCGTCATGCGAGGCGGCCACACCAGGACGTTGTCACTGTTATCCCCAACCAAGACGGATGGTGGTTTCTCAGTGCACGAAGACTCGGATAGTCTGACGTCCCCCGAGATCACGCCCATCGCACAGCCGTTTGTCAACCCGGCGTTGTCAAAACGTGCTTCATGGCAACCACGTTCCTACCACCCCAACCAACAGGGCGTCAAGCAAATAGCCGAGGACTTTAAGTCAGGCCTCTGGAGCTTTGTGGAAGACATTCGCCAGGCCACTGTGGGCGACGAGCCTATCAATGGGCACACCCTTCGACAGAGCGCCCATGACGCACCAACGAGGCGAGAGAGGCCGGCGTCGTACGCCGCCGATCAAGAGACCATCAAGGCATCGAGCTCCATGCGTCCCCGGGCAGCCCTCGACGCGGCCTTTGATGGCCCTGCTGCAGACACACCCTCTCGGTCCTCAACGGCACTGGACCGACCCCTAGCAAAGGCAAAGAGCAAGGCGAAGCACTTCTCCTGGACGCCGCTCACATTTGACTCGATCGATGACAATGACTGGTCAAACTGGGAGTCGCCCGCGGCCTCCTCCGTCAAGTCTACTCGCTGGAGTGGTTCCACAGTCAGCGGCGGCGAAGGAATAGCGTCCATTCCCGAGAAGGCTGATGAGAACGAGACACCACTGTAAGACTGCTCCCCCTCCGAGGCCTGCGCTGCATCACCGTACTAAGATATGTCAATTAGGAAAAAGAAGTCGTCCAGGGCAGCCATGGCGATCGACACCAAGGTGGAGCGCTCCGTGACGCCCATTCTCTCGCCGACCAAGCTCGAGGAAATCCTGCCCAACGTCGTCAACCGTCTGTCTCCCAGCAACATCAAGCGGACAGCCAACATCCTCATGGATGAGTGGGAGAAAAGCCTCACCCCGCCGCCTCGGGAGGGGGAAACCCCGATTGAGTTTAAGGAGAACCGTGCGTGAACATAGTCCTGTTCACTCGTACATCTCCGGCATGTATAAACAGAAGAAAAGAATCACGACGGTACGCATTGGGGATATGGTGCCAAAGTATAAAAGCTGGGCGAGCCCCAGCAACCCACTGGGTTACATCACATATAGGACGGCAGCATTGGGCGCAAGCCCTTCCTGAACATATCGCGTCGAGAACGGACACTTGGACAAACGGGGTCGGTTCAGGGCCGGAGGCAAACGAGCACTTGGGTGGGTAGGGTGTTGGGACTGGCGTGGATCTGTGCTCTTGGTGTCTCTAGGTGGTTTGCTTGTTTGGATGTGAGCGCCCTGTAGGATAATGATAATGACGCATGACATGAATCAAGAGAGACTACATCTACGAAAAGAAGATCTACCAAGTGCTGTCGAGTGTGATAATAACGGTCTATGTGAAATATCTTGTGGGAGCTTGGGGGTGCATGATGCGAGTTGGTTGACTTGAATGAACTTGGGAGGGGGTGCAAAAAACGCGGCCTGAAGGTGTAGGAGGGGTAGAAGGGGGGTTCATGCTGCGCCCCTTCGCATGGCATCCCATCACCGGCTGCTACGGTCCTAGGTGAGCCTCTAAGAACGGCCACCTCAGCATCCACGCGACAACACAGCGCCCACGTCCAGAACGCCCCATACCTACGTTTTACCTATCGCGAGGTGCCACCAAGTGCATGCAGCCCGGATTTCGCCCTCGACTCAAGGCGCGGCCTTCGCTCGTCGATCTACTCGTACGCGAGAAACAGAACCAGTCCAACCCGCTGTCACCGTCGTTCGGGCCTACAACATCATCGCCTCCACCGCGTTTCGGTAACGGTACAAGCGGAGGCAGAGGCACAGCCACAGCCACAGGTTCTCCAGCCACAGGACCACCAGCCACAGATCCGCTGCCAAGCCCACCCGTGCTTGGTCTGCCCGAGCCTCTCGTGGTCCCGGTCCAGGTCCACCAGGCTGCTGTGCCTTGGCCTGCTGCTCGAGCCGCTACTGTTGCTGTCGCCGCAGCTCTCGACGTAGCTTCTGCTCAACCTCTACCATCCTCTCCCCCCAAACTACACCCATTCCCTCCATCCACGCCGTCGACCCCGATCCTCCCGACGCCCAAGCTCGTGCTTCCCGAAGACATTGAAGCACCACAAGAACGAGCGCCCTCCCCACCGCCCAGCATGGCTCCCGTAAGCTGTTCTCCCCTCCCCGATTGCTTTCGCCCGCCGGTGTAGCGTCGCCGTGCGGGAGATGATGCTACCCCACCGGGTCTTGACGACACTCAATGACGGACGACTGACCCGGCTTTGCGATGCAGAAAGGCAACAAGGGCGCCGAAGATGAGCTCAACTCGGGTACGTTTCATTGCCCCCTCCTCTGCACGATGCTGCTGCTTGTCTGGTCTTTCAATGTGCTAACGAGTGATGATGCAGGCAAGATCTTCTCTATCTCTGGGTTCGTTTGCAACCCTCTCAACGGCCGCCCGTCCGGCCACCGCGACTTCGATCCGACGACTAACCGAGATGTAGACCCGTCATTGTCGCCGAGGACATGATCGGTGTTGCCATGTACGAGTTGGTGGGTTCGCGTCTGCAACCTCCATTGCCGGCGATTCATCTCTGACATGCGCGTCTAGGTCAAAGTTGGACACGAGAACCTGGTCGGTGAGGTCATCCGAATCAACGGTGACCAAGCTACGATTCAGGTGTACGAGGAGACTGGTACGTCGCTCCTCTGACCCGGAACATGGGCCGCAACATTGCTGACGAGCCTCTAGCCGGTGTCACTGTCGGCGACCCCGTCCAGCGAACTGGAAAGCCCCTGTCCGTCGAGCTGGGCCCCGGCCTTCTGAACGGAATCTACGATGGTATCCAGCGTCCCCTGGCCAAGATTAGCGAAGTGTCCAAGTCCATCTACATTCCCCGCGGCATCGCCCTGCCTGCGCTCGACCGCGAGAAGAAGTGGGACTTCACCCCGACCATGAAGGTTGGCGATCACATCTCGGGCGGTGACGTCTGGGGTACCGTGTTCGAGAACTCGTTCATCAGCACCCACAGGATCCTGTTCCCGCCGCGCGCCCGTGGTACCATCACCAAGATCTCCGGCAAGGGCAGCTACACCGTCGACCAGAAGATCCTCGAGGTCGAGTTTGACGGCAAGAAGACCGAGTACCCCATGATGCAGGTCTGGCCCGTGCGAGTTCCCCGTCCCTCGACCGAGAAGCTGTCCGCGACTGAGCCCTTCGTCGTTGGCCAGCGCGTGCTGGACGCCCTCTTCCCCAGTGTTCTGGGTGGCACTGTCGCCATTCCCGGCGCTTTCGGCTGCGGCAAGACGGTCATTTCGCAGTCCGTGTCCAAGTTCTCCAACTCGGACGTCATCGTCTACGTCGGCTGCGGCGAGCGTGGTAACGAGATGGCTGAGGTCTTGAAGGATTTCCCCGAGCTCACCATTGATGTCGACGGCCGCAAGGAGCCCATCATGAAGCGCACGACGCTCATCGCCAACACGTCCAACATGCCCGTGGCCGCCCGAGAAGCCTCCATCTACACGGGTATCACGGTCGCCGAGTACTTCCGTGATCAGGGTCTTGATGTCGCCATGATGGCTGACTCTTCGTCGCGATGGGCCGAGGCTCTTCGTGAGATTTCCGGTCGCCTGGGAGAGATGCCTGCCGATCAGGGTTTCCCCGCCTACCTCAGTGCCAAGCTCGCCTCGTTCTACGAGCGTGCTGGCCGCATCCAGACGCTCGGCTCGCCCGACCGCCTGGGCAGTGTCAGCATCGTCGGCGCCGTCAGCCCGCCCGGTGGTGATTTCTCGGACCCCGTCACGAGCTCGACGCTGGGTATCGTGCAAGTGTTCTGGGGTCTCGACAAGAAGCTCGCGCAGCGCAAGCACTTCCCGTCGATCAACACGTCGCTCAGCTACTCCAAGTACACGAGCGTGCTGGACAAGTGGTACGAGAAGGACTACCCCGAGTTCCCCCGTCTTCGCGACCGCATCAAGCAGCTGCTCTCCGACTCGGAGGAGCTGGACCAGGTTGTGCAGCTAGTCGGCAAGAGCGCTCTGTCGGACCCGGACAAGATCACGCTGGACATGGCGTCGATCATCAAGGAGGACTTCCTTCAGCAGAACGGCTACTCAGACTACGACCAGTTCTGCCCGATCTGGAAGACGGAGTGGATGATGAAGCTCATGATGGGCTTCCACGACGAGGCGCAGAAGGCCATTGCGCAGGGCCAGAGCTGGGCCAAGGTCCGCGACGCGACGGGCGAGCTGCAGGGCCAGCTGCGCCAGCTCAAGTTCGAGGTTCCCTCGGACGGCGAGGAGGCGATCTGCAAGAAGGTACGTTGCACCGAGGGGTTGTGTGTCACGAGAGGAGGTCTGAAGCTAACGCTGCAACTAGTACGAGGGCATCCACCAGCAATTGCTGGACAAGTTTGCCTCGGTCATGGACGAGTAGACGAAGACGGAGACGGGCGGCGGCGGCGGCGGCGACGGCGACAGCGCGTATGTAGTGTCGGCCGACAGCGTCGCGCCGCGTCGCGCCGGGTGGTCTGCATTGAAGGTAATCCTCGGGTTCGATAGAAACACTCCGGGGCAACGATGCATGGCGTTTCCCTTTTTCTCTCCTATAGTTGTCGCGAGTAGGTCTATCGAATTCAATCGTGTCTTTGCGTGAAGAGGGCCAGGTGATGGATCGTTCTGGTGTGCAGGCAGGCAGGCTCACATGTGGCCGATCGAGGCCGAAGGATGCCGATTGTGGTGGTTACCTCGCAGCGCCCGGGTGACCGTGTCTTGCTGAAAGACTGAGAGGTGACCACCTTTGACGACCTGCCGGTCTCGTCTTGGGTTGCATTGAGGTTGTCATTAGGTTATTGACTGGCGTAGATCGCCCGCCCCCTCCCCTCCCGTCTCGTCCCCCTCGCCCTCCCCCTCATCTCCCCTTTCTCCAACAAGCCAACATGGTGTTTGCATTCCTGCTTTTCGCTGGTCGACGCAACATTGGCGGCACCAGGGCCAGCGCCAATCACGTCCTCTCGTGGGCCTCGGCGGGTGGCGGCCCCCTGTCCCACGTGAAGATGCGCCCGACCTGTGGGTGCGGGGACGGCCGCGGTACTTGGGGCATGGGGTGTTCATTGGATGTGGACGACACATGAGGATAGTAGAGGGTGTTGTCTGGTTTATGCGATGGATGGGATGGTCGTGAGGTTGCAGAGGGATGTCAGGGGCAGAGTGGGCGATCCTAACACCAGAGAGGGCCGAGGACAACCGCAGAGTTGGCATATAAGGCCCATGGCGGCCTACCCTGATGTCTGGGTTTGCGATACTCTCACGGCTCTCCTTTTTGGCCTGGCTATCGTTGGCTGTAAATCCAGACCCATATACAGTGATTGAGAAGATATCTTTCCGCCCGGCATGCGCTTCTCGATCATCTTGACTGCTGCTCTGGGGCTTGGACGCGCGGTTGCTTCTGCGGCGCCCGAGGATGATCTCGTCGCGAGGGCAGTCTCTGCCGCCCATGTCGAGAGCACCGTGGCTCTTCATACCCTTGAAGGCCGTGGGCTTCTTGAGGATATCTGGAAAGCCATCACGGATGCTGCGAGCTGCTCTGGCTGCCAGGTGAGTCGAGGCAAGAAGACGTCGGCAACCATCCTGAATACTCACATCGTTAGTCTGTCCTCGCTCTGCTCCAAGGCCTCGCTATCTTCGGAGACAGCATCTTCAGCAAGACCATTATCGAGATCTGCAAGCTCGCCAAAGTAAATACACTCCATCGGACTGAAGGTTTTCACCAAGCTGACTTGTCCAGGTCCAAGACGACGACGTCTGCAAAGGCGCCATCGGGCTCCAGGCCCCGACCATCCGCAAGGCCGTGCAGAACATCAAGCTAGGTTCCAAGTCATCGAACCTTTTCTGCATCACTTTCCTCGGCCTCTGCCCGTTCCCGGCCGTAACGCCCTTTGAACCCGCCTTCTCGCCCAAGCCCGCCCTAGCAAAGCCCAAGCCGAGTGGTCGCGCGCCGTTGAAGGTCGTGCACATTGCTGATATCCATATCGATCGCCTATACGTGACAGGGTCGAACACCCAGTGCTCGAAGCCCATCTGCTGCCGGTACGTACCAAGCTGTTCGTTTTTAGGGAGAGAGACATATTGCTGACGAGAAAGGCCGTATACATCGGCAGACAGCCCGGGACAGACGGCGAATCCGGCTCGGAAGTTTGGAGATGCGAACTGCAACACGCCCGTGTCCCTCGAGCAGAGCATGCACGCCGCCATCAAGGCTTTTGTCCCCGATGCGGCGTTTGTCCTCTTCACGGGCGACATGGTGGATGCGGGCGTCTGGAATACATCTCGGCCTCACAACGAGAAGACAAGTGCGACCTTCCCTTTCCGTTTTTTACATGCAGTCCGCTAACGAGCCAGTCGCCGAGTCGTACAACCGCATGGCAGCCGCCCTCCCCCGCGTGTATCCCGCCGTCGGCAACCACGAGATGCACCCCACGAATCTCATCCCCCCCAAGTCCGTCTCCGACGCGGCGCAGTGGATGTACGACGCCGTCGCCGCTTCCACAACCCGGTGGATTGGCGCCTCGGCCGCGACCTCGATCCGCCGCTTCGGCGGCTACTCCGTCCTCCACCCGAACAGCAACCTGCGCATCCTCACGCTGAACACGAACCTCTACTACAAGAACAACTACCACCTCTACCAGCGCACCATGGAGGTCGACCCAGACGGCCAGATCGCCTGGCTCGCCGCCGAGCTCGCCGCCGCCGAGCGCCGCCGCGAGAACATCTGGATCGTAGGCCACCAGGCGTTTGGCGACACGAGCGCCTTCCGCGACCCGACAACGGCCATCGACCGCCTCGTGGCACGCTACGCCGGCTCTATCCGCGGCATGTTCTTCGGCCACACGCACGCCGATCACTGGCAGCTCACGTACAGCGACTACAGCAACCGCACCGCCGCCAACGCCCTCGTCACGTCGTACATCGGCCCGTCGCTGACGCCGCAGGCCGGCCGCAACCCCGCGTTCCGCGTCTACGACGTCGACCCCGTGTCGTTCGCCATCGTTGACGTCACAACGTACTATGCCGACCTGCGGAGCACGTCCTTCGTGTCCGGTCCCGTCTGGAAGAAGTACTACGCGGTGCGGGAGGCGTACGGGCCGGTCGTCAAGACGCCGCTGGCACAGGGCGGCGAGCTGACGGCAGGGTTCTGGCACGAGGTGACGGAGGCGTTTGAGCGGGACAACAAGGTGTTCGGGACGTACCTCGCGAGGAAGAGCCGCGGGTACCGATCGGAGGACTGCACGGGCGAGTGCAAGGACCGGGAGGTGTGCCAGCTGCGGGCGGCGCGGAGCGAGAGCAACTGCTACAAGCCGAAGCCGGGACTGAACTTCCGCAAGAGGAGCCCCTCGGAGGAGGCGGACGAGCGTGAGGAGGATGGGGTCGAGGTGGTGCGGGCGGCTATCGGGGCGCTGGGCCGGAGGCGGGATGCGTTGGAGCTGCTGGGCGAGAGGGTGGCCGAGGGGCGGGTGGCTGAGGGTCGGAAGTAGCTGAGGCGGTTTCTTGCGTATGTTTCGCTCTCTGATCTTTCAGTAATACTTAATATCATCCTGCTCTTGATTTTGAAGTTCCTTATGCTGGCTCTGTTGCAGCTCTGGTGAAGCTCTGGGGACGAGTACTGCTGTGAGCGCGGTTCGTGTGAGTTAGTAGAGTAAAAAGAGCAAAGAGGTTACTTCTAGGTCATTATAGAGTCTACTTAGGACCTAAATTGATCGGCTACGTGTGGGTGGTTTTACGATCCTGTGAGGCTTCGGCCACGGCATAAGAGCCGAACGCTACATATTGGCAATATTGGTCCGCCGCATGGATGATACGGCACTCTATAATTTCAATCACTCAAACGCTACCTCGACCAACGACGACCCCTCCGACCACCAACACTCCAACACGACCATCTCCAGCTTCACCATGGACTCGGCTTTATCAATCCCCGAGCTTCTCGAGACAATTTTCCTCCATCTCGACCTCCAGACCCTTCTGACGTGCGCCCCTCGTGTCAGTAAGGCCTGGCACGACGTCGTTTCCACGTCCCCCGCCCTTCAGCAGGCACTACACTTCCTGCCCGTCACGAATCACCCTGAAGGCGCGCCACCTCAGCTCCACCCCCTCCTCGTCAAGCACTTCAGCCCATGCTTCTTTGATGATGGCGCTACTCACGATTTTCCTCGCCTCCCGGAATCCTTTTACGCCTTGCCCTGGACCACCACACCTTACACCATCGGCTTTGCTGCTCCACATATAGTCAACTACGCCGCTATCTACCAGCTCATGAAGCCGAAATCAAGCCCGGGTCCATCTCATGAAGCTGCCGAAAGGCTCTGCTTCACCCGTCGTGGTGCGAGCTGGCGCCGAATGCTTGTTTCACAACCGCCACCACCCTTCATCGGCCTTCTGTTGGCCGATGGCACAAACTACCCGGAAGGCGCGCAGGCGGCTTTGAAAGCTGAGGTTCCCGCCTCAGACCCTGGAGGGGTCCGGATGGGACAGCTTTACGACCTTTTGCAGTGCTACGTTGGACATGTTGACTTTCCCTGCTTGTGGTTCCGCGTACTATGGGCCCAGCCTGATTTTGGATTCCACACGAACCTTTGCAAGAATATCAGCCGAGAGCTCTTTACGTCTACGCATGTCGTTGTCGACATGTATCACGGCGGCAATCGGGTTTCCTTCTCTGGCGAGCCCCCACGGGCAGAAGGATTCAATGATGCTTTCCGCTGCGACGAGTTCACAGAGCCAGACGTCGACATGCGGGTGGTGACAGCGGAATCGTTTCAACTCCCTGGGTGGGGTGCCGACTTGATCTTGGGAACGGGCACCCATGCACTACCGCCGCGTTATGCACCAGATAGATTCTCATGATGGGCGACAGCCGGCGTGGCCCTGATCACAGACGTATTTGCGACGAGCTTCGCAATCCAGCAATTGGAGATCACGCAAGGCTTATCTGCCATTTATCACAGCAACTACTTCCAAGCATCGGGTTGATATTTATAAGTCAAGAACTTGCTATGTTATACAATACATACCCAAGGGGCATGTAACACCATCCTGGCTTCCCCCCACATGCCGCGAGGCTGGCGCAAAGAGAGGCATCCGACATCACCTCGGTTCATGTCTGCAGGGGCCAATATCAAGGCTTGCTGCGGCTTCCATGGGTCCCACGGGCTCGAATCGGATTATTTACTACTGGAAGATCCAGTAGGTGTGTTGGGACGCGAGCTAGCCTGATTGCACAATATGAGTTAAGTCTGGCCTCTCGAAAAGGATGCAGGGAACTTGCGACATGGCAAAGAAGACGTACCTTTTCCACAAACACACTTGGCTCCTTGTCCTTCTTGGCCTTCTTACGCTTGATATCCCGAAGCTCAGCAGCCGTGAAGACGGTTGGTCGAGCGGTATCCTCTCGCATAGCCGTGAAGTTTGCGCCCCTGGACGCTCTGTCCAGCTTTCCCATACCGTTGTCCAGGAAAGTCGCAAGCTCTCTAACACCAGGATGGTGAGCTGAAGCGCGGAAAGCATCCATGTTGGTTGTTAGGGCCTCGCAGACGAAGGCGAGGGTGAAGGAGGCCCAGTACTTTGCATCGGCGGCCGTCTTGACGCCGGGGGGTCGCCTAAACTCAACCGTGCCGCAGGAGCTCCCGATGTGGCTGAAGTTCCACGCCATGTAGCGATAACTTCCCAAAGCCATAAAAGCATGAGGTTTCATTTTGACCTGGTTGTCGAAGTAGGAAAAGACAGGGCCCCAGTTTGTCGAGCCCACCGCCTGGAAGGCCTGTCTCAGAGCGCGAGGTGTGTTCTCAGGGTGGTGCACGTTGGACATGGCCCACTCGTTATTCTTCCGATTGGCCGGCATGACTCTGGTTGTGGCATCGTCGAAGTAGACGAGAGCCTTGGACAGGTTCCGCAGTTGCCTGGCGTCGAAGCTCACGGCGCCAGTGGCGGATAGAGAAACATGTACGTGCATCGCGCAGCCTTTGGTGAGAAGGATTTCGCAGTCTTCGCGGAGCACATCGAAGACCGTGTCGATTTCCTTCTGCCATGGCATGTTTGTTTCTAGTGTTCTTGAGACCAGCTCAATCCTCCCTGGGAAAAGATGTCTGTCAGTCGCCTCGACTTTCGAGTAAGGCCCCAAAATAAGGAGAGGGGGGCCACGTGAATGAACTTACAAAATCCTGCAACCTCGTCAAGATCCTCATCGGTCACCGTCCAAGAGTCGTACTTCTTATCAGTTGAGCTCGCAGGGACTTTGGACTTGGTCATCAGGTAGGCGATTGTCTTGCGAAGAGCTTTGCGGTTGATCTCCTTGGCGGCATTGTCGGGGTGCTGGACTGTGATTCTTGGGTTCCAACCATTAGCGCTCAGCAATGTACTGATCGAGCTCCTTGGTTTGAGGAGAAGCTCAAGCTCGATACCAAACGCCATGGTCGCTTGGGATGACGAGGATGCGAAATAATGAGACATTGCGAACTGTGTATGGTCAAAGTAATGTGAAGGCTGAAATCCACTCTTGGAGATGCTGATTGGAACGATGAAATGAAGTATGCTAAGATGTTCTGATTCCTCGATCATAGACCAGCTCCAAGATATGGGAGAGCGATGATTTATATACAGCAGTGTGTCGACCACAAGCCGGCTTGGTCAACACAAGGGAACCGTCACGGCACGCGCTTGTGTTCGTAGGGGATCGTTCACAAGCCAAGAGCACCAACAACTGCTCGAGCTCGATTCCGAATTAACCTCGAACAGGCGTTTATTCCCCAGCGGGTCGTACGCATGCGTAATTGGCCAGCATTCTTTTGTGAACGTACCTTGATCGTGAGTCTGAATACGTTGGTTGTCTTGGCACGTTGGTGATGTGAAGCGCCGCAGGGCCCCCACCGTGACGGCCTGCGGCTAACTCAATGCGACGCTGGAACCAACACATAATTCCGAGATCGCTGAGCCAGCGATTTTTGGACCGTTGGTTCCAGATATCCTTTGATTGGATTTGAAGAGCTTGGAGTCTGAGATCGACCTTGGGGTCCGGCGGCTACCCATTTAAGCGCGAGGACGGGGCTTGTTGAAGTAGACTGCTACTGAACACATAAGTATGTGAAGAGAGGCGATGGGACTCTGCGTGACAAATTGTCATGTTTACGGCTTGACTTGAACGTCTGTCTGCTTCTCAAGTATTTTCATCCGTTATATGCACCCCGATCCCCCAACCTCTCCATTCGCATCGTTCCCGCAACTTCTTCTCTCACATGTCCCTTTCTTTGGACTGGACCTCAAAGACGAGCCCTTAGCCAAGCCACCTTTACCCTATTGCCACCTGCACTTGCTTCCAAACAACACCATCCTACCTGCCCAAACCTCTCACCATCACAGCCATGCCTGACGACCTCCGCCGCCAGCTCGCCAAATCCAAGCTCAACCATTCCTCGGCGACGCACATACCGAACACCTGGCCGTGGGATTGGACTGAGGGCCGCAGGACGCTGGCCAACGGCTGGCGCGGCCGCGAATCCCGATACCCCGTCCTCCTCCACCCTGCCGGCCCCATCGCGAAGCCGGAACACCTCCAGGCCCTCGCTGGCCTCTCCGACCTCCCGCGCGTATGGGAGACGACGAGGACCGACGGCCTCGCGCCTGAGGGCGAGCCTGATCCGCCTGATGCTGAAGAGGTACTCTTCTGCCATATCAGCTGGGACGAACTCGTACTACTAAAGGCGCGTACTCAGTATAAACCTATGCGAGACTGCGTGTGGTTCCAGGGCGAGAAGACCTTCGCGTTCGAGGCCATAGGGCTCACGGACGAGGGCGGGGGTGTCCTGGCGTTCAAGGACCTGCTGGAAAGCATGCAGGGCTTGAGAGGTGTTCCCCGCCTGAAGACGGAAGAAGAGGAACGCGAAATGGCAGAGCTTTGGGTCAGCGCCGCCAGGGCTAGAGCTAACGGCTGGCGCCAACGCGAGCCCCGTTACCCCGTCCTCCTCGTCCCTGCCGGCCCTATCTCGAAGCCGGAACACGTTCAGGCCCTCGCCGGCCTCCCTGACCTTCCACGCGTATGGGACACGACGAGGACTGATGGCCTCGTGCCCGAGAGCGAGCCTGATCCGCCTTACGCTGAAGAGGTGCTTTTCTGCCACGTTAGCTGGGACGAACTCGTGCTGCTGAAGGCGCGTACCGAGTATAAATTTTCGCTAAACTGTGTATGGTTCCAAGGCGAGAAGTGCTTCGGGCTCGAGGCCACAGGGCTCACGGACGAGGGGAGGGGGGTTCTGGCGTCAAAGGGCCTGCTAGAAAGCATGCAGGGCTTGAGAGGTGTTCCTGTCCTAGCGACGGAAGAAGAGGAGCGCGAGAGAGCAGAGCTTTGGGTCAGCGCCGCCAGGGCTAGAGCTAACGGCTGGCGCCAACGCGAACCCCGTTACCCCGTCCTCCTCCTCCCGGACGGCCCCATCTCGAAGCCGGAACACGTTCAGGCTCTCGCCGACCTGCCCGACCTCCCGCGCGTATGGGACACGACGAGGACTGACGGCCTCGCGCCTGAGGGCGAGCCCGATCCACCCGACGCTGAAGAGGTACTTTTCTGCCACGTTAGCTGGGACGAGCTCATGTTGCTACAGGATCGCACCGAGTATAAATATTTACTAAATAGTGTGTGGTTCCAAGGCAAGAAGCTCTTCGGGCTCGAGGCTACCGGGCTTACAGACGAGGGCAGGAGGGTTCTGGCAGCAAAGGGCTTGCTGGAAAGTGTGGAAGGCGTAAAAGGTGCTTCCCTTACGGAGACGACGCCAGTGGGGAAGGAGGAGACAAACCGCACAGACGGAGACGTTCCGTCGCCGAAACCCGAGGCGCAGTCAACTGATACTGTACATCATTCATAGATCAACACAAGCATTGCGAATTCATTTCCAGGCGGAACCTCTCTCAATTCACTCGGCGCGAAGCTGACGAGCCCCCTTTTCCTTCTCTCGTCTATCTATTTCCCCCCCTCGCCCCATCATCGCCCACCAGCGCAGGCATCAGTAAAACGTAGTGATATGTAATAAAGAACATGGTCAAGGTCATTCCAGAGATGATTTTGCTTCCGCAAGGATTCTATTGTCAAGACAAAATGGTATCATGAGACGTGCACCCCCCCTAGGTTTTCCACCCCGACTAGCTCCTTTCCACATCCATCCCCTGTCTGCCTGCTCTGTAGGTATTTCGACGACAAAGAAAAATATTTCGACAAAAAAAGGAAAGAGGCCCCTCGCCATGCTGATTAAGTAAAGGGGACCCGTTCGAGGCCGTCTGCCCGGCCGGAGAGAAGAAGAGAAAATATCGGCAACCTTTCATGCTGCCCGGCGGTGGCGGAGGATGGAGGTAGAGAGAGTGGGAGAGAGTGAGAAAGAGTAGAGGAAGATAGAGAGGACGGGTTTGTCGAGTTGGCTTGACTATCTTCGAACGTATTAGGTCCCTCTATCGTTCCCCGTGTTTTTTTCTTCTTCTTCCTTATCTCCTCCCGTCTAACCTCTCCTCGCGCCAAACCGCCCCGCCAACTCTAACACCCCGAGTCGACTAGGAGATGGTCAACACCATGGGACCAGCCAGGGTGATGTCGTCGGTCAGGACGCCGTCGATGGGGGCAGAGCTGGTGAGCGTCACGTAGGTCACGCCGGCCAGGCCCTGAGGCACCTCGCAGCCGGTCTGGGGGTTGAAGGCGGTGAAGGCGGTGCCACCGGGGGAGACGCCGCCGGTGGTGAAGCCGCAAGCGACGGCCTGGGCGGCAGAGTCGGCCTGGAGCTGGATGGTAGAGCCGATGGCGACGGCGGCAGGCGCGGCGGGCGCGGTCATCTGCAGAGGGGGGAAGGCCGTGATGGCGAGGTTGGAGCCCTCAGGGCAGGAGGTGATGAAAGGAGCGGCCAGGGAGAAGACGGCACGGGGGCCGAGGGCCGTGTCGAGGGCCTGGGGGATGGCAACCTGCTGGGAGGCGGCACGGATGAAGGTCTGGTGGCGGGCCTCGACGGTCAGGATGCTGCCGGCGGTGGCGAGGATGGACTTGTCCGAGACGAGGGGCGCGGCGCCGAGGTAGGCGGAGACACCAACGTTCTCGAGGACGGCGGCGGTGGCGACCATGCCGGCAGCGTCGGTGAAGCCAAAGTTGTACTGGCAAGGCTGCACGGGCTGGGTGCCGGCCTGGGCGATGGCCGACTGGAGCAGGGTGACGTGAGAGAACTCGGTGGCGCCGACCTGGGTCAGGTCGTCAACCTGCTTCGCGTTCAGGCCGAGAGCGGCGAACTGCTCAGGCGGGAACTGGGCGAAGCCCTGCTGGTAGAAGGTACCCTCGAGCCACTCAAGCGTCAGGGCGCTGCGTCTGTTAGCCTTGGGTCTGCGTGAATGTCGGTGCAGGTGTACTCACAATTGCAGGATGTCAATGTCGGTGAGACCTCCTTGTTGCGCGCCGGCGTTCTGTCGCTTGGCGAGATCGTAGATCTTCATCTGCTCAGCGTTGAGCCTGGGGGCGGCGGGGAAGGCGGTGGCGACGGCGGCCAGAGCGGCGACGAGAGCGGTCTTCATGGTGAAAGGCATTTTGATGATGAAGGTGGTGGTGGTGATGATGATGAAGTCGAGTTGTCCTTAGAATTCCTTTCTTCTCTTTCTGTTTGATGGATGATGAATCGACGGAGAGTATAAGACCAGCGCTGCTGTCTAGACTGGTAAGATCGATATGTGGTGAGGGGGTATTAGAGTAAGTTGGAAGTACTAGAGTAAATGACAGTAAGTCCCGAATAAAAAGTCCCTGACTTTTGATATAGAGAGTGAAGCGAAGAAGACGTAAATGAAGCAGCAGACCAGCGCTTTTGGTTGTTGAGTGAAAGGCGAAGAAC
Source organism: Verticillium albo-atrum (assembly GCA_002851705.1). Taxonomy (NCBI): domain Eukaryota; kingdom Fungi; phylum Ascomycota; class Sordariomycetes; order Glomerellales; family Plectosphaerellaceae; genus Verticillium; species Verticillium albo-atrum. Next base: position 1,814,699 of record NMXJ01000009.1, read on the forward strand.
TGAAGAGCGGGATGAGGAGAGAAAGAGAGAGAAGAAGAAGACTGAAACTGGCGGGAAACAGCACAACAAATAGAGCTCGGGAGAGCACAGCCCAAACATTACGCCATGGGGGGGTGTCCATGTGTCGAAGTATCCACGGGGGGTGTGGCACCCGGGATCTGAGGGATCTGAGGGATCTCTGGCAGGTTTGCCGCGCTTCCGCTGGGAGACAGAAGGTCCGGTGAGAGAAAGGGCAGGAGAACCCAGCGGCTCGCCAGCGTTCCGTCGGCTTGGAGACGGCGAGGTAGCATCGGGCGCTCGAACGCTCGAACGCTGAACCGCTCGTCCTCGACTTGGCAAGGGGAGGGGGGGAGGGCCAAGCTTCAGACGAGGCAGGGGACAGGGCCGTCGTCGAGGAGGGTCGACGGCGTCGATATGGTGCCGGGCAAGGCTGGCCACGCGCAGAGTTCAGATGGCATGCCCGTTTGGCAGAGGCTCAAACAAGCGCAGCGAATCGGAGGGCCGTTGACGTCCGACGCGACCCAATCGACAGCCGGGCCGGACGCTGGGAGATGGGATGGGGAAGCATACTGGCATGTCTTGGGATGGAAGTGTTTCCAGACAGTCCAGGGTTGTAGTGCGTTGCAGTGCTTAAGGTGGGGCCGTGTAGCATTCTGCGCCCGGGTCGCCCACAGGCCGCCCGCCGAAACGGTCCTGACACACGGCGTCGTGGTGCAACCGTCGCAGGAGCGCCCCCCGAGCCCCGCATTTCCCCGTTGCTGCTGCCTCTTTTGTCCATGGTTGCTGCTCTTTTTTTTTTTAATTGCCCGTGGCTGGCAGGTGTCCTCGAAGCCACCTGCCCCCAAATCCCCCCTCCCCCCTCCCCCTTCCTCCATAACACCCTGACCCCCTCGACCCCCCCCAATAGCACTGCCATTAAGTGATCAAGGGCACCGTGCCTCCTGCATCGTGACTCCTGCCCTGCCCTGTCTCCTGTCATGACCTCCTGTACCGCCTCCTGCCCAGCAACGCCCAGCACTGCTAGCCCTCACTACAAGCGCTGACCTGCCCTGAACGATCTTCCTCCTGCGACGCTCGCCAGATCCAGCGCCTCCTCGTCTTCAAGCATCGACAAGGAATAATGGCCTGATTTGGGGAATCCTGGCAGCAATCCCAGAGTCTATTCTGTTCAACCTCACTGCCATCTTCCGCCTTTCTACCTGTCTACCGGCCTGCCCACTGCCCACCCCCCCTGGCCTGACAGCAAGCCCTTCGTCCCATCTCGCCGTATACAGCACATTGCCGTGCTCCGTACCCTACCCTCATCTCTCGGCACGCGCCCTCCCCCCCCTCATCGCCGCCATGGTTGCGTTCGCTTCCTTCCACTTCCGCTGACAAGTCCCAAACCGGCTACCCGCCCAGCCTGTCTGTCCGGTGAAACGCAGATCCCCTCACCGTCACACAGCGTCCCACTACCCGTCCCTTTCTGCCACGGTTCGCGACTCAATCCCCCGCGAGCCAGGCGTACCGACTTCGTCCCTCCCGCTTTGTCATGCCCGCCTCCTCATCTGCTTCCATCCTCGGATCCTTCAGCACCGAAATGGCCTTTCGCAAAGAGAGACAAGAGTTGCATGCAGTAGATTTAAAGGTAGCCAGGGTTAGCAAACGCAAGACGAATCAGGGAAGACCAGTCCAGGAACACAAGGTGAACGGGATAACGCATTGTTGACTATCTGATGCTCTTTACTTCTCGCCTCTTGTCTCTCGTCTGTCTGTCTCTTCTGTGGCACGCACACTCCGCGCCACTTTTTCCGCCTTCCACGCTCCCAAGCACGTACGTACATATTCGGGCACCGTGGCGGCCTTCCGAGATAACTCATATACTGTCCTCGTGAGGCCCATTACCAACCACCTGCTCGTTTCGTCTCATCTTCCACTCCTTGTTCCGCTTCCGCCGCTACCATGTCGTCTTGGCAGTATTTCCTTTACAGGGCGTAAGGGTTCAGCGACCGGATGGTCAGGCAACTATCAAAGGTTAGCAATGCATTCTCCTGTCATCGGGGTGCCGTGGGCAAGAAAGAAAAAACTTACGGAGGGCTCTTGGTGAGGTCCGTCTTGAGGATCACCGGCACGCGTGTCATCTCGGTCACGTCCTGGATGTACTCGCCGCCCTCTTCACGCAGCTTGAACAAGCTGAGGTACTTCTCCTTGTTCGACAGGAGCGCCTCCGGTGCATCCGCAGCGTGCACCTTCGAGTCCGATCGGGTCCTCTGCAGGCCCTTGGCGTTGGACGTCGTGCGTGTCGGCGAGCCCGGCACGCTCTGCGTCGGGCGCTCCGCCAGCGAGGCACCGGCCATGGCCTCCGTAATGTCCGACGCATTGTCCTCGTCGTCGTCAAACAGCGCATCGACATCGTCCGTGGAAATGGTGCCCGTCTCGGTCTGCTTGCGCGCCGCCTCCTCGCGCTCCTTGCGAACGCGCTCCGCCTCCTCGGCCTGACGGGCCGCGGCGCGAGCGTTGGTCACCCGCTGCGACGCCGCCGCCTTCGGGCGCTCGTCTTCGGGCACGTACGCAGAGCTGGGCACACCCTTCTCCCAGTACAGCTCCAGAACGCGCTTCTCCTTTCGGAACTCGGCCTTCTTGAGGGGCAGCTGGTCGCAGTGCACGCGCTTCTCGAAGCCCCATTCGGGGATCAGCACGTCAAAGGCCGACTCGTACACGCAGATGACGATGCCCTCGGTGATGAGGTCACCGTTGACTTCCTGTCGCTTCTTGTCCATGTCACGGCAGGACTCAATGTGAATGCTCTGCTCCTGAGCATTCTGCGCCGAGTCCTTCTTGGTGTTGCAAGACTCGATGGTCTTGACGAGGTTCTCAAGGTCCTCCGTGTACTCGATCTTGCCCTCGGACAGAACGGCCTCCAGCTGGCGGTGGACGATGACATCGGCGTAGCGACGGGTAGGGCAAGTGAAGTGGGTGTAGAGGGGGGTGTTGAGGGCGTAGTGCGGCCAGAGCTGCTTGTTGGTCTTGCCGGCAATGAAGTACTTGGCACGCTGCATCGACTTGGAAACAAGTGTCTCCATACCCTTGCGAATGTCCTGGTCATCAACCTTGAACAGGCTGTTCTGCAGGGCACCGCTGCCAGAGACATCAACATCGTACTTCAGGGCGTTCATGCGCTCAGAGAAGGTTTGCAGACGGCGGGGGTTGGGAGGGGTCTGGCGGCGCAGGAGGGCCTTCTCGGGGAGACCCTGGGCGAGGCGCTGGGCGACGTAAGTGTTGGCCTTGTGCATGAGCTCCTCAACGAGCTCGGTGGCGGCGGACGAGTCGAAGATGTTGTGCTTGATGGGGATGTTCTCGTCGTCGAGCTGCTGAAGCAGGCGGAGAGGCGCGATGGGCTCGCCGCCAGCGCCGAGACGAGCCTCGCGGAACTTCTCAGCAACAGCGTTGAGGATCTGCACATCCTTGAGCTGGACTGACTCGTGCGTCCAGTCGGCCTGGCCGTTGAGAGCAGCATCAATCTCCTGGACGGAAATCTTGCCAGTGCTCTTGATGATACTCTTGCCAACCCAGGTATCGCCCTCGGCGACAGACCCGTTGTGGGGGTTGACGCGGAAGAGAACACTGACGGCGAGACGCTCCTCACCGGGAGCGAGGGAGCACACCTCTCCGCTGATCTTAGGGGGGAGCAGGGCGCAAGTGCGGTTGACCAAGTGGACAGCAGTGCCGCGCTTCTTAGCCTCACGGTCGACGAGCGAGTTCGCCTTGACGAAGTGGGTGACGTCGGGCACGTGGACGGCAATGTCAATCTTGCCATCGGGCTGGGTCTTGATGTGGATGGCGTTGCCAAGCTCGACAGAGCCGTCAAGGTCGAGAGTGATGACCTTCTCATCGCGGAAATCGCGGCGCTCAGCCAGAGTGGCCTCCTCCTCCTTCTCGAGGGACCAGTCCTGGAGGCCAATGCTGCGCAGAACGGCCTCGGAGAAGTCGTCAGACGCAAAGTTGTTGTCACGCAGGAGAGCATCGGTCTCGACCTTCAGGTCGCCCATGCGGCCGAGCTGCTCGACGAGAGTACCGAAGGGATGCAGAGAAGTGATGGGCCAGCGCTTTATGCAAGCAACAAAGATCCTGTCGGCATAGTCCTGGTGCTTCTCGACAAAGTCGCGGGGGGCTTGCTCGGTGGGAATGGCAATGAGGGGAACACGCTTGTCGGTAGGCTTGAACCAGACAATCTTGGGCTTGTCGTGCTGACGGTTGTCGTTGTGGCGGTTGTTGCCGCCATCCCTGGCAGCGCGCTCGGCTTCCTGCTTCTCCTTGGTAGCCTGGCTGCTGGGTCGGAGGAGACCAAGAGTACCAGAGAACATCTGGCCGGCAACACGCTCAACAACGGCGACAATGTGGCCAGCGTAGAGCGGCTTGTGGTCATCGCTGATCTCTTCCTCCTCAACGAGCAGGAGGCTCTGACCCTCAACCTCGACGTCGTCATTCTTCTTCTGGGTGGGACGCTGGCGAAGACTGCCACGGCGGCGAATGCCGCCTTCGGCCGGGGTGTTGTCATCGGCGTTGTTGGAGGACTGGTTCTGTCCCTGGTTGGTGGATCCCGAGCGAGTGTCGGTGATATCCTTGCGCTTCTTCTTCTCTTCCTTCTCACGCTTCTGCGACCACACCTCGTCGACGTCGAGCAGTTCGACGGCGACAAGATCGCCCTCCAGGGCACGGTTGCGATCCTTGCTACCGCAGATAAAGATATCAGCATCGAGCAGACCGTCCTGGGTGGAGACGTAGGCGTCGCTACGGTTCTTCTTGTTGACGCGAAGGATACCAGACACAAGCTGGCCATCGCCGAGAAGAGCAGGCAGGGTTGCCTGGGGGAGGTAAGGAGTGAAGAGGGTCTTCCTCTGTTGCTGCTGGTTCTGGTTGCCACCCATCTGGCCGGCATGCTGGCTTCCCTGGAGGCCAACAAACTGCTGACCGCCCATCTGAGCAGCCTGGAGAGCCTGAAGCTGGTTGATCTGCATGGGGTTGAGGGCCTGGCCGGGATACATCTGGAAAGGCATCATCTGACCAGGCATCTGCATCATCTGACCCTGCTGGGGGAACTGGAAGTTGGAAATGGACTGGTTCACGGAGCCGCGAGAGCGGTGGCCGGGCTGGAAGCCCTGCTGGCCCTGCTGACCCTGGCTTCCGGCCTGGTCCTGGGGCTGGCTCTGGTTGCGCCAGTTACCCTCGAAGTTGCGGGATCCAGTCCTGGCATGCCCGCCGGTAGCGCTACCGCGGCGCTGGAAGTCGTTGGACTGGCCAGCGGCGTCAGGGGTGAAGTTCAGAGCGCCGCCACGGCCAGCACCGCCTCCGCGGCCGGCAGCGCCGACAGCCATGCTCTGGCTCCGACCGTGGCCTCCGCGACCACGACCGGCGCCAGAGGTGCCCTGAGCAATCTCGGGCTGGGCTGGGGCGCTCGCGCCTTCGGCGCCATTCTCAGGAGCGGCATTGGGGCCAGGGAACTGGAAGCCGGATGTTGTGCGCTTCTGTTGAGCGATGTCTGCAGCCTTCTTCGCGTCTGCGAGCGCCAAAGAGTGTCTACGCTGGTGGCCACCGCCAGCACCGCCGCCTCCACGGCCACGGCTGGCGCCGGCGTTCTCACGGCCCTGAGCGTTCGGGTTCTCGAAGCTGCCAAAGGCGGAGCCGGAGGCACCAGAGGAGGGGGCCGGGGGAGGTCCCATGCCCATGTTGGGGAGGGCCGACTGATTGCGGCGGTGGGCCATGGGCTGGGTAGGAGCAGCCAGGGAAGCGTTTTGCTGGGGGATCTGTTGAGGGAACTGGAAGGCATTCTGGTGGTTCATGCCGGGGATGGCCGGCTGCAAGGGATTGAAAGCGCCGGCGGGTCCGAGTTGTTGGGTAGGGGGGATGATCCCCATGTTCATGTATTGTTGCTGAGTAGCTTGGATCTGATGTTGCTGCTGCTGCAGGAGCTCGATCTGTTGCTGGATAGCGAGGTGTTCCACTGGTGAAGTGATGGACTAGTCAGCATGTGATACTCCAAGGATTTGTGCAAGGAGGGGTGGTCAAGGCTGGCTGACGGATGACGTCCGCGACGGGCAGCCAGCCATCGACGGGTAAAGGGGAAAGAGAGGTCATGACTTACTGCCAGGGTTCTGGAACATGCTCACCAGCGGCGTCATCTCAGAAGGGCTTCTGCGGTGGGCAATGTGCAGCCTTCGTCCAGCAGGGCCGTGGACACCACCTGTCGGCGGCGCCTGTGCCTGAGCCTGGGCCGGCTGCTGGGGCTGCTGCTGCTGCTGCTGCTGGTCCATGGTGAAAATGGCGCAGGAATTGCACGTCGGGTGCGCGTGTTGATCGTGGTAGGAGGTATCCTTGCTGGTTGGCAGTGAGGATGAATTTGGTAGGTGTGTGGTTTGGTGGTGGTCTTGTTGGAAGATGTTGGTCGCCGAATGTCCGACGTATGGGTGGTCTAATGACGGTAGAGAAGTGTGAGTGCGGATATCTACACACGAAGCGGTGGAGAGGATCCAAGGAGGGTGTTGATGGATGGATGGCAACTGGTTGTGGTTGTCCGATCTTGCGTGGTCTGTTGAATGGTGGTGGGAGGGCAAAAAGGGAACGAGCTTGAGCTCTGCAGAGTCAGAGCAAGGAGCGTAGAGACACGGCACAGATGGGGGGGTTTTGGAGTTGACTTGAAGAGAAGGTCAGGTCGAGGATGGGAAGGATGGATGGCCCTCTCTTGGAGAGACCGGGAGGGAGCTGTGTGGAAGCAGGATGGGCGCTGCAATGGTGGTGGTGATGTGAGGGCGAGGGCGAGGGCGAAGGCGAGGGCGGAAAGCAAAGGCAAGGTGGAGGGAAGGTTTGGATGCGGTTGCTGCAGCTGGGGGGGAAGTTGGGGTTAGGCCAGCAGGCCAGAACCAGGTAGGTCCACCTTAATTGGCACCCGGCCGGCGAGCCAGCCCAGCAGGCAAGACCAAGACAGTCCATCAGCCCAGCCCAAACACCAAACACCCACTGGCCGGGCAGCAGCACCTACCTACCCCCCTACCTCCCCCTACCTCTGTACGTACGTGTACGTGTACCTCCGCCCCAGGCCCCCAGGCAAGGGCTACCTGTTACCAGCAACGGGCAGCAGTGGAAGCAGCAACCAAGCACCAGCCACCAGCAACGGCAAGCACAGGGCAGCCCGTGTTCCACAAACAGCTCCACCCCTGTGTCGAGGCCACCGGTGCTCTGCACCGGATTGGGGGGATATATGGGCCTTGGGGGGCGAGACTGAACCGCCCCCTTGCCTTGCGGGGGCTCGTGATTCGCCCGGGAGCTACTGGCGGCGCACTAGCCCTCCCGAAGCCCCAAGTGGGACTGCCGTCACTGACCGCCCGACGTCCCTAGGTGCAGCGCTGGCCTTCTCCTCATCGGGGGGCGTCACAGTGGCCACCCCACTGGAACACTGGAACACTGGAAGACAGGAAGCAGGAAGCAGGAAGCAGGAAGCTCACCCCCCTCCCCTCCACCCCCCTGACCTCTTGGACCCCCTTCCCACCCCGGCTGCGGCGTAACGATTCACCTGGCCCGTTCCTTAGGCTCTGACCTCTGACCTCACATCTTTTTCGATTGACCTGACGACGCTGTTGTAGACAGGGTACCAGGAACGAGACCTTGATACTCTGAGAATTAGAATCCTCCACCAAACCGCTGCTTTTCAGGTCTGCCACCCTTCTGCCGCCCGTTGGCCTGGACTCGAGCAACCCGTCGCCTTTGTTTGTGTTGGCACGTTGACGCGAGTCGTTGCACTTCTGCATCAAAGCGCGCCTTGACACGGCCTTCCGACCCTCTTTCACCCCTCTCCCACTTCGCGAAAGGTTCTACTGCAACCTTACCCAGCGTACCACGGACCCTTGGTTTGCTTCACAACACCATCGTCAGACCTTGGCTTGTGTCAATACCCCCTTCACCCTCGACCCCTTCGGCCCCCCCTTCGAATACTCGACCCCGCTACGCGTCAACCGTTTGCTCGTTCGCGCTCTCTCACCTCGTCTTTCGCGATCCACCCGCCGCCCGATGCTGTAGGACGCATTTCGACATTTGGATCATGGCGGCTCGCGCCTCGCCTTCCCCTGCTGCCGCCGCGAAGAGGAACTACGGCAGCCCCCTTCGATCGAGCCCCGACCGACACTCCGTCTCCGACTACCTGAATGAGGACCGCAACTCGGAGGTCAGCCACCGCGAGGCTCTAGAGAATGCTCGCCTCGAGCATGAGCGCGTCAGATTGAATGCCCTCCGCATTGGCAAGCTCCATCAGCTGCAGGAGGAGCAGCGTCGCGCAGAGGATGACCGACGCAAGATCGCCGAAGAGTCGCAACGACTCAGGTTGCTGCAGCAGAAGGAGCAGGAAAGACTGAGGGAGGAAGAAAGAGTGCGAGCAGAACAGCAAAAGCTCCGCGAGCTCCAAGCTCGAAAGATTCCAGAGCTGCCTCCCCAGCCGAAACCACAACCACCGCCGCAGCCACAGGCAGAGGCCAAACCTCCAGCACCACCGGTAGCAAATGGCGTCAACATCAAGAAGGAAGAGCCACTCGCGGCCGCGACACAAGCACCTCTTACAACAACTCCTCCAACCAACCAACTCAAGGCGCCCTCCCCTTTTGCACCTGCGCAGAAGCCCGCCCAGCCGACTCCCGCCCCTATCGCCGCTCCGCAAGTCAATGGCACGCAGCCGACCCCTGCGAGTACTGCGGCCAAGCCCGCGGCACCTTCTAGTACAGGCCTGTCTTCCACGGATCGGTATGCTCATATTCACCAGGAGCTGAAGAAGCTTCGCAAGGAGCTTGATAAGCAGTCCAAGGTGGTTGGTTCGCCTCTGAAGGGCAAGCTCGGCGACATGCGCCGCCAAGTGCGAAAAGCCATGGGCCAACTTACAGCTGGCAAGGGCGCCAACGCAAAGCCCGTATGTACCAATCATGACAAGCACAGTATGTTCTGGCATTTCTAACCTGCAACTCAACAGATTAATACGATTGTTGCAACTCTCAAAGAGTCGCTCGACGGCTCTGTTCAGAGCTACTTGGTTGATGGGTCGATATTCGTGGCGGACACGCGAGAACCCATGGAGGGTGCCATTCACAATGGACCTCAGCTGCCCGCAGTGTTCATCTATCTCCTGAGCCACCTGTCAAAGGCGATGATCCACCAGTTCGCAAGCGAGGTCGGCGCCAACCCGAAATCGGCTGAGCCGATCGGCATCGTGGCAGCGCATCTGTTCTCGAACCCAGACTTCCACTGGCGCGGTAAATCCATGATTGACGTCCTCATCGCCAAGTTCCGCGTGGCCTGTCCCGTGCTATTCGGTGCGCGCGGCAGCGACAGAACCGAGGCTGGCCGCATCGCGATCGGCTGGAAGAAGGAAGATGGGCACTGGATTTCCGAACAGGCACACTCAGATCGCATGACTGGTCTTGGAGCCGGGTTCGCGTCCATCTCGCTGCGCGACTTCAGCAAAGCGTCTAAGAAGAACCCCTATCCCCCGAGCCACTACTGGACAGCCATGGCGATGATTGTCAACTCGCCGCCGCCGCTCATCTCCAACACGCAGTACACGGTCCTCAAGGCGATGATTGACGGACACGAAACACGGTTCCTGCAGTTTTACGGCAACGCGGCCATCGAGGCCCTGCGCACGGCGCTGGTTGAGTTCCCCAAGAAGGCGCCCGCCAGCAGCCACACGGCGCAGGCGCTCCAGGTCCTAGGACAGGTCCTGCAGCGGGATTCCGGTCTTGCGCTAGCATGAGAAGGCTCGCTGTAGTTCTAATCTCACGGCGGGAAAACACGCGACGTTGGGCTTTCTTTACTTTTCTTTCCGGCCACGGGCCGCTGTATGACTGGCGTTTGGGGATGCATGGCGAACATGTACGGCGAAAGGGGCGGGACTGTAGCATAGCTGGGCCTAACCCATAGGGCCGCGATTTGGATGCGCGGCGCCCCTGCTTCGAGGCTCGGCGCTTGGGTGCTTGGTGCTTAGGTAGACGGTGTCTGCAAGGATAGAAGACCTCGGTCTGTTGCACATGACGTTTCGCTCACAGGTGCAGGCTGTAGGTGCTCGTCACGGGTGCTCGCTGCTATCAAGACGTTGCTGGAGACGATGTAAACCATCCATATCGTATAAACAGCCACAAGACTGGCTGATCCACGCTCTACTTGAAAAAACAAAACGCCGACCCATAGAATGACAAGAGGCAGCCCAAGCATGCCGTACCCAAAAAGAAAATTCGCTTTCTCATGCCCAATACACGGTGTCCACGGTCTTCACGGCGTCACCGCGCCTTCCATCATCGTTCCCCCCTGTCGCACGCCCTGCTAGCGGGGCTACAAAATCAAAAGCAGCACCAGCATGATGCACAGCACGAGGATGAGCACGCCGATGCAGCAGCTGCTCAGACGGTCCTCGTTGCGGCGCACGACGTGCTGCAGCTTGGCGACGCCGGTCTGCAGGCGGCCGGCGACGCGGTCGGCGACCGTGTCGACGACCTCGAGCATCTCGCGCTGCTCCTCGAGCTCGCGGCCCATGTCGTCGGCCTGCCGCCGCAGGTTGCCGACCGTCTGGAACACGCCGTCGAGGTGCGTGTCCTGCTCGCGCAGGATCTCCTGCTGCTGCTGCTGCTCGAACTCGGCGTACGTGTCGTCGTCGTCGCCGTCGCCGAGGGCGAAGGCGTTGGGGTCTGGGAGGTCGCCGTTGCCGCCGCCGCCGCTGCCGCTGGCTTGGAGCGTCTTGGTGAGCTCGCCGCGCATCGAGGCTACCTCGGTGCCGACATCCTGCACGAGGCGCTTGCGGCGTGTGACCTCCTGGGCGGCGAGGCCGAACTGGGAGGGGTCATCCTCGATGGCGGACACGGAGTCGACGAGGTCGGCGAGGTCTTCGGCGAGGGAGGCGAGGGCGGACTCGAGGTCTGTGCGAGCGGAGGCGAGCTCGGGGGAGGAGGCGGCGGTGGAGAGGGAGCGGATGCGGAGGTAGGATTTGAATAGGGGGCGCGTGTGGTTGAGCTGGGCGAGGACGTCCCTGGGCGGGTGGGTTAGCTGTGATGCCTTCAGGGGGCGGGAGCAGGAACATAAGGGGCAGGAACGTACTGCTGGACCTGGAGGAAGGGGTCCTCGTCGTTGGGGGAGGCCATTATCCTGGTGGTCGTGATGTGGCGGGGATTGAATGTCGCGGCATTGGCGGTTCGGAGGATGCTGAGCTGCGCTGATGCTGAGCTGGAGCTTGAGGTTCGGCGTTCGAGGTGCGACGTCGCGGGACCGCGGGATGACGTTGCGCGTTGGGCGATCTCCAGGCACCCGGGAGTTTATCGGCTGAACCGGACTGACCGAGGTTCACCGAGATATGGAGGGGATGGTGGGTGAAGGTGGGGTGCTCACCGAAAATTTCCCTTTCGAGGGGAGGAACCCCACGATATGTGTGTGCATGTAAGTTTTAGACTCACCCAAGTCACTCACTGATTCTTCATCACGTCTGGCAGGTCTCATGTCGAAGGGGGCACAGAACACTTGACACTTCTCAGACAACTCACCCTGACCTCCTGACCTCTCACATCAGTCACCATGGTACCGGAGAAGCCCCTCCCGTACTCGGACGACTTCTCGTCCCCCGAGGACTATGTCTCCTCGCTCCTCACCTTCGCCAACACGCGCGACACGTTCCAGATGTTCGCGGGTGGCGTCCACCTCCTCGACTTCTTCACCAACGACCGCAGTCTCTACGAGATGAGCCTGCCGGCCGACTGGCAGCCGTACATCCTCGCGCAGGAGCCCATGGCCTTTGTCGACCTCCTGCTGCGCCAGGACCTCGACGCCCTGCCCGCGGATGCGCAGCCCCCGGCCGCCCTCGCCGACTACATCCGCGACGTACGCCGGCTGTCGCTGCGCCGCGGGTTCGCGCCGCACCGGGCTGACGGTAGTAGCGCGGGGGCGCCCAAGCTGAGCCGCAAGGTAGCCATCGGGATGAACCCCAAGAAGATCCACGAGGTATCCAACTTTGCTGATTACGTCGACGAGCTGGCGGAAGACATTGGCTCGCGCGGCGACGACAAGGCCATCACGCACCTCGTGGACTTTGGCAGCGGCCAGAACTACCTCGGGCGGACGCTCGCGCTGCCGCCGTACAACCGGCACGTGGTGGCGGTCGAGGGCCGCGAGCACAACATTGACGCCTCGCGCGGGCTGGACGTCAAGGCGGGGCTATCGACGCGCGAGAAGGTCATGCGCAACAAGAAGATGTGGCTGCAGGTCGTGGACGGGCAGAAGGGCGAGGAGGGCGCGGCGCTCGATGCCAAGGCGCAGGCGCGGGCGGCGAGCGGGCGCGAGGTGGCGGCGGACCCGGCGGCGGACTTGCGGCCTGCGAAGGAGCTGGTGCACGAGTACGTGCGCGAGGCCGGCAAGGGGTCCGTTTCGTACGTCGTCAGCCGGCTGGAGAGCGGCGACCTCACCGACGTCATCGCCAAGATCAAGGACGAGGTGACGACGGAGGACGAGGACGAGGAGGCAAAGAGGGAGGAGCTGCGCATGATGGCCGTGTCGATTCACTCGTGCGGCAACCTCTCGCACTACGGAATCCGGTCGCTCGTGCTCAACCCGGCGATCCACGCCGTGGCCATCGTGGGGTGC